>CM019074.1:22188710-23396798 GCA_009667805.1 Leptobrachium leishanense | reverse complement strand
GACAGCAGTTATTTAGGGGTTAATGACAGCCGTTATTTAGGGGTTAATGACAGCCGTTATTTAGGGGTTAATGACAAGCGTTATTTAGGGGTTAATGACAGCAAGTTATTTTAGGGGTAATGACAGCAGTTATTTAGGGTTAATGACAGCAGTATTTAGGGGTTAATGACAGCAGTTATTTAGGGGTTAATGACAGCAGTTATTTAGGGGTTAATAACAGCAGTTATTTAACAGCAGTTATTTAAGGTAGTATTGTGTAATGTTGTATGGGAGGAGAAACTCAAAGCTTTCTTGCAACATTGTATAAATATTGACTTCACAGCAGCAGCTCTGAGAATAAAAGACGCTAAAATACTAAATTGGCTTGATGGACTGAATAAAAGACGCTAAAATAAGAGATTACCGAAGAATCTAGCGTTTTAAAATTACAGACAGCTTGGGGGGGGGGAGCTATGGTTAGGCTTTTCCTGCACAATTGAGATTACCATGGTTTTAGCAGTGAGGGGTTAATAACAGCAGTTACGGTCATTTTTGTGTGGTGAATAGATGGAGAAAAAATACATGTAAGATTGCATGCCATTGCCTAAAGCAGTGAATTTGTGGTGTAAGCAAAACTTAGCATGGGAGTGTTTTTAACTCAAAGCACATTTCAGTGTTATTCAAAGAGATCGAATGGCTGGAGAACGGAACGAACGCTGAAAATCAGCATTCGGTTACCTTTCTTGGCCATTCGGCTATCCAGAGAGCAGGCAATACGCCAAATCCTGGCGAATTGCCTGCACATTCGGTGCCTGTTCGAGGGCAGTGAAATCCCCATTAAAAAAGCACTGCTTCGGCTATTCAGAGAACACAAACCAGCAGTGAAAGGTTCCCGAAATGCCCTGCCATTCGGTGGTTTTGTAACCGGAATCTGCTAGGTTCTCTCGGGACGAGGCCGGACCGGACACGAGCAAGGATTGTCTGAACACGAGTCTCTTCAGGAAAGGCAAACTTTATTTGTGTCGTCACACAAATGCTCACACAGGATTGAATTGCAAAGAGTGAGCCTCGAACTCACCGTGACATAAAATCTTATACCCCAAATACATAATTAGGTACATCCCAATTAACCCACCTCCCGGTGACACTATCCCACCCCACGTGGGTTAATACCTCCCTTGGTCGATTACAAAGACATTCCATTAAATTGGCCGTAAATTGGCAAGCTTCATGTTAGTTTCGACAGATCATGATAAATTCTTACATTCAGTCCGGGCTATGCTCGCCTCCCTAACGCCTGTACTTATTTGTTGCAGCTAACACCTGGTCTATCTTCTATGCTTCCCTTTGTCTCTCAGCGGGCCTCTATGACCTTGGTGTATCCATTCCTCATTCTGTCCCTTCGTGTCAGGAACAGCCAAGATCTTTCTCAGAGTTTTAATTGCTTTTCTGCTAATCTAACACATTCCTAAATTTCTATGTATGCTTCATTCTAGTTTCAGCTAAAACCTACCTAGTTATTTTCAAGTGAACCAATATTCTGAACAAGATGGCCGCCTGGCTCATAATGGCGGCCAGCTTCCAGCCTGATTCCACTTCATTCCCCCTTGGCTCAAGCCTCAGGTTCTTCTCCTGAGACTTGTAGCCATTACACCATTACTATTATTCTTAAATTCCTCATACTTTAGGGGACCTATTTTGGTTGGGAACATATCTTGTGGGATAATCAGTGGTATATTCTGTGTCTGTGTGAGTGTCAGTACCCTCTTGCATAGTGGCCAGAGACAGAGCCCTATGCGGTACAGTAGTGTCCCTATGACCAAGATCACCACCACCATCAGAATCATGGATCCAATCTGTGAGATAAATCTCAGAATGGATCCGAACCAATCTCCGATTGCTCCGAACCCACGGAGTGGATTCCAGCCTTCAGCACCGATTCTCCTTGCTGTGTTCTGCAACTGCGCTACCTTCTCCTGGTGATCTTGGATTACCTGGTAATAGTCAGGGACGTCATGTGTAGTGTTCTTGATGAAAGTGCAACATTCATAATACATCGTCATCTCACACAATCCATTCAGAGCCGCACTGATCTCTTCCAGTGCCATGTTATATATCATTTGTACCTTTCGTATCTCTCGTACTTCCAGATTCAGTAACTGAATGTCCATACTAGTTTTATTCAAAATCTCGTCCATCAGACTGGCATAACTGTTCATTCTTACCATCAACTCTCTTCCCCATCCAGTCCATGCTGGAAGCCATGCCCATTTTCGATCCGCTTTCTTGAACAGCTCTCTCTTCTGTCTTTCAAACACCAGTGGGTACCTAGGGTGAAGTGTTGTGTCTGAATTAGTGTCTTCTCCCCTCACCCTCTGGATTGGGATCAATTTAGCCAGATAACACATTCCCGTTACTGTAGGTGGTACCCATGTGTAACACACCCTTTCACAACACACCTGGTATCCCTCTTTCAATATAAATGGTGACAAATGTAGTGTTCCCTTTGATATTTCTATCATCAGTTGTCTCAGTCGTTTCATCATATCCAATGCACTCTGCCTCCCATTTGTCACATTCGCAATCACCTCCTCCTGATCGCTTGTGAGCTTTCTACATCGTATATATAGAAAATGTGCCTTCTCTTTTGTGTTGAATGTGTAAATGTATAATGTCCAGTTGAATTTACTTGAGTAACACAACCCACCCTCGTTATTTGTTTCTTTATCTGGTCCTAATTGAAAACACCATTCTGGTGGGTACACTGGTCCTATTATGGGGTACCCGGGACTGAATGATTTGTTTTTTCCCTTGGTGCATCAAAAGCATGTATTGTGACATTTCCTGATGCAAACATACTCAAATTCATTGGAACAGAGGCAAATGGTATGTGAATTGTCTCTGGGTGCAGTCTACTACACACCCAGCATGCGGTTTGCCCAGACTTTTTAGCATAGTCATATTTAAATTGCACAAGTAAGTGTCCTCTTGGCATAATCTCGGATATCGCCTCTCGCTTTTGTCTCCTCATGGTACGGTTCTCCATCACCGGGTGCGTACCATTCCAGATATGGGAAATATCCACTTTCTTGGCGGTGCTTGGGCACCTGGGGCATGCTCCATGCGAGTGTCCATAAATCAAATTTGCAAGGTACAAAATCAGTACCACAAATGCCCCAAATGTCAAAATCCCTTGGGCAATTCTTTTCACAGTCACATAAACCCAATCCCTCCCCACCGGAATTTCAAAAACAAAAGACATTTCCGGTTGATCAAAGGTTGGGGCCGGGCCCCTAAAAATAACCCTCTGGGCGTCCCCCGGGGGATCCCTTTGTTCCCCTGTCAGTGGACGGTCAGGCTTTATTGTGTCCATCAAAACACCCACTTGTTGAATATTTTGGGTGCTTTCAGTAGGATCATTCAGGTGCTCACGACTGTGGTCTTTGTCAGCTTTAGCCTCAGTGGATTGGTCTCGTTGGTGACGACCTTCCATGCTGGTTCAGGATTGGCTGCAGCTACCTTCAGTCTGGAGTGATATATCCACGGGACCACCTCGGCAATCTTCACTGCTGTAGGGGTTGATAACAGGACAAGGTAAGGACCTCTCCATTTTGGGCCTAGTGGGTCATTTTTCCACTCCTTCACCCATACTGAATCACCTGGACAATATTTATGCAGTGGGGGGTATAAAAAGTGAGGTATATTATCTCCCACCCAAGTATTTAATTTCTGCATTGCTTTACCCAACAGTACAACCTGATCATTTAATTTAGTTTCCCCCAATGCCTGAAGGTCCCCCCTTAGTCCATTAATCAAAGGGGTAGGCTGTCCAAACATGAGTTCGTACGGACTTAGCTTCAATTGGGGGGGTTGGCCTGCACCTAATGTGCAATAGAACTATTGGCTGCACATCCAACCAGCCTAGTGACATCTCTTGGCACAGTTTGGACATCAAAGTCTTTAGGGTGCGGTTCATTCTTTCGACTTTTCCCGAGCTTTGGGGCCTGTAAGCAGTATATAGCTTCCAGGTGATGCCCAACAGGCTGGGAAGCTGTTGTAGACAGTTCTGTATAAATGCGGGGCCATTGTCTGACCCTATTTCGAGAGGAAGTCCATAGCGTGGTATTATTTCCTTCATCAGACTTTTCTTCATTCTTGGCAGTTTGTTTTTGATAAGGGTCTCTTTGAGAAAGAACCTCACCAGCGGAGCTTGATATTCTTCTGCTCCCAATTCTCCCAAACTTAGCAGTATTCGTGTGATCCTCAGATTATTATAAGGGTTGGCTGTTAGGCTGTCAAAACGTGAGGCGTTTCTCGTGCTCGTTCAACTTCGGTTACTTTTGTATCTTCTCCATTACTCCCCCATTAATTTTACGCCGAAGAATTTCAGCATCATTTTGTATACTCTGCGGAGGCTTTGCTGAACTTCTGAGGTGTTAATCATAAAACGTGCCTCTTGAGGGTTCAGAGGAGTGGAGTAGAAATTTCGGCCTTGGGACCGGGTTGGGAAGAGCCATTGGATATAATCATGATTGAGTTCTAATAGTTCGTAGTTATTGTGCCATTTGTGCAACATAATTTCAATAAATTCGCCTCCAGGTTCAAATTTTCTCCAATTCATATAGAATTCGTAGTTTGGCATGGCAGGTTGGTCCTCTTGTTTGCAGAGCAGGACTTTGGCTTGATAAGTTGTTAGCAATGGTTTTGCAGCCGCTTTTGCGGCCTGGTCAGTGCGCCTGTTGCCTTTTGGGATTTCATCATGACCTTTCTGGTGGCCACGACAGTGCATAATACTGACAGCACTTGGTTTCCATACAGCTTCTAGGAGGGCTGCGATTTCAGCTGCATACTTGATTTGTTGTCCTGAGGAAATAAGTAGGCCTCTTTCTTTGTAGAGTGCACCATGTGCATGGACAGTCATAAAGGCATATTTGGAGTCAGTGTAGATATTCACTCTTCGGAAAATTGTAGAGCCCTTTTATCTCCTTTATAGAGGGCTTTTATCTCTCACACAGTCCCTCCATATATCTATATACGGGTATTGTTCAGGATGACCATATCTCCCGGTTACCTGGGAGTGCACTCTCTGTATTATCTGCGGGTCCATAGACCCCTGTTCTGGCCACTCAGGAACTAACTGTGGCTATACCATTGTACATAATAATTTTAACTTTTCTTTACTTAAATCTATTTTATAATCATGTGTTGTATATAACACTTTAAAATTCCGCACCATATATTCCAAGGGTGTCTCACCCTTCTTAGCCGTCTTGGGTTTGGACGACCCGTTGCCTATTGTTACTCTTACGGGCGGTAACCTTCTCACAATGCAGATATTACGTTTAGCACAAAACACTTGAAATTTACTGTCTGGTACTTCAGTCATCAATTCATATATATCGGATTCGCTTCCTCCGTCAGTAGCCAGACTGCAGTCGCCTGAGCCGGAAACGTACCTTGGGCGTCCACTCTCAAGTTTGCTTTCTCGCTAGGCGAGTAGGCGCACAATCATTCACAGCACTCTCAGCAATCATTCACAACCCATACTGTACCAGATACTTTCAGCACAAAACAATACATAAACAATTCAACTCTTTCTACTAGCCGAGGGCACACCGTCCCTCCTTTTGGCTCCTTATACCCCGTTAATTGAACTCTAACTCTTGACTGCTTGTGACTATGTGCACCCCGTTCTATAACTACACTTCCATCTGCAATTCCAATTTGCCTATGGGTAATCTACCCACCCGGCACCACTTCCTCTGCAGCTACCGCTGGCCTCAATGGGCCCTCTTCACTACACGACGTACACACTAGCACTGACTCAGGGCTCTCAGCCCAGTCACAGAAATCTCTCCTCCTTTCCTCTGTCCACGTGCAGAAGCTCTATTTACAAACACGGACTACGACTATGCAACTCCACGTGGCTCCCTTCTCCCTCACATACAGACTCTACCGTTTAGTTAACATCCGATCCCCCGGGTTCAGACACGCGCTAGCCACTCTGGCTCCTTTGCTTGTCCGTGCTGTCGGCGTTGGGTGCGGTATGTCAACGAGACCGTGGCCGCGGGTCTCCTTATCCAACTATGGCAGGACGTTTCCCTTTATACCGGTATTTCCATTAGACATACAAACATAGAAGACACTTTACCTATCGCCGCGCTGCTTGCTGTTTCCTCGGACTCGGTGGTGTCCCAGCTTCCCGGGCCGGGGCTCCGTTTGGGACGAGACGAGGTCCACTGAACAGGAAATCCTGCTTGGCGCCTGCAGATGTCAGCTTACCTTCAACGGACGCCCAACCAGCGGGATCACTCGCACCTGCAGTCAACCGCTACAGTGTTCAGCAGTCGTTGCCATGCCGGCAAAGGGCCTCGTATCCCGGCTATCGAGCCCCCAAGAAATGTAACCGGAATCTGCTAGGTTCACTTGGGACGAGGCCGGACCGGACACGAGCAAGGATTGTCTGAACACGAGTCTCTTCAGGAAAGGCAAACTTTATTTGTGTCGTCACACAAATGCTCACACAGGATTGAATTGCAAAGAGTGAGCCTCGAACTCACCGTGACATAAAATCTTATACCCCAAATACATAATTAGCTACATCCCAATTAGCCCACCTCCCGGTGACACTATCCCACCCCACGTGGGTTAATACCTCCCTTGGTCGATTACAAAGACATTCCATTAAATTGGCCGTAAATTGGCAAACTTCATGTTAGTTTCGACAGATCATGATAAATTCTTACATTCAGTCCGGGCTATGCTCGCCTCCCTAACGCCTGTACTTATTTGTTGCGGCTAACACCTGGTCTATCTTCTATTCTTCCCTTTGTCTCTCAGCGGGCCTCTATGACCTTGGTGTATCCATTCCTCATTCTGTCCCTTCGTGCCAGGAACAGCCAAGATCTTTCTCAGAGTTTTAATTGCTTTTCTGCTAATCTAACACATTCCTAAATTTCTATGTATGCTTCATTCTAGTTTCAGCTAAAACCTACCTAGTTATTTTCAAGTGAACCAATATTTTGAAGAAGATGGCTGCCTGGCTCATAATGGCGGCCAGCTTCCAGCCTGATTCCACTTCAGTTTCATTCGACAGGTTTATTCAGGCGAATCCCATAGGCTTCAATGTTAAAAATATTCCCGTTTTAATTCAATATCTAATAAACCGTTCATTATAAAATTCTGCAGTAAAGAGTCTCTTTATTTATAGATTTTTTAGGAAATTTAAGTTTACTTCTTTTTTCTGTAACAGCCCTTTTTATTATCATTCCCTGGATCTTATATGTAAATTTCAGACATTTTCGCTCAGTAGTTTCTTTGCAAACAGCGTTTCACTTTTCAAACAATCATGCGAAATGTTTTCCTAATTTATTCACTCCATTCGTCTGCGGTGTTGGCTTTTTCCGGCGGCTTCACCGTGTGTGATCGGCTCCTGCTCGGGTTTTTCCGGCGTCTTCAGCGGGTTAATCCAGATGTTTTTGCGGGTTTCAGCGTGCATTCGCCGGGTTTTTGCGATGTGTTCGGCGGGTTTGCGACAGCTTTTCCCTGCGCTTCGACAGCTGGTGTTTGCTGAAATGGGATTGCCGAATCGGCCTGAATTGAAGAGAACGAAAAGTCACCGAACGTGCGCTGACTTTTCGATTCTCTTTAAATAACCCTGATAGAGTTCACAGCAGCAGCATTGAGAATAAAAGGACGATAAAATACGAAATTGGCTTTATGGTCATAATGAAATACGCTAAAATAAGAGATCAAGGGCCAGATTACAATCTTCACGCAAACGTTTGCGCCGACGCAAAAAAACATTAACGTGAGGAGTAAAACCCTTTGCGCTGAACGTCGTATTATAATGTCAGCGCAACAAACGCACGTAATCGTCTACCGCGGGTGAACCTGCGCGAGCTTACTGTGCTGCGCGCGTCCTATACTTAACATTGTGAGCGCAAACGCGAATGTGCGCTGGTACGCAGATGGTATTACAATCTATGCGCAGGATTTAACGCATAGCCTTTGCGCGCATGATTCTAGCAACTCCTAAATCTGGTGGTAACAGCTGAACCCAAATACACCAGCCCAAAAAAAAAAATGCAGCAAAGTATAGTTACACATTCTACTCATACCACAACCAATAAAATGGAGAAGTTGTGAGTGCATTTATTATTATTTTTTTTGAGAAAGGATTTTACCAGGAAGGATACATTGAGATTTCTGTCGTTTTCAAGTATGTCCTGGGTGGCGAGTATGTACCGTTAGGTGTCTTGCCCAAGGACACTTACTGGAGAGGTGCTCTTGCTGGGATCGAACCCATGTCTCCACAGGCTCTCTCCCGCAGAACAGTTATTGCTGCAGCATATATGCTCAGATTGACTTTGACAGGCGCAAAAACTTAACGTGAGATAATTGTGGTTCCTAATTCTGATTGGCTGAATCGCGTGAAAAAACAGTCCGCACACGGATTTCAGCGCGCAACATTACTGCGCGAGCATTTGTGCGCGTCCGTTTTACGTGCGTGATTGCTCGACAGATGAACAAAATGTGTGAGGATTGTAATTCCAGCGGTAACGTTTAACGCTCGGCGCACAAATTCACGCGTTGCACGTGCGTTTTTGTGTGAAGAATGTAATTTGGCCCATAATCTCTTATTTTAGCGTATTTCATAAAGACCATCAAGCCAGATCGTGGTTACTTGCGGTGGGGGCCGCCATCTTTGATGGCAGCTCGACCTCCAGTTAACCCCCTCGTCACCTGACGTCATCGTGCATGGTGCGGTGATGTCAGTTTGCTGGGGAACCCCTAGCTGCCCGGGATTTCTTTAGGAGAACCGACGGTGGAGATAGAGGGTTCGTTTGAACCCCCTATCTCCTGAACGGTGGCAGCTAGAGGATCATGTTCAGTGTCATTCGAAAGGCCAAAGCAAACATGACCAAGTTATATGTAAAGAAATTCAAATAAAAATATAAATACAATTTTAAAAAAAACACATTTTTAAAAAACTGTTTTTTGTTTTATTACTGCAGCAATATTATTCCCATTTCAAATATAATGTGAACAATGATGCTGCACTAACGATTTTTTCTATGTAGGGGTTTGCTAAATATCACGGAATTTCCCCCAAAAAAATGTAATGAGTCCCCATTTCAAATTTTTTTAACAAGCGGTCCCCATAGAAAATATAAACGCAAAGGCTCGGATGATAAAATGTGAGAAAAAAAACACTTTACACACTTAAGGCTAGGGTCAAACGAACAAATTATTCACAGCGACCGTCAAAAAGTGCGTCCAAACGCATTGACGTATTTTTTCACGGAATGCGCGAAAATGGTCAGACGACGCGCATTTTCGTGCGTGATTTTTTACGGATCATCAATAAAACACTTTTTGCGTCTGGACGTTATGTAGGCTGGACATTAGCAGCGTCTGACATCTAATCACGCAAACACGCCGCTATGCCGCAGCTGCGCACTCTGTACGTCTGTCCTAGCGGTTCTGCGTTCTCGAAGAAAATGCGTTCATTTTCCACTTGCGTTGCGCGGCCGGACTTTCGTGCGGCCGTACTTCGTATATTGGCCGTCATTTGCTGCTACTGCGGCCATGATTAAGTGCACTTAAACGCACGTTATAAATGCGTTAGTCTGACCCCAGCCTTACACTTTACACAAAAAATGCAATAAAATTTGAATTTTTAATCATCTAGATTGAAAATTCAAATTTTATTGCATTTTTTGTTATAATATTCAGGCAGGACATGCAATGATATATTATGAATCTGACGAGTCTGACAGAAAGAACGATATATAATACGTCTGGGTCATATAATAAGGCTTCAAAACGCGTTTAAACATGATGAGCGAAACGAGGAAAAATGAGCTCAGCACAGAGGCGTGAAATGCCTCAGCAGCGAAAGGGTTAAAGACGCTAGATTCTTCCATAGGGAGTTAAAGACGCTAAAATAAGACATTACCAAATGTAAAACACACAAGCCTTGCACTCCATGAAAAAAAATATCACTTTAATTGGATTAAAATATTAAGGCGCAGCCTGCTCTGGGTCTAATCCTCCACCCAGCAGCAGAGAGGCCAGGAGGTCTCTCCCAGGCTATGGGAAGCTGTGTCAGCTTACTCTTAATGCACGTTTCACTACAACTTCCATAATGCTTTGCGCGCCGATTTCCTGACAAAAAAAAACAACTGCATCACGGGACTTGTAGTCGTTGCTGCGGAGGCAAAAGCAAGGATAGAGGGGCGTGCCGGACCACGTTTCCCGAGTTGCTTCGCGGCGCCAAGCCAATAGCAGCTCGGTCGGTCTCCACCTTTACGCCACCGGCTTTGGATCAAAGATGGCGGACCAGAGTGAGACAGCAGCGGGCGAGCGTTTAGAGGATGACGAAAACGGCCACGGGCACTGCAGCGACTGCGAGAACGAAGAGAAGCACAGCTACAACCGCGGGTAACGACCTCGGTCCCAAGCTACGACCAGCCCTACTCTATTGTCATGCACAGTTTGTAACCTGCATTACATCCCGCCTTTCTGTCGCTGTGATTGGCCGTGGTGCGGGCTTGTCCCGTAATCCGATTGGCTGCGGGGCTTGTCATTCATGAATCAGGGTTTATAGTGTGGCTCTGGCTGCAGATTCACCCTGATTATTCTGTTTTTAAGCCTTTTTAATGGGACAGAGCAGCTCTTTTCTGTTATTTAATGGTGTATAAACTAAAAATAGAACAGTAAAACTGGCTTTAAGAAGGTCCTGCCACAACAATGTGCCTTTTCATTAATTCCCAGTCGATTAAATGCTCTTTATTGCGGATTTCTAGTCCTTTTTAGCTGTAGACTCTCTCCTGTTAAATCCTGCCCTCCCAGGGTCTCCACCTGTTGTAGTTTGTGGGTATATAATATATTCATAGGTTTTGATATAGATTATATATATATATGTATGTATGTATGTATGTAATTACTATTGAAATCTAACGTAGTAATCAAATAATTGACCAGGCTCAGCCCTCCCAGATGTTCTGGAACTATACTCCCCATGATGCTCAATCTAATGGGCATTCAAGCATCATGGGAATTGTAGGTTTAGAACCTCTGGGGAGGGGCGGTTGCATATATAAACCTAAACGGGTAATTTATTATTTTGTGCTGTTGCCTTTGCGAGATGAAGGGGTATTCATAATGTCATGGAAAAAATGTCATTTGCATATCCTACCCAGAGTTCCTTGCTGCATGTGGGGAATGTGGCACAGGAGCTCTGGGAAGCAGTTCTTTGAATTGCTGTGATGTGCGGAAGGCTTCTGCAATAATGTATGTGTTTAAAAACGTAGATCCCTGCTTTTGATGTACCTAGTATGCACAGTACAACTCGACTGCGCATGATCTCGACATTATTTATGCTATACCTTTTTTTTTGATAGCCTTGCAGATATTGACCGGTTTCTGACCCAGATCTCCTCGGCGCTTGTGCTGTGATCTGTTTTGGCACCCAGCCAGAGCGTCAATCTGTGCCGTGTATCGCCCATGAATAGTGAATTCCGCTAACTCAGGATGTCCTGCAAGGGATCATTCTCCCCCCCCCTATCGTTCTTTCATGCCTTCTCCAGGCCTCAACAGAAGCTTAAAGGAACACTCTAACAAAAAATCACCCCCCGTTTTTTTTTTTTCCTAACCTATCCCTATTCCCTTAATAAAACTTTCGTTTTTTTTTTTTTTTTCTTGTAACTGCAATACTTACCCTAAAATCCTCTTGTTTCCAGCGGCGTTTTTTTTTTTTATACTCGCCTCCTCCTCTTCCGCTCCCGTCCTTCTTCTTGCTGCGTCTTGGCTTCTGGTTTGCGTGAGAAGCGCGCATGCGCGCCTCTCACATAAGCCAGCCAATCGGCAGGCTTCCTCCCGGCTCCCTCTGAGGATTAGTGTTGCGTGCAAGAGGATGCGCGCAACACTAACCCTCAGAGGGAGCCGCCAGCTTCTGCGGGGAGTTGGAGACGTCATCGCGCTGAAAGCGCGATGATGTCTCCTACTCGGCAAAAGTCGGCAGAAGCGGGAAATATGATTCCCGCTCTGCTGACTGACAGCTGGGAGGGCGGAGTAAACTTCTCCGCCTCTCTCAGCTGTTTTCAGCATTTTCAGCTGAACCGCTGAGCGGAGGGAGGGGGGACAAAGGGCAGGATACTCCGGGCATCATGACCACCTAAAATAGCTTAGGTGGTCATGTTGCCTAGAGTATCCCTTTAAGGATGGGTAAAATAAGAGCGCAGTTATGGCATCCCCCCCAAACATGGGACCAGATTCTGTACTGGGGTAAATGAGGCATGGACAAATATAAACCAATTGTGTACCGTGCAAGGAGGGACCTGGAAACCAATAGAGGATGACACACTGGTGCCCTCCGCCTCCTGCTCCCCCCCCCCCCCTATCGTTCTTTCATGCCTTCTCCAGGCCTCAACAGAAGCTTAAAGGAACACTCTAACAAAAAATCACCCCCCGTTTTTTTTTTCCTAACCTATCCCTATTCCCTTAATAAAACTTTCGTTTTTTTTTTTTTTCTTGTAACTGCAATACTTACCCTAAAATCCTCTTGTTTCCAGCGGCGTTTTTTTTTTTTATACTCGCCTCCTCCTCTTCCGCTCCCGTCCTTCTTCTTGCTGCGTCTTGGCTTCTGGTTTGCGTGAGAAGCGCGCATGCGCGCCTCTCACATAAGCCAGCCAATCGGCAGGCTTCCTCCCGGCTCCCTCTGAGGATTAGTGTTGCGTGCAAGAGGATGCGCGCAACACTAACCCTCAGAGGGAGCCGCCAGCTTCTGCGGGGAGTTGGAGACGTCATCGCGCTGAAAGCGCGATGATGTCTCCTACTCGGCAAAAGTCGGCAGAAGCGGGAAATATGATTCCCGCTCTGCTGACTGACAGCTGGGAGGGCGGAGTAAACTTCTCCGCCTCTCTAAGCTGTTTTCAGCATTTTCAGCTGAACCGCTGAGCGGAGGGAGGGGGGACAAAGGGCAGGATACTCCGGGCATCATGAGCACCTAAAATAGCTTAGGTGGTCATGTTGCCTAGAGTATCCCTTTAAGGATGGGTAAAATAAGAGCGCAGTTATGGCATCCCCCCCAAACATGGGACCAGATTCTGTACTGGGGTAAATGAGGCATGGACAAATATAAACCAATTGTGTACCGTGCAAGGAGGGACCTGGAAACCAATAGAGGATGACACACTGGTGCCCTCCGCCTCCTGCTCCCCCCCCCCCTCCTCAGGTGGACCTGTGTGCCCAGCCCGTAGCCAAGTACAAATTCCAAACACAAAACAATAGAGCAGATTGTAATCACAAGGTTGACGTAAATAATAAAGTATGTAATAACTCAACGTTTCACAAGGTGGGGGGGGGCAGCCTCCGTGTCAAATATTACTTAACAATATTTGTACATGAACAGTAATGATGTTAACAATAGCACATACAGTGTACCCTTTATAGGCACAGGGTGACTTGGACATAGGGGAGGACAATATGACATCAGACCTGCAATCCCACACTTCCCAAAAGTGACTGCAGGCCCAGACACCCCCAGTTCAAAGCGGCTACCTTCACAGGCGGTGAATGTGAATTGTCATGGGGCTGCATTAAGGCAGAATGGGGAATTCTCTATTACGCACTGATGTAACAACAAAAGGGTAATCCATTTGTGATGGACGCCGCTACTCGGAAGTAGATCCGCCGTAGGTGCCGGGGTTGCTCTGCAGTGAGCAACGGTAGCGAGCCGGCGTCAGGTCCCTTGCTGGAAGCTAGCGAGTCAGCCGGAGGAAATGCCTAGCAGATAGTCCCTCTTCCCAAATACTCGTCGAGACGCAGTACAAGTTAAGCAGATTGGTTTATATAAATAAAGGGTAAATGAAATAATATAACGAAATAAGAATGAAATTAAACTAAATCCTGTGGCGGCCGATCCGTCACACCATTATTACCTGCTGACATCACATAATGAGGGGTTCTTGCAGCAGAAAGAAGTAACCATGCTCTGATGGGATACCGTGTGATGGAAGCGTTTACTGAGGTCTTCGCAAAATGGGGATTTATTTTGTGCTGTTGTCTTTGCGCAATGAAGGGGTATTCACAATGATTTCATGGAAAAATAATACGTTCGTGCTGGTGTTGCTGCAGGATGATGGGTAAACTTACTTTGGTGCCTAAGCACAATGAATGGGGGTTTTTGTCTGGTGTCCCCCACCCTCTCCTGTTACTGCAGGGTGAGGGTGGTGATCTTGCGGTGTCACTTCAGGTTGGGGGGGGCCTGTGTCGCCACAGGGTGAGAGCTGTTATCGTGGGTGGGCTCCTATGTCGCAGCAGGGTTAGAGGATGGTGATCAGGCTTTTTTTGACATGGTGTCATTACACAATGATCGAGTGTGACTGGATCACAGTGTTTATCAGGCTCGTTCAGATCCATCTGCTCGTGGTATCGGCTTATTGTCCATTAGCTGTGAGCGAAGCTGTCACACTCCCTTCCTGTCACATTGTCCCTGACAGAGAAAGCAGTTTCCAGCAGTTTGCGGCTTCCCCTATTGTACGCATCATTCCCCCTTTTACAATACCCAGCCCCTCGTCCTGCACGTCTCACCTGACCTGACCTGTGCCACAGGCCTCCCAAAACAGTTTCTGGTTGGCGATGTTTGAGTAAAGCTCTCTGGCTGTTTTTCCTTCAAATCCCAAAATCTGTGTATCCTGTGCTGGGAGGGAGGTGCACTGTTTGGCCATCCTTAGAGCGGGGGGGGGGCCAAAGCCATGGCCCTCACAGTTCGCAAAACATCTGGATTTCACATGACTCAGCCAGCCTATGAACTAACCAGAGGATCATGGGAGATGTAGTTCCAAAACATCTGGGGGGCCAAGATTGTTTTGAGTTTAAAACGTGTGTGTATTAGGAGTATTGTGCATAATACAGTCTCCACGCCCGGGTATTTATCCATTCCCCTGCTCTTCGTCAATGACATTACTATGTAGCTTTGTTTAAAGAATCCATCCCTTTCTATTGGCTGAATGAAAAGAATTGCCCTTCCAACTGCTTCCACCCACTCATTAAACATGTGGACATTGCCTGAACAGCTGATTACCCCCCCCCCCTATGTCTCTGGCACCATCTCTCTCTCTTCATCTGTCACATGCGGTAGGACTTTAAATAGGCCTGTGATGCCCCCGCCGGCTCAGAGGCTCTAATGGGATTAGCAGGTATATTACCGCTCCATGTAGGAGATCCTTTCCTTGCTGCGTGTATCTTTATCCTGGAATACACTAATGCTTTGGGTGAATGTGTGTAAGATTCTACACTGGCTTTGTAGAACTACAACTCCTATGATCCTCCTGGGGGGGTGGGGGGGTTTGTCCGGTTTCTCCACTTTCATGCTGTAACTTTTTTAGCCTTGACTAGCGCTGCCTGTCTAAATGTTTACCAGCTGCTATTTAGACAGCAGCACATGTCACAATGTTGGCTTTATCTTTACGAAGACTCGGTGGCCGCATGAGACTAAGTCCAGGAACGTTACTAGATAAGCAGGCGGTGGATATAACCTTGTTTTTATTAATGCCATCTTCTCTTTTCAGTGCGGGGGATGACGGTGGTGTTAAGAAAAAGAAGAAGCAAAAGCGCAGAAAAGAGAAAGCCGCCCAGGACAAGCTGGACAGTGCGGATCCGCAGGTAAGGTGACAAGTGATGACCTCCTGTGGATTTCAGGAAATAAAACAGTCTCCATTTAGAACCTTCTATGCAAACTGTCCATACAACTACAATTCCCATAGTGACCCACAATGAAAGCTGAGGGCCAGGCAGCGCTATTGGAATGAGCATGCAGACTCTCAGTCTTCTGGCCAGGGGTCAGACGAGCGTTTTGCAGAGCGGAAGGAACGTCCATGAGAGTGGACGTTCCTTCCGCTCTGACGCCCGTCTGGCCACCTCGCTGAGGGCAGTTAGTGCGCTCAGCGCTGCAAGGCTCGATCCTCCTATGGAGAATCATGCTTTGCGGTCCCATCAAACGCACTTCGGCGGGGAGGCTTTCAGAATGCCCGCTGTAGCATGTGCAATTCGTGCTCACACTACGACGTGTGGCCTGCACTGTTGAAGCGTCACGTCGGTACGGGCGCACATAGTGCGCTTGTCTGACCCCGGCCTAATTCCGACTGGATTGAACCACTAGCTGTAATGCATTGACCTGTAACCTATTCATCTTTTTATGCAAACTGTCGTCTCTCCTGGATGCAGCTTTATTTAAAGCTATGGTTGATGGCAAATACCTCAACGTTCTGGGTGTTCTTTGGATACCGCTGGTATTTGTCAAAATTGCAATCACTGCAGAAAATCGCCAGTGTTGCAGCTCTGAAACGCGTTGGCATGTCACGAAAGTTAAATCGGAGAAGAGACAGAAGCTGCTGTGAAGCAGCTTTTGTTGCATATGGGATTTAAAGGGACACTACACCAAGAATGTAAATGTGCATATTGTGTTTACTTCTTTGCTGATATCTTACATTTGCTTTGTTTTCTCTCTTGCATGTTTAAGAAAACATTTTACTTTGTGTCACACTGGGTGTGATTACTTTGTATTGTAACCTGCCCCCTCCCCCTATGTTACATCACTGTGGCAACAGCCATGGGTGGTAACATCCATAGAATGGAGTGATTGGTCAATCATTGACACAAATCGTTGTATCTTGTGGGATGTATTAAAAGGACATCAGGAGGGGTGGGGGTAGATTAGAAGTCTAAAATGCCATCTCTTATGTCAGCCTTTAGAACAATACTCTCCTGCCGCTTTATGTAAACATTCCCTCCTCCATCTCATCAACTGTTAAATAATGTAGATTAAACAAGACCCACAAAGCTTTTGGTAAATGTTGCATCATGGGGGGGGGGGGTAATATATATATATATAATTCTAAAAAGGGTAAAGTAATGTTATGAATCTAAATTTTTTTTTACTTATTCATTTTTTCCTTCATGTAACGCTCTGAGCTGACATTCAGCACAGCTCCTTCAACAAATACATAACAGGACAAAATTAATAGAATATAATTTTTATCGCTAATAAACTTCACTGTTTTAATTTGCTGGTCTTCTAGAGGTCCCTTTGGCCACTGTCGGCAATCATTTAAAAATAAACCGCCAGCAGTTAACCTAGCATACAGTTGCTTCCTGCCTGTGCTGAGACACATTTGCTGTTGGGGCTGGTTCACTGATTCTTTTCTCCCCCTGACACACGGAGGGTTAAGGGATGGGATACGCTGCCTCGGGTGTTGGGCAGTCAGTATCTGAGATGCTGCTCTGCAAAGTCTCCTGGTAGAGGCAGACATCGGGGAAGGGATTTCAGGCAAATTTTCTCCCAGTCTCCCTTAACCCCTTCACTGCTGAGCCATTTCACGTTTTAAAAAAACAATTTTTTTTTTTTTTTTTTCTTCTTTACTTTAAACATGGTAATGTTTGATATCATTTGGAAAGGCCATGCTTTGGCCTTTCTAATGATACCAAATATGACCCTGCTAGCTAAAAACAGTCGGGAGATATCGGGGTTCAAACAAACCCCTATCTTTCCTTAGGAGTCAATAAGGACGTTCCCCACATATCCTCAGCAGTGAGAGGGTTAAACACCCCCTACCCCTGCCATTACACCCCTGCACCTGCAGAAAGTCCACAATGCGGTCTGTGGTAGATTTTGAAGCACAGACCGCATTGCACAGCAAGTGCAAAGGGTAGAGATCCTGAATCCCGGGCCAGTGAGCGGGGATTCTGATTTTTGTGCCCCCCCCCCCCTCGGCACTATATAAGGCACCAGGATCTTTGGAAGCGTTGGCTGCAGGGTGACTGTCTGCCTGTAATCGGATGGCCGCGGCTTTCTTTTATGAAGTCCGTTTTTGAAAATGTCAGATGGTGTCGGCAGAACTGCAGCTTGTCCTGCTTCCATCTGATATTTTCAGCTGTGGGACCTCCGTATGCTGAAATAGGCATTTTCAGCTGATGAGTTTCGGCCCCCAAATTTTCGGTGGACCCCTACTTTTGTAACCTTTTTTGTGTGGCTTTTTTGTCTTATATTTCAGGCTGATTGAAACAAGCACTGGACAATTCTTTTAACAAATTTTGTCTCTCTTCGATCAAGGTGAGTTCACTGCCGGCTGAGCGAATCCAAGAAATTCAGAAGGCTATTGAGCTGTTCTCCGTGGGACAAGGGCCTGCTAAGACGATGGAGGAGGCCAGCAAGAGGAGCTACCAGTTCTGGGACACTCAACCTGTTCCCAAGCTAGGTATGAGCATTATTTGTAATCCACGCTAACCAATGTGACTGCCATTTTTCACTTCCTTATAATACACCTGTTTTCAGGTGAGTGAATCTGAAACTTCAAGTGACCGAAGGTCCTTCAGATCTTATAGATTGGTTTTCATAGTCATGTGTTGGTGTTTTTTGTGAAGTTTCCAGTGATGCTGATAAGTTTGCCTAGAGATGCAGTATATAGTAAAGAGGGGCATCGAGAGACCTCTTGTGGAAGGAAGTATTACATATTTTAATATTCTAAAGGGAATCATGATAAGTGGATACTCTACACATCCTGACCGCTTTAGCATTTTACCACCTGGTTAGGGAAGAAACGCTGTGTGATGGGGAGGAATTTTGTTTGCCCAACCCATGTCAACAGCAGCCGGGATTTTGAATTTCCCAGCCGATGTCACCCTCTCTCAGCCTGCCCCTGATAGCAGATGTTCTGAGAGGCAGCTGATGGACTGATCTGGAAAGGTGCTTTGGAAATTGTGACGCGCATTGTCCGTATCCTACGACACAGAATTGTAACTTTGATTCCTGTATGTTCGGTCTTGCGTGCAGGAGAAGTGGTTAGCTCGAATGGCCCCATCGAACCTGACAAGGATAACATTCGCCCGGAGCCGTATACTCTGCCACCAGGTTTCATCTGGGATGCACTGGACCTCGGCGATAGCGTGGTGGTAAGTGGGCACAGAGAGGACAGTAAGGGACCCTCAAATGCCATAACCGCATTGTTTTGGATCACTGGGAAACCGCTTCACCTATTGTATATTGTGATCCTTCTGGTTTATGTCCTCTTTTTTTTTTTTTTTTTTTTTTTTTTGTTCACTGAACAGCCTTCATCCCTCTGACATACTGCTCCTAGCTGCACTGTGTGCGTCATGGATTGCTTATTGAGACCACTGACCTCAGTCTGCATTGGTGGATGAGTGGCTCTAATCACTACGTGTTTTTTTTTTTTTCTGATTGAGCCGTCTCTTGTTTAGCCCATTTGTGTTATTGCGTTTTTTTCGGGGTTTTTTTTCCTCTCACCCCTTCTCTCTCTCCATTTAGCTGAAGGAGCTGTACACTCTGCTGAATGAAAACTATGTTGAAGATGATGATAACATGTTTCGTTTTGACTATTCATCGGAGTTCTTACTATGGTGAGTGTGCACTTGTCATTCCTAACGCTACATGTGGCTGCTGGTTGGGATGCTTTAACTTTTTTTTTTTTTTTTCCTCCAGGGCCCTCAAACCCCCAGGATGGCTTCCCCATTGGCATTGTGGAGTGAGAGTGATCACAAGCAAGAAACTGGTGGGGTTTATTAGTGCCATCCCTGCAAAAATGCAAATCTATGACCTGTGAGTACTTCTGTAAGGAGGCTTTTATGTTGTACGCAGACATGATTTGTTTGTTTTAATACAAACCCTCTAATGGCAATACAGGCCACTAGTGACCTGATTACGTAAAAACTGGGCATAACCCAACATCAGTTGTTGCAGTAAAAAATATGTAAGGGGGCACAGATACCAACTTTTTTACGTCTCTGCTGTTGAAGAAATTACAGGTGTTGTGGAGACGGCAGGGAAATCAAGAGTCTATCAAGGCTGAACACATTCCATAAAACCCCTGCCATTGATTCTTCTATTCCTGCTCTTTTAGTGTAGTTTCAACAATCCAGTTGCTGCTAAGGCTACACCTTCCACAAGTTTGGTATTAATAGAGAATTTAACTTGCATGTCACCATGGACTGTAACCAATTTGCCTCCACCTCTCTCCTATAGAACAAAGAAAATGGTGGAGATAAACTTCCTCTGTGTCCACAAGAAACTGCGCTCCAAGAGAGTGGCTCCAGTTTTGATCCGCGAGATCACGCGCCGCGTCCACATGGAGGGGATCTTTCAGGCAGTGTACACAGCTGGTGTAGTGTTGCCAAAACCTGTGGGCACATGCAGGTATGGTATACTCTCAGTGATGGTTAAACTTGGCATTGAAAATGTTTCTGAACTGGCTGTTCCAGAGCACTTGCTGTCAGCCATCGCAGGGGACTGGCACAGGGGTCAGAAATTGGTGTTTTAGTGCAAGTGTCATGCAATGTTTGGGAGGGAGCACCGTTGTAAGCCCGGATAAGGATCCGTCCCTAAACCATAAATAAGTGGCTATGCCACATGGAATACACATTTGGAAATGTCCTTTGCCGCTAAAAGGTTTATAAAGAAACTTTATTTAACAATAAGAAAATACAAGTCTCTGCATTTTATGACTTGCATAACTTGGACAATGGGGGTCATAAAATGCATTTTTAGTTCTAAAATAACCCCCCCCCCCCTTTTCTTACCTTTTTTAAAAAAAAAAATTGCAAAAGGAAGTATTCATTGGGCAGGGGGTGGTGTACTGGTCACACCCCAGTGTAATGCAGAAGAGGGAACCAAAGCTTGGGGCTCAAAGTAGCCAGTGCTAACCAGAGCATCATGGAGTAGCTAAGCTCCTGCTTTTGGAGGGTTGAATCAGCCCTGCAAGAATCACTCCAGAATAGGGTGAAGATACTCAGAGCACTGTGATTCAGTTAAGGCTGGGGTCAAATGAGCGGTAGTAAGAGCGGAAGGAACGTCCTTTAGTGGATGTTCCTTCCACTCGACGCCAGTCTGGCCAGCTCACTATGGAGGATCGCGCTTTGCAGCCCGTCAACGTGCGTCCTAGTGCTTTGACAGGGAGGGAGGCTTGCTGCACGGCCACTGTTCGTGTGGCCGGCCCTGTCGCAGCATCACAACACTGCGACGGACACTGGAGGGCACTTCAGCACCTGGTGCGCTTGTCTGACCCCAGCCTTAGACTGGTCACAATGTGTAGTTTGTATGTTTTTGGTTTTCCTGTTCTTAAAATCGGATTTATGTAAAAGTGACAAAAGGAATCCGAAGAAGCGCTCTTTATTTCATAGACTGAGATTTGAGATGGGAGGGTTGGGATAATCATTACAGCTAACGAATACCCTTATGTTTTGGCTCTGTAGGTACTGGCACAGATCGCTGAACCCTCGTAAGTTGATAGAGGTGAAGTTCTCTCACTTGAGCCGTAACATGACCATGCAAAGGACAATGAAACTTTACCGGCTGCCAGACGTGAGTAGAATGAACACCAGTCATTCTGCAAAAGGACAACGGATTTATTCAATAATCTGTTGTAGCAACAGTAAACCTCATCGATCCTGAGAGGGAAATTAAAGCGGTGGCAGAAGCTTCATTGAAGCTTCCACTGCCACGGTGTTCCCGAAAGGGAAATCTAAAGTTTGTCATTCCCAAAAAGGGGTACCCCATTAGTTAGTGCCCCCCCCCCCGTGTCTTTACACTGTTTATTTTTAAACTCCTGCAAAGCCTCCAAGCTCTGTATTTTGCAAGCGGGCATGTCTTCAAAGAAGGCAAACTTTGGGATTCCCACAAGTGAAATGACTGCTTTTAAAGGGACATTCTAGGCACTGACAATTGACTGTAATTCACGCAGCCTCCATTGCGCGCTATTGGACTGGCCAGACGCTCCCCTTCTCCATCAACAACCCTGCTGTTACGTGCATGACAACTTCTGTTAGTGCCATATCTGTGTCCAAGCTGGATTAAAGGATAGAGTATTCAGGATCCTCAGGGACTAGGAGGCGTCCATATTTGACCCACAGTTCCTCCCTCTTGACATGTTCTATTGATGTCTTCAAGTTCCTAGAGCTGTGTAGTGGGGATGGTAAACTTGCACCCCCAAACTCTCTATTGAAATGGCAAATTCAGTGAAGGAAACTGCTGTTGGATGAATGGCTGCTGTACCTAATTCATTGGGTATCAACGGGTAGTCCACAGGACACTCTAAAACAGTCACTGTGACAGTCCCTTTGGACTAGGGCAGGGGTCAGCAACCTTGACTCCCTGATGTTTTGGGAACTACATTTTCCATGTGGCTCAGTCACCCCTTTAGGCTGACTGAGCCACTTGGGAAATGTAGTTCCCAAAACATCAGGGAGCCAAGGTCTGCTAACCTGCTGGACTAGGGGGTACATGGACCTAGAGATCCGTTTGGGAGGTGTAGGCCTAATGTTTTATATTGGTTCCCTGCCGTCTCCTGTGTTGGAGTCACCCTGTACCTAACAGTTGTAGGTGTTTGTTTTTTGTGCCCTATTCCCTGATGTCTGTTAGAATTCCCTTTTTGTCTTGCCCTGCTTCCATCATCACCAGGAACGTTCTCAAGCCAGATCTCCCTGCCACCTTCCCCAGCCTTAGTCTATTACACCAGGGCGTGTGTGGGAGGGGGAAGTTACTGGGAGGCTATTCAGTGTGGAAATGCTGTGGCGTGATTTACCTTTGTATTCAGCACCTCCCTCTATTCAGGGTTTACTATTACATACAGGGTTATTCAGAGAGCGGTGAAAACCAGGAGAATGACTGGATAATTAAATTCTAGGTCAAAATGGCCAAACCAGAAAAATGCTCCCATTTGTTCTAGATTGTTAATTCTCCTGGTTTTCACCTCCTGAATAACCCTGAAAATCTTTACCACTTATGTGTTCACCCTGCAAGGAGCTCCAGCTATTGACTGGGTGGTTTTGGGCCAGAATTGGTACTCCTTCAGGATACTGACAGTGATGGGAGCATTCTGCATGTGGGTACAGCGGGACCCCATGTTTCAGTCACAAGCTGAAAACACCCTTCCTGGCTGAATATCTATATACTCTGAAGCAGGACTTGTGAGACCAGTAGCCAGGTCATACAAACACTGGCTTCTTTCACAATTGTAATGGTTTATTCTTATAGACTTCATGTTGGATTCCATTAAGTGCATGTATACATGCACAATGTGCCACATGTAACAAGGCAGCAGCAGCCATTATCTCGCATTCAGTTAAATTGCCATTTGGAGAATGTTAAAGTAATCCTGCCATTGAAATGTGATAGCGGCATTTTTATTCAGCATAAAATATAATCTGTGGAATTTGCTAGTAAATACACCAGGTGACCAGGAGGGGAGTTGTCGACATGTAATGTAGAAAACCAGAATGGCTGCACTCAGCCTGAACAAGTGTTTTTCATAAAGGCTTTTCTGAGACTAACATAACAGACTCCTAAGGCCGGGGTCAGATGAGCCGAAGGAACGTCCGTGAGTGTGGACGTTCCTTCCACTCTGATGCCTGTCTGGCCACCTCGCTGTACGCAGTTAGTGAGCTCAGCACTGCAAGGTTCAATCCTCCTATGGAGGATAGCGCTTTGCAGCCTCGTCGTAGCACTTGAGGGAGGCTTTTAGCATGTTCACTGTAGCACACACAATTTGTGCGTGCGCTACAGCGTGTGGCCGGCCCTGTCGAAGCATTACAGCGCTGAGACAGACGCCAGGAGGCCCGTCAGCACGGGTGCACAAAGTGCGCTCGTCTGACACCCTCCGCCAGCCTAAAGGTGGAGTGCTCGGAATTAAATCTATCCCAATCACAGGTGCTCTACACCAAACATGTGAAGGACTGATCACAAAGCCTTCAACCAATTCATACACGTGTTGTCGTAAGACCTCATACAGACCAAAGATGAGGCAAGACTATAAATATGGATTCCCGGTGCATAACTTGCTAAAATGCTTCTTGACTGTAAAGATATTTTAACTTATGCCTTTCCATCTCTTCCTGTGTTTTTTTTTTTGTGTTAGACTCCAAAAACTCCTGGCCTGCGGCCAATGGAACTACGCCATATACCAGCTGTACACAAGCTCCTAGGGCAGTACCTTTCTCAGTTTTATCTGGCTCCTGTCATGAGTGAGGAAGAAGTGCAACACTGGCTGCTTCCCAGGGAAAATATCATAGACACCTTTGTTGTGGAGGTAATAAAGACTCGGGATGTGGCATTGTTTGCGGTCTGCTCGCAGCAAAATTATTTTCTCTCCTATTCTCAGGAAATTACCGAAGAGTTTATGGTCCTTTAATCTTTACCAATGTAATCTTAACCCGCAGAGCCAGAACGGCGAGGTGACAGACTTTGTGAGCTTCTACACGTTGCCCTCCACCATCATGAACCATCCAGCGCACAAGAGCCTGAAGGCAGCATATTCATTTTACAATGTTCACACCTCGGTCCCTCTGGTCGATCTTATGAATGATGCCCTAATTTTGGCCAAAATTGTGAGTAGATGCAGGGAAAGCCCATCAATTTACCACTAAGGGCCCAAATCCAACAAGTGTTATGCAAACCGCTCCAGCCATTATCATTGGCTTAAAAGCACAAGCCACTATTCTGACCTTGCCAAAAACATTGCTTGCAGTTCCTTACGGTACATTAGCGCCTCCTATACTCTATATTAGAGCCGTTAATATATGGCTCAATTATCTGTAAACTCAGTTTAAACCCTACGGGGAGGGGGGACCCTCTCAATCTCAATGCAGAAGGTGGCACGATCTGTTCTCTCCACACACGGAACAAATGGTTCCTGATGTTCTTCTGTGATTCCTGTGCATCCCCACTCTTTGTTGACACAGCGGAGCTGTATGTATCGATAATCGGCTTAAAAATATCCTGACTCAAGCCACTGGTGACGAGTGGCTCGCAAAGAATAGAGCAGATGGCAGCCGATCACAAATGGATAACCGTTCGAGCATAAGTTATCCATTGCCGAGCCGCTATTAAAGTCTCTTGCGGAAATGGGCCTAGTTTTGTGGGGCTGTATATCAATTCGGAGTACGTTTTTTTTTTCTTCTTTTTTCATAGAAAAGTTTTGATGTATTTAACGCTTTGGATCTAATGGAGAACAAGACTTTCTTGGAGAAATTGAAATTTGGCATTGGTGACGGGAATCTGCAGTATTATCTGTATAATTGGAAATGTCCCAGCATGGGGCCAGAGAAGGTATTTTACTTTTTATTTGCAACATGTGCTGGTGTAGATATGTGTTATGTTGGTTCATAAGTGTTAGAGGTTTTGCTGTTAAGGGGGGGGTGTGTTTCCCTTTTTTTTTTTTTTTAAAGCCTGTACACCTCTCAGATCCCCTGAAAGTTTGCAGAATTAGGCTAGGGTCAGATGAAGGTGATTTCTACGGACTGTGCAGTACAGACAGACGTTAGTACGGAAGACGCAGTAGTGGCCACACAGTCCGTTTTTTCACTGATGTATATTTTGACGGATGTAGGAGGGAAAATAAATTAAAAAGCAAAACCATTTTGTCCATGAACAAGCTGGACGTATAAATGCAGTCCGTCTGACCACGTTCCATCACTCACACACAAAACTATGCGGACGCAGCACACTTTGCGCGGCCGTTCTAGGGGTTGTATGTTCTTGCGGCCGTTGTGCGTCTGCAGTTCAGTGCGGACGTACTTCGAGTGTAGGGCTCCTATGGGCTTTCTTTCATGCTATCACGGATGTACTTTTAGGCGCCATCACGGACGTGAACACTACGCTCGTCTGACACTAGCTTTAGCTGTCACATGCTGCACTGCACAACTGACTGCATGAAATGTCTACAAGTGGTCTAATATAAGTTCAACTGCAAATCTGATATGGCACTGTGTGTAATGAGACCTTGGGCTCCTGTTACATGGCAGGAAGGTGTTTGAATGTTGACTTTACCAAACGGTCAGTTACCCACGAACGTCTCAAAGGTTCTGGCCGCAGATAACATTTTCCGGGCTCCTATCTCTTCTGGCTCCTGAGCTCTATGTAAATTTGCCAAGCCCCGGGTAACTTGCCTTGCAGGCTCATGGAGAAGCTGAGACCTTTGATAAATGCGAACGTTGAGACCATGAATTATACATGCAACTGTGTTGTCTAACCCAGGGTTCGGCAACCTTGACCTTCCAGCTGCTTTGGAATTACGCATTCAATGGTGTTCAACGACTCATTAGATTGAGCCTAATGGGAAATGTAGTTCCAAAACACCTGGAGGACCAAGATTATGGGCTCTGGATCCAAACCCACAGGTGAGATGCAGAACAATGTTCTGATCCAGCTGCATGCTTTTTTGATCCTAGTATTTCTGACGGCCACATGGATGGAATCCTTTTTATATACTAAAAGTTGTGCTGTTGTATTGATATACAAAATTGTATATTGTGCATGCTTCTGGTTTGTGGTTTTAACACTTTTCTCTTGGTCATCCACAGGTAGGCCTGGTTCTACAGTAAACCTTCCCCTATGCCTGAAGGGGTCAGGGAGTGATATGGGCCATCGTCTGCTCCCCATGCCAGAGATCAGACACTGGAGAAAGCAGCCCCGAAGAGCAAAGAAGGGTTTTATAGGCTTAGCCACGGAATACACTGTACTGATGAAGACGTATGGAAGCGCAAAGTGGGTTTTCTGGTAGACTGGTTTGCATTAAGGATTTTTAAAGGGAGCGATCTCTCCCCTCTTTTAACCCTGCTGTGAATATAACATTGCGCCCGCTCTTCCTTTCCTGCTACCATCTGAATCGAAAAGAGTCGTGGCTGAATATTAAAGTATATATTATATATATGTACATTAGTGTCTGCCTTGTTTATAAATGAATATCTGCTTGTAAACCAGCATTTCATTTTCTGAAGCTTGCCTTCTGTTGGTTCTTGGCGTGCTATACCGCACCACACCTCCTTAAAGAGACTGCGCTACAACATCCAGCAATTTGATTGTTTTTTGTTTTTTTTATCACCGGACAGGAATATACTCAGATTTTGTCATTTTTAGCATTCTGTAAAATACAGGCTCTTTATGCCAGAACTAACAGGGCTCCGCAACAGAATCTGTCACTTTTATTGGGACCAAGGAGGAGGCAACATTGCGGCTCACAAAGGGAGCCTTTCTCCAGGTCGTAAGGCTTCATCTCCCACAGGTTTTTCTTTGTGCAGGCTGTTTTCTTTGAGCTTTATGGAATAATTTATTCTTCCCTTCAACTCCTATTCCTTCCCTACACTCCTTCCCCTTCCCCAGTGTCAACTAGTTTACAATAAAACATTTTCTCTAAAAGATAACGCTGTAAACCTTCTATATAGCAGTGTTTCCCAAACCTGTCCTCGGGACCCTCAGCCAGGCCAGATTTTGCAGATCACTTTAGGGAAATGCAGACTGAATCCTGCAATCACTGAGCAGCAAATCAGATCACCTGTGCTGAGCTTCAGATATGTCAAATCTGGCGAGGCGGAGGGTCCGGAGAACAGGTTTGGGAAACACTGTTCTATGGGCTCTCCTACCTGTAAAGAACAATTACAATTTTTCGAAGGGGTATATTTGGGACAGAAATGAATTGAGACATTCTTGACTTTAACTTCTCCCTCTTTTTGGAAAAGCAGGGAAAACGTTCGTTTGACAGCAGTCCATCCCTGCCATTACATTATGGATACAAGACTAGAGCAGGCATGCACACGTGTTACTTGGGGCAGGGCAGAACTGTACTGTATATTGGCGCCTGGATTTCACAAAACCTGAATTCCTGGTTTAGTGAATAATCCTGAAACTACTTTGTACTCATAGGCAACAAGTGGAATTCTTTTCTACAGCTAAATAGCAAACTTAAACTGTCAACCTCAAGAAGCATCAAGTGTTCTAATGCCATGCAAATAAGGGAACAAAGAATGTAGACACCTAGATATCTGGTTTGAGAAACATTTACAGGTTCAGACACCCTGATTTCTTTTAATAGCATTATACATACGGTTAAATAAGTGTGGCGATCAGCTCAAGGTATCTCTAGAAATGGTTAACTTCATTAAATTCCAAAAATAGGATGGTCCTTTCTTTGTTGGATCCGTTCATTAGGAGCCAAGTTTTTATTTGCGGACCAGCACCACTTGGCTGTAATTGTAGAGTTGTAAATGTCTGGATAATTGTACTCAGATTATAGCAAAGCTGCCCTCCAACGGTACCTAGTCAGTGCTTGGAAAAATTGATGGGCGTACATCCAAAGATACAGGGCTCCATGCGGCTTTAAGTATTTAAATTCTAATTTTGTTGAATCACATTATGGATTATAACAGATCTTTTAGTTTCAGGAAAAAAAACATTTTTGTGTACAAAACCTGGCATGACAGAAGCAAATAAAGTGCATTGTTGACAAATAATATTTATCCGATGGACTCACTAATTCATGAAGTAGGTTTTCATGTTTTACATAGTTGTGTGATTGACTCTTCCCAGATTGTGTTCCATGCCTCTCCTCAGTCTTGGAACTAAATCTCCGGTGTTGCTCAGCTACTCATTCGATTGGTTGAACCTCATGGGAAATGTATTTCCAAAACGTCAGGGTGGGAATCCGTTGCAGACCCCTGATGTATGGACTAATTTTGTGCTAAAGATGTATAGATATTAAACTTTTTTTTTTAATATTACACTCTATGGTACAGGAAATCTTTTTGCACCCTGGAAAAAGAAAATGGTAATGTGCAGAAAGGTTGCTACCTTCTGTATACGTTGGGTTATGACAGTCTTAAGCATCCCCCCAGCATAGAAAACCCCCTTCCGGGATTTAAATTTAACACAAGGCGCATTTTAATTAGTACCATACTAGCGGTATTTTAGTAAATGTTTGTTTTTAAAGTTCAACAGATTCTGCTCCTAACCCTATAACAAACATCCCTAAAATTATGCATCAAGTCGTACTTTCACCCCTGGTATCCTAATGCTAGGGAACATTTTTAAAAGACAACTTTTTAGACTTAACGATTCCACAAGGTTGCTACGATTGCAAGCAATGTTGACATCACAAGCGTTAAATCTCATCTTTGGGAGGCATAAGATAATTATACATTGTATACAAATCCAAAATAATCACACTGGTTTGCATATAAGTGAATCTCTGTTCCTTCATTCCAGAGATCTGTTATGGCCATGTGTTGTTTTGACACAACGGAAGGAAAATATCTCCATGTAACACTGGTCAGGCATTAGAAGTAGTTCTTATTGGATTCAGATTTTGAAAAAGTGAAAATTCTATTCAGCGCTTAAAGCAGATTCCCATGTTCGCTGCAAGAAGAAGGGTTGTTTTCCCCTCCTGTTTTAAGGCACAATGTTTCTCTTTTTGATAATCCGCAACACGAGTGAAAGATTGAACCAGTGGGGCTTCTTTTTCCAATATATTACATTGTGACAACTGTTTATAGAATTACATAGTATTAGGAGTGCTCTTCCACAGCGCAGCCTTAAGTGTAAACCGGATGGCATAGACCTCACTTGTTCCTCTGATGGGGCTGTAGAAACTTGATAGTCTAGTCTACAGCGTTTTGGCTTTGTTCCGTGATCTAGGAGAAAGGCCAGCGCTTTCTGCATTCGTCGCCCCTTCACGGATCCTCAATTTGCAAGTGTACAAACAATGTGGCAGGGGAGAGTGAGGCACCATCCTTGGAGAGCAGATGAACATGACGATAACCTAGGTAAACGAGAGGGAAGATTCTTAAGTCTATGAAACCTGTTCTACACGTTGTGCTTGCATGGCATGAGATGAAAAGACAACCTGTCGTTGGCCAACAAAACCACTTATTATCCTTGTCAAATTCTAGTCGTCAAATTAATTCTTAAACTACCACCAACATCGACACATCCATCCTTTCCATTTTCTTTATAAATCTCTTATCGTTAAGGCAGTGTTTCCCAATCCTGTCCTCAGGACCCTCCGCCTCGCCAGGTTTGCAGGATATCTGAAGCTCAGCACAGGTGATATGGTTTGCTGCTCAGTGATTGCAGGATTCAGTCTGCTTTTCCCCCAAGGTGATCTGCAAAATCTGACCTGGTTGAGGGTCCTGATGACAGGTTTGGGGATCACTGACTTAGGGGCATTTTCAAAAAAAAGCTCCTTCCACCCAAACGTGTGTAATTATATATAATTTTTTTTCTTTCTTTCTAGCTCTCCCTACAGAACTCCCACCTTTTTGCTACTTAATTCTTCGATGCGTCTCTGCCAAATGGTTAAATATATTCAGTTTGTTTGCTCCTTTAAATCTTAAGAATCAGAATTACTATTCCTCCACACTACCTATTACTACGGAGTTTACACAAAATTCTGATTTGTCAAAAAATATATAAATACAAAAGTGTTAAAAAAATAAGATGTTTTGCTGAAAATCCAAAGATCTTTTTTTAAAAAGAATAAAAATGATTGCTTTTTACATTGAAACCTATGGGATTCGCCTGTCGAACTAAATCACTGAAGTCTGCATTTTGCCGACACAGTGCAATTTGGTGTTCTGTGAATAGATTAAACCTTGACTTCTCTGGGACAATTTCGCTGCCACCGAAGATCAGTGAACTGCAATGTGTTTGGCGAACTGACCATTTAGTGAATAGATGAACTGCCACGAAATGGAACCGTCCGGAGAAATTTACCATTCGGTGGCAAGTTTGGTGCTTAGTGGATAAACCCCTAAACCCAAATACTAAATAGGTTTTGAAAATGCGCCAATTGTGCTGCTCCTGAAAATCTTCCATTGCTCACAAAAGATGCTTCCAAACACCATGCAATGTGGTGAATTCAGAAGCGTCTGAATTGGCGAGTCTTTTTTATCCACAGTGAGCAAAAAAGGATGTTTGTGAGGGTCCTGAGAATGAACCATGGCACTAGTGGAATGCTCTACGGTGGGGCCTGCTCAGGTCTCAAGGCTTTAGCTCGATTGTGCCATTACAGGGACAACTGCTCCATATGCAAATCAGATGCTACACCCAGAAAGGGTGGCCAGTAGTACTGAAAGGCCAAGGAAGTCATCCCGGCACAAAAGCAGCAGCAACCCCCGATGATCGTTTTGGCCTTGTTAGGCCTCATCAGAAGGGTATAGCGGACACCTTCTAGGCACAAAGTCTTATCACAGGATACCTACGGATTACTTTGAATTTTTTTTCCTTTTAGCATAGTCTGTGTTCAAGTATTACTCACCTGGCTTCAGGCTGGGAAATGGCAGTGTGTATTGTCCCACAAAGTCATTACTCGAGGTTTTGTCATAATCTTCCACCACAAATCTTACAAGTGCGAGCTCTGGAATCAGAACCTCCAACCTTAGTTCTTCATCCCAGGAGGGGTTGAACCCTGTTGGTCATTGAAAAACAGGGTATATAAGTTTCAGAAGAAATACAGACGTCTGCTTTACTAATGTAACATCAAGGAGAAAAGATCTGGTCTTCAACATGATTGCACCATGTTCTAGAACATACTAAACATACACATTTTCTTGGATGAAACTACAGTAACGTAAGTGTTCCTAAGGATGAGATCAGTCTTCAGGGTGGAAAGTCTCACCATTGTTAAGGATGTACTTTGTCTCTCGTTCCCGCTTCTTCCCCACACTATGGATCTCCACTCTGACAAATGGGTCGACGATAGAACTTGGCTTCTCCTTGTTGAGTTTGGGGAGTTGTTGTGCTGAAATTATCTGTTTGGCATCAAGAAAGTAATTAAAATATACTAAAAAATAATAATTGTATTTATCGTAGCCACCAAGGTCTTCTCTCACAGTACTAAGATAAACACACAGGTGTAAATCTCCAGATACAGTAAGTCCAGAGCAATGAATTTCTATGGAAATAGGGAACTGAATAAAACGAGGTGCCATCATAGAACCATCTGTATGGATCCAACAAGAAACCAAAAACGTACCATCAATCGTTGGCTCCGTAGAAGTGTCTTATTAGATACTGGTATCCTAGTGTGCGATGTAACGTTACAGTCTACTGGATTTTATCAATCTGAAATGTTGCTGGTATCCTATTGCGTAAGGCATCTAATTGAAAGACCCTTTAATAGAGCCCACAAGTGCTGGAACCTTGGTCTTTTGGACTTCATTCTAGGAGTGACAAAATCCGAGTATCATGAGCACTGTGGAGCACCTCTGAGTGAGTGAGTGCTGTCTAAATCTTTTTTTCTTGACTCTATGGACCCTTCAAACATGTAAAGAAACAATAAAGAACTATGCTCAGGAAAAAAAGAAGACTGTAGGTCTCTGCGATGGTCACAATTTAGCAGGTATTTCCTACTCACCCTGACATGGAGAACTTTCATGTTGTTACAGGCAGTCTCAGGATTAAAACTAGTGTTTTTTTGCCGCAAGAAACTCGGTTTCAGAATATAACCACAAACACCGTTATCTTGGAAACGGCCATGATTTAAATCCATCTTGTACCCAGGGGTCTGGAAATTCAAAGCAACTGGTAAAGGAAAAAAATAGATTAGCATCATTCCTGGGTCCCTAATCTGCCTGTTTATTGTTTGTAGTACAGGTGGTCCTTCTCATCCCTCCAGTCCTGATATGACTCGCGAAACTGGATTAACGACTAGTCATTCAAGGCTATTGACTTGGAGCCATAAAATACACAACGAGAAATGACACTCACTGAATGAGGTTGTCGCGGAACCCCTTGCTCAGAGACTGTGGACTGTACTAAAACCTCGCTCCTCCGCTAGTCCCCTCATGTAAGCTATTTGTCTGTTTATGTTTTAATGTTTAAAGTGGTGTTTTTGTGACCTCCCCCCCCCCATCAGCACGTAATCAAAATGCCTTTAAGCCTGTCCCTCCTGTTCACTGGGTTTGAAAGCATGAGCTGGGTTTGAATCCAGCCAATCACAATCCAAGAAGCTAGAAGAGCCAACCAATCTGCCATCCGTGCCCCTGCTTCCAGATCTCGGCGCTTTTTGGACTGTGACACCCTAGGGGACTGAGCTATCAAACGGTACCCCTGGATTGCCGCTGCACCCCTGGAATCCCCCCCCAAACAAGGACCTGTGCTCTGTATGACTGCAGTTACAGTTATTTATAAGGCGCCATCAAGTACCGTAGCGCTGTACAATGGGAAAGACAGGATAACCGATATACATGTAAGTTAAACACATAGAACAGTATCAGCGAAGCCCCTGCTCAAGAGCTTGCACTCTGAGAGGACCTGATGGAGAGCAGGCTGAATGGCGGTGCCGAAATGTCTGGGGGGCAGGAATGTTAACTGTTGTTATCTGATTCTGAACCAAATTAAAGCAGGTCATGTGAAGTGGACAGGGGGAGAGTCTGCTTAACCCAATACAAAGAGTGTTGTCTGCTTTATTGGGAGAAATTAATCTGGCATTGTTCCGGCGCTGCGGGCTGAGTGGAGAATCCGGGAACTGGCGAAGACGAACGACTCGAGACGGCCGAGGGAAAATATTGGACCTCGGCTCTCGTTACACTATTCCACTTCTGACACCAGTGTAACGAGAACCAGGGTCCAATATTTTCCCTTCATAGAATTCTCTGATCAAGTTATTCTTTGACTGTGAACTAAAGGACATAAAATATGTTACGCTGCTGTTGTTGACACAATATTTTCTCCTAGGGTCAGAGCATGGTTACAGCAGAATGATAGGGTGATATACCCATTACACCTAATCAACACTCCTTGGATAACAGGGAGCAAACCTTTCAACAATTAGATCCTTGATAAAAGTTACAACAATACACAAATAATGTTATTTTTTAATCTTCCTTTTGAAAATGCAACTCGTAACTATCCTTATATGTGCCTGGTGGCCATCAGATGCAATCTAGTGATGAAGATATGATTTTGGGGACATATTCTCACCTAACTGGCAGCCGGCGTTCCACATCTCCTGGGGGCTATAATTGGAAGAATTTGTTCTCAGGCCATCCGGATAAATACGGCTGAGCTGTCGCGTGTTATACCGTACCAAGGCATTTCCTGCAAAGATTCAGTTCAGGGTGAACAATAAGCTTTCATACATGGGAGATTAGTGTGCTTGGTTTATTTCAGTATTTCCAATACGGGCCAGCAACCTCAGCCATCCAGATGTTTTGGAACTACATCTTCCATGATGCTCATTTACGCATTAGGCTGGGGAGCCTCATGGGAAATGTAGTTCCAAAGCATCTGGAGGGAGAAAATGCTGCCCCCCCCTGCTTTAAACATTGACATAACAATCTGAGTTTCATCAAACAGTGTTTTATAAAAACACAAGAAACAGATCTTTGATTCATTTAGAGATTTTTATGGACTTTCGGAGTAACCCTCGCACATCCAGCATCTCCAGAAGACAATGCCGGGGATTTAACATAATAGTAATTGCTGCCATTTTTTTCACTCCGTAGTGCTATTACCAGAGTCCTTTATGAGTTTGCGGATTTTATCCTCACTGAACGAGCTCATTTCACAGACATTTCCCGGCTGGTCACGGTATTCCACTGACTGACAGTATATGACCAGGTCTGAGAGTTCTTGTGCCGTTTCCTAAGTTTGTAGAAGAAGAAAAAGACTGTTCAAACATTGTCATTAAACAATAGTGGCCGTTTTCAAACAATGACAATTTTACAGCAAATTCGTTGATCAACACACAGATGGCATACATTGAGGTCTACCGTAAATATAAAACTACTCCTTGTTTCTCATAAATAAACAAATAGATGCTCCTCCACATCACAACTCTACTACAGTTTCTCTCTAATAGGTGTCTGGCGCAGCATTCCCCTCTATCAGCTCTCAAGCCTTTAATTCCATGTGCGAACATCTTTCCATTAGCCACTTTAAAGGGAGATTCCAGAAAATGGTGATACGAGGGGAGTCGGTTTGTGAACCAGTTCACTGTGGGCTCGATTTCATAGTTGGTGCTAACTTAACCAGAGCTGTTGTAAATTTACCAGATCCATTATAGTCTATGGAGTTAAGTTTACAAGATCTCTGGTTAAATTAGCACTGACTGTAATATTGCCCTCTGTTTTTAATTTCCACTACTCAACACCACTTATGCTTTACTAACTGCTCTGTTACATCTCGTCATCACCATACTTTACACTACTCGCTCACTATCCTGCTGTAACCCACAACTCACTCACTATCCTGCTGCCTGTAACCCACTACTCGCTCACTATCCTGCTGTAACCCACAACTCACTCACTATCCTGCTAGCCTGTAACCCACTACTCGCTCACTATCCTGCTGTAACCCACAACTCACTCACTATCCTGCTGCCTGTAACCCACTACTCGCTCACTATACTGCTGTAACCCACTACTCACTCACAATTCTGCTGTAACCCACTACTCACACACTATCCTGCTGTAACCCCTACTCACTTACTATCCTGCTGTAACCCACTACTCACTTACTATCCTGCTGTAATCCACTACTCACTCACTATCCTGCTGTACCCCCCTACTCGCTCACTATTCTGCTGTAACCCACTACTCGCTCACTATCCTGCTGTAACCCGCTACTCGCTCACTATACTGCTGTAACCCTCTACTCACTCACTATACTGCTGTAACCCTCTACTCGCTCACTATCCTGCTGTAACCCAGTACTCACTCACAATTCTGCTGTAACCCACTACTCACACACTATCCTGCTGTAACCCCTACTCACTTACTATCCTGCTGTAACCCACTACTCACTCACTATCCTGCTGTAATCCACTACTCACTCACTATCCTGCTGTACCCCCCTACTCGCTCACTATTCTGCTGTAATCCACTACTCACTCACTATCCTGCTGTAACCCACTACTGGCTCACTATTCTGCTGTAATAGAAACATAGAAACATAGAAAAATGTCGGCAGATAAGAACCTTTTGGCCCATCTAGTCTGCCCAATTACATGGATACTTTACCTCGATTTATCTTTTGTTTAGTAATCCACTACTCACTCTATTCTGCTGTAACCCACTACTCGCTCACTATCCTGCTGTAACCCACTACTCACTCACAATTCTGCTGTTACCCACTACTCGCACACTATCCTGCTGTAACCCACTATGCTGCTGTAACCACTACTCGCTTACTATTCTGCTGTAACCCTACTCGCTTACTATCCTGCTGTAACCCACTACTCGCACACTATCCTGCTGTAACCCACTACTCGCACACTATCCTGCTGTAACCCACTACTCGCACACTATCCTGCTGTAACCCACTACTCGCTCACTATCCTGCTGTAACCCACTACTCGCTCATTAACCTGCTGTAACCAACTACTCTCCACTCTTTTTTAAAACAGGAGTTGTGTAGATCATGAACTAGTACTCACTATCTTTTTGTATATTTTGTCACTTACCCTCGTGTTGGCACAGATACTTAAATCATACTTTAACCCATAGCTGTCAAATAGTATATCTCGACTGTATATTTACAACTCTCATGCCCCATCAGCCTCAAGATAAAGATAGCATCATGTGAGTTGTAGTTGCACAACAGCTGCAGATCTAGGTTTTCTCCTGACTTTTCTTTCACCACCACTTGCAGTAACGCTACCAATCACCCCGCATTAACCTCTTCTCTACCCTCACTATATACCCATACCTAGGATGCCCCCGATTTTCAAAGCCAACGTTTCTTCCTCTATTACCAACCTGGTGCTCCTTCCTGCCAACTCACCGTCCTGGTTCTTCCTTCCTCTTCCTCCACTAACAAAGGTGACTTCATCTTCTTTCCTTTTAACAGAACCTTCCCCTTCAGAGCCTGAAATTAATCAAGAGAGACTCAGGAATGAAATCAAATATGTGAGATATATACGTTCGCCCAACACAGGGACAACCATTGCAATGGATTGACCTGGCAAGAACGACAATGCTTTCTTGATATTTTCTAACATACTGACTGCATACACCGGCGCAACACGGCATCAACTGTTCTTTTCTCCCCACACTACCTCCTCGAACCCATCTTATTCCATACGACACATTATTTTATAGGAGAAAAAGTCATTGGATATCTTTCATATCTTTCATATTTTGATACATAAATCCACCATGAGCAGTGGACGTTCGGACATGTTTTCCCAATCCCCCCTCTTTGTCACTTCTGTACCCCTTCTTATCCTGCATTGTCATTATTTTATTGTACATTCAATAAACAGTAAGGGGGGGGCACCCTAGCCATTTGAATGGGGGTTTTTTTTTGTTCTTTTTGCTGGTACAGCGATAGATCCAGCTGCGATCCAACAAGGAGGGAGATGGGCTAAAACCACGTCACATAAGCTTTATATCCAAAAGCAAAATAAATATCGGTGTGTTTTGGGAACGCCATGATGACCAATACAGTGTAAGCCAAGCTCACCTGCTCTGGTCAACGCAAACTGACTCCTACCAGGAGGATCTAGCCTAAACACTTAGGGCCCTATTACAATCTTCGTGCAAACGTTTGCGCCGGTGCAAAAACGCATTAACGCAAGGGGCAAAACCCTTTGCGCTGAACGTCGTATTACAGTGTCAGCGCAACAAACGCACGTATACGTCTACCGCGGGTGAACCTGGGCGAACGTTGCGCAAGCTTACCGTACGTCGCGCGTCCTATACTTAACATTGTGAGCGCAAATGTGTTTGTGCGCTGGTACGCGGATGGTATTACAATCTATGCGCAGGAATTAACGCATAGTAGTTGCGCGCATAATTTTAGCAACTCCTAAAAGCTGGTGTTAATGGCAAATTCTATCAAACTGGCCAAAACCAAATACACCAGCCCAAAAAAAAATACAGCAGAGTATAGTTACACATTCTACACATACCCAACCAATAAAATGGAGAAGTTGTGTGTGCATTTATTAATGCTGCAGCATATATGCACAGATTGACTTTGGCAGGCGCAAAAACTTAACGTGAGATAATTGTGGTTCTTAATTCTGATTGGCTGAATCTCGTAAAAAAAACAGTCCGCACACTGATTTGTGCGCTCAACGTTGCTACGCGCGCGTTTTGCGCATTCGTTTTACGCGCGTTATTGTTCGACGGATGAAAAAATGCCCGAGGATTGTAATTCCAGCGTTAATTTACACGGGTTAACGTTTAACGCTGGGCGCACAAATTCACGCGTTGCGCGAGCGTTTTAACGCAAAAATGGTTATAGGGCCCTTAATTTGACGATTTATAGATCAAAAACAAAAAATCTCAGATGAGACATGGGTGGGTTTTCTTATCCCCTCCACACCAGTTACCCCTTAAAATGAATAACATGGGAATAGGTGACAGCAACATGGTTTTGCCATGAAATTCAAAAGCAAAACTATAGAAATTATTCCCTTTTTATGACTATGCAAGTGTAGTGGGTGTTTGAGAGTGGGGCTACTTTGTGGCGTGTGGAGCTTCACAGCTTTTGTATTTTATGATTTTAATACAAAGACACGTTCAACAATCCAATGCTTTCCTATTGTACAGAAACAGATTCTCCAATGCAGTTTTCTGGTGTGTCAAAACAGGACAGGCACTGTAATGTTCTGCTTGGTAGAGGAATTGGCTCAGCAGTACAATGCTTTGATTCATAGTAAGAAAGGATCCACACAGTAATATGCTCTGCTGGTTACTGGATAGTTCAGCACTGCACTGCTATGTTTGCCAGGTTTCGGAATTTTGGAATTTTCACGAAATTTCCCGATTCGTGTCTTCGGATTCGGCCGAATTTCCGAATTGGATCGGACCCGAAAACCGACAGATCCGAAAAGTTTTCCGAGCCGAAACGAAAAATTTTCGGATTTTTCGAATGGACTTGAAATGTGTCAAATCAAAATTTATTTTTGCTCTATTCATGATTTCGGTTCCATTCGTGATTTCGGTTCCATTTCGGTAATTCTGGACATCGTATATTTAACTATTATCGGTTATATCGCTGATTCTGTAAATTTTGTATTTGTAAATGCGTTATCACTTGTTTCAGTTTAGCGTTTTTTAAATCGTTGTTTCATTTTTTTTGTTCCTTGGCTTTCATACCATTTTAATATGATTAAATAAAGTTGTGAAATGTATATTCATAAGAAAAAAAGGATCTTTATTTAATAAAAAAAAAACACGATAGAATCGCCAGAATTATCGTATCGACAGAATGAATTATCGGATCCGAAAAACAAACCAAAAATTTATTATAAAAAAATATATAAAGTATAAAAAAAGTAAACCATAGTAGTTTACGTCAAAACGAATAGAGTTAGACACTTTGAAACGAGGAGAACAGACGTTCCAAAAAAACGAAAGTTTCCGAAATCACGAAAAGTCGATACAAAAAACGAGCAAAGTGACCCGAAAACACAAAAAATGGTCGATATTCCGAAAAAAAAATGTACACAAAAAACAAACCGAACCGAATCGAATCGAAACAGAAATCGGTCAAAACGAGCCGAATCGAAAAATTTTAAACATCCGAACAAATCGAACCGAAAAAAAAATCGGTGCACAAGCCTAATGTGTGGTTGATAACATGACACAGGCTCGATATAAGCAGGAGGTGTGTGTGTCCCTTCTAGAAGTAGCAGAAGCTGGAGGTGTGTGTATATATATTTTAATTACACCACCAGCCAGTGTGCGTATACATATTTTAATTACACCACGAGCTGTTGTGTGTATATACACTATATTGCCAAAAGTATTCGCTCATCTGCCTTGACTCGCATATGGATAGGTGAGCGAATACTTTTGGCAATATAGTGTATATTATAATTACACCACGTGTGTGTGTGTGTTACGTTTAGCTGGGATTTAAAAACATACAGTATGTCCCAGCTAAAAGCAGCACATGCTGGAGGTGTTATATACACACACACACATACCCCTCCAGCTTGTGCTCCTTTTAGTTAGCGCACAAACAGTATATATACTGTGATACAGCAACCACTCAGGATACTTGGTTCCAGCTAAACAACACGGTCCTCTAGGGTATAAACAGTCGTTAACTTGAAGTTATGCAAATGAGAGTTCTTTTTATTCCAGCATAAACAAACACCACACTTGGCTTGAATCAATATTGCAGGTGATTTTTTTTTTAAAAAAAACTACCCAAACTAAATCCTAGCTCAATTAGAGCACTTACTAAACATACAGCGATCCTGACTATCCAGGTAACATACTCTAATAAACATGAAGAAAATCACAGCTTTTCCTAGAAGTGTTACTGCTCCTTGCTCTGCTCTCAGCAGTCTGATTAAAAACACTTCTCTCCAAGAGTCAGCAGCCTGAGAATTTACCTGGTGCTTAATTAGTTATTCGGCAGCAAGTGTGCAAGAGGATAGAGGCCATGCAGGAGTCTGGGTCCTAATTTTCTTCCCTCAATTACTATCCCAGACATTCTATTACCCAAACCAAGCATTCTGTCGCAATATAATATATATATATATATATATATGTACTGTGGATCCATCTCACCTCAGGTGATGGTAAACAATCTTCCTGTAGACTGTCGATAGGTGCCGATACCAGCATGTCCCCCAGAATGTTACGTAAGTGATAAGCCATTGTCGCCTGCTGCTCCAATCCACAGTGATTCTCCAAGGACAAGATTACAGGATACGGAGAATACTGCAAAAAGATAATTCATATGATGGAAGCGTCACCAGAAAAGCTGCCTTTTCCTTCATTTTCTCCACGATCCAATCTCTAAAACACACTTATATTTATTTATTTTATTTATTTATTTATAAAGGATTTTACCAGGAAGGATACATTGAGATTTCTCTCGTTTTCAAGTATGTCCTCCCCTCCCAACAGGATCTCTATGAAACAGGTGAGCATCCTCCATCCAGTCCTCTTCCCTATCCGCCATGTTTTCATTCCATTTATTGTATTACACATGTGCTTTTATACAATTGTATCTTTACTACCTTCTTGTTAATTCATCCTAAACTTATTCATATTGCCCATCACCTGGCCTTATTACCTCTCCACTATACCACACTATCAGGTCTATTCACTAAAGGGGAAACTCCGGAGAACTGGCAGGAGAAGTGAAAATTCTAGGTCAAAATAGCCAAACCAGACAAATTTTCCAATTTATCTCACTTTCCAAATCAGCTATTTGGTCTAGATTGTTCTCTTCTTCTGCCAATTCTCCTGAGCTTCACCTTTAGGCCTCGTTCACACCTAGTCGTTTTAAAGCGCGTTCTTGCACGCTTTAAAATGCATGGACGGGGAAATCCCATGCTTTCCTATGGGACCCGTTCACACTTGGTCATTTTAACCCCTTAGTGACCGGGCGGTTTTACACGAATCCGTCCGTTCGTGACCGCTGCTGTTTTTACGTTTCTGCGCTCTTAGTGTTTACGTCAAATTTTCCTCTTACTCGTTTATGTAACCCACACATATTTTACACTGTTTTTCTCGTCACTAAATGGACTTTATAAAGATACCATTTTTTTCATCATTTCATATAATTTACTATAAAAATATTGTGAAATATGACACAAAAATTGAAAAAACACCACTTTTTCGAACTTTGACCCCCAAAATTTCTTATGTATCAACAACTGTCAAAAAAAATTAATTCGTTAGTAGTTTCTAAATTTAGTACTGAGTTTAGCAATACCCAATGTTTACATATTCCTCGCTTTTTTCCTTATTTTATGCAACAATAAGTGCAAGTAGCACTTTGCCATTTCCAAAGAGTTTATTTTCAAAACTAGTGATAGTGACATTGTAACACTGATATCTGTCACTAATTCCTGAATAACCCTCCACATATACATATTTTTTTAAAGTACACAAATCAAGGTATTAAACTTGGGGTATTTTGACTCTTTCCATGCAAACCATTTTACCACAAATCTATGCCAAAGTTTGAGAAAAAAAAAAATTTGGTGATTTTTTTTTTTGAACGCAATTTAAGAATACATGTACTGTGAACTTTAAGGTTTACTGCCAAAAAGCACCCCAAAATATGTTCAGCAACATCTTCTGAGTAAATTGATACCACCCAAGTATAGGTATGTCGGGTCATTTGGGGCTAAAAGGCCTTATTTAGGGGGTGCGCATTTCAGTTTTCCAACTTGGAATTTTCACATTTCGTCATCATGCACCCATGTCCTATTTGGGACATTTTTGAAGCCGGCCAAAGTAATTTACCCCCATCAAACCATATATTTTTAGAAAGGGCACACCCTAGGGTGCTTCAAAGAGTTGTATTTTTAAACACTTTCCATGCACTAGCTCTATGTCAAACTTTCAGGTAGTCACTTTTTGTGTTATTTTTTCACACACATTGTACTTTAGGCATGAATTGTCAAATCCAGTTATGGGTTACTGCCAAAAAACACCCCAAAATATTTCAGCAACATCTTCTGAGTAAATTGATACCACCCATGTATAGGTATGTCGGGTCATTTGGGGGCTAATAGGCCTTATTTGGGGGTGCGCATTTCAGTTTTCCAACTTGGAATTTTCACATTTCGTCATCATGCACCCATGTCCTATTTGGGACATTTTTGAAGCCGGCCAAAGTAATTTACCCCCATCAAACCATATATTTTTAGAAAGGGCACACCCTGGGGTGCTTCAAAAGTTGTATTTTAACACTTTCCATGCACTAGCTCTATGTCAAACTTTCAGGTAGTCACTTTTTGTGTTATTTTTTCACACACATTGTACTTTAGGCATGAATTGTCAAATCCAGTTATGGGTTACTGCCAAAAAACACCCCAAAATATGTTCAGCAACATCTTCTGAGTAAATTGATACCACCCATGTATAGGTATGTCGGGTCATTTGGGGGCTAATAGGCCTTATTTGGGGGTGCGCATTTCAGTTTTCCAACTTGGAATTTTCACATTTCGTCATCATGCACACCATGTCCTATTTGGGACATTTTTGAAGCCGGCCAAAGTAATTTACCCCCATCAAACCATATATTTTTAGAAAGGGCACACCCTAGGGTGCTTCAAAGAGTTGTATTTTAACACTTTCCATGCACTAGCTCATTGTCAAACTTTCAGGTAGTCACTTTTTGGGTTATTTTTTCACACACATTGTACTTTAGGCATGAATTGTCAAATCCAGTTATGGGTTACTGCCAAAAAACACCCCAAAATATGTTCAGCAACATCTTCTGAGTAAATTGATACCACCCATATATAGATTTGTTCTGTTGTTTTTGGGGTGCTACGCCAATCTTTGACATGTGCTTGTCAATTTTCTAATTTGACATACAGTATCTTCTTTGCTGATCTTCTTTTTAGGGGCTTTTTTTACATACCCCAGTTTTATGAACGTGCATATATTTGGTAAGCTAACACCCCAAAGTATTGTAAATGGAGTGTTTTTATGCTATGGATGCATCCGTTTGCTCCAAACAAATTGGATACAGTTTGGTGGTCATTTTTCATTTTCACACCCACATCAGTTTTGGACTGTGATTTAGGAGACACTGTTGTTTGTTACTGCATGAAAACTCTCCAGGTTGTTTTCTGCAAGGTCTCCTGAGTACACCCATGCCCCCCATGCATAGGTTTGCCAGGATTTTGGGAAGGTTCAAATACAATTTTTATGACTTTGTCATTGGAGTTGAAATTGAGATTATTTCTTCAGCTAGGCCTATCTTTGGTTTTGGGTCTTACCGCATACCCCAGTTTGAATTATTGCCAGAAAATTGTTTATATTGTTATGTTGACACCCCAAGGTATTGCATATGGAGTGCTTTGATGCCATGGATGCAACGGTTTTAGCCCAAAACATTTGAGAAGGTGTGTGGCGGTAATTTTTCAATTTTCAGATTTTTACGCCCACAGTAGTTTTGGACTGTGATTTAGGAGACACTGTTGTTTGTTACTGCATGAAAACTCTCCAGGTTGTTTTCTGCAAGATCTCCTGAGTACACCATGCCCCCCATGCATAGGTTTGCCAGGATTTTGGGAAGGTTCAAATACAATTTTTATGACTTTGTCATTGGAGTTGAAATTGAGATTATTTCTTCAGCGAGGCCTATCTTTGGTTTTGGGTCTACCGCATACCCCAGTTTGAATTATTGCCAGAAAATTGTTTATATTTGTTATGTTGACACCCCAAGGTATTGCATATGGAGTGCTTTGATGCCATGGATGCAACGGTTTTAGCCCAAAACATTTGAGAAGGGTGTGGCGGTAATTTTTCAATTTTCAGATTTTTACGCCCACAGTAGTTTTGGACTGTGATTTAGGAGACACTGTTGTTTGTTACTGCATGAAAACTCTCCAGGTTGTTTTCTGCAAGGTCTCCTGAGTACACCCATGCCCCCCATGCATAGGTTTGCCAGGATTTTGGGAAGGTTCAAATACAATTTTTATGACTTTGTCATTGGAGTTGAAATTGAGATTATTTCTTCAGCTAGGCCTATCTTTGGTTTTGGGTCTACCGCATACCCCAGTTTGAATTATTGCCAGAAAATTGTTTATATTTGTTATGTTGACACCCCAGGTATTGCATATGGAGTGCTTTGATGCCATGGATGCAACGGTTTTAGCCCAAAACATTTGAGAAGGCGTGTTGGCGGTAATTTTTCAATTTTCAGATTTTTACGCCCACAGTAGTTTTGGACTGTGATTTAGGAGACACTGTTGTTTGTTACTGCATGAAAACTCTCCAGGTTGTTTTCTGCAAGATCTCCTGAGTACACCCATGCCCCCCATGCATAGGTTTGCCAGGATTTTGGGAAGGTTCAAATACAATTTTTATGACTTTGTCATTAGAGTTGAAATTGAGATTATTTCTTCAGCTAGGCCTATCTTTGGTTTTGGGTCTACCGCATACCCCAGTTTGAATTATTGCCAGAAAATTGTTTATATTTGTTATGTTGACACCCTAAGGTATTGCATATGGAGTGCTTTGATGCCATGGATGCAACGGTTTTAGCCCAAAACATTTGAGAAGGTGTGCGCGCGGTAATTTTTCAATTTTCAGATTTTTACGCCCACAGTAGTTTTGGACTGTGATTTAGGAGACACTGTTGTTTGTTACTGCATGAAAACTCTCCAGGTTGTTTTCTGCAAGATCTCCTGAGTACACCCATGCCCCCCATGCATAGGTGTGCAAAGATTTTGGCAAAATACAGCACCAATTGTAGAACATAAAAATGTTACGAATAAAAATGTAAAAGTCTGGTGCCTGTCAAACTGGGGATGCTCTCTAGGGGGGCACAGGCTGTTGTCACTGAAGTGCATGAAACGCAAAATGTTTTCATACCTTCTACGTGACATTGATTGGGGGTAAATGGGGGTAGAGCAGATGGGGCTACTGCTCCAGTAGGAGCGAATTGAGGGCTTCTTTATGATGCCCTCAGCATAGTAAGTGCCCAGAATTTCAGAAATTCTGGCATATCTAGCGGGGTCCATTGCTGCCTTGCCAAGTAGGAGTCTGGCTTCGCAGCACAATGCTGATGGGCATACAGATTTGATTGGGCCACGATGTGGCCCAACAAATCATCCCCCATAAGCACCTGCAAAAACTGTGTGGCGGTAAATCCTGCAACATCAATATTGATGCCAGGATTTGCCGTGAAAGGAGGGATATCTGGCCTCTGGCGATGAGGCACTACCCACTCCTCAGCTGGAGCTGTGCGTCTCCTGCTGGCAGGTGGTGACCCAGGATCTGCATCAGAAACATCACTAGATACATCAGCCAGCGTAGATAATGTATCTAGCGACGTCTCTGAGCAGTTAGCGGGGTCGAAATGAGGGTCTGAGTCTGACGCAGATGCCTCAGATTCTGACGCCAGGATGGCATATGCCTCCTCGGCGCTGTACACCCTCTCAGACATTATATATAATAGATTATAAAATTTTATAATTATTATATATATATAAGCGGATTGTTGGTTCTTAGAAGAACCGTTGGGTTTCACAAGAAAATACAAATAAACACCTAAATCTCTCTAAATCCCTCTAAACCTGCCTCAATTCTTCTAAATCTCCCTAAAATCTCTCTAAATCTGCCTCAATTTTTTCTAATCTCACTAAAATCTCTAACCTGTCAAATCTGATCTCTCTCTCTCGCTCACCAAAACACAAGTGAGGAGAGGGAGGGAGAATCACAGAGGTCAGAGCCAATATTTACAAAATATTGACCTGACCTGACAAATTAGAAATTTTATTTTGATTTTTTCTAACTTCTGATTGGATGTTGCTAGCCTGCCTCTCTAATGAGGCAGCGGCTAGGAACATCCCACTCAACCCCAAGATGACCCTGCCCTTAGAACCCTAACCCTAGCCCTAACCCTAACCCTACCCCTACCCCTAACCCTACCCCTAACCCTACCCTAACCCTACCCCTAACCCTAACCCTACCCCTACCCCTAACCCTACCCCTAACCTACCCCTAACCCTACCCCTAACCCAACCCTACCCCTAACCCTACCCCTAACCCTAACCCTACCCCTAACCCTAACCCTAACCCTACCCCTAACCCTACCCCTACCCCTACCCCTAACCCTAACCTAACACCTACCCCTAACCCTACCCCTACCCCTAACCCTACCCCTAACCTACCCCTAACCCTAACCCTAACCCTACCCCTAACCCTACCCCTAACCCTACCCCTAACCCTAACCCTAACCCTAACCTAACCCCTACCCCTACCCCTAAACCTAACCCCTACCCCTAACCCTACCCCTACCCCTAACCCTACCCCTAACCCTAACCCTACCCCTAACCCTAACCCTAACCCTAACCCTACCCCTAACCGTCAGCTTATTTTATTTATTTTTATTTTTATTTTACTTTTTTTTTCACTTTTTTTCACTTTTTTTTTTACTTTTTTTTTTACTTTTTTTTACACTTTTTTTTACTCTGCTGGGTGCCTTGATCCCTCGAGGCACCAGCAGAGCACCTGATCACTGATATGATCGTTTTTGTACTGAGTGCCACGATACCTCGTGGCACTCAGTACTTCCTGCCGCTACCGGAAGTGATCGCTCGGGGGGAGCGATCACGGACGGACCGGCGGCAGGTAAGCATATTGCAAGGATGCCTCGATGTCGAGGCATCCTTGTAATATACTCAGAGCAGCTGGAAGCGATCTGATCGCTTCCAGCGCTCTCTAGAAGTGCCGGGCACCTCTCCGGTAAAACCGGATGTTGATCGCTCCCGGGAGCGATCACATGGTGCCCCGGCACTTCTAACCGCCATTGCACGGCTGCCTGGACTCCCAGGCAGCCTGCAATGGCGTTTGAGCTGCTGGAAGCGATCCGATCGCTTCCAGCGCTCAAAAAACGGCAGGACGTACCATGTACGTCAGCGGGTCTAAGAGAGACCCGCTGCAATGACGTACATGGTACGTCCTCGGTCCTTAAGGGGTTAAAGCGCGCAGGACGCGCTTTAAAATGACCCGCGCCCAAAGAAGTCCGGGAGCTTCTTTTGGTGCGCATAGCAGCGCGTTCGCGGCCATAGACATAGCCGCAAATGCACTGAAATGCACGTTCGCGCGGTTTTTCGTATGCGCGAACGCGTGTAAAAAAACGTGCGTTTTGCGCACATTTGAAGAACATGCAGGTGTGAACCCGGCCTTAGTGAATAGACCTGTATATCTATATACACCTGCACTCATTCCACATAACATGAACACATCTGATCTTCATGTACACCTGGACCAGTTCTCCTTCCCCATATCAACCCACATCTTTATGGTTACTGTCACCAAGTCAACACTTTCTTGCCACAAGATAAAATAGCAGAGTAAAAAATGTAATCGTTTTCAAAAATATAGCATGAAATTGGTTGGATTAAAAATCAGTGCAGTCGCAAAAATTGTCTGTAGCAAGTTAACACCATACATGCGGCAAAAAAAAGAAAAACTAACCCTAACCCCAAAACTAAGCGTAAACAGAAAAACTAACCCTAAAACTAAGCCTAAACAGAAAAAGTAACCCTAACCCTAAAACTAAGCCTAAACAGAAAAAGTAACCCTAACCCTAAAACTAAGCCTAAACAGAAAAACTAACCCTAACCCTAAAACTAAACCTAAACAGAAAAAGTAACCCTAAAACTAAGCCTAAACAGAAAAAGTAACCCTAACCCTAAAACTAAGCCTAAACATAAAAACTAACCCTAACCCTAAAACTAAACCTAAACAGAAAAACTAACCCTAAAACTAAGCCTAAACAGAAAAAGTAACCCTAACCCTAAAACTAAGCCTAAACAGAAAAACTATCCCTAACCTTAAAACTAACAGGGTTATCCAAAGAGATTCGAAAAGTCACCGCACGTTCGGTGACTTTTCGTTCTCTTCAATTCGGTTCCTTTTGCCGATTGCATTTCGGTGACCCTGCGGTGTATTCAGCAAACACCACAGGGTCCCCGAATTGCAGGGAAAAGCTGCCGACAACCTGACGAAAACTAACCGAATGCACTATGAAAACAAGCAAAAACATCTGGATTAACCTTGGAAGAGGAGCCGAACAGGAGCCGAACAGGAGCCGAACAGGAGCCGAATCACACAGAGCTGAAGCAGCTGTGACGTAGAGGAGGCAGTGAATAAATTAGAAAAACCATTTGTATGAATCTGGGAAAAAGAAACGCTGTTTGCAAAGAAACTACTGAGCGAAAAAGTCTGAAATTTTCACAGGAGGTCCAGGAATGATAATAAAGAGGGCTGTTACAAAAAAAATAAGCAAACTGAAAAAAAAAATAAAAAAAATCGGACTTTTAATTTTTTTAAAAAAATTCAGAAAAATGCTTAAAGTATCCTAAAAAATCTATAAATAAAGAGACTTTTTGCTGCAGAATTTTATAATGAACGGTTTATTAGATATTGAATTAAAACGGGAATATTTTTAACATTGACGTCTATGGGATTCTCCTGAATAAATTTGCCGAATGAAACCACCGAATGGCAGGACATTAGGGGAACCTTTCACTGCTGGTTTGTGTTCTCTGAATAGCCGAAGCAGTGCTTTTTGATGGGGATTTCACTGCCCTCGAACAGGGACCGAACAGGCACCGTATGTTCAGGCAATTCGACAGGATTTGGCGAATTTCCTGCTCTCTGGATAGCCGAATGGCCAGGAAAGGTAACCGAACGCTGATTTTCAGCGTTCGTTACCTTTCTCAAGCAATTCGAATCTCTTTGGATAACCCTGTAAGCCTAAACAGAAAAACTAACTCTTATCCTAAAATTTAGCCTAAACAGGAAAGTAACCCCAACTCTAACAGGGTTATCCAAAGAGATTCGAAAAGTCACCGCAGGTTCGGTGACTTTTCGTTCTCTTCAATTCGGTTCCTTTTGCCGATTGCATTTCGGTGACCCTGCGGTGTATTCAGCAAGCACCACAGGGTCCCCGAATTGCAGGGAAAAGCTGCCGAAAACCTGACGAAAACTAACCGAATGCACGCTGAAAACAAGCAAAAACATCTGGATTAACCTTCGAAAAAGCCGAACAGGAGCCGAACAGGAGCCGAAAAGGAGCCGAATCACACAGAGCCGAAGCAGCTGTGACGTAGAGGAGGCAGTGAATAAATTAGAAAAACCATTTGTATGAATCTGGGAAAATGAAACGCTGTTTGCAAAGAAACTACTGAGCGAAAAAGTCTGAAATTTTCACAGGAGGTCCAGGGAATGATAATAAAGAGGGCTGTTACAGAAAAAATAAGTAAACTGAAAATTTTTTTTTAAAAAAATCGGACTTTTAAAAAAAAAAAAAAAATCAGAAAAATGCTTAAAGTATCCTAAAAAATCTATAAATAAAGAGACTCTTTGCTGCAGAATTTTATAATGAACGGTTTATTAGATATTGAATTAAAACGGGAATATTTTTAACATTGAAGCCTATGGGATTCTCCTGAATAAATTTGCCGAATTAAACCACCGAATGGCAGGGCATTTCGGGAACCTTTCACTGCTGGTTTGTGTTCTCTGAATAGCCGAAGCATTGCTCCTCTATGGGGATTTCACTGCCCTCGAACAGGCACCGAACAGGCACCGTATGTTCAGGCAATTCGCCAGGATTTGGCGAATTGCCTGCTCTCTGGATAGCCGAATGGCCAGGAAAGGTAACCGAACGCTGATTTTCAGCGTTCGGTTACCTTTCTCAAGCAATTCGGATCTCTTTGGATAACCCTGTAAAAGAAAAAGTAACCCTAATCATAAAACTAAGCCTAAACAGAAAAACGAACCCTAATCCTAAAACTAAGCCTAAACAGAAAAAGTAACCCCAACTCTAAAAGAAAAGTAACCCTAACAATAAACAGAAAAAGTAACCCCAACTCTAAAAGAAAAACTAACCCTAACCCTAAAACTAAGCCTAAACAGAAAAACGAACCCTAAAACTAAGCCTAAACAGAAAAAGTAACCCTAACCCTAAAACTAAGCCTAAACAGAAACACTATCCCTAACCTTAAAACTAAGCCTAAACAGAAAAACTAACCCTTATCCTAAAATTTAGCCTAAACAGGAAAAGTAACCCCAACTCTAAAAGAAAAAGTAACCCTAATCATAAAACTAAGCCTAAACAGAAAAACTAACCCCAACTCTAAGACAAAAAGTAATCCTAAAACTAAACCAAAACAGAAAAACGAACCCTAATCCTAAAACTAAGCCTAAACAGAAAAAGTAACCCCAACTCTAAAAGAAAAGTAACCCTAACCCTAAACAGAAAAAGTAACCCCAACTCTAAAAGAAAAACTAACCCTAACCCTAAAACTAAGCCTAAACAGAAAACCTAACCCTAACCCTAAAACTAAGCCTAAATAGAAATACTAACCATGACCTATGTCCTCAACCAAGCACAAATACTAACCCTAACCCCAACAGTAGTGGCTTTTCTTAACACCGCACTTGTGTAATTTTTCTGACAAGAGTATTGGGTAACTTAAGCAGAAAAAATAACACGAGGGCAGAGATTTTATTTTTTACGAGTGCACCAAAATATTGATGCGAGTTTGCTGAAAACCATGATTACGATGATTTTCAAGGCTGCCAGATTTAAACTATATTTTTGAAGAGGTAATTTTTTTACGCTGCCAGGGTTATTCAAAGAGAATCGAAAAGTCACCGCACGTTCGGTGACTTTTCGTTCTCTTCAATTCGGTGCGATTTGGCGATCCCATTTCGGCGACCCTGCGGTGTATTCAGCAAGCACCACAGGGCTGTCGTAATGCGGGGAAAAGTCGCCGCAAACTCACCGCAAAACCCGGCGAAGGCACACCGAAAACCCGCAAAAACATCTGGATTAACCCCGCCGAAAACGCCGGGAAAACCCGAGCAGGAGCCGATCACACGCAGCGCAGCCGCCGGAAAAACCCGACACCGCAGACGAATGGAGTGAAAAAAGAACAAAAACAGTTTGCTTGAATGTTTGAAAAGTGAAACGCTGTTTGCAAAGAAACTACTGAGCGAAAATGTCTGAAATTTACATATGAGGTCCAATAAATGATAATAAAAAGGGCTGTTACAGTAAAAAGAAAAAAGGTTTTAAATTTAAATTTAAAAAACAAAACAGTGAGTATGAGGAAGACACGGAAAAATAAGACAAAAAAAAAAGCAGGAGAGAGAAAACCAAGCCCCAACCAGAACTAATAACGTCACATAATATTCATAATTCTGGTTGGGGCTTGGTTTTCTCTCTCCTGTTTTTTTCCTTATTTTTCTGTGTCTTCCTCATACTCTCTGTTTTGTTTTTTTTGTTTTTTTGTTTGTCCTTTCACTTTCCCTTTGAAGTGGACATGATGTTATCACCGTTGTCTTATGTGCCTGAGACACAATGTTTTTTTTGCTGTTTTGTTTGTTTGTTTTTTTCCCCTTTTTTCTTTCCCCACTCTGTCTCTGACCATGCCATTTGGCGATGTACAACATCTAACACCCCTAACCCTGTGCCCGATGAATGTCCCAATGTTTTATTCTATTATTCTGATCAGTATAGCTTCTAGACCTGACGAAGGGAGGATCACTCTCGAAAGCTTGTATTTTAAATGTAACGTTAGTCCAATAAAAAAGGTATCACTACAGACTGCTATACTCGTGATTTATATATGTGTGTATATATATATATATATTATATATATATATATATATTAAGTATAATTCTTATAAAAGAATATGTGATCCGACGTTTCGGCTCGTTCTGAGCCTTAAGCAAGGTTGATAAATGCTCAGACCAAGCCGAAACGTCGGGATCACATATAATTTTATAAGATTTATTTCACCTGTTAGGTAGATTGTTGGCATATAGGCTCTGATGGTTGGGACCCTTTGTTTTTTTAACATTTTTCTTGAATAAATTGTATTTTTTTTTATAAATTGCACTTTTTGAATAAATTGTATTTTTTTATTTTTATGTTTTTTTAGATTTTTGATAGAGCTCAAGATTTATGAAATCTGTATGGCAATAACATTCCTACCATAATGATTTGGGGCACAGTGTCCTTAGGCTAGGCTTTTCATTTGTTTATGGGTTTCTATGTTAACATATGGCTGATGTTTAATTAATGTGGTCATATGATTGGATGTTGATTAATCCATTGCTATGAGGTGTGTATATAAGCCCTTTGTGAAATTGTAAGCCTCATCCTGATGAAAGTCCCTGCGAGGACTGAAACGTTGAATATTATGAGCAAATAAATATAATATTTTATTCAAGTCTCCGTGTGGCAGGTTATCGTGGAGATCTATATGTTGGCAACTAATTTCCAGCACCGGAGCATATATAACTGAAAAGACGGAGTGCGGGCATCGTGGATTTATTTATTTATAAAGGATTTTACCAGGAAGGATACATTGAGATTTCTCTCGTTTTCAAGTATGTCCTGGGGTGGATGATTTTGTATATACATATACACACACATACACACACACATACACATAAAATCTCACACAACAAATGCTTACTGTAAAAGCGTAGTCTCTGATGGTCGAAATGACGTCTTTGAACAATATCTTCGAGGTCAGTGTTCGCCCGTGATAAATGACTGGCTCTCCAGTGGGTCCTTCCCAGCAGTCCAGCTCCACACAGCGGCATCCCTCCATAAACGCCCTGCATACAGTCAATAATATAATGGAGATCAGATCACTAGCAAAACACAGTGTTCATTACATCAATAAAAAAAGAATGGTTCATTCAAATAATTATAAAACAAGAATACTTTTAACAAGCCTGGAGAAAAGTTTTATTTTAAATTTATTTTAAATTATTTTAGGAATAGCTCTCCAGCTACCTGGGGTTACATATGGAGCCAAAACTAGGCCATCAAGTCACAGGGGTAACAAGCCAATCCATGGGAGTTCCCCAAGCAGGGGTTTTGAGGATTACGAATAATTAGGATGACAGAAAAACAGCAGGAGTAATATACGCAAACCCTTACCTCTCCGAGTTACATCGGCTCAGAAGAGACATATAATTACTGCATTAATGTAAGTGTTTAATAAAAATGGGAGTGTTGAATAGGCAAACTCTTACCACAGATTTTACAATCTGTGTGGGGGAGATACATACGTGACACCAATGAGTATAGATCAGCAGATCAGGCATTTGTGCTGAAAAATCTTTTAAATATTTAAGAGGATAATGTAGAGGTGTGCACGGCTAGAATTTTTTTTTGTTACATTTCAAAATCATTCCGTTTTTGTTATTTTGTTTCGTTTGGTATATCGTATCACTAAAAACCCCATTGTAAGTTAAGATCGATTCGATAGTTGATATTGAGTCGAATTTCAAATCACCCCAATAAATAAAACCCCAATGAATCAAATCCTGCTGTTAAAAGGTAAGCTAGGGTTAAATGTTGAGTTGTTCACTGGCCTGTGGTGCTTACAACTGATTCAGCACCACAGGCTAATTTACAGGGACAGGGTGCTTTTTGAAACAGTCAAACGAATCTGATTCATTTCATAATGTTATTTGCTTTAGTACTTGTATGTATTGTAAGTTGGGATCGGCCGATAGTTGATATCGAGTCGAGTCACGGATCACTATATAAAACCCTAATACATCAAATCCTGCTCAGGAATCATTTAATCAATGGAACTCTTGTGAAACAGTATAACAAATCAATTTCATTATATACTGTTTAGTTTAGTTTCCATTTGGATGAAATCAATTAGTTATTTCAGAAATATTTCCGAAATCCGAATTAACGAATTTTCAAACGAATCAAGATTCGCTACTGTGACGACAAACTCATTTTGGGGGGTCCACTCCCCCCCTATTCCTTGTACTATGTGGTCCCTGAAAGATGGCTGTGACGGAAGCCCCTCCACCATTTAAGAGACTATTGGGGAATTGATGGACCTTTCAAAACTATTTTGCTTTTCATTGTTTTAAACATCCGCCAGCAAACAAAAGAGTACTGATGTCTGTGTGTTATTCCCTTGTGCATTTATTGTATAGTCTCTTTTTGTGTATTTTGCATACATTCCCTCAATTATCTAACCTATCTCTGTATAGTACCTGCTCTCTCTATTGCGTATGTTCTCTCTATAAGAAATTCCTTTTGTTTACTCTGCATTCTCCCTCCCCCTTCTCTTAGGAAATCCCATTGTCCATTGTTTGAAGGTCCTGTGCAGCTATCTGCTTGATTGTATGTAAATGAGGTTGGGGGTTGACTGTATCTGTGTGTCTGTGAATAAACTGGCATTCTGCTGTTTGACTTCGAATGGTGAGCCTCATTCTTTTGGCTGTGGTCAAAGCTTTGAGGGAGCTGTAAGGGATGATTGCTCTGGCGTCTGACATGGAAGAGACCCCATGGACGGAGGTACTCAGGGTACAGTCGCTCCATCACAGCTACGAAACGAATGCACACCTCTAATAATTAGTGGGTGACTTCCTGCAGAAACACAATATTAAGGGTTAGGTGATTTAATCTGTGGGTAAAAGCTGCTTGAGGAATTCTTTCCCCAGTGTGTTGCATTTTGGCGAGCACTTCAGACTGCGTCTTTTGCCTTCTTTGAGATCAACAGCCACAGCTAATGTGTGAAAGGCTGAACTCAATGGTTGCATGTCTTTTTTCATCCTGTGACTAAAGGAGAATTGCACATTTTAAGCTAAAATAGCTGAACGGGATTTATTTTGTCAAACCTCCGGCCGCACTATTTTGTCCCAATGTTTGAGTTTCCAGTTCACCCTTAATTAATGTTTATAACCCTTACGTGTTAGCTTGGAATGAAACCTTTACCTAATATAGGACTCAGTGCTGCTGCTTCCCACGAGCTGGTGGTTGGTAAGGTAGGTGTTATGGGAGCTGGAGATGAAGTAATGGCTGAGGGGCTGCGACATGTCCTGATACACCTTCCTGTGTTCCTGATTAAAGACATCACCTTCTGCTGACAACAGGTACATCGTGAAGCCTTCCAGCATCATCAAATCGTGCTGCTTTGCTGCAGGTGACAGAAGGAAAGTAAATTGTATAGAAAAGACAGCCAGGGATCAGCCAAATTAATTAAAATATACAGAAACCATGTGTGCTAGCTTCAAACAGGTCAAACAATAGATTAGATCATTGTTTCCGAGCCCTGGTCCTCGAGTCCCCCTAACAGGCCAGGTTTACCAGATATATGAAGCACAGCCCGAGTGATATGATTTGCTCCTCATTGATTGCAGGATTCAGTCTGCATTACCCCAAGGTAATCCTTAAAATCTGGCATGTTAGGGGAACCTGCGGACCAGGGATTAGATCATTAGGTTACAATAAATTTCATCATTAATTAAATAATGGAGCAAAGCTTTGGTTTTATATATAGAGAGGCCAGAGGGATGCCACAGACTGATAGTGTATACCGAATAGCAAGAGTATCACTGCCAGTCGATGTTTCTACATATCATAAGGAATTTTGAAGTGGACAGATGATGTGCTACTGCTTACAGCAGTGGTCCCCAAACCTGTCCTCAAGACACTCTAACAGGCCAGGTTTTAAGTGTCACCTTGGGGAAATGCAAAATGAATTCTGCAATCACTGATCAGCAAATCCTATCACCTGTGCTGTGCTCCAGATATCTGGCAAACCTGGACTGTCAATGGGTCCTGAGGACAGGTTTGGGAAACACTGGTTTAGAGAGTTAATACAACGGCTCCTTTATGTGCTAGCTTTCGATGAGTAAGAGTGGTGGTCTCATCAGTAGCCTAGCCAGTTGCTTCTACACACAACCCCAAGGCTTAATTGCAGGCTATTTGTAAAACCTTTCCTTTTGAAAGGATGTTTGTATGTTATTTTATTACTTCTTTGTATTGTCACCTGTTCCAACAAGATCTTTTCTTGTATGGTTTGGAAGTGAACCTGCCTCGTACGGGTTTTTTTCTTTGTGACATCTTTTGATTGCATGGTACACCAAGGAGTATATACCATGTAGGTCTCTTGGTTCAATATACAGAGCATTCTGTGATTCCACATTGCGTCATGTTACACATTGTTCTCTCCGGGTACTTGTGAACGAAACCACAGTACTATGAGAAGTTGCTTACATCTGTCCAGCTATAAGGGGCATCACTGTAATTCCAGGTAAGGTGGGTGAGCAGGAGTCGTATAAGTGTCTACAATTTTCTTCGTTATAGGAACCTCTGGACTTTTTAGATATCACTGTTGCAGAGTTTAAAGTAACCACATATTGCACTCACAAGTGCTTACAGAATAATCCTCGTAATAAAAAGAGGGTGCTCTTGGAACCTGACTGGTCAAACTGCCAGATGACCCAAAGCAAAAAAATAGGTACCATGCACGCCAACAACATTTTAGAAGGTTAATTATTATTATCCTTTATTTTTATAGTGCCACAAATTCCGCAGCGCTTTACAAGATCAGTGTACAAGAGGTTGATACATTAGAATAACACACATGAATGATACGGCCTGATTCAGGGGGTCCCTGTTCTCAAGGAAACTTACAAACAATCTGTACAAGTATTTTGTGAGGTAAGCACATCCGTATCGTTAGGTGTCTTACCCAAGGACACTCGCTGGTGGTGTTTTCTGAGTGGGATCGGGTCAGCTTTCCATGATTGTAGAGCAGCGACCTGGTGGTTAGTTTGAACCCACTTCTAGTAAAGTCGTAAAATTGATATAGACTTGCGCAAAGTTTTGTTCAAAGCGCGAATAGCTCTAATAGCGCGATGCTCATAAAGGTCTTCTTCAACAAACACGTTGCATAGGTCTCCATAAGTAGAGCTCCAGAAATTTTGTTGGTGTGACAGTACCCATTTTTTATTTGGTTTATCACGTTTGCAGTGATCTAGCATCCCACACACACACATTTGTTATGTTCCATCTAATAACGTAACTTATTTTGCCTCTTCTAAAATGTTGTGATTCAAGGATAATACAATGTTCAAAATGAAGGCTTTGTGTCCTGATTTCTGCTTTCTATCTTGAAGTTTTAAGCTTCCACCAAACGTCCATGGGATAAGTGTGAGATACACACATAAGGAGAAGGGGACCGGGTAACAGACACCCTACTTCTGTTCCATGCACCACCACCAATTCACATAGCCATGGATTGTTGGATAGTGTATATAGGTGTCATACACTAAGGGTAAGAGAAAGCGCCAGTAATTGCAATAGTTGCAACTAGACATGTGCACAGCACAAAATTTTGTTTTGAACTAATGGATTAGTCCTAAAATGCAATTTATTTAGTTGCTAAAGAAATTCGTTTTCAGTTCTTTAGTATGAAAACTAATTTCATTCATCCGAAAACCAGTGGATACAATTACTATTGTAGTGGCTCCTCAGAGGGCTGAGATCGCTGCTTGTTACAGTATCTCTCACTCTCAGCAAATGTGTCAGGCAAAGCTGTTACAGTAACTGACTGCTGCTCATCACAGCGCTCAGAGTTTCAGTAAAACTAGCAAATAATATTTTTATATATAATAGGTTAGAACAATATTATTTCCTTGTTTTACTGAAACTGAGCGCTGTTACAGTCAGTTACTGTAACAGCTGAGCCTAATACTTTGTACGGAGAGATAATATAACAAGCAGCCATCTCAGCGCTCACAGCCACTGGATTTAAAGGGCTAAAAAAAGGCTCCTCTCTGTATAATGTTTAGAACATCCTCCTGCATTAATTTATACCCCTCTCTGTATAATGTAGAAACATCCTCCTGAATTAATGTCCCTCTCTGTATAGAACATCCTCCTCAATTTATACCTTTCTCTGTATAATGTATATAACATCCTCCTGCATTAATAGCCCTCTCTGTATAATGTATAGAACATCCTCCTGCATTAATTAATGCCCCTCTCTGTATAGAACATCCTACTGCATTGGCATGTGGATGGTGCAGAACTTCGGAATGTAATGCTTATCCAGCACAGGAGAGGGTACTTTTACTTAAACTTTGTATCTCTGTGGGGGAGACAGAAAGTAATATATAAACAGGGGAGAGGGAAAATATTAACGTAAATTGGTATGAAAGCTCAGAGAAGAGATGACTGGTGCAAATTAATTTTTATAATAAAATAAAGCACTTTAAATCCAGGGAAAACATTCAAATAAATCACACTGAAGGCTCATAATGACAGAGTAACTGAGAGCTGGATACTAAATGTATCAGATATAAAAAAAAAACACCTTTATAACAAGCAGCACTGGGAGAGGAGAGGGACTTTATATAAAACGTGTATTATAGATGAGGAAAGGGGGATAGTGCTCCTGGATAATATAAAATGTATCAGACCTAAGCTTGTATTATGCAGAGGAGGGGAGATAAGATAACACACGTTTTATAAAGTCCCTCTCTTCTCCCAGCACTGCTTATTATAAAGGGGTTTTTACTATCCAGCCCTCCTCTGTCATTAGCTTTCAGTGTGATTTATTTGAATGTTTTCCTTCTCCAGCTGCTTTTATCATCTTGTCTGCCTCATAGACATGCAAGGGTTAAGTTAAGGTTTCCTCTCCTGTGCTGGCTGTCTGTGCTGCGAGTGAGTATTCTGGAGCATCACTGTCAGATTTTCGGGTATGGGTCGGGAAGGATTACGCATACAAACCTTTTCTGTAGCTTTGCGATGTTGCGCTCTTCATTGCTGGTCTCCTTCACTCATCAATGTAATATCACAAAAAGGATTGAAGCTAAAATGAAGTGCATTTTATTTTAGTTTCTTTCGTTTTTTGGACTGAGCAGTTTCGTATCTCTTGAGTCATACGAAAACTAAATTATCCCAAAATTCGGACTAAATCGTTTTAGTACTAAAACGAATGCACATGTCTAGTTGCAACCATGACAAACATCAGCTTTTCAACCAGGTGAAATTCCGCCAGTGGCAGTAGAAGCTTCATTGATGAAGCTGCTTCGGGTGTTGTTTGAATTTCTTCTTTGAAAGGCTGAAACTTGCAACTATAGCAGCTGAAAACAAATTTTAGATCAATATAGTTGAATTAAGCTTCCATACTTTTAATTTTAGTTTAAATTTGCAATTTCTGCATATTTATCCACCAATTCACTACTTTGAGAATAACCTCCATGTTATATATGGAATATTTCTCATTTGAATAGATATTTACAATATTCTACATATATTCAATATATTTTCTCTTGATAATATAACCTGTGACAGACCCAGGCTGCATGAGTTAAATATTTCTCTGGGGGCCTGTTTTGTTTGGGAGTGTTGGGAAAGTCCTCCCGGGGTCTAGGCATAATGGCCGGTAACCCCTGAAGCAACTACATTTGGTCCATTAATGCTCTATTCTCTGATGTCTGTGTATTATTCCCTCTCTATTAGCTACCCTCGCTCTCTGTATAGTGTAGAAATATTTACATTCCCTGAGCAGTTATTTGATCCGCTGATCTAATCTGGTTGTATTCATGAAGGGGGTTGTCCCTGAACAGATATAGCTGTATGTTTTTCAAATAAAAGGGTTAGTTCTGCTTTGCTGCTCTGAATACTGGTTGTGCCTGGTGATTTTGGGTAATCTTTATTATTTTGGGGCTGAAGTTGCTGGATTTCAGATGCTAGCTTGGAGAAAGCCAGAGGCTGATGGAGGCACACAGCTGGTGTGCCAGGCAGTCTGTTACACAACCAATAGGACACATTTTTACTGAATCTCTTGTTTTTGTTAGCAGGTTGGAATCGTTCTGTGATGGCGTGCCATTTAGGTTTCGCTTTGCTTTCAGAGGCTTTTTTCTGAGATGATGCAAACAGGTTCGTAGGAAGTGTTTTTTTATCAATCCATCTATTATCTTACTTAAATAATACATCTTTTTTTATGTCTCATTATCTCACATCTTTTACACCTTTCTTTGGTCTTTCTGCATTCTTGAACGTGACTTCTTTCCATCACTTCAACACACTGGTTACCTGACATTCCTCTCTCATCATTTGACTTTACTATATCTGCTCACTTGCACACAGAGGCGGCTCTATAATTAGGCAAGCTCAAGGGGTGACCTCAGATGATTGAATTTATTTGGAATGTCATTGCAACATGCTATTCAGTCCACACAAATACTCCTTGTCACGGAATGGCTCAGCACCCTCAGCCAGGGGCGGTGCAGTGACAGTAATATGGCCATGGACAATTAGGTGCGGTGGCACGCACGGAGTTTTAAAGTACGTTTATTTAGATGTGGTTATGTGTGGTGTAATAAAGTGTCCCCGTTGGTGTTGTGAAATGTATTCCCTTTGTCTGCCTTGCCCGCCGCCATTTTCCGATTGCCTCGTGGCCGTTATCAGATTCTTTGAATCGGAAAATGGCCGATTCGAACCATCCGGTTCGAATCGGAAAATGGCCGATTCGGACCATCCGGTCCGAATCGGCAACTCCCCGAACTGTAATGGCCAACGGGTCCTGGGAGGGCGGGCAGGGATTCCCATTGTATTGTAATTTGTGTGAAGTTGATAAATGCCTGAGCTGTGAATAAAAAACCCAGATTTAGCAGTGCATCCAGCCTCGTCTGATGTGTTTCTTTCTCCGCCGTATTTCATCATCTGAGCATCCCCCGCGGTCTCAGGGTACGGTGTACCAGGCGATCCGAACCGAACCGAGCGCTCTGTGCCTGCATCTCGCATCAGGACAGAGGCGCAGCGTATGGTGTTCGGTTCTCAGACTGTTAGCGATCGAGATCCGATCCGAAGGGCGCGGCCGTGTACCGCGCTTCGGTATTGCGAGGGACTGCGGTAAGATCCGAATACTCCGCCATTCCCGCAAGTTCCGAAGCCACATCCATCCCCGATCCGAAAGTCCTCCGCGATCCGAACCGAATAGTTGCCGGAAGAGATCCGATCCCCGTAATCGGCCGGCCGCCCGCAGACGTACCCCACCACCCACAAGGTCAGTACACCAGCTGCTCGAGACGCTGAGTACCGTAGGGCTCAGTGGTCGGGCTGGTTCTAGGCAGGGGTCCCCTCCACCGCCCGCTAACCCTTCCCCAGGGTCACGCCAGGCCGCACGAGACGCCGAGTGCCGTGCCACTCGGTAGTCGGGCCAGCGGTAAGCGCCGGGGCACGCAGATAGAGCACACCCGCAGGCGGAACAACATCCCATTCCGTCATACTGGTGGCAGCGGTGGGATAAGCTCTCTGCAGGCCCTAGGGGGACCCTCATCATGACCGGGTATAGTGCCTACAAACGGGACGTCCTGCGTGGCATGCTGGAGAACCGGGGCGGCGCCCCTGGCTCCAAGAGCCGGGAGACCATGATGGAGGAGTTGAGGAGGATGGATCAGGAGGCGGCGTTCGCAGCGTTGCCTGCTGACATGGCGCCGGCCACCGTCCCCGCCGAGCCCGAAGACAGCGACTTTTGCCGGAAGATGCGGGAGCGGATCTCCATGATGGGTCCGGCCCCATCGGAGGCTGAGATGAGGAGTCTGGTCCGAGAACTCGGCCAGGAAGAGGAGCGTGAGAGGGAGCGAGCGCACGAGCTACGGCTGGCTGAAGTGCGAAGCCGACGGAGTAGCCGTTCCCCGTCGGATCGTTACACCGGGCGCAAAGTGCCGTTTCAGGCGTTCAAGGAGTTCCGAGAAGCCGAGGAGGAGATAGAGAGTTACCTCCAGGACTTCGAGCGCCTGTGCCGAGTGCATGAAGGAGGCCCCAGAGGAATGGGAGCAGCTACATGAGGCCGACCCCGTGCAAGCCGCCGCGGACGACAACTGCCGTCACCACCGTCAGGCGGTGTGGATAAACGGGCGGCCCGCTGAGGGGCTGCGGGACTCCGGGGCTACCATCACCCTGGTCCGGCCTCACTTGATTCCGCCGAGCGACCGTCTGCGAAGCACTGTTGCAGTACGGGTGGCGGGGGGAAAGGTGCTCCGGCTCGAGACGGCCCGGGTCCACCTGGACTGGGGGAACGGGGAGAGGGAGGTGAGGGTGGGGTTGTTGAGGCAACTGCCGGCCGAGGTGCTCCTGGGTAACGACCTGGGGCAGCTCGTTTCCGCTTACTCCACAGATGCAGCTACCCCGGTAACCACTAGGCAACAGAGCCAACGCCACGACAGGGGCACTCCGAACGGGACCCAGGTGAGATCTCAACCAAAACCATCCCGACCCCCAAACCTCCTAAACCCCCCGACCTCCTAAACCGCCCCGACCTCCCAGACCGCCATCACCTCCCATACCCCGACGGGACCCGACCCTTCCCTTCCCACCTGACCTCCCTTCCCCGTGGAGTACCCCGGAGACGCTCCGCCACCAGACCCAGACCGACCCCACACTGCAGGGCTACCGGGACCGAGCCGGTCAGGGCCTGGACGACCAGAGAAAGGACAAGGTAGAGTGGGAGGATGGGCTGCTTTACCGGTACACCGTGAGGGAGGGGGCCAAGAAGAAGCAGGTCCCACAGAAGCAGTTGGTGGTGCCTCAGGGCCCTAGGCAGGAGCTTCTGCGCTTGGCCCATGACATCCCCCTTGCAGGTCACTTAGGCCAGACGAAAACCCGGCACAGGTTGGCGCGCGCGTTTTTCTGGCCCCGCCTTAGCGAAGACACCCGCGACTATTGCCGCACCTGCCCAGTTTGCCAAAAAACTGGGAAGGCCGGGGATCACCCGAAAGCACCCTTGCGGCCCATGCCCATCATTCAGGAGCCCTTTAGCCGGGTGGCGGTCGACATCATTGGGCCGTTGCCGCGGCCCAGTGCCACCGGTAAAAGGTACATCCTTACCGTAGTGGATTATGCCACCCGGTACCCCGAGGCTGTGGCCTTGGCCAACATCCAGGCGGACACCGTGGCGGACGCGCTCCTCCGGGTGTTCACGAGGGTGGGGTTTCCCCGAGAAATCCTATCCGATCAGGGTACCCAGTTCACCGCTGAGCTCACCCAACAGCTCTGGCGTCTCTGTGGTGTTAGGGCGCTGCACAGCGCCCCGTATCACCCTCAGACCAATGGGCTGTGCGAGCGGTTTAATGGGACCCTGAAGCAGCTCATTCGGGCCTTTGTGCACGAGAGCAGGGATTGGGAGAAGTATCTCCCCCACCTGCTGTTCGCCTACCGGGAGGTTCCTCAGGAATCCACCGGTTACTCCCCCTTTGAGCTGCTGAATGGGCGCCAGGTACGGGGACCCCTGGATTTGGTTAGGGCTCAGTGGGAGGGGGTGCAGGAAGAAGATGGGGTTCCTGTGCTGGATTACGTCTTGAAGCTCCGGGAGCGCTTGGCGGAACTCGCGGGGTTCGTGCAGGAGAACATGGAGACGGCCCAAGCTCAGCAGAAGGCGTGGTACGATCGCGCTGCGTGCAGTCGCTCGTTCTGCGTGGGGCAGAAGGTTCTGGTGTTGAAACCACAGCGGCAGAACAAGCTGCAGGCGGCCTGGCAAGGTCCCTACAAGGTGGTAACCCAGCTGGGGGATACCACCTATGTGGTTGTCAGCTGCGCAGACACCAGAATCCAGCGGACGTTCCACGTCAATATGCTGAAGGCCTTCCATGAGCGGCCGGAGACGGTGGACGCCATATGCGCGCCGGCTGCCGAGGAGACGGAACCGTTTCCGTTGGAAGAACTTCCGGGGGTAGCCAGGCAGCCTTCCGGGGTGGATCAGGTGCAGCTGGGGGAGGAGTTAGGACCCGAGAAGCAGGCGCAGGCGCGGCAGCTGCTTCTCGCCTACCCGGGGTTTTCTCGGCTCTCCGGGATACACGGACCAGGCCATCCATCAGGTGGACACGCCCGGTCAGAGACCCCTTCGGCAACCTGCATACCGGCTCCCGGAAGCGGTCCGCGAGTCCATGCGGGCCGAGATCCGGGAGATGCTGGAGCTGGGGGTCATTGAACCGTCGGCCAGTCCATGGGCGTCGCCCGTGGTTCTGGTGCCCAAGAAAGACGGTACCACCAGGTTCTGCGTCGACTATCGGCGGATAAACGATTGTACCATTACGGACGCTTATCCGATGCCCCGAGTCGACGAGTTGCTAGACCAGATCTCCGGGGGTCATTTTTTGACCACGGTGGATCTGTGCAAGGGGTATTGGCAGATTCCCCTTGCCGAGGAGGCGACCCCGAAGTCGGCCTTCATCACCCCGTTCGGCTTGTACCAGTTTCGAGTCATGCCGTTTGGGATGAAGAACGCCCCTGCTACCTTCCAGCGGTTAATCGATCGCCTCCTCGATGGCCTCCAGGGATTCGCTTGCGCGTACCTGGATGACATAGCCATCTATAGCCAGACCTGGGAGGAACATCTGGACCATGTAGGGACTGTCCTGGGCCGGATTAGGGACGCCAACCTGACCCTGAAGCCGGAGAAATGCAAAGTGGGGATGGCCGAAGTGCAGTATCTGGGCCACCGGGTGGGGTGCGGGATACAACGGCCAGAGCCCGCTAAGATAGAGGCTATTCTGGATTGGCCCACCCCTGTGACCAAGACCCAGGTCCTCGCCTTCCTGGGTACCGCGGGGTACTACAGAAAATTTGTACCCCATTACAGTGACCTGGCCAAACCCCTGACTGATCTGACCAAGAAATCCCTGCCCCGCCAAGTCCTGTGGTCCCCGGAGTGCGAGCAGGCCTTTCGGCAACTGAAGGCCGCCCTGACCCAAGCTCCCCTGCTGGCAGCTCCCAACTATAACAAACGTTTTGTTGTTCACACAGACGCGTCCATGTTCGGACTGGGAGCTGTCCTAAGTCAAGTGGGGGACGACGGGGGGGATCATCCGGTGGCGTTCATCAGCCGGAAGCTGTTGCCACGAGAGGTGGGGTATGCTGCGGTGGAGAAGGAGTGCCTGGCCTTGGTCTGGGCCCTACGGAAGCTCCAACCCTATGTCTACGGTCGGTCCTTCACCGTGATGACCGACCATAACCCCTTGGTATGGCTCAACCGGTGGCGGGGAGAACGGCCGCCTGTTGCGGTGGAGCCTGGCTCTCCAACCCTTCAATTTTGCAATCCAATATCGGCCCGGGTCGCAAAACGGTAACGCAGATGGGTTATCGCGGCAGTCGGCCCGGGAACCAGGGGATTGGGGAGCCCCGACTACCTCGGTACGACCCGTTGGGGTCCAACCGAGTGCGTCGGACCTTGGGGAGGGGGAGGAGTGTCACGGAATGGCTCAGCACCCTCAGCCAGGGGCGGTGCAGTGACAGTAATATGGCCATGGACAATTAGGTGCGGTGGCACGCACGGAGTTTTAAAGTACGTTTATTTAGATGTGGTTATGTGTGGTGTAATAAAGTGTCCCCGTTGGTGTTGTGAAATGTATTCCCTTTGTCTGCCTTGCCCGCCGCCATTTTCCGATTGCCTCGTGGCCGTTATCAGATTCTTCGAATCGGAAAATGGCCGATTCGAACCATCCGGTTCGAATCGGAAAATGGCCGATTCGGACCATCCGGTCCGAATCGGCGACTCCCCGAACTGTAATGGCCAATGGGTCCTGGGAGGGCGGGCAGGGATTCCCATTGTATTGTAATTTGTGTGAAGTTGATAAATGCCTGAGCTGTGAATAAAAAACCCAGATTTAGCAGTGCATCCAGCCTCGTCTGGTCTGATGTGTTTCTTTCTCCGCCGTATTTCATCATCTGAGCATCCCCCGCGGTCTCAGGGTACGGTGTACCAGGCGATCCGAACCGAACCGAGCGCTCTGTGCCTGCATCTCGCATCAGGACAGAGGCGCAGCGTATGGTGTTCGGTTCTCAGACTGTTAGCGATCGAGATCCGATCCGAAGGGCGCGGCCGTGTACCGCGCTTCGGTATTGCGAGGGACTGCGGTAAGATCCGAATACTCCGCCATTCCCGCAAGTTCCGAAGCCACATCCATCCCCGATCCGAAAGTCCTCCGCGATCCGAACCGAATAGTTGCCGAAGAGATCCGATCCCCGTAATCGGCCGGCCGCCCGCAGACGTACCCCACCACCCACAAGGTCAGTGCACCAGCTGCTCGAGACGCTGAGTACCGTAGGGCTCAGTGGTCGGGCTGGTTCTAGGCAGGGGTCCCCTCCACCGCCCGCTAACCCTTCCCCAGGGTCACGCCAGGCCGCACGAGACGCCGAGTGCCGTGCCACTCGGTAGTCGGGCCAGCGGTAAGCGCCGGGGCACGCAGATAGAGCACACCCGCAGGCGGAACAACATCCCATTCCGTCATACTCCTACATCCACAAACTCCCAGTGAGAACATGTGAATCCTTCAGTAATTAAAATGCCTTAGGATAATTTCAACATAACAACATAGGCCTCATGTTATGACTCAAACACTAAGGCCACCTCTGCTTGCACATTCCTTTCTCCAGTCGTCTGACCTCCCTACCCCACTGTGGTGGTCTGACATTAATCGTTCTGGTCATCTAATAGACATCTCTGGTTATCGGATATTAGGATCTCTAGCCATAAAACAGTCCTCTATCTGGTTAATTAACATTCTACGCACTCTGGCCATCTGACATTAATCGCTTGGGTCTTCTAATATTCATCTCTTGTTATCTGACATTTCTCTCTATGGTTAACTGATATTAAGATCTCTAGCCATATAATGGTCCTCTATCTGGTTAATTACTGTTCCACTCTCTCTGGCCATCTGACATTCCGCTCTCAGGCCATGCTCTCAGGCCATTTGACATTGCTCTTTACAAACATTAACAACCATCTCTAGTCAATACACAGTTATACGCATACCTGGAAACGCCAGATCTATTAGGCCATTGTCAGATGAGCGCACTACATGCGCCCATCCGGCCTGCCTCCCGTCGCCTGTCACAGTATTGTGACGCTTCGATGGGGCCGGCCAAACGAATTGCGCGCACTACAGAGGATGTCTTGAAAGCCTCCCCGTTGAAACGATACGACGCGTCTTCGACAGGGCTGCAAAGCGCGATCATTCATAGAAGGATCGAGCCTTGCACCGCTGAGCGCACTAACTGCGCTCAGCGAGGTGGCCAGAAGGGCGTCAAGAGTGGAAGGAATGTCCACTGTTATGGACGTTCCTTCTGCTCCTAAAAACGCTCGTCTGACACCAGCCTTAGTGCATTCTGAATCACAACAACCAATCTTCTCAATTTGACTGGTGTGGAGTTTATCTCTGTCCCACAACACTCCAGTTAATGTAATAACACACACACTGACACACACACCCACACTCTATAAGAGAAAACAGCAGGCACTCATCAGTCTTCAGTAAAACCCCTTTGTATCTCTATTCAACATTCTGTAACGTAAACGTACTGTAGATGTTTCGGCTCAGCAGAGCCTTTCTCAAGTTACGTTTATAAAGGGATTATACTGAAGATCTGTGAGTTGCTAGTGCTACTGTTTTTTGTTATACACTGAATATATATTTTGGTATGAGCAACGGGAATTGTATATTTTTTTCTCTCTCTATTTAAATAAAGCCAAGTACCATCCTAGTTAATTTTATTGAATCTGACTAGTGTAATACACAGATTACATATACACACATACAAATACTGTATATCTTTATATAACAATGAATTATTTTCTAAAATTTCAATAATAATAATAATGATAATGTTTATAACAAATGTTTTTATTTTGAAACAAGAAGAAATCTTCTTTATTTGAAATTCAGGCACAACCGGAAAGTTTATTTTTTGGTTGGTTTGTTTTAACCTTCTTTTGGAAGGACAGAAACATTAACGATGCCTTAAATGTGAAAAACCTAAAGGGATAAACCTTAAACCATTCTGACCTCCTACAGTTTTAACTCTAGATTTTTTTAAAAAATCTACCTTACATCCAGAGCTGGGTTCCCTTAATACTGCTCCAGATTTAACCTGCTGCTGGCTTCCTGTAAGCAGCAGCATGCCAAGCGACCACAGAGAGCAGACCCACTCTTTGGGATCATGCCCTGGGCCCCGTGCCACTGCTAGCACCAGATTCGAAAATGCACATAGCCAATGCCCAGCATGGAACTCCACATGCCTCCAGGAGTCAGGACTACCCAACTCTGAGAGCCCCCACCTCTAAGTAAGCAATGACATGGAAGTGTTAGTGTGTGGACAGGGAGAGGGTGTCTTTATATGAGGTGGAGGGGAAGGGTGTCTATCTGGAGACGAAAAGGGGTTAGGGTTGTGAATTTGTGATGATCAGTGGGGGCGGGCAGTGTATGTATCTATGTGTGAAAAAAGGTGAAGTATAAGGAGGTGTGACATTGAAAGCGTGGCTAGAGGCTCCACATAAGTATCTCACTTTGGGCCCCGTAAATGGTAGGGGTGGCTCTGGTGAAGAGGCAGCCAATCCAATGACTCTCAATGCCGACTGCATTGAGAGCTATTTATGGGAGCTGGTTTCCAATCGCCAAAAACCTGAACACAGCGCTCAGGTTCTGGGTGGGTCCAAGCCCCATGCACCCAGAGGGCTGAATCAGCCCTCCCAGACCCCCTTTCCTCAGGGAGGGGGGAGGGGACTATAGTCAGTGTGACCACACTATGGGCAGTATTACAAAGTTGGTGCTAACTTAACCAGAGCTGTTGTAAACTTTACAACCCCATAGACTATAATGGCGCTGGTAAGTTTACAACAGCTCTGGTTAAGTTAGCACCAGCTTTGTAATATAGCCCTATGCCATTTAAGTGGTCACAGTGCTCTGAGTGTCCCTTTAATGGACATTTGTCATTTCAAAATACTATACTATGTTACCATGTTATCTTGCCTTTATACTCGGAAGTGTTATTTTATTTTAAAATGTGTGATTAAATGTTCGGTTGTTTGTTACATCCCTTTTCCTTCTCGTGTTTGTGCTTGTGAATAATCGGGTGTGTCGTTGTTTTGGAAACATACTACTCAACCATAAAATGATAAACTTGTTTCTCCTGTTCTGTTGAAGTCATCTGTGGCCTAAACACTTCAGAGCGGTAAAGTCAGACTATTCATATGACCAGCAGTGGGAAAGAAAAAGCTTAGATTATTGTTACAGTGTCACAGAGTACATCTGCCGACAATGTACAATGTGCCGCAAACAGAAAAAAACTGCAGATGGGTGATCTTAAGACTCAACACTGCCTGGAGGCATTATCACATGTGAATTATCATGTGGAATTACACGTTCTAAATAAAAGGCAGATCAATAAAAACATAGGACAGGAGGGGTGGGGACGCGCCTATTCCCTGATGGGGCAGCTGCAACCACCAGATGTACCCAGCCCAGCAACATGTATAAAACATAAGAAAAAAGATGTCAGCTGCGCTTATTCCCATTATACCGTGTGAAACAAAACACAATTAGAGGCTTTGGTTTCTATAAATGGCGCAACCCCACCCCTCTTGTACTATGTATGTTTTGTTGGACCTCCAGCCAAGTCATCATTGCAGCATGTTCCGCTCCGTGTCTTTGTTTTTTGATCCCAAGGTGGATTTGTTTCTGGGGAGGGCATAAATAAAGGCCCACCAGTCTACCTCATGAGTGAAAAGCCGCATGAGCAAGTTATGGTTCGCTACACAGCAGCCTGTGGCTTCATTTTTGGATAGGACTCACCCTCACTAGAGGTGCCTTGACATTTGGCGGGTGAGCTTACTCTCTTAATGGCCTTTAATAGAAACCAAAGCCTCTAATTGTGTTTTGTTACAGACGGTATAACGGGAATAAGTGCACATGACATCTTTTTTCCTATAGATCAATAAAAATGTCTCTTCCACTTCAGAACGCCAATTCTTTTAATTTCCTTGTTTAATTCAGGGATCGCAGTCATGCGGTCACTATATGAGACATTGTGGGTTGTTAGGACCTGCTTTTGTATCCTGCAGACACTGCCAAGTATTTGAGAAGTGCGTCGGTGCAAAGTCAGCAGTTCCCATCGAAGATGCCCATTATGCCTTATTTTAAAAAGAAAAAAAAAGGAGCCCCAGCCTGGCACCGCAGCAAATTCCCTCCCACGCACCACTTCTGCACGGACCTCACTCCAAACCATGAGAAAGTATTTCTGTCCAGAAAAAAAGACAGCTTCTGTATTATTAGTTGAGCACCTATTTATTACACCCAATGAGGTATTTATACCCTCATTCCACCAGCAGCTGCATATTATTATATTTAGCCACGGGTAGCTCTGGAAATCCTGGCAGAGAAACAGCAAATGTTATTTCTACTCCTGCCAAAAAGGCCCTTTGTGAGTTGGGTTAGCGTGCAGCCCTTTAGTGTGTAACGCACTTTATCCAGATGCAGTACAAAAGGTTGGATTGGGGTTGGCGTGTACGTGAAGCCACCACAATCACTCCCAGCCACAATGCCCTTTTCTAGAACATTATTCAATCAGTGGCGGTGATTGTGTTTCAAAAAGCCAGTGTAGCGCTCACTCCCGGAGGAGCCGCTGAATTTAAACCTCGGGTCAGTCTCCCCGCACTAGGGAATAAATATACTCCAGCACCGTTGTGGATTTTATAAATTATATAGTTTATTATTATTATTATTATTCTTTATTTATAAAGCGCCAGCATATTCCGCAGCGCTGTACAATAAGCACAGTATAGACAGGGTTACAATACATTGAACAACATTTGACAAACAGTACAGGAGGAGATGAGGGCCCTATTCCCGTAGGAACTCACAATCTGGGAGGGTTGGGGTTGGAAACAGGAGGAGAGGACTGTAAGGTGAGAGTGATTGATGGTTGCGTGAAAGCTTTCTGTGGAGGTGTCGGCATGGGGTTTACTGAATAAACTGGCATATAAAGAGTAACACGGTATACGTATATATATTTAAAGTAGTTCGTAATGTGAGAAACGCGTAGCGGAAAAAGGAAAAGGAATTTTAACCCCTTCGTGGTTGGAGTGTGAGTCCCGTACAGGTTGTGTCCCAAGAAAGTGTAGGTGTATGCGTGTATTGGTACCCGGGTACAATATTCAACTGGCCAGTGAATGATTTAAGGTGTATCTTCGACTAGTCACGTTGGGGCCCTGTAGGTTTTGACAAAACTGCAGCGTGCTTTATTATTTTACGGTGGCCAGGAAGGCCTCTCACCCATCCGCCAGATACTCTGCGCTCCGCTCGACCCAGGACGTCTCTCCGCTCGATTTTGACTGGGATTCTGTGCCACCGGATCCACAGTCTTGCTTGTCTGTGTCTGCCACAAGATGCCCAGCTCACCGCCTGCACTCCCTGTTAGATCGTCTGCGGTCTCCTAACTCGGGGTCCTTCAGCTTACTCTGTATCTGTGTAGGGTTACTAGCGGTGGATCACTAGGTCTTCGACCAGTAAAAGGGGAAACCGATCTCCAGCTCTGCTAGGCCGCACCTGCGCTCTGGCCTGGTCGCGATCGCTATCTCCGTCACTTGCGTCTTTCTCTTCTCACTCCTCGGCTCGCTCTGCCGGTTCTCTCCACGAGGCTGCGGATGTCAGTCTCTCTTTTTCCCACCCACTTCCTGTTCCCGCCCGCAAAGCATGCTGGAAAATGTAGTCCCAATGTCCAATGTCTTACATCGCGCCTGTCTCCCTCTGGTGGCCAAAAGCGAGTACTACAATGACAGTGAATTAAAACCAGCGCTACACTCTCCCCCTACTAGAACTCTTGGGTCTCTCCAAGGAGGTATAACAGTTGCATACATTTCAACATAACCTTAAGCAACATTTACAGGCTCAGCAGCAAGCATACAATGGGTGAGATACACTTCCTCAAGTTGACTCATGCTTTTGACTACCTCAGTTAACATAGCAGACACTTCGGGCAACCTTCGCACTGTGGTGATGGCCTCTTCAGTGCTATGTCCTGGCGAGTCGTAGGTGAGTCTCTGGGGCGCTCGAATAGAGCGTTTTGATTCTGACTCAATCAGTTTCTCTTCAGGTGGAAGTACTATAGGTGCGGGTTCAGTTCTTCTTTCCACAACTGGAACAGACATTTCTTCGGAGTATGATCCTTCCAGTGAAGGCATAGAACTGTAGTCATAAGACTCGGCTTCAGGAACTACAGGGATTTCAATAGTCTCGGGGACTTCTAACTGAAATTCAGGAGCCTCAGGCCTCAATTACTTTCCCACCGTTCAGGAACTGGAATGACCTCTTCAGGCTCTGGTGAGCGCATCCAATCCAGACAAAAACTTTCTTCCTCACTGTCCCTTTCACTCTCTTCGGTAGCCCGGGTCTGCTGAGACCGAGTAACGGGAGTCAAACGTGGAGCAAGCGGGTTCGGCAGAGAAAGTTCGTCTCCAACTGGTATCCTCACAGCCTCTCTCAAAGGTAATAGATGATTCCGGTGCCAGTTCTTAAGAGGCCCAGCCTTTCCATCCGGCCGGATTTGGTACACTGGCAGACCCGGCAGTTGCTTGCAAACAATGTAGACCTGAGAACTCCATCTATCCGCTAACTTGTGCCTTGCAGCAGCACCCAAGTTCTTCAGCAAAACCCTATCACCGGGTTGTAGATCCTGTATCCGAACTTTTAAGTCATAGTTCCGCTTATTCGTTTGTTCCCTGTTTCCTGAGGTCAAACGGGCCTGTTCAAACGCAGAGGCCAAGTTCTTTCGAAGTCTATCCACATAATTTCTATGAGAAGCCACCGACGTCTGATCCAGAGATAGCCCAAACGCCAAATCAACCGGCAGTTGAGCTTCTCTTCCGAACATAAGACGGTACGGTGAGTATCCAGTAGAGTCACTCTCCGTACTGTTATATGCATGTACTAGCGTAGCTATGTGACGACTCCAGCTCTGCTTCTCTCTGTTTGACAGTGTCCCCAGCATATTTAGTAGGCTTGTGCACCGATTTTTTTTTTGGTTCGATTCGGTTCGATTTTTTGGATTTTTAAACTTTTCGATTCGGCTCGTTTCGACCGATTTCTGTTTCGATTCGGTTCGGCTCGGCTCGTTTTTCGTGTACATTGTTTTTCGGAATATCGACCATTTTTCGTATTTTCGTGTCACTTTTCTCGTTTTTGTATCGACTTTTCGTAATTACGGAAATTTTTGTTTTTCGGAATTGTACATGTTTTCGGAATATCGACCGTTTTTCGTATTTTCGTGTCACTTTGCTCGTTTTTGTATCGACTTTTTGTAATTACGGAAATTTTCGTTTTTCGGAATTGTACATGTTTTCGGAATATCGACCGTTTTTCGTATTTTCGTGTCACTTTGCTCGTTTTTTGTATCGACTTTTCGTAATTTCGGAAATTTTCGTTTTTTCGGAACGTCTGTTCTCCTCGTTTCAAAGCAATAAATTTCGATTTGACACATTTCAAGTCCATTCGAAAATTCCGAAAATATTTCGTTTCGGCTCGGAAAACTTTTTTCGGATCTAAACATTTTCGGATCTAAAAATTTTTGGAAATTCGGCCGCATCCGAAAACACGAATCGGGAAATTTCGTGAAAATTCCAAAATTCCGAAACCCGAAACGCACATCCCTAATATTTAGCAGCGTGCGATTGAACCTTTCGGGTTGAGCATCACCTTGAGGGTGATATGGTGTAGTTCGGGTCTTTTGAATTCCCAGCAGTTCCAGTAATTGCCCAACAAGCCGGCTTTCAAAGTCTCTACCCTGATCAGAGTGTATTCTCCTTGGTAGGCCATAGTGAAAAAAAACCTTTTCCATCAGAACCTTCGCCACCGTAGGAGCACGTTGGTCTCTCGTAGAAAAGGCTTGGGCGTAACGTGTGAAATGATCAGTCACTACTAGAATATTTCCCTGCCCACTAGCATCCGGCTCTAAGCACAGGAAATCAATGCACACCAAATCCATGGGTCCTTGACTTTGCAGATGGCTCATTGGAGCGGTTCGGGTCAGTAGGGTCTTCCTTTGGATACACCTCAGACAGGAATGGCAGTAACTTTCCACTTCAGCTCTCATGCAAGGCCAATAGAATCTGTCTCGCACCAGCTTAAAAGTCCTTTCTGCACTCAAATGTCCATGTTCATCATGTAGCGACCGCAGTACACTCTCTCTATGTTTAGTGGGAAGGAACAACTGTTGGATCTCTTCAGGATTGGTTGAGGGGCCCCTTCGGTAGACCACCCCATCCAACATCTTCAACCGTTCCCACTCTTTGTATACCAATCGGGCTCCATCTGGGGAATTGGTCAGCAGAATTTCCCGTTGGTTCGCATTTAGGGCCTTTATGGTTAACGCAATTAAAGGGTCTCTAGCCTGATCAGCTCTCAGGTCCTGTTTTGAAAAAGTAGGCAGACTTTCATCCCTCAACTGCGTAGGGTTACAATAGAACTCCGGAACAGCTGCAGCCATAACTCCTATGGCTTCCGCTTCAATCCCTCCCTTGACCCGGCGCTCTGCTCCTTGACACAAAGCTTGTACCCCATCTGGGGTTAACTGAGTCCATTCTGTAGAGTAGGGTCTTCTCGACAAAGCATCAGCATCTCGATTATTCACCCCAGGGCTTCACCTTCAGGCTGAACCGAAACCCTGACAGAGCGGCCAACCACCGATGTCCCGTTGCGTCCAGCTTCGCAGTGCTAAGGACGTAGGTAAGAGGATTGTTATCCGTCTTTATCACAAACTCGGCTCCATACAGATAGTCCTTTAGCTTGTCTACCACCGCCCACTTCAAGGCTAGGAACTCCAACTTGTGGGTAGGATAGTTCTTTTCAGAAGGCGTAAGGCTCCGGCTCACATATGCTACAGGCCTCAGCAATCCACATACTCTTGGTACAGGACTCCCCCTAGACCTTCTCTGCTGGCATCCACATGTAGTTTGTACTGCTTGTGAGGGTCCGCATAGGCCAAGACAGGAGCTCTAGTTAAACTCTCTTTCAGCTTCAAGAAAGCACCTTCGCATTGACTAGTCCATTCTCCCTGGATAGACTCTCGAGCTTTCCTTGGCCCTGGAGCCGACGGATTTCGGCCAGAGGCCTTGTGGCCTTCTTTTGTGTTTTCTTTCTGTAGGAGCTTGTTCAGTGGTAGAGCTATTTTGGCAAATCCTCCTACAAATCTTCGATAATAGGAGCAGAACCCCAAGAAAGATCTAAGTTCAGTAACGTTTCGGGGTCTAGGCCAGGAAGCTACGGCCTCCAACTTCCGAGGATCTGCTGAAATGCCTTCTGCTGAGACCACATGTCCCAGATACGTAACAGACGGTAAACAGAATTGACATTTCTCCAGAGACAGTTTCAATCGCTCTTCATGGAGCCTCTTCAAGACCTTCTCCAACCATTGTTCATGTTCTTCCAGTGTCTTCCCGAACACAATTATGCCATCCAGATACACTAATACTTCGATCAGGTTCATGTCCCCAACTGTCTTCTCCATTAACCGTTGGAACGTGGCTGGAGCTCCCGTAAGGCCTTGAGGCATTCTGTTGAACTCAAAGAACCCCAATGGGCAGATGAACACAGTCTTCTCTATCTTCAGGATGCATTGGTATCTGGTGATACCCACTTCGCAGCTCTAGTACACTAAACCATTTTGCTCCAGACAAACACTGTAAGGCATCTTCTATCCGAGGAATAGCATATTGATCTGGGATGGTTCTCCGATTCAGCGTGCGATAGTCTATGCATAGACGGACAGAACCATTCTTCTTCCGGACCATTACTATTGGAGATGCATATGGGCTCCTGGACTCTTGAATCACCTTGGTTCTTTGCAGTTCATTCAGCTGTTCTCGTAGATCACCCAAGTCTCCCAGCGGAACTCGTCTTGACCTTTCACGAAATGGCTTGTCTTCTTGTAATCGAATGCGGTGCTCAGTACTTTTAGCTAGGCCCACGTCGAACTCATCTTTCGAGAACAAGTCCCTCCACTTTAGGACCTGGGACTGAAGACGTTTCTTCCATTCAGGTGAGATGGGAGCGTCCTTGGGGTAGAACCTTTCATCTGGAATCTCTTTATCCACTCCCCCTCCTAAATCGGTAGGAGAGAGAGGTGTAGCAGACGCTACTTGCCCGATAGGCATTCGTGCTTTTAGGACTACTGGAGAATCAGACACATTACACACACTGACGGAGACTCTTCCTCGTGTTCTTTTCAAAGCTTTAGTGGAGATTATTTCAGGGATTACTTCTACTCCGGCTTCACTCCCATGATTAAAATCGGTTTCCAGTACCACATAGGGGCCTGGTTGCGATCCGTTCAACTTGACTGAAGCCCGGAAACTCGTTACTTCTCCTGATTGCAGAACCTTCTCTGTTCCTTCCAATCTCCACAGGCGCCCCACTTCAGCAGGTGCCTTCTGTTCTTCGACCATTCTCTGATAGACTGGACGTAACATTGGGTGTACTCCTTTAGTAGAACCTTCTTCCAGTACGATAGGTGTCAGGAGACGTCGCACCAAATCAGTATTCGTCCCCACTATCATGGAACTCCTGTTTGCCCCTGAAGGCCGAGGACACACAATGGCCAATGCATCACAACCTCCAGACTGTCCGATGACTTCGGATCCGATCTCCAACTTCACCTGTAGACACCCGTCATAGGGGAGTTTCTCAGTTCCGATACCCCAGATTTCCAGATCCTTCAATTTTCTGTAGAGGTATGTGCTTCAAGTGTTTCTCATAGAAATCTCTGTAAATCAATGTCACTTGAGCCCCTGAGTCCAACAGAGCTTTAGTGTAGACTCCCTCCACTTGGATTGGCACAATAGGGGAAGGACCTATCAGCTGGTCAGGAAACTTGGTGGCGGCAACAGGACATTTAGACCCAGTTTGTTGTACCCTGGCCTTCTTCTTGGCCCGTGTAGGCTTTGGGTGTGCATTGCTTCCCCATGACGTAGGACCGGATGCTAAGGGAGTGACTCTTTCAGTCCTGGCAGGCTCAGCAGTTGGCCAGACTTTGGGCCCTCTCGCCCTCTTAGTCCTGGCTTGATTTTTGGAGCGGGTTTCAGCCTTTGGGCACCTAGGTTGCTCCTTCACTTGTGCCCTCTGGCGTTTCCCGCCGGTGAGGTAGATAACAGCCCTTCCAAGAACTCTTCTACGCTATTTCCTTCAGGCTTTTGGCTTTTGCATTGTGCGCGGAAATGGCCCATTTCCCCACAACTGAAACATCTCTTCCTTGAAGATGGAGACGCATTCACTTGCTGTGATTCGGTTGAAGGGCCCTGGCCAGACGCCACAGCAACTCCAGTTGTCTGCATGTCTGTAAGGAACTTCTGCATCTCGGTCTGTGTCTCTGTCACCTTTAACAATACTCGGCACAGTTCAGCGTGCGCCTGTTGCAATTCAGCTTGAGCTTCCTGTACCTTCTTAACAGTTTTGTGCAACTCACCATGTGCAGAGAGGTTTAATTCTTTTGCAGCCTTCTCTGTGAATTTAAAAGCGATCAGATGCTCCTGTTCATCCACTTCGGATCCATAGGTGTCTAACGAGTCACTTTCAGGCTGCAAGCGTTCGTTATGCCTCACAGGTTGCGCGTAAGCTCTTTCTCCTCTCCTGAAGGATTTTTCTTCCAGCAAAGCCTCTTCCTATCTGACAGCTCGGATCAGTTCCAGGTACTTCAATTCTCGATTACTTTCCCTGCTTCTCAGCTGTAGTATCACCGGATCTAGAGGTTGAGCGCCCCTCAGGATCTGCTGTATTCGGATCTTATCTACTTCGGCCGGTTCGGCCCCTTTCTTGAGGAGTATCTGGTGCAGAATCTTATCTAGGCGCCTCATATATTCCGTCATTTTCTCACCTTTTCGCTGGTAGGTGTGTTCATACTGATACACGGGCTCTGCAGCCTTTTCCATTCGCCCAAAGACTTCCTCCAAAACATTTAGATAATCTAAAGCAGTGCAGTTTTGCTTACTCATTTTTAGGTTTCTTACAGCCTCTGACGCAGGCCCCTTTAAGCTCTCAGTAATCCTTAGCTTTTTCTGCACTTCAGGGACGTCCCACTCATCCAGAGCCTGCATCGCCTGTTCTACCCATTCTTCGAAGGTTTCTTCTCCCGCCGGAGTTGGTACGTTTCCTGTAAAATTTCTCAACCGTCGATAACCAAAGTTAGTGTGCGGAGGGCTTGTTCTTTGACATTTAGCCAGCAAATCTCCAATAGCCACTATAAATTCAGGCCCGATCATGGCCAGCGGACTGGGCGCGGGAACACTCGCGGATTCGCCACGTGGCACACTTGGCTGAACCAGTTGGACTTCCACCTCATCAGTCAGCTTCACGCTCGCGCCCTGAAAACACACTGGAACACCCTTTCTCCACTCAAAAAGAACATACGTGTGAGAGGTATCTGGGTTCTTTTTAATGTCCGGGATTAACCTCCGATGATCTGGTGTCAGCGTGGCCACGGCCTGGCGAATCTGATCTTCGGCCCAAGTGTCTGCAGGAATATCCATGACTATACACAATTCTATCTGACTACTGTGCTCCTCACACCATTTGGCAGCAGTGTCTGGATCCATATTTAACCCTTTAAATGCGGTTTTTCCAGAGACTGGATCCCGGACGAGCCCGGATGTAGCGCTCACTCCCGGAGGAGCCACTGAATTTAAACCTCGGGTCAGTCTCCCCGCACTAGGGAATAAATATACTCCAGCATCGTTGTGGATTTTATAAATTATATAGTTTACTGAATAAACTGGCATATAAAGAGTAACACGGTATACGTATATATATTTACAGTAGTTCGTAATGCGAGAAACGCGTAGCGGAAAAAGGAAAAGGAATTTTAACCCCTTCGTGGTTGGAGTGTGAGTCCCGTTCAGGTTGTGTCCCAAGAAAGTGTAGGTGTATGCGTGTATTGGTACCCGGGTACAATATTCAACTGGCCAGTGAATGATTTCAGGTGTATCTTCGACTAGTCACGTTGGGGCCCTGTAGGTTTTGACAAAACTGCAGCGTGCTTTATTATTTTACGGTGGCCAGGAAGGCCTCTCACACATCCGCCAGATACTCTGCGCTCCGCTCGACCCAGAACGTCTCTCCGCTCGATTTTGACTGGGATTCTGTGCCACCGGATCCGCTGTCTTGCTTGTCTGTGTCTGCCACAAGATGTCCAGCTCACCGCCTGCACTCCCTGTTAGATCGTCTGCGGTCTCCTAACTCGGGTCCTTCAGCTTACTCTGTATCTGTGTAGGGTTACTAGCGGTGGATCACTAGGTCTTCGACCAGTAAAAGGGGAAACCGATCTCCAGCTCTGCTAGGCCGCACCTGCGCTCTGGCCTGGTCGCGATCGCTATCTCCGTCACTTGCGTCTTGCTCTTCTCACTCCTCGGCACGCTCTGCCGGTTCTCTCCACGAGGCTGCGGATGTCAGTCTCTCTTTTTCCCACCCACTTCCTGTTCCCGCCCGCAAAGCATGCTGGAAAATGTAGTCCCAATGTCCAATGTCTTACATCGCGCCTGTCTCCCTCTGGTGGCCAAAAGCGAGTACTACAACGACAGTGAATTAAAACCAGCGCTATACCAGCAAAAAACACTGGTGGCTTAACTCTGATTAAACGCTGGCGTTTGTTAAACGTTAGACCCACATAAGGGGTGTTTCTAGATTCCATTTCGCCGAAACTACAGCAAATTCACTATTGACTGTAGGGTCACCGTAGTGCGGCGAAGACAAAGTCACGAAAGTCTCATGAAAAAGTTGGCAAACGTCGCCGAAGAGCGACAAATTGGTCTTGGCGAAATCCACTGAACTGCAAAAAAACAGAACTCTCCTATTCTCCTAATACTGTAGGTGTTTAAAAAAAAAAATGCGTTAAACTGTGTCTAAATAGTAAAAAAGTCCTTTAAAAAAAATCAATATAAAGTTGTTACAGAATTTTTTTAAAAAAACACCTTTTTAAGAAAATTGAGAAACTAAATTTTTGTCGAAAAAATAGGTACAAAAACTTCATATTGAAAAAGAAAATATTTTTTTTAAAAACTAAAATATTATGTTTTTACATTGAATACTATGGGATTCGCCTATTTAACCTCCCTGGCGGTTTTCCCGAGTGTGGCTCGGGGTTAAATTCACTGCTGAAAGCGGTAACCCCGAGCCACACTCGGGCTGGATACATACCTTTACCTGTGCTCCATCGCTGACCTCCGCGATCGCATTCTCCTCTGGCTGATCGCGGCGTCCTGCATCCTGGTTCCCTTCTTCCGAGAAGGGAGCCAGGAAGCAGGACGCTGCGATCGTCCGGAGGTGACAGCGAGGGACAGTGAGGGAAAGCAGATACAGGTTTTTATGAGCCCGAGTGTTGCTCGGGGTTACAGCTTTCAGCAGTGAAATTAACCCCGACCCACACTCAGATACCGCTATGGGGCTTTTTCAGGCCAATTCATCAATTCACTAACCTGTCAATTTGCCAAATTCTGACGAATTAACAGCAAATTACAGTGCAGTTCGGCACAATTCGGCCGCACTGTAATTGAAGAACATAGATGACTATTGTGTCTTCTATTGAAAGAACGCCAAACTGCACCGAAATCCCAATGTTTCAGTCTGACAGGTTACAGACAAATCCCAAAGACGTCAACGTATTATCGTTTTAAAAAACATTTTTTAAAGACCGTTTATTCTTTTCAATTTCAGCAAAAACCCTTTTTATATTTTTTTGTTTAGAACAGCTTTTTGTATTTTTTTATGAAATTTTTTAAAAAGGTGTATTTTTTTCTGTAACAGAAATTATTACATTTTAAAAGGACCTCAATTTATTATTTAATAATTTGGTGGTTTTCGCCGATCTCCGATAACTGCTTCAGCAACTCAATTCAAATAGTGAATTCACCGTTATTTTGGCAAAATGGAATCGCTAAAATGTGGCGAAATGGGCCAAAGCAAAAGCGCACGCAGGCACTTATACACAAACACACACACATACAATCAAGCTTTTCTGTTGTGTCAGTTTACTAATATTTCTGGTGACTTTACGTGGCTTCTGCGTGTGATTTATGTGAGGTCATGATTACTTATGTCACTAAACAAGTTCCAACGCTGAGTGTCAAACTCGCTACTTTGTATCTGCACAACTTGGCGGCCACTGCTTTCGTGGGTCTATCACAGGGACAGAATAATTGTATGTATGTCTTGTATACATACGGTTGGAACCTCTCTGCATCAGGCTCCAAGACTGATCCTTATATAACTCATGGACTGTTCCTCAAGAGCTTAATTTATTAGGACAGGGCTTGGCAAATCTAGGCCACAGGTTGCTAGGGGCCCCTAGACTTTTACCTGGCTTTCGCTATTCTACAAATAAGGTTAGTAATCCCTTAAGGACCAATAGCGGAACTGTTACGTCATAAATGCATTGACTTTAAAGACCCTTGGTCCTTTGCTCCCACGTGTTTGCTCCTACGTTTTCATTGCAGCTTGTCAAGCCTTGCATTAAGCTTTGAACCTAGATATCCATATGTATTTTATTTTGTTTAATTATTTATAAAGGGCCCTATCACGTCCCTACAGATAAAACGTGGAAACTAAGGGGAAAAATTAGCGATCGCTAATCTCCCCGTAGCGTCCCCGTTTTACCTGCAGATTACGGGGCAGTCACTGAGTCCAGCAGCCTGCACCGTAGCGGCCACTAGGGTCCAGGATGCTAGACGCAGCGCTAACATGGCACCGCAAGCATCCCTTCCATGGAGACTTCTCTTGCCAGGTCACATGACTGGCAGGATCTTGCCTCTCGCGAGATCCTGCTGATTGGCGGAGTGATCGCGGAGGTAGACTGGGGACTTTTTTCCCCAGTCTCATTCTGCTCCCGACAGCCAGAAGAGGTGGATCGAGCCGCCGCTCTCGCTGCAGGATGAGAGGTGAGTATATGTTTTTATGGGCTTACAGCTGCAACTAACCGATTCCGCAGAAGCTCTAAGCTGGTGCTAACTTCTCTAGTTAGCGACAGCTGTTTGTAATTAGCGTTAGGATTTTGTAATCCTAATGCTAATTACTGAATGCTTACTCTTTGCTCTCCCCATGTTAAGCCTAGGGAGCGCAAAGTACAGTAAGCTGGCGCTAAAACGTTCTGTAACCCGTTAGCGATCGGAAGGTGATACAGGCGGAGTGCCATCACCTCAATTAACCGAGCGCTAGCGTTAACAAGGAGATAGTGCCAAAAGAATTTTACCAGGAAGGGTACATTGAGATTTCTCTCGTTTTCAAGTATGTCCTGGGTTCAAGAACATTGAAAATTTTACAGTTGTTACAGAAATACAAAGTAATAAAATGCAAGATATTAAAAATAAAACACAAATATACAGATTAACACAGAAAATAAATGTACCTTTCTCATTAAGCTCATACTTCTGTATGATTTCCTTTGCCCTTTCCAGTGTGGTCTCTTCCCCCTGGTTTTGCAGAAATTCCTGTAGTTCCTCAGTGGACAATACCCGGTCCTCTCCGGAGTAGCGATAAAAGATCTCCTCCAGCTCTGGCCGGTGCATGAGCTGAGTACAAAACGCTTCAATCTCACAGTCCTCTAGAGTATTTGTGTTCGAACGGTCACATTTCTGGAGACAAAAGAAGATCCAGGTCATAGACAAGAATATCTTTATACATAAAAATACACCAAACATTTCTATGCCAAGAATTTATATTTGTATAAACTGACATTTCCCTGAGGTATCCCTTACAGCAGTGGACCCCAACCCTGGTCCTCAGGGCCCACTAACAGGCCAGGTTTAAGGGTTACCTTGGGGAAATGCAGACTGAATCCTGCAATCACTGAGCAGCAAATCATATCACCCGTGCTGTGCTTCAGATATCTGCAAACCCGACCTGTTAGTAGGCCCTGAGGACCAGGGTTGGGGACCAATGCCTTACAGTCCAAGTATAGTAGAATCAAAAATGCTACGTAGACAACACCTTGGTTTCCTGCTTAGGACTATCCATAGATCAAGTAGAGGAATGTAGTTTCTAGGTTATTTTTCCAGAGAGAACTGCGTTCCCATTGGTCCCATACACAATAAAGCTTCTGTTTAAGTCACAATAAATATATGATTTATTATAGATTTTTGCAAACATCAATCATCATCTCCGACTGGATGACATCCAGTTTCCTAAAGCTCAACCTCTCTAAAGCTGAGCATCTATCATCTTCCCTCCCTCCAAAGCCAATATTCCTGCGCCCATTTCCCTTCAGGTGAATGGTGACGCTATTACTTCTACCTCTCACGCCCATTGTCTCGGTGTCCTCTTAGACTCTGATCTCTCCTTCACTCCTCACATTCAGTCGTTAACCAAATCCTGCTATTTCCACCTAAAAAACATTCCTTTCATCATGGACAATTTTGTACACCGAGAACATGATCATAATAAAAATATTTAATATTATTTAATAAATATTGGAGTTAGTATAATAACAATTATTGCATATATTTTTGGTGGTTGTTTTTATTTATTACTGTTTATGTATATTATGTAAAATTGTCAGTATAGGCGATACCATGTAAAGCTGTATGTTGTATAGAACCTGTTAGAGCTCTTGTGTCAAACAGCAGGTTTTTCTGATCAATGTATAATTAACTCATCAGTTGAATTGTGTTATTCACCTATTTATATGTGTATGGTGTACTGCTTATTTAGACTTGACAAAGACCCGAGAGGGTCGAAACGTTGTCTGGTGGTTGTGTTCACTGTGGAATAAATCTTTTTTAATAAATACCACTACCAAGAGTCGGCAACTATATTTATTACTTTGATATAAAACAACAGGACATTGATGTGGAATGGGAACCAAGTAAAGACCCTCCGAGCCTTTATCCGGTCAGCCTACATTGACATCTGTTAAGATTTCGCCACGAGGATGCTGTGGATTAGGAGGATTGTATTTTCTTTAGCAAACTGATACTTACAGTATCTGGTGGTCAACATTAACAAATATGGAGCTCAGAGGTTTTTGTGAGATACAACATCTTCTAGAAATAGTTCAAGTCTTTCTTATAGAAATAGTTCTAGACATTTTTGGTAGTACAAGGTAGGTCCTCCCGTAACCTATACTTTCCTCCTAGCTGATGATCATGGTCTCCTCCTTCTATAGTGGCATCATCATCATCATCATCGTTGATTAGCAGAGATGAATCGATAGTTGCCCCTGTTCTGGGACGACACTACAACCATTGGTTCGACAGGAATAGGAATAGCTAATGGTGTGTTTTATGACTGGATAAATGTCATGCAATCAGTCTAAATTTAGCAGTCTTCCTCCTGCCAAGCTGACCACGGGGAGAAGCATCACCTAGGAGGGGTTGCACTTGCAAGCTGCTCTGAGTGAATACACAGCTCACTCATGGATAAAACTAGTACTGACTGACAGATGTATCAATGAACTACAGCATAATTATGGAATGATGATTCCATTGCTTTAGAAATTATACTACGAGGTAATAAAAGTTACCCCATTACTGGACTACTTAGGCTCAATAATGAGTTTTTTTTGTTTTTTTGGAGAAAGGATTTTACCAGGAAGGATACATTGAGATTTCTCTCATTTTCAAGTATGTCCTGGGTGGCGAGTACATACCGTTAGGTGTCTTGCCCAAGGACACTTACTGAAGAGGTGCTCTTGCTGGGATAGAGCCCATGTCTCCACAGGCTCTCTCCACGCAGAGCAGTGATGTTACCTCTTCTCCACCCAGCCGGTACAGTTATGTGGGCCTTGCTGTAGTTCTGTACCGTATTAGAATTTATTCGCAATAAACACTTGGCCGAAATCCAGCAGAGCCATTAAGCGAACTGCTCCAGCAGCTACAACAACGGAGCCTCAAGCTTTGCTTGTGGCTCAGACTATCAGGATTATTCAGAGAAAGATGAAAATCAGGAGAATTGGCAGGAGAAGAGAACAATCTAGCCCAAATAGCCAATTTGGAAAGGGAGATAAATGGGAACATTTTTATGGTTTAGCAATTTTGACCTAGAATTTTCACTTCTGCTGTCATTCTCCTGAGGTTCACCTTTCTTGGAATAGACCTGCTATACTTTCAGGTCTATTCACTAAAGGTGAAACTCAGGAGAACGACTGGAGAAGTGAAAATTCTAGGTCAAATTAGCCAAGACAGAAAAAAGTCTCCCATTTATTTCACTTTCCAAATCAGCTATTTGGTCTAGAATGTTCTCTTCTCCTGCCAGTTTTCTTGAGTTTCATCTTTAGTGAATAGACCTGTTTGTGTATTATGTTTATCAGATGAGTTGTTAATTTTAATTTTCTTTCTAAAGTTTTTTATTTAATTTTGAATAAAGGTCACGTGGACAACAGCAGAAGGCCACTCAGGGCCAAAAGAACAGTTCGGCGGAACACATCAAAGACATAAGCAAAAGAGATCTTAGTGGGGGGGAAAGGGGGGTTATCAATAGCAACAAATCTTAGCTTGTGGGACGGGGAAAAGAAAGAGAAAAAAATAAATAATAAAAGATGGGAGGAGGGTAAAAGTCGTCAGTTATATCAACCAAAAAGGGGGTAGAAAGTCCTCGGTTAAAGCAAAACATGAGTCCTCACAGGGGAGGGGGACAAAAGATCAATGCAAAAAACACGCAGCTGTGGGGGAGGAGGAGAAAATGTCCACATAAGAAAGGGGGCGCTCTTCCAAAAAATACAGTTCGGCAACAGGGAGTAAAGAAAAGAAAGTCATGTAGTCATCTTCAGCCCGTGTCAAACGGGAAAGCCGCACGGGCTGATCCAATACGCCTAGGCACATCGTAGAGAACGCAGCCAACCGATTCCCAGTATATAAGTACGCTGTCAGAGGTCGCAGATCCCGCAGGCTTCTCGTTTGTAGACAGGGCCCACCTCTCCCTCCGCGTCCCAGGATAGCGCCCGTGGTTGATCTCCCAGGAGAAATCCTTGAGCCACCGCACCACAGAGGGCGGGGTGAGAGATCCAACGGCAGCCGCTGCAGGTCAGCAAGGGAAGGTGCCCCCCCGCCCGGTGACGAACCATAACTGGCAAAACAGCCCTGCCGGGCCGCTCCACCACCACACCTCTCTCTGGGGGGACCGCCGCAGGAGTGTCGTTGTGCTCCAGCACAATGCGTACGAGTTGTTAATTTTTTCTATTAGAAGAACATGCTATTCCAACACAGCTCCTTTCCCGCTAGAGATGTTATTCAGGAATGAATTGTAGCTTTTAAACCCAGAGATCTAAACAAACTAAAAAATCTCTTGCTTACCCCTTATCACGCGGTGACGTGGGGTGACGTGGGACGACGTGATCCACCGCTTCCTCTGTCTGCAAGTAGTGGAAGATTGGAAACAAATAGTTTCCAGTTTTCTTCCGCCATCTCTGAAAGGACTTTGCTCACATGTCCTGTTTGGATCCATAGAATCCTACGGACCACAGAAGCCAACACCAATAGCACAGTATCAAATAACAGCTCCCTACTATTATGGCTTGAGCCGCAGATATAGTATCTGGGTTGTAATAGAGTCAGTAACAGGGGGCCGCTAAGGTTCATCAACATGCATCAATTTTTCCCCTTGGTGCCCCCCTCTTACTGACTGTTGGATTCGAGCCCATCTTGGTTTCCCTTCGATTGACGGCTCCAAGAACACACAACTTAATAACAAGGTGCACTCAATCAATATGACCTGAAAATATAAACTAAACATCTAGGAGAAGATATCTGGGCCCATAAGGATTGCAAATTGCAGCCAATTCACCCCAGGGCTGAACATAAAAGCAATAGAATAGATATCTGCAAATGGCAGGGCTACGTGAGAGACAAAAGCCCCTATTACATTCTTTGCGCAATTTCGTTCGCGCAGCGCAAATTTTGTTTGCGCGCATCGTCCAGCGTTATTGTGCGAAAATTAACGGTGGTATTACAATCCGAACGCATTTTCTCATCCGTCAAAAAATAATGTTTGTAAAAATGACGCGCAAAACGAAGAGTAATACGAGCGCAGTAATGTTGCGCACGTAAATCAGTGTGCGGACTGTTTTTTTCGCGGGATTCAGCTAATCAGAATTAAGAACCTTAATTGACATCAATTTACCTTAATTGACTCACTAACGTTTTTGCGCCTGTCAAAGTAAATTTGAGTATACATGCTGCAGCAATAAAAAAAACACGCACAAATTCACAATTTTTTTGTTTGGGTATGTGTAGAATGTGTAACTGTACTGTGCTGTATTTCTTTTATCGTGCTGGTGTATTTCGTTTCAGCCTGAACGATTAAATTTGCAGTTACCACCAGCTTTTCAAAGAAGTTAAAAAATTTGCACATACGTCGTGTGTAAAGGGTTGCGCGAAGATTGTAATACCATCCGCGTACCAGCGCACAAACGCATTTGCGCTCACAATGTTAAGTATAGGGTGCACGTACGAATTTTCGCTCGCGCAGGGTCACTCGCGGTAGATGTCAACGCGCATCGTAATACGACGTTCTGCGCAAATGGTTTTGCCCCTCGCATTAATGCGATTTTGAGCACGCGCAATTTTTTGCGTGAAGAATGTAATAGGGGCCAAAATACTCACTTCCATTGCTTAATAATCACCTTGGATAACTATATATATTTTACAATTTAAGGAGTCTCACCTTAAACAGGGAGTAGGCATACATGTCATTCATTTCAATATTTATCATCTGCAGCATGTCTTTCACCTCCTGGAAAGTCATCTTCTCGTCTCCGTCTCTATCTGCTTGATGGAGATAATCCCGAATCCAAATTCAGGGAAGTCAAGGAAAATACTGGTCAATCTAAACTTGTATTATTAATTCTATTTATTGTGAAGAAAACATACTCGTTTTTAATGATCAAGAAAGTTCTAGAATTGCGACGGTAAGGAACAAAATTAATCAGGACATTTCACCAATTTACATGGGAGGTCCTTTTTTTTGACGCTTGCCCCATGAGTCTGTGTGACAGAACAGCCATCACGTTCACTTTATTAGCCCATAAGAAGTTAAAAGTTCGTTTGTTCAAGGTCAAATTTCGTTTATACAATTTATGTCTGTATGATTCCTGGGTGTATTGTGTTTCCCCTCGCAAATTCCCAGCACCAAACGCGACTGCAATCCCTCACAATTTAATAACACCCAAATTGCCCAGTTTTCATTCCCCCAAGTGTAGAATTCGTTAGTACAATTTGTGCCCGTTTGTTTACGGTTGTTTATTAGGTTCATTGCCAAATCTGCCTTCCCTAGCCATCGTAGTTTATCTGCCCAGCGCAACCCTGCTGCAGCTGCCGCCGGCCGAAACCAAGCACAGCCGACATTCCTTGCACCCTGCACCGCTCAGCCCCTGTTCCTGCCACCGGAGGGCTTTTTGGGCAGAGGGCCCTGGGAACATGGTGCCACTGTGGGGTGAGTTCTAGAGACCAGCGCCACCGAGATCACCCCCCAATCAGCTGCTAGACTCAGGTCGAGTTTCCCAGCCGCAGAGGAGATCTGGCGCCGGAGTCAGAGCTCGCACTCCATGGGGTGGAATTTCCCGGGCAGGGAGCAGCGCAGGGCGGGCCAGACAGTGCAGCACCAAGAGCTGGGACCCTGTTAAACATACAATAAGGGCTCGGGCTAGAGGCAGTGGCAGAACTGGTGCCGGGGTGTCTGGGGGCGGGCATGGGAGAGAACAATGGGACTGTACCATATAAATGGACCGTGTATGTGCTGTTGTACAATAAACCAACTTGCTTAACCTATACTGCGTCTCGACGTGTATTTGGGAAGAGGGACTGTCTGCTAGGTATTTCCTTCTGGCGGACTCGATATATTCCAGCCAGGGACCTGACGCCGGCTCGCTACCGCTGCTCACTGCAGAGCAACCCCGGCACCTAAGGCGGATCTACTCAGTCTGAGTAGTGGCGTCTGTCACAGTCTGTTTTGCAACATTTTTATAGTTGGCCCCCATTTTATTGCCCTGAGGACAAAAAATTTTATAAATCACCAGCTGGATTTATCTAAGCAAATAGGTGCGAGCCTTCCATTGGATAATTACTACAGTGATTAATGTGTTTCATCTTCAAAAAATAGCTCAGCTGACTCCCTGAATTTAATGAATGTGCAGGTTTTTCCATCAATGGATTTTTTATTCCCTGTTAGCCGCAGCCTATTCCAAGTTGCCAGGATTCTTTGACCTCAAATTGTGCAAGAGTGGTTCAGGGCGCAGGAGATGTCATTTTCACTCATGGATTGGCCACCGCACAGCCCAGACCTCAACCCCATTGAGAATCTTTGGGATACTGTGCTGGAGAAGACTTTAAGCAGCGCTGCGACTCTCCTATCATCAATACAAGATCTTGGCCACAAATAAATGCAATTATGGATGGAACCAAATGCTGTGATATTTCATAAAATTATTGAAATGATGCCACGGCGAATGTGTGCTGTAATCAAAGCAAAAGGTGGTCCAACAAAATATTAGAGTGTGTGACTTTTTTTGGCCAGGCAGTGTAGTTTCTGCAGATTCATAAATAAACATTATTGTGGATATGGGTTAAACCCAAATATTAGAGGATGGTTTACCACAATCAAAGCATTTTAACACAGATTATGGTTCTGCACCTCAACATAATGCACTAGTCACAACTAAAAATTGTCGCAAAAAAAAAATCCATTACATTGACTATATATTTGTACGTAGTAGGATATTGTACTAATTTCTCTCGCTGGCTCATTGCCTCAGCTCTCTCCATGAGTTTCCGCAGTCCCTCCACCCAACTCCGTGCTTCTTGGTCATTTGCTGCGGCCAGGTCAAGATTTCTCCTTCTTCCCATGAAGGCGACACTGAAACAGCAGCTCTCTGGAAAGCGGCGTCCATTGCTCTTGAGCCCTTCGGACTGATGTCCTTCACGGACAGACTCTATGTGCAGGATGGAAACTGAAAAACCACGGAGAAGAATAAAGAAACACGAAGAGAAGGCATACAAAAAGAATGCAAAAGCAGGTGAAGGAAAGCCAACATTTTGGCTCGGAGCCTTTCTCAACAGTAACAAGGCTCTAAGCCAAAACGTTTGGTTTCTTGGGGTGTTCACTTGCAGCAGAATTTTTCATAGTTAAGGAGATAGTATTTAGTGTATATTCACAATGTTATCTTATGTTCTCATAACTTTATTACAATGAATACACCTAGTGGTGTCCTGTATTTAAGGTTACATGCACGTAGCTTTTATGCAAAAATATTTATTAAGTATACTTATATTTAAAGAGAAAGAAAATTATCTGAAAGGTGTATAATAGGCGTTTCTAATAAAAAATAAAAAAAGAAGAGGAGCAGCTGCAAGGTACTTGTGTATATATAAACCCACGTAATACACGGTATACTGAATTTAAGAAACAAAAAACAGTCCTCGCGCTTGCAATAGGAAATGAGCATTAAATTCTGCAATCCTGGAATATCCTATGAAGACATTAAAGGACATACATTGCGCAGTATGTAATACCTTTTTAAATCGTCTTAGTTAAACAATGAAAATACACTCACGCATTAGGGAGCCTTAACCTCCCTGACGGTTTTCCCAGTGTGACTCTGGGTTAACTTTTTGTACCGAAAGTGGTTTCCCGAGCCACACTCGGGCTGGATACTTACATGTCCTGCGCTCCCTCGCTGATCCCCGCAGTCTCCTCCAGCCGCTCGCAACGTCACACTGCCTTGTTCTCTTCTCACGAGGAGTGAACCAGGAAGTGTGACGTCGCGATCGGCTGCAGTGTGACTGCGGGGACAGCGAGGGAGCGCAGGACATGTAAGTATTGGCCTAAGTGTGGCTCGGGGATACCGCTTTCAGTATTGAAAGTTAACCCACAAACCACACTTATACCGCTAGGGGGCCAGAATAAATTGGATCGATTCTGACATATAAAATATGTTAGAATCAGACCGCCAGGGATGTTAATAGTGTAGAGTCGGCTCTGAGCTACAATCGCAATAGGATATTAGGTTGATGAACCTCACCACCTCCAGGCCTCCAGTCCCATCGTATACTTTGGTCCATCCAGGCTGCAATCCTGGCTCCTGAAATGTCTCCGCAATTGGGGTGCCCAAGGATTGATGAAAAAGGACCCAAAGATAGGGATAAAAGCCTATAGGCTAATTTTACTTGGTGAAGACTGTTCGTCGAAACGCGCTGTGCTGTATTTATTTGTAATAAATCTAGCCTGTAGGCTTTTATCCCTATCTTTGGGTCCTTTTTCATCAATCCTTGGGCACCCCAATTGCGGAGACATTGCAGGAGCCAGGATAGCAGCTTGGACGTACCAAAGTATACGATGGGACTGGAGGCCTAGAGGTGGTGACTATATTAAGGCTCCCTAATGCGTGAGTGTATTTTCTTTGTTTAACTTAGACGATTTAAAAAGGCATTACAGACTGCGCAATGTATGTCCTTTAATGTCATCAAAGGATATTCCAGAACAGCGCTCCTCCATAAAACCACAAATATCGTATTGTAAGTGCTCTCACCACAATGTGTGTAAAGGAACACAAATTTCTTACGTTTCTATACTTCAATCGTTATTTTGCTTTCTTATATGGAGGGTTTAGCGTATTGACAACCCTAAAAATAAGGAAGAACAAATACCCTAGTGCAGCACAATAAATCAATATAAGTATTCAAGGTATACAGTCTTATAAAAGGCTCACTCACAAAGGTGGAGCTTATAAACTCTTGTATATCCACAGTAGGGCAGTTATCTGGGTCTACCCAAACGCCACAATCTTCTTAGTCTTCAGAGAATCTCAAAGAAAACAGAAACACATATATCTCATAGCGTAGTATGTCAGTAATCACTGATATCTGGGGTACTCCCAGGAAGCCTTACTCACCCTTTTTTGGGTCTTACAGTAAGACCCTCACTATTATGCCCAAGGTTGTAGGTTCAGGCACAACCTTCATGAAAGCCGTCTTGAGTGAATATGATCTCCTGAACAGCGAATTCTAATATTCCCGATCCAAAAATGGAGAAAAAACTCGGCCAATAAAAACTGTAAAAACAACAAATTTATTTGTATATAAAAATGTATACGAACAGAGCCAGACGCGGTTCGCGCTAAAAAGCGCTTCCTCAGTGGCAAATAAAAGAAAATACAACAGCAAATCCAAATTACAGACATATATATGTCCCATTTAATAATAATTGGCCCTTCACAGACCTGATGGTGTTCGCGCCGTTTTCGGCGTGCCCATCTGTAATACACCAACTTTCCTCAGCTTCCGGATTAATTTCCACGACTTTCGTTTCTCTTCCTTTCCGGACCTCACGCGCATGCGCGAGGATATCTTTTACTCTTTCCGGTTTCAGTTTCCCTTAATTGCGACAGAAATCACCATGCATCTAACGGCTCCACATTTTACTTTCATTTCGGCATGTCAGAAACATGAAATCCATCCCACATAGATAAAACGAAAAAGAAATGTCCATTTAAAAACACTAATCATGTTCTCTACTTTAATTAAACACAAGAGATCTAGTCCTATACATCCATCATTGCTATTACTGCTAAGATCATTGTAAAAATGGATATCATTATAGGAAACATATTCTCACACATATTATAAATAAAAAGAAGTGCAAAAATCATGATAAAAAGCCTTATCTCATAGATATCCAATATGTATCTTGAATCAAGGATAGCAATAAAGTATCAATTCAATTGAGTTTATACATCATGCGCCTCCCTTCCTACCGATTAAGAAATATCTATCTAGGACTAGATCTCTTGTTTTTAATTAAAGTAGAGAACATGTTTTTAAATGGACGTTTCTTTTTTGTTTTATCTATGTGGGATGGATTTCATGTTTCTGACATGCCGAAATGAAAGTAAAATGTGGAGCCGTTATTATTATTATTATTATTCTTTATTTATAAAGCGCCAGCATATTCCGCAGCGCTGTACAATAAGCACAGTATAGACAGGGTTACAATACATTGAACAACATTTGACAAACAGTACAGGAGGAGATGAGGGCCCTATTCCCGTAGGAACTCACAATCTAGGAGGGTTGGGGTTGGAAACAGGAGGAGATGCATGATGCATGATGTTAGATGCATGATGATTTCTGTCGCATTTAAGGGAAACTGAAACCGGAAAGAGTAAAAGATATCCTCGCGCATGCGCGTGAGGTCCGGAAAGGAAGAGAAACGAAAGTCGCGGAAATTAATTAATCCGGAAGCTGAGGAAAGTTGGCGTAATACAGATGGGCACGCCGAAAACGGAAGCACGAAACGGCGTGAACACCATCAGGTCTGCGAAGGGCCAATTATTATCAAAGGGGACATATATATGTCTGTAATGTGGATATGCTGTTGTATTTTCTTTTATTTACCACTGAGGAAGCGCTTTTTAGCGCGAAACGCGTCTGGCTCTGTTCGTATACATTTTTATATACAAATAAATTTGTTGTTTTTACAGTTTTTATTGGCCGAGTTTTTTCTCCATTTTTGGATCGGGAATATTAGAATTCGCTGGTCAGGAGATCATATTCACTCAAGACGGCTTTCATGAAGGTTGTGCCTGAACCTACAACCTTGGGCATAATAGTGAGGGTCTTACTGTAAGACCCAAAAAAGGGTGAGTAAGGCTTCCCGGGAGTACCCCAGATATCAGTGATTACTGACATACTACGCTATGAGATATATGTGTTTCTGTTTTCTTTGAGATTCTCTGAAGACTAAGAAGATTGTGGCGTTTGGGTAGGCCCAGATAACTGCCCTACTGTGGATATACAAGAGTTTATAAACTCCACCTTTGTGAGTGAGCCTTTTATAAGACTGTATACCTTGAATACTTATATTGATTTATTGTGCTGCACTAGGGTATATGTTCTTCCTTATTTTTAGGGTTGTCAATACGCTAAACCCTCCATATAAGAAAGCAAAATAACGATTGAAGTATAGAAACGTAAGAAACTTGTGTTCCTTTACACACATTGTGGTGAGAGCACTTACAATACGATATTTGTGGTTTTATGGAGGAGCGCTGTTCTTTCTTCTCTTTGTATCTATCTATTTGTTTGTGGTGAGGGGAACACCACGTTTTGAAAGAACCTGTAGCGATCCTATTCTTTTCTAAGCGCCATTCTATACATCCTGTTCTGTGAAAGGCTATTCCAGGATTGCAGAATCTTTTGCTAATTTCCTATTGCAAGCGCGAGGACTATTTTTTGTATATTTATATTTAATTACATATCACTAAAGATTTCATTTTTTGGGGGGAATCAGCAGTTTTCCCAATAAATCTACACTATTTGCAGACATAGTGGAAGGCCTGGGCCATTTCCCCTTTTCTTAATATTTATGAGGGTGATAAAATGTATTTTGCCTACGGTACCGGAAATCCTTGCACCAGCCATAGCTCAATCACACAAAACCACAGATATTTTCCATTGCGATAAAGATCCCAAGGATCTGTCATTTCCTCTGAAACCAAAGTGAAAAGATCAGAATACCTCATAAAACACATGATGCAGGACCAACATGTCTTAGCTCCTAAAACCAAAGGGGTATGGTAAATGTAAGTGCATTAAAGTATGGAATGGAGGTGTAGGTGTGTGTAAACCCCCCATTAGGGGTTAATCTAGGTCATAGTAGTCAAGCAGAAGGAACACTGGAGTTGGAAACAACATTTCAGAGCTACGTATATAGTGGATGATCTTGCGTACGACACCTAGCATGAGTTAATCACGTTGATGTGCATCAGTCTGCTTAATTCAGGCGTGTCCCAACCGGTCGGCCAGGAGCATGTTCTGAATGTGCCAAACCGTTTTCAGAGAACTCCAACATATTATCCAATAGTTAAATGGTGATTGCAAGTACAGGTTTTACTGCCAAGAAAGCTTTGAGAATTTTATATTAAAGGGATACTCTAAGGCTAAAAAACAGGAGGTGGGGGCAGAGGTGTTTAACATTAACCCCTCCAGACCCTCTCTGCACCCCACACCTGGTTAAACCCCTTATTTTTAAAAATAACCTTGTATCCGGCATAGTGCTGGTCTCTAATTCTCCAGATGTGACATGCTCATGTTTTGCTAGGAGCCGGAGCATGTCACAAGGATGTGGGGGCGATGGAGTGTCCAGCCAATCCCATGGCTGGGAAGGAGGGTGGTGAGAACCACATTAGTCCTCTCATCCCGGTCCCAGAGCCTGAAGCTCTGAACCTCAAGGATGAGCCAAGTCCCTAATCTAGGAGAGCTGAATTAGCCCCTGAGAGTTCACCCAGAGAGGAGAGGACACTCAGAACATTGACCACTCAATTTACATGTCACTTTAAGCACTTCAAGGCTGAAGGTCATCGTGGCTAAAGTGGGATGGGTGTTTCTTTTCCGTATACTTTAATCACTAACTCCCTCTTATTCTGCTTATTATAAATAATAAATACAGGTTAAAATGTGTTCCTTACAGATATCTGGATTTTTAAGATGCTATGTGGATCTCAGGGCTTTGCGGCCTAATGCAGTGGCCGACATGTTTGTTCCTTACAGTTTACTCTCTTCAAGATCAGTCAATTTGCATGATTTTATAGTGATACACAATATATTAGAAAACATCAGTGCACCCATATGTCACACTATGGGGTGTAATTTTGAATAATTCTGTAATATACCAACACACACTGATAGAGAGAGCACGAGGTCAGCGGCTGATTGGTTTTCTCTGGCGTCCCCAAACGTGGCAGACAAGAAAAAACCAAGCCTTTAATAAGAGGATCGTCCAGGCAGAAAAATGCAAGGTTTGGGCCCTTAGGCCTTTAAATCACGCATGGTTACGGCTTAAAGACTGAACCACTGCATATTTCTGCCTGCCTGGCCCTCCTTTTAAGAATTTTGTTAATACGTCACTGAGTCACCCATTGTTTTCATATGTTCAGACTTGCGGAGAGGAAGCGGACCGTTGTTGGAGGTGCAACGTGGGGATTGTCTGGATGTGTGTGGCCCACACCATGCAATACGCTGTGTACTTCTTGACCGACACATATTTTTAAATTACATACTACAGTTTTCCACCAATACTCACAGATCTGCTTGGAGCGAGCCTGTTTTCTGCGGCTTTGGTACCAGATGGTCATGCCATCAGATTCCAAGCGGTAAAGTCTCTGCTGGCGCCATCCCGCTTTTATCTTCCAGAGCATGGAGCCATTGAGCATGGTTTTCACATCATCATCATCGGAAACGGCTGAAAAGAAACACATGAAGTTGTAATACTTGCCGCGTAAATCCACATCATTAGTCAAATTTGAAGTGTTTTTTTCTTATATTTTTAGATTTGCTTTTATATATAGGTTTATGCGTGTTTTTTGTCATTCACTTAGATCTTGCGTCTGACGCTATAATTTATTATCAACGTGATACTTTCTTACATCTTGCGTCATTCTAGAATAATTTTCTTCGCGAAGAGATAACAAAAGAAAAACAAAAATATAAATCTCCCGCAGGCAGCATTCTGCGTGGTGACTCAGTCTTGTTTATTTGGCAAGCCACCGTGCAAACTGCAAAAGCGCCTGGTTAATCACAAAAATGTTTATAAAGAGATAACAGAAAGTCATGCGGGAGACACCTGGGACAACTGAAAAAGGAGAAAGGGGAACAAATAGCTGGGAGAAAGGATACAGCAGGAATTGATAAACGTATGCCAAACTTAGTAGGTGGCAATAAAGAATTTGGAGCCAAACAAAAGGTTTCCATGGTGATTTCTGAAAAGCAGGAAAAGCAACCAACTCCAGATGTTTTGGAACTACATTTCCCATGAGGTCTTTCAGACAAAATGAGTAGCTAAGTATCAAAGGAGATGTAGTTCCGAAACCTCTAGAGGGCTAATGTTGCCCAACACCCGCTGTAAAGTAAGGTATTTCGTTTAGGAGCCAGAGTAAATGTCTAGGAGCCAGGGCCTACCAGGGTCTTTGATTTTATCAAGCCCTGGGTCAACAGAAACAGATGAATGTCAAGTCTGTTGTGACAAAGCCACTACTCAAGCCGCCCTTAGATATCCCAGCGCTGGGGCAACACTGCCCCAAGCCCAAGCCCAATTTCCATTCATACAATGGGTTGCCACTGCCTCTAGCGTGAGCCCAGTAGATTACCATACAATAGCGGCGCCTGCCTCTAGCACAAGCCCAGTTGGTGGAATTTGCCACTGCCTCTAGCGCGAGCCCACTTGGCCGCCTGATCGGAGCGGTGCACCGGTTATGTGTCACAGGCAGCTTGCTGTCCCGACTTCACTATTTCTAGTAATTTGGGGTTGATCCTCCTGGAGCGGCGGCACAATCTGGGTACCGCTGAATAGCTCTGGTCCCCCTGCTAATTCAGTCCAGGAAGCGCCCTGATCCATACATGGGTGTCCAAGCGGCATGCTGTACAAGACCGGCGGCTGGCATAATGATGGCTGAACAGGCAATTCTTCACTACAGCCAAGTTATAGGAGGCTTATGGATGTGCGTTAGCAACTGTTATTATTTTTCTGCCTAAAGATACACAGTTCGATAAAAATTATCAAAAAACCCCCCCATTAAACCAAAAATGTCTGTAGATGGAAAGACAACAATGGAACTAAACATGAAACATTTGCATTGAAGGAAGAGAATACAAAGGAAAAAAAAAAAAGCTTAAAGATATGAAGAAATTCAGTGTACGGTTACCTTTCCTGGCCATTCGTCTATTCAAAGACCAGGCAGTTCGCCAAATGTTGGCGAATTGCCTGCACATACGGTGCCTGTTCGAGGGCAGTGAAATCCCCATAGAGAAGCAATGCTTCGTCTATTCAGAGAACACAAAACAGCTGAGAAAGGTTGCCGAAATGCCCTGCCATTCGGTGGTTTCATTCGACAGGTTTATTCAGGCGAATCCCATAGGCTTCAATGTTAAAAATATTTCCGTTCTAATTCAATATCTAATAAACCATTGATTATAATATTCTGCAGGAAAGAGTCTCTTTATCTTTAGATTTTTTAGGATCTTTTAGGCATTTTTCTGGATTTTTTTAGCGAAACTTTTTTTCGTTTTTTTTTTTAAATCTTTTTTCTGTAACAGCCCTTTTTATTATCATTCATTGGATCTTATGTGTAAATTTCAGACATTTTCGTTCTGTAGTTTCTTTGCAAACAGCGTTTCACTTTTCAAACATGCAAGCGTACTGGTTTTTTTTCTCACTCCATTCGTCTGCGGTGTCGGGTTTTTCCGGCGGCTGCTCTGCGCTGTGATCGGCTCCTGCTTGGGTTTCTCCAGTGTCTTCGGCGGGGTTAATCCAGATGTTTTTGCGGGTTTCGGTGTGCGTTCGCCGGGTTTTGCGGTGAGTGTTCGTCGTGTTTGCGGTGGATTTTCCCTGCAGCACGACGGCCCTGTGGTGCTTGCTGAATACACCGCAGGGTCGCCGAAATTGGATCGCCAAATCGCTCCAAATTAAAGAGAACGAGAAGTCACCGAATGTGCGGTGACTTTTCGATTCTCTTTGAATAACCCTGAAAGTCTTTTAAAAAAAATAAACGGTTACGAAATACAAAAAGCAGTTTTAAAATTTTTAAAAATAAGAAAGCTTCTTGTAAAAATGAAAAGAATAAATGCTCTTTATAAAAAAGAAAGATATATTAAATTTTTTTATATTGAAACCCATGGGATTTGCCTGTATAAACCTGTCAAACTGATGCATCGAAATCAAGGCATTTCACTGCAATTTCAGTGCAATTTGGCGTTCTGTGAATAGAAGACACAATAGTCTTCTATGGGACAATTTTGGTGCCACTGAATTGTGGCAAATGGCTCCGTATTTCACTGTCAATTCAAATGTATTTGGCAGCTTTGTGAAAAGACGAATTGACCCGAAATTGCACCAATGGTGAAATTCACCATATAATGAAATTTGGCAGCAATTTCATGAATAACCCCTTAGACGTTATATACAGGTATGTGTTGCCCGACAGGTCTCTTGGACTTCTAAAGCAATGACCTATGTATCCAATGGCTTCAAGAACATTATTTCTGGCTTTTAAATCTATGGCACGACTGGCTCCTAAAAAGGTTTTCTTACCAGCTCATATATTTTAGTTTGTACCGAATTATCAGCAGAGTCATATTCGAGCGTTATATTCGAGACATCTGCATCGCTTTTTAAAAAAAAAAAAAAAAAAAACCTTGTCTTGCTCTGGATCCCAAGTCTCCCGGAAATTCCAGTAGTCTCGCTGAAGGGAATGCGGGCTCTCTGAAGCTTGCAAACACTTCAGGAACTCCCGTTAGGGAGAGGTGGGATCCATCACGGCCAGAGGTTTAAGCCAATCATTGACCATGTTCAGTTCTAATCGCTAGTAAAGAAGACGGGTGGCCAGTGGCTTCATACTTAGTAACAACTGCAATCATTCTAGAGCAGAACACCCTGGCCTGAGGGGTAGCCCGACTGTGTTAAGAGAACCTGGAAGGATCTTAATTATTTACCAGTAAGGTACAATTTTGCTCTTCGCGTTATATTCGAGTCTTGAGTATTCTTTCATTTCCATAATAAATCTCTATCCATCGCATTATATTCGGGTCGCGCTATACTCGAGTATCTATGGTATATATATATATTCCTTATAAACCAGCTTTAGACCATGATATGTCACCTGAATGAGTGAGTCAAAACTTTAGACGCGTGGAGCCTTCTTTATAAAGTTTCCTTTTTGACATATCCTTTGGACAGAAATGTTTTCTTTCCAAAGGTTATCTATCTTCACCTCAACGAGTGGGGTTCCAACTAAATAAAAGAGGGGGCCAAATATTTGTAACATCAATATATAAAAAGGAGATTTGTATTAATCTTGACTTCTAGTTTTGCAAAGCTGTGCCCAGCACTCAATTAGCATACTTGTAATCAGTTTATCACATAGTTCTAAATACAGATTGTAAACTCCCAGGCTCAATCCATTCAGGGTACCAGTCTCTGCTGAATCCAGTGGACTCAAATCCTTCTGATCTTCACCCATCAGTAAGCTTTCTTTATCCAACAACACCGTTTAACTCTTCTTGTCACAACCTAGTTGGTGTTGGTTCAAGACATTCTTCACTGGAATATTGGCATTATTGGTATGACTTTCTTCAGCTGGTAATCAAACATACATAGGTTTACAGCTTACTAACTGGAAAGCGGCTCATGGAGGGGGGAGCTTGGAGGAAACTGGAATTAAACATCTTAAGAGTTTTCTTTCTTTTGTTTAGGAAAGCGGCTAATGAGAACGGAAAAATACACTTGACAGAACATTTTGCTTACTACCTAATGTATTTGTTACATTTTGGAAGATGTAAACAGTGGGAACGGTAAGTAACATATCTTTTCCTGAAAGCCACAGTGTTTACTAAAAAACAGCGAACGAACCCAAGAGCATCCAAAATGATAAACTATTGTGTGCAATATGCCAGGGCTCAAAATTTTAAGTCCCAAGCTATTAACTATGTCATAAGAGTTACTCGCCACCAGTTGCTCCACCTAACCCCACCTACCCAGCCCTTAACTCTGCCCCTAAACACACCCCCTTAAATTATCTTATGAAATTACACTGTTAAAGGTTTTATTTAGAATAAAGTTACAAAAATAACATTAATACCCAGACCCCAGATATATGTATACCCAGTCATCAGACCCCTGTGAGAGCAGAGCGAGGAGGCAAAGAAGCTCCTCTCCACCCTCCTGCCAGTGATAGAGACGAGCTGGGTCAGGTTAGGCAGTTGATCCCTGCCACCGTGCAGCCTGGAGAAGGGGGGGGGGGCTTCACGGTGGCACTGCCGGAATACACAGCCCAAAATTATTCATTGTGCTGCCTGCGTGTGCATTTCCACTCGCCCTCATTCAATTTCCACTCGCCAAATGCGAGTAGGCGAGTGGAAATTCTGGGCCCTGCAATATGCCATATATTGTATAACTTGGATGGGAGCCACAGCCCAATGGGAGGACACAATGCCAGCAGACAAGTTGGTAGGTGAAAGGTAGGTTTATTTACAAGGTTCAAGATAAATTAAACAAATCAGAGGGAGAAAACAAAACAAAAACAAGGTGGGGCAGGATGCACACACAGGGCACAGGTCTAGCCATAAGTGACAATGTCAAGGGTTTCAGGCTAAGGGCGGCTCTCTTAAATAGGAAGTCCACAAATTAATTAATGAGTGCTTGAGGTCTCTCTCAGGCCAGACTTCTGTGAGATATATATATATATATATATATAGATATATATATATACACACACACACACTAGCTTAAGTACCCGGCGTTGCCCAGGCTTTTCACAGTTGAAACCTTTTGATGGAGAAGTAAAGAAAATATTAATTTCTTGTTTCCTTGTATATTTCATACTTTTCTTTTTTTTAGTACAAGATATATACAAAATTTTAATGTACACACACACCTCCACCGAGGTCCAGCATATATACACACAAACTTGCCAGAGTACAGCAGGTCCTACAACCTCCTTTGTATAGAATGGGAGAGGTCAACACATTAAATCAGTAACTAACTCCTTATGCATAACAAAAACTAGATACCGAAAAACCTGTTCTTCCAGAAAACTCTCTTTAGAAACAGAAAAGAACTCACTGAAAGATTTCTGTCCAGTTTCCGTTTCCGTGAACTCACCAAGTGTCTTGAACTTGTATCTGGTTTAACAGACATAAAACATGGACACTGTTTCCATAGCAAATATTACTACAAGAGTGTGTGTGAACACTACTGGATCTTCTACGTAGGGTATAGAAATTCTATAGGACTGTATTCATATATTTATAAGCACACTCTGTTTCCTGAAATCCGGGGTTAAAGGGTCACTACCACCAAAAAATGAAATGTCCTTATTGTGCTTATTTTATGTTGCTGATATCTTACATGTGCTTTGTTTTCCTCGTGTGTTTAGTTAAGAAAAAATTACACTCTATGTGTATCACTGGGAGCATCCATTGTGTGATCGTTTGTTTTGTAAACTGCCGCCCCCCCCCCTCGCCGAATCTTACCTCACTTGCTTCTCACCGTTTGGCATTGGCCATAAGATGGAATCTATTGGTCGATCATTGATTTAAATCATTGTATTGTGTGGGATGTATTCAAAGGACATCACCGGGGAGGGGGTAGGTAGATTATAAATCTTTTAAACTCCCTGTCATATCACATTCAGTTGCCATCTCTTATCTCAGCCTGGAGAACAATACCTTCCTGCCACCTCATCTAAACATCAACCCCTTCACCTCATTAACTGTTAAATAATGTAGATTAAATAAACAAGAGCAGCAAGGCAAGGCTTTTGGTACATGTTGAATCATGGAAAAATAGCAGCATGTGTTTTATAATGTGGTTTTATGTGTAATGCAAAAGTAATCTAGTTACAGCTTATACAACTGGTATTGCCCTTTTAATAAAGAATTGTTTGTCAAGTCAGCACATTTGCAATGGATGATAATCATATACAGAAAAAAGAAATAAACAAAAAAAAATCACAAAAAAATCCTGAGAAATGCCGAAAAAATGCAAAAAAATCTATAAATGAAGAGACTTTTTACTGCAGAATATTATAATCAACGGTTTATTAGATATTGCATTATAACGGGAATATTTTTAACATTGAAGCCTATGGGATTCACCTGAACAAACCTGTCGAATGAAATCACCGAACAGCAGGGCAAGTCGGCAACTTTTCACTGCTGTTTTGTGTTCTCTGAATAGACGAAGCATTGCTTCTTTATGGGGGATTTCACTGCCCTCGAACAGGCAACGAACAGGCAACGTATGTGCAAGCAATTCGCCAACATTTGGTGGACTTCCTCCTCTCTGAATAGCCAAATGGGCAGGAAAGGTAACCGTACGCTGAATTTCAGCGTTCGGCCACAATTCGAAGCTCTTTGAATAACCCTGATAGTTATCCTTTCTCTGGGCCTATCCTGGGGCATGGGCCTGGAGCTGCTGCTCCATCAGTCCCTATGTTAATCCGGCCCTGGGGAGAACTGGGTTCCGGCAGGGGAGTGGCATTACCAGATGTGACCCAGTCGGGCTACAGAGATCTGTTACAATTGGTTTATATACGACTTGGTTTATGCAACGTTCTCTGCAGCTGCCGTAAAGTCGACAAAGTAAAGAATCGTAAAGAGATCTCTTAATTTGCTTGGCATAAGCATTTTTTATTGAATCTGTGCTGACTTTAGCAGTCTAGAGTGTCCATTTATCCACAAAAATCGCCAGTATTGCAGTGTCGACAAAGGAGGCTTTGCTGATCGTACCAATTCTGTTACATTTTTTCGCTGCATGACGGAACATTTGTTACAAATCTCCTTTAGGCCGGAGTAAGGGTATTTGATGCCCTGTGCAAATTTCAGTCTCACTACCCCTAAAATGTCTACAAGACATATGAAATATATATAGCGGGACAATATAACCCTGCTACAGAGGAACAATATACGTACAGATCTCCAACAGATTTTGACAGCTGTGCTGAGAGCAGTGCAAGCTCTAATTATCTGAAAGGATATAACGAATGATATGACTTGGCAGATTTCTTCCAGCTGATTCGACAGCATACGAATTGCCAAAGGGTTCTTTTCGTATTTTTTTTTTTACATTGACATTATTTTCATCCAGTCAGCACTGTGTCACACTTCCAGAGAATGCAAATAGAGACCTTTAATTTGTTTTCTTATGCAATATTCTTGCTTGTCTCAGTCGTGTTTTAATGATGTCCCTAGTACTAAAATTAGACCCGTCACATTCAGATTCCTATATATCCCTTGTACGTAAGTAGATCTGTCACTGCCTGTTTTTTACTAAAAGAGTAGTGTTAAACGTCTACTCCTTTTGTAAAGTGGAATCAAAAAAATAATATTTTTTAAATATTCTAGAATGTTTAAAAAAAAAAAAAATAGGCCATTTTGCAATCTCAATCCTTGGACCTGGTGGCCCGACCTGTTTTAGGACACCAGTTTAAAAAAAAAATTGATAGTGTTAGGCTGGGGTCAGACTAACGCATTTTTAACGTGCGTTTAGGCGCACTTAATCACGGCCGCAGTAGCAGCAAATAGCAGGCAATGACGGCCAATATACGAAGTACGGCCGCACGAACGTCCAGCCGCGCAACGCAAGTGGAAAATTAACGCATTTTTTCGAGAACGCAGAACCGCTAGTACTGACGTACAGAGTACGCTGCGGCGGCATAGCGGCGTGTGTGCGTGATTAGGAGATGTCAGACGCTGCTAATGTCCAGCCTACATAACGTCCAGACGCAAAAAGAGTTTTATTGATGATCCGTAAAAAATCACGCACAAAAATGCGCGTCGTCTGACCGTTTTCGCGCATTCCGTGAAAAATATGTCAATGTGTTCGGATGCACTTTTTGACGGTCGCTGCGAATAATGCGTTCGTTTGACCCTAGCCTAAAGGGACACTACCACCTATATGAGCTGTAACTCAATTACTTGTGCATTGCAAACCAAACCACATTATAAAACCACATGCTGTTGGATTTTTCTTTGTTTGAAGTAATTGCATGGGAAAAGGAAAAATAAAATCAGCTTTTCATCTCCGATTCTTGTTATGAGAGCCAAGGTCGAAGATTTTCCCTCGGCCGTCGTGATTCGTTTTCCTCTGTTAGCCCCTGGATTCTCCCCTCAGCAAGCAGCGCTGAATCAATGTCAGTTCTAAATTTTTCCCAATAAAGCAGACGACACTGGTCATATTGTGTTAAGCAGACTCACTGGCCATTTCAGCAGGCCTCTTTTTATTTGGTAGTGGTACAGAATCAGATAACAGTTAACATCTCAGCCCACCCAGACATCCCGGCACCGCCGTTCAAACTGGTCTCTATCAGGTCCACCTCACACAGTCACTGATTGTAAGCTCTTGAGCAGGGTCTTCTCTCCTGCTGTTCTGTGTGTTTATATTAAACTATAGAGGTGTAGCAGAGAAGAAAAAGATGCATATAAACAAAGAAAATTGGCATATAGAAACCCACCACTCAAGTGGTGAGAAAAGGAATACAATCCTGTAAACAGTACCTTCAGGGGTAACCCGTGGCAATACATTTTGGAAATAGATGTTACAGAGTTGAAAGTAAAGGTACTAGATATTGTTTAACAGTACCATATCTCGGACAGTATATTGAGTGTAAAAAGAGATACTTTACTACGTCCTTATAAAAGCGGTTGCGCACAGTGTAGTGCTATATTCACAGCAAAATTTGAATCATGAACAACCCACAACACAACGTAAGAAATAACACAACATAGGAAATAAGAAAAAATAGAAAACATGAAAAATGAAAAAAAAAAATTATTTCCTATGCGGTGTTATTTCTTACGTTGTGTTGTGGGTTGTTCATGATTCAAATTTTGCTGTGAATATAGCACTACACTGTGCGCAACCGCCCTTATAAGGACGTAATAAAGGATCTCTCTTTTACAATCAATATACTGTCCGAGATATGGTACTGTTAAACAATATCTAGTACCTTTACTTTCAACCCTGTAACATCTATTTCCAATGTTCTGTGTGTTTAACTTGTATGTATATTGGATATTCTGTCTCTCCCATTGTGCGGCGCTACGGAACTTGGTGGCGCCTTATAAATAACTGTAACTGTGGTCATACAGAGCAAAGGTCCTTGTTTGGGTGAAATTCAGAGGAGCAGTGGCAATCTGGGGGTACCGTTTGATAGCTTGGTGTCACAGTTCAAAAAGCACCCAGATCTGCAGGTGGGGGCCAGAGCAGCAGCGTGTGGAAGTTACCCCAGGTGATGCTGCATGGCCACTTCTGTGTGAGCCCCTGGGGCAAAGAAAGGCTTAGAAACGTGGGTTCCCGATGGAGCTCCCTCCTAAAAAATCACCCCAACTGCAACTCCCATGAGGGGGACCCTAACCCCACAATAGCACCCTGCTGGGGCAAAGAGTATTCGGAGCGCCAAGGTTTAAAGTTTCGTCAGATGTTTCCATTAAAGTGAATGCCATGCGGTCCTTGAATGGGATTGGTTGGCACGTCTGGCTCCTGGCTGGTGATTGGCTTGGGTTTAAACCAGGCTCCTGGATGATGATTGGCTGGAATTTCAAAACCAGGCTTCCACTGGTGTCAGGGAACACGAGGGACAGACTTAGGGGCATTATGTTCTGCTGGGGAGAAAAGTCACAAAAACGCAACTTTTAACATGAAAACATAAGGAGAAGAGGTAACGTCACTGCTCTGCATGGAGAGAGCCTGTGGAGTCATGGGTTCGATCCCAGCGAGAAACCTCTCCAGTAAGTGTCCTTGGGCAAGACACCTAACGGTACATACTCGCCACCCAGGACATACTTGAAAACGAGAGAAATCTCAATGTATCCTTCCTGGTAAAAGCCTTTCTCAAAAAAATAGCTTAAATTAGGGAAATAGCGGGGGAGCAAAGTTTTAGTACAGTCTCTGAGCATGGGGTTTCGTGAAAGTTTCATTTTGTGTACTTTTCCCATGAGGCAACATTTACCAAAATCTCTGCAAATGTTTAATATTACTTCTGTACCTTATCTAATCTACAGTATTTAACAATTATTGAGGTAGAGGAGTGGAGGAGGGAATGTTTAGATAAGGCTGCAGGGATCTATCATTCTCTAAGATACTCGATATAAGAATTGGCAGCTAAATGAGATAAAACAGGGAGCATAAATGACTTCTAATCTACCCCTTGGTGATGTCCTTTGAATACATCCCACACAATACAATGATCTGAGTCAGTGATCGACCCATATAGACTCCATTCTATGGCAATTGCCACATAGTGAGGAGTAATGGTTAAATATTGAAGGGAGCAGTTCACAACACAAAAGTTTACACAATGGATGCACCCAACACATAGAGTAAAATATTTTCTTAACTAAATAAACAAGAGAAAACCTTGTGCTTTGTTTTTATCTGAGCTGAACACTTGAATTTAAAGGGCCACTACCATCAAAAAATGAAATGTATCAGCAACATAAAATAGACACAATAAGGACATTTCATTTTATTGGTGGTAGTGGCCCTTTTAAATTCAAGTGTTCAGCTTCTGAGACTACATTTACTCCATAAATCAAAAGCAGTGTGTATCAGTGATGTAGATTAGAAGAGATAATTTTTCAGGAGTGTTTTTGCTGCTATACAGTCACCCAGAAGCTGCGAGAAAATCCATATTTTCCATTTGATATCAGCTTAGAAACCGGCCTATTCAAGTAGATAAGACTGCCATGATTCACCTTTCCCTGCTCCCTTCAGTAAGTGCTGCCAAAATAAACACAATTACCAATACTACAAGAACCTTCACAACTTCCTATTTTATTATGTGTGCAGGGAAAATACTAGCTGGTTGACCTGAGCTTGTTATGACATTTATGAAGTCTTCAATTAAAAATATATTTTTTTTTCCTTTTTTTAACTGCATTACTTATGACATTTATTCAGAAAGTGCTGGTGTTTGACAAAATTGGTAAATACTGGTGAAAACAAAATTGCCGTTGTTGCAATGACTACAAACGCCACCATTTCACAAGAGGAATCCAAACAGAATCAGAAGCAGCTTCACTGTGAAGCTTCTCCTGCGGGTGTTTGACTTTTCGCTTTAGAAATGCTGGCGTTTGAAGTTGCAACAAAAGGATTTTTCACCGGTGTTTGACAAAGTTGCTTTCTGAAAAACCCTTCTACAGTCCCTCCAGTAATCCAGTACTTGAGATGAAATATTTGTTCCTTATATCGTTGTTTATCAATTAAGGTCAGCTTGTTTGAACATTAAGTTACCTTGGTATGTTTCTAAAAGATAAACACTGTTACTTGTAATTAAACACTGTTACATTTGTCTCTTCTTCTAGATAAATCATTGCGGCAGATTAGACCTGTATTTCTATCTATATAAGGGTCTGCCTGTATATATGTGTCTATCTGCCGGGTTCATACATATCTCCTCTCCTCCATATAGAGTTATACAGTTGTGTTCAAAATTATTCAACCCCCAATGCTGTAAAGGGTTTTAGGGAATTTAGTGTACATTTGTAATTGTATTCAGAATGAAATCCTACAAGGACTTTTTTAAAGAACCATACGCAACTAAAATGACATCAATTGGTTTTGTAATACAGTAGTAAATGTTTCTTTTGTGAATTGTTCATTGACACAATTATTCAACCCCTTAAAGACTACCACTCTGAAGAACAGAGGTTCATTCAAGTGTTTTCAATCAGGTATTGAAAACACCTGTGGATGTCACGGAGCAGCAATAAAGCATAATAAGCACCAATTAGGCATCTTTAAAATGACTGTGATACTCAGCTCCTTCTAGACATTTACTGGTGTGGTTACAAACATGGTGAAGTCAAGAGAATGGTCCAAGAAGACAAGAGAAGAGGTGATTACTCTTCACAGGAAGGGCAATGGCTATAAGAAGATTGCAAAGATGTTAAACATACCAAGAGAGACCATAGGAAGCATCATTTGCAAATTCAAGGCAAAGGGCACTGTTGAAACGGTACCTGGTCGTGGCAGAAAGAAGATGCTGACTTTGACTGCTGTGCGCTACCTGAAGCGTAGAGTGGAGAAAAGTCCCCGTGTGACTGCTGAGGAACTGAGAAAAGATTTGTCAGATGTGGGTACTGAAGTTTCAGCTCAGACAATACGGCGCACACTGCGTAATGAAGGCCTCCATGCCAGAGCTCCCAGGCGCACCCCCTTGCTGTCTCCAAAGAATAAGAAGAGTCGACTGCAGTATGCCAAAAGTCATGTGGACAAACCACAGAAGTTTTGGGATAGTGTTCTGTGGACTGATGAAACAAAATTAGAACTGTTTGGGCCCATGGATCAACGCTATGTTTGGAGGAGGAAGAACAAGGCCTATGAAGAAAAGAACACCTTGCCTACTGTGAAGCATGGCGGGGGTCAATCATGCTTTGGGGCTGTTTTGCTTTTGCAGGTACAGGGAAGCTTCAGCGTGTGCAAGGTACCATGAATTCTCTTCAGTACCAGGAGATATTGGATGACAATGTGATGCAGTCCGTCACAAACCTGAGGCTTGGGAGACGTTGGACCTTTCAACAGGACAATGATCCCAAGCATACCTCCAAGTCCACTAGAGCATGGTTGCACATTAAAGGCTGGAACATTTTGGAGTGGCCATCGCAGTCACCAGACTTAAATCCGATTGAGAACCTCTGGTGGGACTTAAAGAACGCAGTTGCACTGCGCAAGCCTAAGAATGTGACTGAACTGGAGGCTTTTGCCCATGACGAATGGGCGAAGATACCCGTAGATCGCTGCAAGACACTTGTGTCAAGCTATGCTTCACGTTTAAAAGCTTATAACTGTAAAAGGATGTTTACTAAGTACTAAGATTGAATGTCACTTGGGGGTTGAATAAAACTTGATAATGATGTGAGCACAGAAAAGACATTTGTGGTTATTTCATTATAAATGTTATGTATATTTGTCTGACCTACACGTGCCTCTTTGATTTAATTGTAAGCAAGATGAACTGAATGATCAAAATCAATGTCAAACTGGCCAAAACACTCAATTCAGTGGGGTTGTAATAATTTTGAACACAACTGTATTCATATTTGTGTCTGGCCATTTGGTAAGTGTATCCCTGTGTCCACAGCTGAAATGTAATCAAAATGTTTAGCTTTCTCCCTTGGGGGGAGGATATAACACGTAGCTGTAAAAAGGGAATTTCTTTGTACACTAACATAGAAAATCACACCTTGGCAGCCAGGGCGGCCCAAAGAGATGGGGACCCAATCTTCAAAGACAGGAAGCACATCCTTGATCTCTAAGGGGGGTCTGGAGGGAAGAGGGACGCCTTTAGGCAATTAAAGATTAATTGACAAGCTTACTGAGCATGAGCGAGAATTGCACTCTGGGAAATGGAGTCCAGGACACTGAGCCATTGGTGGGTGGGGGCTGGAAAGATCAGGAAGTGTATAAATTCGGAACACTGGCCATGTGCTTTTGCTGATCACTTGGGGCCCCTTCTAAAGAGGACTGATCTGTCCATGTTCCTACCTCCAGGCCCCAGGAGGCACCGATGCTAGCTACTGATTATTCCGTCGTAAGTAAGGCTCTGTGATTAACACCTTTTTCTTTATATTTTGCTGTGTAGTTTGTAAGTAATTGATTTATTCTAGTTCTAAGTTTTTATGTAACCAAGCACTGTGATTCTTTTTATATCATAAATAAACAAAAAGTATTTAAGTTTTGACTCTGGCTGATGAAATCCACACTAACTAAGAGATTGGGAGTATTGCTATTTGCTTTAAGCTCGGTTATATATAAGAAATTGCGTGTTGCGGTCATCAGGAAACAGCAGGGAATTGTGGGATCCGTAGTCACTGTCCAAGTCTAGGATAGTGCGGCTGCTAAACCCTGCGTCTCCTGTTGCGACGCGCGTAGTGTCCGTGAGGACTGGTGGCAGCGTTACTAATAGAATAAGAAAGTGAGCTCTGGGGTTGTGAGAGACGTAGTTAGTATGCGCTTCAGGAGAAGACTTGTACTGCGTTGCAATCCTGGGATCAGTATATCGCGCTCTACGTGCCTGTTGTGAGAGAAAGTGTGGCCGGGATGGGTAGAGAAGTGCGCGTAATTATCGGGGTCTAGGATAGATAGATAGTGCGCGGCTTAACCCGGCGTCTTTGCGCAGCAGCGCTCGTAGTGGGTCGTGACAACTGGTGGCAAGCGGTGGGATATCAGGTTAGTATTTGGATCTGTGAAGCAACATAGATCCAGATACTAAAGAAATTTGTTTTCCAATTTGCAGAGCAGAACTCAGTGCATTTATTAGAATTTACACAATACACAGCAGTTCCCTTCCCCTTCTTTGTTTTTCTTTTCTATCTTTTATTTGGCTGGAGTGAGAATGTCGCAACAATCATCGAAAAAGACTTTGGAACAATTATGTCGAGACAAAAATATTTCGACGAAGGATAAAAAGAAAGATGAACTTTTGCAAGCCCTCGAGGATTATGAGGCGAGGCAAGCAGTCCAGGACGCAGCAGAGCAGGGTACCACTCTTGACCCAGCCGAAGGAAGCGCAAGTCCAGTGGAAAGGACAGTGTCAAGTGCTTCGCCCAAGGGTGATACTGCCCTGGATGTTTACTTGCAGACTGTTTTAAAACATGTGGACTCTGCGGACTCGCAGACGCGGCTTCAGCTCATCCTGCAGTACCAAGAGCGAGAGGAGCGCAGAGCTGAGGCTGAACGCGCAGCTGCGGAGCGCAGAGCCGAGCAAGAGGCGGCAGTGCGCCAAGCGGACCAAGAGCGAGAGAAGCGCAGAGCTGAACGCGAAGCTGCGGAGCGCCGAGCTGAGGCTGAACGCGAAGCTGAGGAGCGCAGAGCTGAGCAAGAGGCGGCAGCGCACCAAGCGGACAAGAAGCTGCGGAGCGCAGGGCTGTGGGTGAGCGAGAAGCGGCGGAGCGCCAAGCCGAACGGGCACATCAGCTCGCTCTGGCACAGGCAGGCAGAACGCCATTATCTCCTGCCCCTGTGGGCGCTGCAGAACTCTCTACACCCAGACCTCGTGCCGAGAACTTTCCCACTCTGGACAAAGATGGGGACCTGGATGTGTTCCTGCGAAGTTTTGAAAAGACTTGTCGACAGTACCAGCTGCCCAAGGAGCAATGGGCCAGGTACCTCACTCCTGGACTAAAAGGTCCAGCGCTTGAAGCCTTTGCAGAGTTTCCAGCTGAGAGCGACCAGGACTATGAGGCGATTAAAGCCGCGCTGCAGAGACGGTATAACCTCACGCCAGAGGTATATCGCAAAAAGTTCAGGTCCTTGCAGAAACGGGCCGCGGAGAGCTACTCTGCAGTTGTGAGCCACCTGACCACCCTATTTCGACAATGGGTCAGGGGGCTGAAGATTGATACCTTGGAATCCCTGGAAGACCTGCTAATCAAAGAGCAGTTTGTGCAGCTGTGCCCACCTGAGATCCAGGAATGGCTTCTGGATCGCAAACCCGAGACGGCCCTGGAAGCTGGTGAGCTCGCCGATTTCCATGCAGCCAACAGAGCGTTTGTGGACCAGAGCAGAGGTTCCCCCAAAGGATCATCAGGATGGAAGCCCAACTCAGCACGACCCCCCGACATCACGGCGGCAGCGCCCCCTCTGTGCCAGTCTCTGCTGGGGAGGGGGTAGCGAATCCTTCTTCGCCTGGAAGAAGTGTGCGCCGTCGCTGTTTTATTTGTGAAAGTGCCAATCATCTCCTGGCAGCGTGCCCGCAGAGGAAGAAGCCTGCATCCACAGCTGGGGGAGGATACCTCTCAACATCACCCTCTGTCCTGTTTGTGACCAGATTGGAGGGCAGTGCCAACGTGAACCAGCAAGCAGTCATTGTCGGGACTCAGGTATCTGTGGGTTTAAGAGATACAGCGGCTGAAGTAACTTTGGTGCGTCCAGGGTTAGTCAACCCTGCAGACTTTATTCCTGGCAGGACTCTAGCAGTAAAGGGTTTTGGTGGGGTACGTCCTGCGGTGCCAATGGCACGGGTTTATCTGGACTGGGGAGCGGGGAGAGGTCTGCAGGAGGTGGGAGTGTCTGAAAATATTCCTACAGATGTGTTGCTGGGCACGGATTTGGGTAAATTGGTGTCACAGTATGTGCTGGAAAGGGATACTGGGGATTTACCCAGGCCCACTAGTGGCTCTACAGTGGGGAGGGCTGTGTGTGGGGATGCACAACAGGATTCCTGGACGGGAGGGAAGGGGATGGCAGTGAGTCAGTCTGCGCCTGCGCCAGGTGTGCCTGAGGTCTTGTGTGGTAGCATGAGGGGGCAGTATGACTGGGAAGAAAGGCAGGGGGTGAGTGAACGCCCACCTGCACCCGAGTCAGCTGGTTCCCCGGACCCCATGCGTGGGGAGGCCGCAGTGCCCATGGTGGAAGTGGGTACCCGCTGGCGGTCGGCGGGGAGTAGGGCACAAGGCCCGTCTCTGCCGTGTGATGGTGTGGATCAGAATGCCTGGGAGGGGTGGCAGGATACTGTGGTGTGCCTGCCTAGACCAGACTCAGGTTTGTCTGTGACACCATATGGTTGGGAGCAAGGGCAAGGGATGACTGCGGGTCTGCTTGCGCCTAAACCAACCAGGACTCTAGTGCCCCGTGAGAATGGTGTGGATCAGAATGCCTGGGAGGGGCGGCAGGATACTGTGGTGTGCCTGCCTAGACCAGACTCAGGTGTGTCTGTGACACCACGCGGTTGGGAGGGAGAACAAAGGACCAAGGCAGGTTCCGTTAGGGCTGAACCAACTGGGTCGGTGGTGCTGGAGGGAAGGTGTGTGCATCGGAAGGCCTGGGATGAGCAGGATACTGCAGTGTGCCAGCCTGTGTCGCGGGTGTCTGAGACTGTGCGTGGCGCAGAGGGCATACTGGGTGGTCGGAAGGAGAGGCCTAGGGTGGCAGAGGGTTATCCAGGGCCTGAACCATCCAGGTTGGCGGTGCCAGGTGAAAGGAGTGGAGGGCAGAAGATCCTGGATGGGCAGGATACTGTGGTATGCCAGTCTGTGTCACATGTGTCTGAGGCTGCGGGTGGCACCGAGCGCATGCTGTGTGGTCAGGAGGAAGGGCCTGGGGTGGACGAGTGTTGCCCTGGGGGAAAGCCAACCAGATTCTCAGTACCACAGGAAACTGGTACTGAGCAACCTCCCTGTGGAGGAGGGTGGCATACGGCTGTATGCTCATCGATTACGAAGCAAGGCGTGCTTAATAAACTGTGTGATAAAGTGGGGAAACTGTGTGCAATGGGGTGCGAGGTGAGCGTGGAGAATCTTGTGTCCCATCTGTATGGTTCCCCAAATTCTGAATGTGCGGGGACAGTGAGAGACGGGGAGGCAGCGGGTCCTGGTGTGGCTCCTGTGACCTCCCAGACATCTGCCCAGAGCCAGGTAAGATGCCTGACTCCGTTGGCAGATGCAGGGGGGATGTTTACTGGGGAGCGGGGCGCTTCACCCTGTTTCTCCATACCCCCTGCTGTAAGAATGGCTCCAGAGCAGGCTATGGGTTACGAAGATTCTGCTGCCTGTAAGACTGAGGTGCAAGCTGAGAGTGAGCCACACGTGCTGCACCCGGAGGGGCTGCAGGAGCACTGGGGCTTCCCCGAGTCTGTGCCATGTTGTGAGTGCAGTATGAGGGACCCCCTCCCCCGGTTTGGGAGAGGTGGGGAAGAATGGTGGAGTCGCCAAAGGCCTGCATGGGGCAATGTGTGATGCGGGTGCGAGAGGGAATGCACGCTTTGGTGGGCAAAGTGCACGGACACCTGTGCGTCCCGCACTCCGTCATAGCGCTGGCGACTGGTGCAGGTGCCAGATGCCCGTTGGCGAACCCGTGTTAAGACGCACGTGAGAGGCATGTTAGTTAGCCTCCCTTTCTGCGTCTTCCTTTGTATGGGAGATGTGGCAGATTAGACCTGTATTTCTATCTATATAAGGGTCTGCCTGTATATATGTGTCTATCTGCCGGTTCATACATATCTCCTCTCCTCCATTTAGAGTTATATTCATATTTGTGTCTGGCCATTTGGTAAGTGTATCCCTGTGTCCACAGCTGAAAGTTAATCAAAATGTTTAGCTTTCTCCCTTGGGGGGAGGATATAACACGTAGCTATAAAAAGGGAATTTCTTTGTACACTAACATAGAAAATCACACCTTGGCAGCCAGGGCGGCCCCAAGAGATGGGGACCCAATCTTCAAAGACAGGAAGCACATCCTTGATCTCTAAGGGGGGTCTGGAGGGAAGAAGGACGCCTTTAGGCAATTAAAGATTAATTGACAAGCTTACAGAGCATGAGCGAGAATTGCACTCTGGGAAATGGAGTCCAGGACACTGGGCCATTGGTGGGTGGGGGCTAGAAAGATCAGGAAGTGTATAAATTCAGAACACTGGCCATGTGCTTTTGCTGATCACTTGGGGCACCTTCTAAAGAGGACTGATCTGTCCATGTTCCTACCTCCAGGCCCCAGGAGGCACCGATGCTAGCTACTGATTATTCCGTCGTAAGTAAGGCTCTGTGATTAACACCTTTTTCTTTATATTTTGCTGTGTAGTGTGTAAGTAATTGATTTATTCTAGTTCTAAGTTTTTATGTAACCAAGCACTGTGATTCTTTTTATATCATAAATAAACAAAAAGTATTTAAGTTTTGACTCTGGCTGATGAAATCCACACTAACTAAGAGATTGGGAGTATTGCTATTTGCTTTAAGCTCGGTTATATATAAGAAATTGCGTGTTGCGGTCATCAGGAAACAGCAGGGAATTGTGGGATCCGTAGTCACTGTCCGAGTCTAGAATAGTGCGGCTGCTAAGCCCTGCGTCTCCTGTTGCGACGCGCGTAGTGTCCGTGAGGACTGGTGGCAGCGTTACTAATAGAATAAGAAAGTGAGCTCTGGGGTTGTGAGAGACGTAGTTAGTACGCGCTTCAGGAGAAGACTTGTACTGCGTTGCAATCCTAGGATCAGTATATCGCGCTCTACGTGCCTGTTGTGAGAGAAAGTGTGGCCGGGACGGGTAGAGAAGTGCGCGTAATTATCGGGGTCTAGGATAGATAGATAGTGCGTGGCTTAACCCGGCGTCTTTGCGCAGCAGCGCGCGTAGTGGGTCGTGACAATCATCATAAAAGACTTGGGGCCTAGTCCAAATCAAGATGAAGTGGTTGTGCAAGTTCCAATAATTACTGTGCTCCCCAAACAGTTGCTACTCCTCATCTTGCCATTTGACGTCCAGGTTTCAATGAGACCACGTACACCAAGGCATTTCTAAACAACATTTATTATGGTTTAGAGACTCATTCCTGAGAGTTTTATTGCTTTTCAGCACTGCCATAAACCCACCCACCACAAATATATAGAGCTGCTGAAGAAGAAGGATATTAACATAGAACAGAGGGACGGAGTATGTACCATTAGGTGTCTTGTCCAAGGGCACTTACTGGAGAGGTGCTCTTGCTGGGATTTGAACCTCTGTCTCCACGGTTAACGAGCAGTGATGTTACCTATAGGTACCACCAGACTAATGGTCTTACTCATGATGTGACTTTGAATAACAGTTTGATCAGAATTCTAGGAAGACACATGTATATCCACACAGACCTCAGACACATATATACAGTTGTGTTCAAAATTATTCAACCCCCAATGCTGTAAAGGGTTTTAGGGAATTTAGTGTACATTTGTAATTGTATTCAGAATGAAATCCTACAAGGACTTTTTAAAGAACCATATGCAACTAAAATGACATCAATTGGTTTTGTAATACAGTAGTAAATGTTTATTTTGTGAATTCTTCATTGACACAATTATTCAACCCCTTAAAGACTACCACTCTGAAGAACAGAGGTTCATTCAAGTGTTTTCAATCAGGTATTGAAAACACCTGTGGATGTCACGGAGCAGCAATAAAGCATAATAAGCACCAATTAGGCAGCTTTAAAATGACTGTGATACTCAGCTCCTTCTAGACATTTACTGGTGTGGTTACAAACATGGTGAAGTCAAGAGAATGGTCCAGGAAGACAAGAGAAGAGGTGATTACTCTTCACAGGAAGGGCAATGGCTATAAGAAGATTGCAAAGATGTTAAACATACCAAGAGAGACCATAGGAAGCATCATTCGCAAATTCAAGGCTAAGGGCACTGTTGAAACGCTACCTGGTCGTGGCAGAAAGAAGATGCTGACTTCGACTGCTGTGCGCTACCTGAAGCGTAGAGTGGAGAAAAGTCCCCGTGTGACTACTGAGGAACTGAGAAAAGATTTGTCAGATGTGGGTACTGAAGTTTCAGCTCAGACAATACGGCGCACACTGCGTAATGAAGGCCTCCATGCCAGAACTCCCAGGCGCACCCCCTTGCTGTCTCCAAAGAATAAGAAGAGTCGACTGCAGTATGCCAAAAGTCATGTGGACAAACCACAGAAGTTTTGGATAGTGTTCTGTGGACTGATGAAACAAAATTAGAACTGTTTGGGCCCATAGATCAACGCTATGTTTGGAGGAGGAAGAACAAGGCCTATGAAGAAAAGAACACCTTGCCTACTGTGAAGCATGGCGGGGGGTCAATCATGCTTTGGGGCTGTTTTGCTTCTGCAGGTACAGGGAAGCTTCAGCGTGTGCAAGGTACCATGAATTCTCTTCAGTACCAGGAGATATTGGATGACAATGTGATGCAGTCCGTCACAAACCTGAGGCTTGTGAGACGTTGGACCTTTCAACAGGACAATGATCCCAAGCATACCTCCAAGTCCACTAGAGCATGGTTGCAGATTAAAGGCTGGAACATTTTGGAGTGGCCATCGCAGTCACCTGACTTAAATCCGATTGAGAACCTCTGGTGGGACTTAAAGAAAGCAGTTGCAGTGCACAAGCCTAAGAATGTGACTGAACTGGAGGCTTTTGCCCATGACGAATGGGCGAAGATACACGTAGATCGCTGCAAGACACTTGTGTCAAGCTATGCTTCACGTTTAAAAGCTGTTATAACTGTAAAAGGATGTTGTACTAAGTACTAAGATTGAATGTCACTTGGGGGTTGAATAAAACTGATAATGATGTGAGGACAGAAAAGACATTTGTGGTTATTTCATTATAAATGTTATGTTATATTTGTCTGACCTACACGTGCCTCTTTGATTTAATTGTAAGCAAGATGACTGAATGATCAAAATCAATGTCAGACTGGCCAAAACACTCAATTTCAGTGGGGGTTGAATAATTTTGAACACAACTGTACCCACTCAGACCTCAGATACATATACTCACAGCTCTCAGACACCGGGACTGCTGGCAGAATGCATTAAAAGCATTCCGCCAGCATTCTCCCCCAGCCAGACACGATCCACCGAGCAGCCGCTGGCTTGTGAAGGCTGTGATGCGCTTTCGACTCCCACGAGACCACGGCTGGAAGCCACATCACAGCCTTCACAGCCCGGCGGCCACTCGGTGGATCGCGGCCAGCTGGACGGGAATGCTGGTGGAATGCTTTTAATGCATTCTGCCAGCTGCCAAAGCCCCTCGGATACCGGCAAGCAAGTGGTGCTGTTCGATGGCAGTTAACTCCCCATACAGAAGCAATGGTTAATCTATTCAGAGATCACCGAACAGCAGTGAAATGCCCTGATTTTCAGTGCTTTCATTTGGCAGGTTTAATCAGGCGAATCCCATAGGTTTCAATGTAAAAAATATTCTCGTTTTTATTAAATATCTAATTAACCATTTAATTTGCAGCAAAAAGTCTATGTTTTAGGCTGGGGTCAGACCAGTGCACTTTTAACGTGCGTTCTGGCGCACATAATTACGGCCGTACTAGTAGCAGATGACGGGCAATGACGGCCAATATACGATGTACGGCCGCACAAAAGTCCGGCCGTGCAACGCAAGTGGAATTTGAACGCATTTTTCTGAGAACGCTGAACCGCTAGTACTGACGTACTGAGTGCGCAGCTGCGGCATAGCGGCGTGTTTGCGTGATTAGGAGATGTCAGATACTGCTAATGTCCAGCCTACATAACGTCCAGACGCAAAAAGAGTTTTATTGACGATCCGTACAAAATCACGCCCGAAAATGCGCGTCGTCTGACCGTTTTTGCGCATTCCGTGAAAAAATACGTCAATGCGTTCGGACGCACTTTTTCACGTTCGCGGGGAAAAATGCTTTTGTCTGACCCTAGCCTTAAATAGCGGGTTTTTTTCAGTAACAGTCCTTTTTATTATTATTCATTGGACCTTATATGTAATTTTCAGGCATTTTCGTGCAGTAGTTTTTTGCAAACAGCTTTTAAAAGTTGCAGTGATTTTATTTTTTTTACCCTTACATCAGCTTGTTGGCTTTTTCCAGCGGCTGGTCAGCGCTCTGTTTGGTGGGTCATCTGCTTTTTTTGGATCGATTCAGTATTTTTTCGGTGGGTTTTCAGATCGATTTGGTGTTTTTTTCAGCATTTTTCGAATGCGTTCGGCAGTTTTGTCTAACGATACGGCGATTTTTGCGGTGCTTTTTTGGATGCATTCGGCGGCTTGTTCCCTGTACGCTGAATTCACCGCAGGGTCGTGGAATCTGATTCCCTGAAGTGCGGGAAAGAAAGAGCACCGAAATTCCGCTCTTTGAATAATCTTGTTAGACAGACATCTCCCTTTATCTTGAATGTCATGGAAGTGACAACAAACACTAAGCGGTAAACGTGTCCACAAAGCAACATTCCGAGTTCAAAACAGCCGAGCTGTAACATAACTTTAATCTGATGTTTGCGGCCAACATGTTGCTATCCATGGTCAATTTTCTGATATTTCCCACCTTTGTGAAAGAAACTTCTAGGGCCCTATTACAATCCTTGCGTAAAAAAGCTTGCGCAGCACAATTTTTTTTGCGCTCAGCGTTAAACTTTAACGCGTGTAAATTAACGCTGGTATTAAAATCCGAGGGCATTTTTTCATCCGTCAAAAAATATAGCGCGTAAAAAAGACACGCAAAAAAGCGCGCGCATTAACGTTGCGCGCAGAAATCTGTTTTTCACGCAATTCAGCCAATCTGAATTAAGAAACACAATTGTCTCCTGTTAAGTTTTTGCACCTGTCAAAATCAATCTGAGTATATATGTTGCAGCAATAATAAAAACACGCACAACCTCTCAATTTTATTGTTTGGATATGTGTAGAATGTGTAACTAAACGTTGCTGTATTTTTTTTCCGTGCTGGTGTATTTGGGTTCGGCCAGGACGTTTAGATTTGCCATTAACACCAGCTTTTCAAAGACGGTAAAATTATGCGCGCAAACGTTGTCCGTTAAAATTTGCGCATAGATTGTAATACCGTCCGCGTACCAGCGCACAAACGCATTTGCGCTCACAATGTTAAGTATAGGACGCGCAATGTACATTACGCTCGCAAAAGGGTTCGCGCAGGTTCACCAGCGGTAGACGTTAACGCACATTTTTTGCGCAGACATTGTAATATGACGCTCTGCGCGAAGGGTTTTGCCCCTCGCGTTAATGCGGTTTTGGTCACGCGTTAACGTTTGCGCGAAGAATGTAATAGAGCCCCTAGTGTTGAAAGACAATGGAAATGTGGCAAAATTAAATTTACAGAACACAAACCTCTAAATGAATTACAATGTACAGATGTAGTGGGAACCTGTTCAAAAGTGTAACAATCGGGGTTATTCAAAGAGATTCGAAAAGTCACTGCACGTTCGGTGACTTTTCGTTCTCCAATTCGGTTCCTTTTTCCGATCCCATTTCGGTGACCCTGCGGTGTATTTGGCAAACACCGCATGGTCCCCGAATTGCAGGGAAAAGCTACCGCAAACCCGACGAAAACGAACCGCAAAACCCAGCGAATGCACGCCGAAAACCCGCAAAAACATCTGGATTAACCTGCCGAAAACCACGGAAAAGCCCGAGCAGGAGCCGATCACCCGCAGCGAAGCCGCCGGAAAAAGCCAAGAAAGCCGAGACCGCAGACAGAGTGACGTGAATAAATTAGGAAAACAGTTTGCTTGAATGTTTGAAAGTGAAACACTGTTTGCAAAGAAACTACTGAGCGAAAATGTCTGAATTTTACATATGAGGTCCAGGGAATGATAATAAAAAGGGCTGTTACAGAAAAAATAAGTAAACTTAAAAAAAAAAAAATCGGACTTTTTAAAAAAAAAAAAATTCAGAAAAATGCTTAAAATATCCGAAAAATCTATAAGGCTAGGGTCAGACTGAGGCAGTGCGAACGCGCGTGCAGCCGCACTTAATCACGGCCGCACTAGCAGCAGATGACGGGCAATGACGGCCAATATACGAAGTACGGTCGCACAAAAGTCCGGCTGCGCAACGCAAGTGGAAAATGAACGCATTTTTTTGAGAACGTGAAACCGCAGGTACTGACGTACAGAGTGCGCTGCGTCCGCATAGCGGTGTGTGTGTGTGATTAGGAGACGTCAGACGCTGCTAATGTCCGGCCAACATAACGTCCAGACACAAAAAGAGTTTTATTGATGATCCGTACAAAATCACGGACGAAAATGCGCATAGTATGACCACTATCACGTATTCTGTGAAAAAATGCGTCCATTCGTTCGAACGCACTTTTTCACAGACAACATAAAAATGCGTTCGTCTGACCCTAGCCTAAATAAAGAGACTCTTTACTGCATAATTTTATAATGAACAGTTTATTAGATATTGAATTAAAACGGGAATATTTTTAACATTGAAGTCTATGGGATTCTCCTGAATAAATTTGCCGAATGAAACCACCGAATGGCAGGGCATTTCGGGAACCTTTCACTGCTGGTTTGTGTTCTCTGAATAGCCGAAGCAGTGCTTTTTCACGGGGATTTCACTGCCCTCGAACAGGCACCGAACAGGCACCGTATGTTAAGGCAATTCGCCAGGATTTGGCGAATTGCCTGCTCTCTGGATAGTCGAATGGCCAAGAAAGGTAACCGAACGCTGATTTTCAGCGTTCGGTTATCTTTCTCAAGCAATTCGGATCTCTTTGAATAACCCTGATTGTATTATAAAAGGTGTAATATTTATCAGCCCATTAACTTATCCAAGGTTTCAATGCACTCTTTGCAGTCATCTCAGTGTGAATTTACACCTATTTGTGATGGGTCACAAAAAAAGTAAAAAAAGAATTTAAATCTCCTGAGATGAAGTCATTTACAACCCTGAAGCCGATAACCAATAGGATGCAAATCCAAGCGCTGATACACCTATTAGAGTCTGTCTGGCACCTATAGTACCTGTCTGTTCATTTATCATACCCTCAAGTGTTCTCATTTAAACAAAAGGGTATTCCTCATTTTGGGCCCTCTTTTCATCTTTTTTCAGGACCCACATAAATTGAGTGTATCAGGGTTATTCAAAGAGAATCAAAGTCACCGCACGTTCGGCGACTTTTCGTTCAATTCAGTGCGATTCGGCGATCCTATTTCAGCGACCCTGCGATGTATTCAGCAAGCTCCACAGGGTCCCCGAAGTGCAAGGAAAACCCGCCGCAAACCCGACAAACACTCACCGCCAACCCGCCGAATATTCACCGCAAAACCCGCCAAACACTCACTAAAACCTGCAAAACAGCTGGATTAAACCTGCCGAACACGCCGGAGGAACCCGAGCAGCCGCCGATCAGAGCACAGAGCAGCCGCCGGAAAAAGCCGACACCGTGGATGAATGGAGTGGAAAAAAAAAACCAGTAAGCTTGAATGTTTGAAACGTGAAACGCTGTTTGCAAAGAGACCACAGAACGAAAATGTCTGAAATTTACACATAAGATCCAATGAATGATAATAAAAAGGGCAGTTACAGAAAAAAAAGAAAAACGGAAAAAAAAAATTCACAGAAAAATCCGGAAAAATGCCTAAAAGATGCTAAAAAATCTATAAATAAAGAGACTTTTTACTGAAGAATAAAATAATAAACGGTTTATTAGATATTGAATTAAAACAGGATTTCATGCCATCGAACAGGCACCGAACAAGCACCGTATGTGCATGCAATTCGCCAGGATTAGGCGAATTGCCTGCTCTCTGGATAGCCGAATGGCCAGGAAAGGTAACTGTACGCTGAATTTCAGCATTCGGTTCCCTTTCGGCAGCCATTCGTTTTTTTTTAAAAAAAAACTGATACTGTTGAAACCTCTCTGCACCAGCCTCCAAGACTGATCCTTATATACTGTAACTCATGGACTGTTCCTCTAGAGCTTAATTCATTAGGACAGGGCTTTGTAAATCTAGGCCACAGGTTGCTAGGGGCCCCTAGACTTTTACCTGGCTTTCGCTATTCTACAAATAAGGTTATTAACCCCTTAAGGACTAATAGCGGAACTGTTACGTCATAAATGCATTGACTTTAAAGACCCTTGGTCCTTTGCTCCTACGTGTTTGCTCCTACGTTTTCATTGCAGCCTTGCATTAAGCTTTGAACCTAGATATCCATATCTATTTTATTTATTTAATTATTTATAAAGAGCCCTATCACGTCCCTACAGATAAAACGGGGACGCTAAGGGGGAAAACTTTGCGATTGCTAACCTCGCTGTAGCGTCCCCGTTTTACCTGCAGATTACGGGACAGTCATTGAGTCAAGCAGCCTGCACCGTAGCGGCCGCTAGGGTCCAGGATGCTAGGGGTAGCGCTATCACGGCACCGTAAGCATCCCCTCCATGGAGACTTCTCTTGCCAGGTCACATGACTGGCAGGATCTTGCCTCTCGCGAGATCCTGCTGGTTGGCGGAGCGATCGCGGCGGTAGACTGGGGACTTTTTCCCCAGAGGGGAATTTCATTGCCATCGAACAGGTACCGAACAGGCACCGTATGTGCAGGCAATTTGCCAACATTTGGCCAACGGCCTGCTCTCAGAATAGCCGAATGGCCAGGAAAGGTAACCGTACGCTGAAATTCACTGTTCATTTACCTTTCGGCCACAATTCGGATCTCTTTGAATAACCCTGTATGAGTAAATAACAGAGCCGGAAAGCAACAACGAAATCTAAGCCAGGGATCTCAAACTCTGCCCCCAGGTGTTTCTGAATTACAATTCATGAAGTACAGTCAAAGAATTCTGGGAATTGTATGTTTGAAATCATTATGTGACCTGAGCTTTGTTCTACCCAACATATAACCTCATTGCATTTCCCTATGTTTCAGCAACGCCATTTAAAGTCTGTTACTTGTTGCAGTCGCTCATACCACATCTATATCACCTCAATTATACATCTCAAACATTGTATCAAAGGAAAAATCAAAACATTGCTTACTGTAAATAAGACACTTTGCTCTTTACACACCTGAGGATTTGCGGGGGTGGGTACTAGACAGACAGATATCCCCCCTCCCCCTGTTTTCATAGCTATGGCACAGTGTTGGTTTGGGATTTGTTGTATGGAAGTAGTTTATCCTGTACTTTATCACCCTAAAACTATTTACTGCATTCTCCTAGTCGATATGTCATAAAGGGAAGGTAATAAACTAACAAACTGAGCTTTCTGGTCTAGTTATTACATTATTCCTTGGCCATCACCTCCACATATTCTTGAGTTCTTACACTGATGTAGACGCATTCAGTGTTTGTGTAAAAACACGTGAGACATATTTGTGTACAGCAGTGGGAAAAGACGGTCATTAGGTTCAGAAGGATAGGACCAGTTGAGGTGGTGTATATCGATCACGTGTCAGGCTTTACTGAGTAAAATATGATCATATCTTGTGACCAAATACACATCATTTTTTCTTAAGCTAAAAAAAATTTAACAGCTTTAATCATATATTTATTAACTGGAGTGCGCTTTTCCCTATATGATTTCATGTATACAAATATACAAACGAGTGTGAATGTATGTATAGATCTTATTTTATAGTTTAGTTAGAAACTCTGTTATGAGTTACATTGGTATGAAGTTATGATATATGTGCAAACACCTCCTGAAGAAGGAGGGGGGGATATAGATATATATCTATATCATGAGTATAGCAGCATGTATAACTCTATGAAGAAGAGGGTAAACTCTCGAAAGCTTGTCTTTCAAATGTAATGTTAGTCCAATAAAAGTGGTATCACTACGTACTGCTATACTCATGATTTTGGCATCTGGACTAACACAGCCTATCTAATATATATATATTTATATATTAGACACCTCTTGTTTCCATCCTATGTCCGTTTATATGTATTTCGTTCCCTTTGGTTATTGTAAAGCGCTGCGGAAACTGTTGGCGCTATATAAATGATGACAATAATAATAATATATATATATACACACACACACAATATATATTCCTAAATATGTATTCCTAAAAACAATACTGTTCAGGGGAAGCCGACCACCCGACTCACCAATACACTTCACTTCCCAAACCTGTCCATCACTCTCATCTTGCAGTCCTCTCCTCCTGTTTCTCACCCTCCAACCCTTCTAGATTATAGGTTCCCACAGGAATAAGGCCCTCATTTCCTCCTGTCATGGATTGCCAAATGTTATCAAGTCTCAATGTATTGTAACACTGTTTATATTGTACGCATTGTTCAGCGCTGCTGCGGAATATGTTGGCGCTATATAAAGTATAATATTCATTCATATATACAGTATATTTATATACACACACCTGTCTACGTATATGTATAGGGATACATTGAGCCCAAAGCAATAAGGAAAGATCAAGTTGACAGAGGTGCAAATAGTCTGCTGGTATACAGGGAGTTGTGTATGTTAGCACTAGATCAATGATTACCTATTATTATGTCACATTGGCTGTAATTGCAGCGCTGTGTTTACAGTCATATACTTATAATCTGAAAATATGGCATAAACTAAGCGGTAACCAGGAGTTACTTGATACATGAACTATTATACCCCACATTCCAAATTTTGTTAAAATTACACCCCCCCCCCCCCATCTATGAACACAACATACACATTTCCTAGAGCACAGATGCAGACTGACATTATTCTGGATCATTGATGGTTAAGATGTATCTGTTGGTAGAAGATTGTTGTTCTTTAAGTACTATTGCACATGTCCATGTCTTCACAGGCTTAGGATGGGGGGGGGGATCATCATTCCTCCCCCTTACTATTCTCTGTATTCTTATAATTGATGTGTTTACCTAGACATGTCTACTTATTGGTTACCCCCACCCACAAACAAAGAATCACTGGCACAAGGTCACTCCCCCCCCCCACCCCATGGCATTCCAAACCAATGCCCACACTGACTTACCCAATTTCCTGAATGCCCTCAGACCATGTTCCTTGCTGGTGACTTGGACCTGCTGTTCCACCACTTCTGGTTCAGCCTGGTATTTCTTCTTTTTGCCTCCACACATTGTGGACCAGAAGGTGGACATTGCATGTCCCCTCTGCGAGAGCCCACTTTCCACCTCCCTCAGCCTATCCCTAGCTCTCTGTCTCCTTTATTCTGCTTCTCCTCCTGTCCCAGTTTGTGTAGCTTTGCGTCTAAGCTGCTTCCAGCCCTGCCTCCTTCCCTTGCTCCTCCTCAGCACTGATTCCTCTTCTTGGCTCCATTCTGTACAGCAGAGTCTTGTTACAGTAGCTCAGTGACTGGGTTTGTGGCAGCCCCTAGCAGAGCCCCCTCTCCTCCCTTCCCTGCTTTTAAAGGGCTGCAGAACTCACTTAAAATGCCAAACTATAGAAGACATGGAACAAACCCACAGTCAAAACCCAGTATTACAAATCATTCCTCCCAACTTTCCCTATTCAGCAATGACAGTCCCCAATTTTGTACCAAAATCCTCTTTTCTATCCTCTTGTCCATCTCATTAAGGGTTGTGGTATAATTATATTATTTTAGTACTCTAGCATAGTATCTTATTTATGCCAGAGGAAAAAAAAATATGATATATATTTTTTTTAATTAGAAGGTGTGTGGTGAGATCAACACTTCCTTCAATTGGGGTCCCCTTGTCAGCTTAGCCTCCTTTGCTGTATATTCATGTGTACCTCAAATAAAACATAGGGGTACCACAGTGTAGCATGTAAAAGTAACATTTAAAGTAGAAGGGGTACACTCACATTTTTGGGCGCCTCAGACAACAGATGTTCTTACAGCCGGCGATATTATAGGGAGCACCGGATCTCCCTTCAGCTCCGAAAATAAATAAAAATAAATAAAAATAGTCCCTATTCTGTCTTAGAAAAAAAATCAACTCAAGCTAGTCTAAGGTCTAGACTTAGCAGCTCCCTATTACTCCCTATAAGCGGTTAGGCTCATAACTGTAGGGAGTCATTGAAGTAGTGATGGCGAACATTGGCACCCCAGATGTTTATTAACTACATGTCCCATGATGCTCCAGCAGCTTTACGGTTAACTGAGAATCATGGGACATGTAGTTCAGAAGCATCTAGGGGGGCCAAGGTTCGCTACTGCTACACTAAAGTATACAGCTGAGATGCACACTGACGTGGTATTCTCTCCTGTCTGTAGACCACAGGACTCTGAGACTCAAGGGTTCTCGCTGCTTGCTCTGTGCCAGGGGAAGGACAAGGGAGAGCCATTTGTACTCTGCATCCTTTACTCTGTGAAGAGAGGATGCTGTGGATCGAGTTCTCATCATCACCGTGGGATCATTTTCGAATTGTCCTTTATATGAATTATTTGAGTGTAAAGTGGTTTTTTTTGCATCTACAAAATCACTTCACTCACCAGGTTTTGGCAGAGAACAATTGTACTAGCTGCACTTGTGAAATTGCGAGCAATGCCAAGGCTGCTGGTTGTTATTCGCCAACTCCACTCAACGCATTTGCAAAGTATACGAGGTGTAAGGCTAATGTCAGACGAGCGCATTCTGAGCACATTGTGTGTCCGTGTCCTATACTGACGGAAGATACTGTAGATATCACATGATCCGTTTTTCTTGACGGATATAGGAAAAAAAGGGAACTATGGGAAACAAAATTAATACGAAAATGATAAAAGTTGATACATGATATGAAAAGCCATTTTGTGTGTCAAGGTGCTGGACGTCGCAAATGCGATCCGTCTGACTTCATTCCATCACACATACACAACGCTATGCGGACGTGGTGCACTCTGCGCGTCCGTTCTAGCGGTTTTACGTTCTTGCCTAAATTGCGTCCGGTGCCACGTGCATTGTGCTCATGATTCTATGCTACGACGGGATCTAACAGCCAGCCGCGATCTCGCAAGATCTCATATCCATGAGAACTGGGGCATATCCATGAGAGCTGGGGCATATCCATGAGAGTTGGGGCATATCCATGAGACTGAGGGGCATATCCATGAAAGCTGGGGCATATCTATGACAGCTGGGGGCATATCCATGAGAGCTGGGGGGCATATCCATGAGAGCTGGGGCATTATCCATGAGACCTGGGGCATTATCCATGAGAGCAGGGAACATATCCATGAGAGCTGGGGCAATATCCATGAGAGCTGGGGCATATCCATGAGAGCTGGGGGGCATATCCATGAGCTGGGGCATATCCATGTGAACTGGGTCAATATATACCCATATGAGCTGGGGTCAATAATATCCATGTGAACTGGGGGCAATTATATTCATGTGAACTGGGGAAAATATATCCATTTGAACTGCAGAAAATATATCCATGTGAGCTGGGGCAATATCTTTGAGAGCTGGGGCATATCCATGAGAGCTGGGGGGCATATCCATGAGCTGGGGCATATCCATGTGAACTGGGTCAATATATACCCATATGAGTTGGGGTCAATAATATCCATGTGAACTGGGGGCAATTATATTCATGTGAACTGGGGAAAATATATCCATTTGAACTGGGGAAAATATATATCCATGTGAGCTGGGGAAAATATATAAATGTGAGCTGGGGGCAATTATATTCATGTGAACTGGGGAAAATATATCCACGTGAACTGGGGAAAATATATCCATGTGAGCTGGGGCAATATATACCCATATGAGCTGGGGCAAATATATCCATGTGAGCTGGGGGCAACATATACCCATATGAGCTGGGGCAACATATACCCATATGAGCTGGGGCAAATATATCCATGTGAGCTGGGGCAAATATATCCATATAACCAGTGCTGGGTATATTATTCTGGGGCTCAGTGCTGTGTATATTATTCTGGGGGCTCAGTGCTGTGTATATTATACTGGGGGCTCAGTGCTGTGCATATTATTCTGGGGCTCAGTGCTGTGTATATTATTCTGGAGGCTCAGTGCTGTGTATATTATTCTGGGGGTTCAGTGTTGTGTATGTTATTCTGGGGGTCCAGTGATGTGTATATTATTCTGGGGGTTCAGTGTTGTGTATGTAATTCTGGGGGGTCTGTGCCTGTGTATATAATTCCGGGGGGGTCTGTGCCTGGATAGATATATATATGTATGTGATATATATATTATATATAAAACGCGTTAGTCCAGTTGCCAAAATCACGAGTATACCTGTACGTAGTGATACCTTTTACTGATCAGTATAATTTCCAGTTTACACTCTTGAAAGCTTGTCTTTTAAATGTAAGGTTAACCCAATACAAATGGTATCACACATACTGCTATACTCGTGATATATATATATTTTCTTCAGGTAATAGGGGTTGTGGAATTCGTGGGTGAGTTCCTTCACTTTTTTCCCCAGGACTTGACCCCTGACGTGATCACTGTGTTCGTCTGACACTGGCCTTACTGCTCAACAATCTCGGAAGAAGACGAGACCGTTATTGAAGGGGGCTCTGAAACTGATCAGCTCGCGTTTTAATTTTAATGTCCGCACATTTCCACCAATATCCCCAAAAACATAAATGACATTCTTTGGCCATATGAAATATTATGTGCACTGAAAACTTATGTGCACTGAATTTTGAAATATTTCCAAAAAAAGAAAAACCACAGCCCTGAGCCCAGTTAAAACCAAGGTTTTTGGGACTGTAATATATAAAGACCTTACTGTAGCTTCTGCAGTTTATGTATATATATGGATTTATATTTTCCATTCCATTTTACCATGAAGTTAATATACACACACAGAGATCACACATTATCATGAAATAAAAACAGTAATTGTGACGCAGTTCAGGGATACATAAATGTTAAATATTTGTTAAACTATTTTAATTTTGTTTACCTGTTTAAAGAAAGTGTTTCACTCTCAGGCAGCCTTTACATGCTGAGATCAGTGAGCTCAGCCTCTCAGCATATACAGTCTGCCGCGGAGTGTCTGGCCTTCCACCCACGCAGTGGCACAGTGGTTGAGGTATAGGAGGGTGACAGTGCCTGGTATTGGCACGGTGACTGGGATGTGCAGTAGTAGTGGTGTAGAAGAGAGATTAACTTTGTGGCACAGTAAAGGCAGCGACTGGGTAGTGTAGTCCACACACGCACACACACACACACACCTGGATGCCTGGCCGTCCTGCTCTGAGAAAGTCCAGGTGGGGTGAGGTGAGGAGGTCCCAAAAGGCGGCACAGCTCGTTTGGCTCCTTCCTGAATCCCGCGTGATGGACTGACGTCAGCGCCAACCATGCGAAGCATGGAGTCAGCGTGAAGGAGGAGCTTAGTGGGAGCCGGGATCACTGCTAACTGGTGGAGCCGATAGCCGCAGCCTGCTGTGTGTGTGTACGAGTGGCTGCCGCTCATGCAGCCTGCTCGAGTGCTTGTACACACACAGCAGGCTGCGCGAGATGTTTCAGATCGACTCCAGCCTCCGTCCGTCAACTCACCCATGCCGGACAAAGAGTATTGCGGGCGCAGGACACATAATAGCAGCATTTTTTTCCACCCCTGGAAAGTGCCTCGCTAGGCCTTGCCTACCCAGGACATACTTGAAAACATGAGAAATCTCAATGTATCCTTCCTGGTAAAATATTTTGTAACAAAAAATAAAAAAATTTAGGGTGTCATCCTAGGGGCAGTGTCACCCGGGTGCGGGCCGCAATCCTCTTGTGATGCCACTTGAGTCAATGTTCCCAGAGCCTGGTGTTGTCATGCCTGCTGGTGCTCCTGCAGTGCGGCCTTCCCAACAGAGAGGGCGCCAGTCTCTGAATCAGGCCACTTTGAATGCCGCACCTGGTCAGGGATCTAGGCCTTTAAATATCAGTCACTGACTGTGCTCTGGGCCCTGACGTGGTTATTTCTAGCCATCCCTGACAAACCGTGGTCACATATTTCTATGGATTTCATAGTAGATTTGCCACCTTCTGAAGGGCATACAGTGATTTTCACCATTGTTGATCGCTTTACTAAAATGGTTCATCTGGTTCCTCTCAAGCAATTGCCAACATCTAAAGGTCTAGCCAACATATTTGCCAAAGAGGTATTCAGCTTGCATGGTTTGCCTCATGAAATTGTCTCTGATCGAGGTCCCCAGTTCATTTCTAGATTTTGGCGAAATTTCTGTTCACAGTTGGGCATTAAAGTATCATATTCTTCTGCTTATCACCCACAGTCCAATGGAGCTGCCGAACGTGCTAATCAGTCTACTGAGAACTACATTCGTAGCTTCTCATTCCCAAGGGCAGGATTTCTTTACTTCCTTGGGCTGAATTTGCTCTGAACAGTAATGTGAATGCCTCGTCTGGTCACTCCCCGTTTTTTGTTGCCCGTGGTTTCCAGCCTACCTTTTTGCCATCTCCTAGTGCTGACACTGATCTTCCTGACTTGGACTCCTATGTTCAGTCTCTTCATAAAGTGTGGACTTTGGTACGTTCCAACCTCTGTCACGCTGCAGTCCAACAGAAGACCTAGAGCTGGGGGGCATATCCATGAGACCTGGGGCATATCCATGAGACCTGGGGCATTATCCATGAGACCTGGGGCATATCCATGAGAGCTGGGGCATATCCATGAGACCTGGGGCATTATCCATGAGAGCTGGGGGGCATATCCTTGAGACCTGGGGCATATCCATGAGACCTGGGGCATTATCCATGAGACCTGGGGCATATCCATGAGAGCTGGGGCATTATCCATGAGAGCTGGGGCATAGGACATATCCATGAGAGCTGGGGCAATATCCATGAGAGCTGGGGCATATCCATGAGAGCTGGGGGGCATATCCATGAGCTGGGGCATATCCATTTGAACTGGGTCAATATATACCCATATGAGCTGGGGTCAATAATATCCATGTGAACTGGGGGCAATTATATTCATGTGAACTGGGGAAAATATATCCATTTGAACTGCGGAAAATATATCCATGTGAGCTGGGGCAATATCTATGAGAGCTGGGGCATATCCATGAGAGCTGGGGGGCATATCCATGAGCTGGAGCATATCCATGTGAACTGGGTCAATATATACCCATATGAGCTGGGGTCAATAATATCCATGTGAACTGGGGGCAATTATATTCATGTGAACTGGGGAAAATATATCCATTTGAACTGGGGAAAATATATATCCATGTGAGCTGGGGAAAATATATAAATGTGAGCTGGGGGCAATTATATTCATGTGAACTGGGGAAAATATATCCATGTGAGCTGGGGCAATATATACCCATATGAGCTGGGGCAAATATATTCATGTGAGCTGGGGGCAACATATACCCATATGAGCTGGGGTAACATATACCCATATGAGCTGGGGCAAATATATCCATGTGAGCTGGGGCAAATATATCCATATAACCAGTGCTGGGTATATTATTCTGGGGCTCAGTGCTGTGCATATTATTCTGGGGGCTCAGTGCTGTGTATATTATTCTGGGGGCTCAGTGCTGTGCATATTATTCTGGGGCTCAGTGCTGTGTATATTATTCTGGGGGCCTGTGCATTGTAATGCCTGTCCAGCTTTTAATTGGCAAGGATTGAAATGTATTGGGATAGATATAGTATATCCAAACTGGAGAGGTGGGAGTACAATAAAGAATCTAGCATTAAGGGAGACCAAATGGATTTTGGAGATGGGAACCCTTCATAACACTGGTTTGAATGTAGATATAGATGTAATGAATTGTTTATAAAAGTGATGCATACTGTCGAATTATGGTTTCTGTGATCTGTGTCTCCATGTTGAACAATTATAGTTAGAATTAATAGGGCCAATATGGGATATTGCCAAAAAGGGGTAAGCCTGCTGAAAGTCTTTAATAGGGAATATACATCTCCCTTAACTATGTCCATTTCCCTTGACGCTATTAGATGGACATTAAAAGTGAAAGTAAAACAATGGAGAATGGACGCCGCCATCTTAGGGGCGTTGATTGGGGGAGAGGTGGGGAGGAGATCTGGAGCTGGAAGGCGGAGTGATGCCGATGTTTGAAGCCTGATGGTGTGAAGACACAGAATAACAGAATAAGGAAGTGGCAATTAACCAATTAAATAATGAAAAAAAGTGGCCAATTGAAAGAGATGGGTGGATGAGAAACTGAATTTGAAAGACAGCTGATTGTGATTCAATTGATGCTCGAAGAGTATTTAACAGAGAAACCTAACTGAAGTCCCTGAGGAAGTCTACGACGAAACATGTTGGATATTGAAGGACTTCAACATTTTAAATGAATTGTTTAATTTGTTTTAAATTTCATTAAAATAATTTTTATTTTTATTTTTATCTTCGAGCTTCTTTTTACAAGACCCACTACGAGATCGGTAGATATTGGGAACCTACACGCAGAATATTCCTTGATTCCACGGCTGATGACCAGTGTGGCTGAGTATTTCGTGTTATGCATGATATTCATTTTTATCTTGTAAGCGCCAGTTTGTAGCAGGGGTAATTACACCTAACCTGTGTCAGTATAACGCTATGTTGGTGTTTTTTGCCTCATATTTTCAGTGCACTTCCATTATTTTGTGAAATCCAGTCGTTTGGGTGGAAAGGAGGAACCACCTGAAGATGCACTGAAAAAGATACGTATATATATATATATATATATTTTGAGATTTTGTATATTTTACGTATCCTACAGTTTTAAATGCGAGACAACTATTTGTTACAACAGAAGACCTATGCAGATAGGCATAGGTGGATGGGTCCTTCCTATGTTCCAGGCCAGAGAGTCTGGTTGTCTACCCGTAACATTAAGTTACGTGTGCCATCGATGAAATTTGCTCCACGGTACATTGGTCCATTCAAGGTCCTAAGACGTATCAACGAAGTCAGTTATGCACTGGACCTACCTCGTACCCTCCGTATACCGAATACCTTTCACACTCCTTGTTGAAGCCCCTTCTGTGCAATCGGTTCACCACTGTCATTCCTCGACCTCGTCCTGTACTGGTCCAGGGACAAAAAGAATTTGAGGTCCAGTCCATTGTTGATTCCCGTCATTCCCGTGGTGGTCTTCAATATTTGGTGCACTGGAGAGGGTATGGCCCGGAGGAACGCTCATGGGTTCCGGTTTCTGATCTCCATGCCCACCGTCTGGTCCGTGCCTTTCACCGCTCTCATCCCACTGCCCCGGGATCTCGGCTCCCGGAGGTCGCTCGTGGAGGGGGGGTACTGTCATGCCTGCTGGTGCTCCTGCAGTGCGGCCTTCCCAAAAGAGAGGGCGCCAGTCTCTGAATCAGGCCACTTTGAATGCCGCACCTGGTCAGGGATCTAGGCCTTTAAATATCAGTCACTGACTGTGCTCTGGGCCCTGACGTGGTTATTTCTAGCCCTCAGCGCGTGTCTATAGCTTATGCATATTGGTTTTCTGGTTTGACTTCTGGCTTGTATATTGACTGTGTTTTCTGTAAATATCCCTTGGCATATGTTTATCTCGTGTACTGACCTCTGGCTTGTTATTACTACGATATCTCTCCTGTCCCTGATCTGTACTTCTATATATTTTAGATTAGTACCTGGCCATTCTAAGGACCAGCTTCTCAGTTTAGGGTTCTTTCTTGCCTTTCTGGGTTTTGTCTGCGTGCTGGGTGACTCTATATCCTTACAGGTGTTAAATGTTTTAGCAAAATCCCTTAAAAGAATATATATATATATATATATTAAAAAATCTAGTTAGATATCTATCTCCATTCCAAATCCCATGGTGCAAGAGGCAGTGCGATCTGCCACTTCCTCTGGGCACGAGCAGCAGAACATCGAGAGCAAATAGTTTCCATTGTCCCTCCATGATCTCACATGGTCATGCCTGGCTCTAGGAGCAGATTCCAGTGGCAGGGCCGGCCGGACAATGGAGCGGTTTGGAGCAACCGCTCCAAGCGGTAAATTTTCCTGGACGGCAAATTTTGCAGTGGATTCTGTGATATGCTCCTACGTACCACACATTGCTGTGAGTTTTATTGTAGTGGATTCTGATACACTCATACACACCATACATTGCTGCAAGTTTTATTGCTGTGGAGCTCTGTGATACGCTCATACATGTCACGTGTTGTTTTTTTTGGGGGGGCAGCATTTCATCCATTGCTCCAGGCAGCACAGTGGCTTGGGCCGGTCCTGACCAGTGGTGGCACATATTACCACTGCTGGTCTCTGTTTGCGGTTTCCGAATATTCAGAATCAACTCCCCAATCTTTCAAACCAGTTTTTCACGTTATAGCAGCTCCCTGTTACCGACGCTAAAAACTATTGGCTCAAAATCATTTATTTTCCTGTGACGTCTCCCTGTTCACGATGAGCTCAAAATAACACCAGTACAAACAATGGGCCCCATGTGCCAGTCAGAATAATGAGACATAAATACCAGCAGACAGTCACGTGACTCTGAAATGTCAAAATGTGTGACAGAGCATTTAAATGAATACAGAACACCTCTTTATGATGACTTATGGTGGATTGTGTGTGTGTGTGTGTGTGTGGGGGGGGGGGTGAATGTTTGGGTTCAGCTTTATAGAGAGGAAGTACACTTGTGGGTAGGAGTTACTCACCTTGGAGCTGAATGATCATCATCCAGGTTTGGACCCATGAGACATCTAATTAACACAAACTAAATTAGCATACCAGGCAGCATTACTGGATTGGTGGCCTTGAGTCACTCTGATTACCTCATGATCAAACGTCAGAGGAAAACATCAGACAGGAAGTGAAATGTTTTCGTTTAATATGGATTTTGCTATTTAAATTTTAAGTTCACATACTGTAATTACAAAACTGCAAAATAAAGAAACAAAAAAAATCTTTTTTAAAAATGTATAGACCTATATTACATTTCCCTTCTATACCAGTGCTATTTCAGGGCCTGACAATTGCCTAAAATTTGAGATTTGTGTTTTATTACTTCTCGTTTGCCAGCAGTGAGCATGCGCAGGTCAGTCTGTCCGCAATCGACACATCAGATTACAAAGAGTAGCAATACTTCAACCAGATTGTAAATTCACAAGGGAATAGGGCCCTCGATTCCTCCTGTATCTGTTTGTTGCGTTATTGACTTGCCTTTTTGGTGTATTGTAAAATTGTGTTGTCTTTACTCATTGTACAGCGCTGCAGAATGTGTTGGAATTTAGTAAAATAATAATAACAATAATCTCACGTTCTCTGGCTGCCTGACTTTAGATACCAAGCTATGTGCAGCTCTTTGATTATTGGGAGTTTAATAAGTGGTTTTACTGGATGTTTAACTCTTCCAGGCAGCAATTAGTGTCACCTCACCAGGCAATTCCCTCATTATCTACATAATGCTCATACAAAAAGGGGAAAAATAAAGAAATGCAGTGAGCCACCACTGAGCTAATTAAGTCAACTATAAATGCACTAAAACATGTAAACGATTGTTTCCACTGCAAGAAGACATTGGTTGTTTTTTTTAAACATGTTCTAATTACAACTCCACAGCTTTTTCTAAGAACCATTCACAGGAAACTGAATCTCAAGCAGCAGTATCGACTACACAGAGATGCGAGAAGTAAACACCCATTTATTTAGAGTTTATTTGTAAATTAAAAGTACAAAAAGTATTTTTGAATAGTGTGATAGACTCAGCCGTCACTGTGGCAGTTGCAGGAGCCTGGGGGCTGCCTCCTTCCTACTGACTATCGGCCAAGCTGCCACCTGGGGTTGGCCAAATGCCCAGGGAATCCAGGATTTATGTTGAACAGTGTTATTCCCTTATGTATTTATTATAGTATCATGTTAGTTATACATACTGTTTACATTCCCCCTGTATTAGCTACCCTTGCTCTCTGTATAGTGTACACCCGCTGTAAGAATACAGTCAGGTCCAGAAATATTGGGACATCGACACAATTCTAACATCTTTGGCTCTATAAACCACCACAATGGAGTTTGAATAAAAAAACACAATGTGCTTTAACTGCAGACTGTCAGCTTTCATTTGAGGGTATGTACATCCAACTCAGGTGAACGGTGTAGGACTTACAGCAGTTTGCAGATGTGCCTCCCACTTGTTAAGGGACCAAAGGTAATGGGACAGAATAATAATCATAAATCAAACTTTCCCTTCTTAATACTTGGTTGCAAATCCTTTGCAGTCAATCACAGCCTGAAGTCTGGAACGCATAGACATCACCAGACGCTGGGTTTCATCCCTGGTGATGCTCTGCCAGGCCTCTACTGCAACTGTCTTCAGTTCCTGCTTGTTCTTGGGGCATTTTCCCTTCAGTTTTGTCTTCAGCAAGTGAAATGCATGCTCAATGGGATTCAGGTCAGGTGATTGACTTGGCCATTGCATAACATTCCACTTCTGTCCCTTCAAAAACTCTTTGGTTGCTTTTGCAGTGTGCTTTGGGTCATTGTCCATCTGCACTGTGAAGCGCCGTCCAATGAGTTCTGCAGCATGTGGCTGAATGTGAGCAGATAATATTGCCCGAAACACTTAAGAATTCATCCTGCTGCTTTTGTCAGCAGTCACATCATCAATAAATACAAGAGAACCAGTTCCATTGGCAGCCATACATGCCCACGCCATGACACTACCACCACCATGCTTCACTGATGAGGTGGTATGCTTAAGATCATGAGCAGTTCCTTTCCTTCTCTATACTCTTCTCTTACCATCACTCTGGTACAAGTTGATCTTGGTCTCATCTGTCCATAGGATCTTGTTCCAGAACTGTGAAGGCTTTGTTAGGTGTTGTTTGGCAAACTCTAATCTGGCCTTCCTGTTTTTGAGGCTCACCAATGGATTACATCTTGTGGTGAACCCTCTGTATTCACTCTGGTGAAGTCTTCTCTTGATTGTTGACTTTGACACACATACACCTACCTCCTGGAGAGTATTTTTGATCTGGCCACCTGTTGTGAAGGGTGTTTTCTTCACCAGGGAAAGAATTCTTCAGTCATCCACCACAGTTGTTTTCCATGGTCTCCCGGGTCTTTTGGTGTTGCTGAGCTCACCGGTGCGTTCCTTCTTTTTGAGAATGTTCCAAACAGTTGTTTTGGCCACCCCTAATGTTCTTGCTATCTCTCTGATGGGTTTGTTTTGTTTCTTCAGCCTAATGATGGCTTGCTTCACTGTTAGTGACAGCTCTTTGGATCTCATCTTGAGAGTTGACAGCAACAGATTCCAAATGCAAATAGCACACTTGAAATTAACTCTGGGCCTTTTATCTGCACATTGTAATTGGGGTTATGAGGGAATATCACACACCTGGCCATGGAACAGCTGAGAAGCCAATTGGCCCATTACCTTTGGTCCCTTAACAAGTGGGAGGCAAATCTGCAAACTGCTGTAAGTCCTACACCGTTCACCTGAGTTGGATGTACATACCCTCAAATTAAAGCTGACAGTCTGCAGTTAAAGCACATTGTGTTCGCTTCATTCCAACTCCATTGTGGTGGTTTATAGAGCCAAAGATGTTAGAATTGTGTCGAAGTCCCAATATTTCTGGACCTGACTGTATATTCCTTTGTCTCACATGCTTTCTTCAAACCCCCCCCCCTTTTCTACTAGGAACTAGCAGTCAGTTTAAGATAAAGGTTGCCTGTGTAAACTTTCCATTGTTTTGAAGGCCCCTTCCCATTGTCCTGTTATTGGATCTGCTGATCTTTTCTGTGTTATTTTCATGAAGGGGGTGTCCCTTAAACGTGTATAGCTGAATGTTTTTAAAATAAAGAGTTAGTCTTCTGTTGTTACTCTAAAATACTGGTGCTGCCTGGTGATTTTAGGGAGGTTTGGGATGAAATCCTGGATGTCAGATTCCAGCAGGGAGATAGCCAGAGACTGATGGAGGCACATTGTCGGGGTGCCAGGCGATCCGTCACAAATAGGTAAAGGTATTCTATTAACCACTTTACACCTAAAATCGAGTTATCAAGTTTAATGCCTTGAATATCAGTCAATAGTGTATCAAAAGATCATTTTCACACATTTTTAAAGATTAGTGTGTCCCCTGTGGAGAAATGAAATCCTTTGTTTTATGTCTCTTTCCAAAAACCCTGGGGAGACAGAAAACCAGCTGCAATAGCAGCCCTAAACCTTACTGTAACAAAACATTTGAATAGATTATTGCTGCATTACAGCTGCCAGGGAGAGGGCAGAATACAGGGAGAACTCTGGGGTTACTAACTGCTGCAATGGGATTAGATTCCGGGGGTTACAATCACTTAAAATCACTGTACAGTACACATGCAAGATGTTACTATAATCTCCATATACAGGCATTATGCCACATACAGATATTATTTTTATATTCTTTTGGGTTTTTAGAAGCTGCATCACTAATAATCTCGTTATGATCAATACAAACCCCCATAAACAGGAAATCAACATTTTTTTTATTTACCTTTTTTCACAGTTACTGTATCTAGCACAAAGGTCTTTTCTGCCTGTATGATAATAACGTAGACTCGGTTTGAAATTGTGTAAGATAAAGGACACCATCTAGAGCTCAGAATCTTACATTTCAACAACATTTCTATAAAGGATAAACAAATACAAGAACAATTAAAAAATTAGCAAATTAACATTATTTTAGTTAGGGATGTGGGTGGCTGAAATGTTTTTTAGTTTTGTTTAGTTTTTAATTAATTTTGTTTTCGGAATTTTGTAACTAATTTCGTTTAGTGTTTCGTTTAGTTTCGGATCGATTTGAAATTTCGTATCGAATCAAAATTTCATATATCAATTCGATAGTTGATAATATCAGTTCGAATTTTGGATCACTAAATAAAACCCCAATTAATCAAATTTTGCTGTTAAAATAAAAGCTAGGGTTAAATTTTAAGCTGTCTCACAGATTTAGTATTTGAGTCAAATTAAACAGTGAAACAAAATGAATTTGTTTCATAAAATCCTTTGTTGACTATTACTGGTATTGTAAGTTAAGATCAATTCGATAGTTGATAATAATAATTTTCAATTATTCAAATTTTTCTTTTATGATGATGACACAGTGTAAAACGAAATAAATTCATTATATACCATTTCGTTTTGAATTCGGATCGTATCGATCCGTTATTCGGAAGTACTTATGAAATACGAATTATCGAATTTCGTTCCAAATTCCGAATTTTTCCGAAACAAATGCACATCTCTAATTTTTTTTTTTTTATTCTCAGAATAACAATTTCTGTGGAAAACTTTTATTATACCCTATTTAATTGTTAACTTCACATCCCATGTTTCAAATAACTGTTACGATAAAAAAAATTTCAACAAAAATCACTTGGTAGTGAAGGGGATAAACTGCTGAGTTTCCTTTAGCAGCGTCTCAACTAGGCAAAAAATAAAGGGATACTCTTAAAAAGAGACTTCTTTTTTTTACCTTAAATAACTGGGCAGATGCGGCTGACAGTCTCTGCACAAATAAATTTATTTATTTAAATATATTTGTTTTTTTTAGGTGATTTCACTTACCTTTTGTCCCACGCTGTACGCAGCTCCCCCTCTTCAGCTCAGAGGCTTCCAAATCTGGAAACCCTGCAGCTTTGCTCCGCAATTTGTGTGGCAATTAGGGATGGGCTGGCGGTTCGATCCGAACATGAGTCCGGTAAGAACATTACCCGTTCGGCCATACGGCGTACATCGAACATTTCTGCGTGTTCGCTGCGTGTACGCCCACAATGCACCACAATGGACCACAATGCACTTTTCCACTGGCTTGAAGCTTGTAATTGGCTACAGCCTTGCACCTGACCACAGGTCAGGTGCAAGACTATGCCAATCAGGGCTCAGAGTCCTGATTGGGCAAATTTTGTCCAATCATGGGCTCACAGAGCTAAGTCCCGTAACACACTATATAAGGCTTCCCCGCAGCCCCAGCGTGTGTTTGTTGCAGGAGTGAATCAGAGAGGAGAGGAGATTGTTTGTTGCGTAACAGGCTGTATCACTGAGTTATATCTGATTTCTGGAAATTGGAATCGGTATGTTGTCACTGACAGCTATCAGGGACAGGCTGTATCACTGAGTAATATCTGCTTTCTGGAAATTTTAATATCTGTCTTGGCACTGCCAGCTATAAGGGTGTATGACTGAGGCATAGCATACTTCTGGAAATTTTAATCTCTGTCTTGGCACTGCCAGCTATCAGGGACAGGCTGTATCACTAAGTTATATCTGCTTTCTGGAAATTGGAATCTGTGTGTTGGCACTGCAAAGGCTATCAGGGACAGGCTGTATCACTGACTTATACCAGAGTTCTGTGAATTTGAATCTGTGTGTTGGCACTGCCAGCTATAAGGGTGCATCACTGCGTTATATCTGCTTTCTGGAAATTGGAATCTGTGTGTTGGCACTGCAAAGGCTATGAGGGACAGGCTGTATCACTGAGTTATATCTGCTTTCTGGAAATTGGAATCTGTGTCTTGGCACTGCCAGCTATAAGGCTGTATGACTGAGGCATAGCATAGTTCTGGAAATTTGAATCACTGTCTTGGCACTGCCAGCTATCAGGGACAGGCTGTATGACTGAGTTATATCTGCTTTCTGGAAATTTTAATCTCTGTCTTGGCACTGCCAGCTATCAGGGACAGGCTGTATCACTGAGTTATATCTGCTTTCTGGAAATTGGAATCTGTGTGTTGGCACTGCAAAGGCTATCAGGGACAGGCTGTATCACTGACTTATACCAGAGTTCTGTGAATTCGAATCTGTGTGTTGGCAGTGCCAGCTATCAGGGACAGGGTGTATCACTTAGTTATAGCATAGTTCTGAATATCTTTAATCTAGATAACACAGTTGAATCAGAGTTCTGCATATCTCCAATCTTTATACCAGAGTAGAATCAGAGTTCTGCTTATCTCCAATCCATATACCAGAGTTGAATCAGAGTTCTGAATATCTCTAATCTTTAAACCAGAGTTGAATCAGAGTTCTGCATATCTTTAATCTATATGTCACTCACCATGTCAGAAAGACCAAAAAGGACAGGCAGAGGCTCCCAGAAACAGATAAACATAGAAACATAGAAAATGTCGGCAGATAAGAACCTTTCGGCCCATCTAGTCTGCCCAATTACATGGATACTTTACCTGGATTTATCTTTTGTTTAGGATAGCCTTATGCCTATCCCATGCTTGCTTAAATTCAATTACTGTTTTGGCCTCTACCACTTCAACTGGAAGACTGTTAAAATCTATTCCTTCGAGCCGGAGTTGAACCAGCGACCTAAGGATTGCTACAATGCTATCCACTACAGTCCTCCGCTATACCAGCTGAGCTATTGAAGGTCTCTGTGTCGGAAGGCTGTGCCCCTGGTCGTTGTGGACGTGGTGCATCCTCTGCAGGGGTATGCTTGTCCTTGTTTCTAACTGGTGCTGGCCGTCTTAAACAGCAGCATCATACAGAGGATTTGCAGGATTGGCTAACCAGGCCATCCTCATCCTCTGCCAGCCAGGCTTGTAGTGGTTTACAGTCCACCTCAGCTGCCAAAACATCTAATTCAGCCTCCATGTCCACAGCTACTCCTGCCGTAGCCTCACTATCATACACGGAGGAGTCAGCTGAATTGTTTGACTACAGTGACAGTGACGAGCTACTTGAGGATGCGCAGCAACTCCAGTGCTCTGATTCAAACTCTGAGGTTGAGGAAAGGAGTATAATCAGCCTAGAGGGAGGGGGTGCCAGTGACAGACAAAGAACTGGCATTCATGTTCCCCCAGCAGCTGCAGCACACTGCCAAGTTGGCTCCAGTGACGAGGAGATAGGGACTGATGATGTCACTGATTCCACCTGGGTGCCTGATCGAACAGAGGAGTCAAGGGAGGAGGAGGAGGCACAACCAAAATGAGGCAGAACATCCTCTATGAGCAACCGTAGCCAGTCCAAGGCATCAGATGTCAGAGCTGCTCAGGTGCAGAGCGCTGTTCTCTCGCAGAACATGTCCAGGATCTCTGCTGTCTGGGAGTTCTTCACGACATGTGCAACAGACTGCAGCATTGCTATTTGTAAGCTATGTCAGAAGAGGATCAAGCATTGGTAAGACATCAGACACTTGGGTACCACGTGCTTGAGGCAACATATGACCACCTGCCACGCATCCTGCTGGCACAACACTTTGCATAGGTCCTCCTCCTCATCTGTCTCTACCCCCACTATATGTCCTGCCATGTCATTGCCTACAAGCTCCACTGACAGGGATGATGCTACAGTAATGGGTGTACCACGTCCTTCCTCTGAATCTGCCAGCATCCCATCAGCTGCAGATTTATGCAGTCAGATTTTGTTGCCCCAGCTGCTGCAGCGGAAGAAAAAATATTGTCCCAACCATCCACATGCACAACGTCTAAATGCCAGCTTAGCAAAATTACTCGCATTACAGCTGCTGCCTTTCCAGCTGGTGGACTCTGCTTCCTTCTGTGATTTTTTTTTTTTTTTGAAATTCAAAGTTTTTTATTATTTTTTGAAAACCGAAAATATGACAGTGGGATACAGAAGGAAAAAAAAACCAGGGTATTCAAATCCTTTCAAATTACATATAAGGGGAACATTACAAACATACTAATACGAACAAACATAAGCCACCAACTCGTAGTTGCAGAGTAACGCATCGGAAGAGAAATAACAAAAAAATTAACTAACTAACTAGACTCCCACCATTGTAGGGTGGTACGGTACCCCAAGCAGGTTAGGACCCCCTCTGGATCGGAGAACCTGGGCTGCAGTGCACTCCGCAGCTAGCATGGAATCCCAGAGGGTCCAGTGGTCTTTTTCCGGTTGCGGGAAGTCATAGATGTGTCTAGCCATCAGCTCATAATCTCTTATGTTGTTCACCATATCCCTCACATCCTGACTGTAGGAACCCACGTTTGCTTCCATCTCCGCGCTATCAGCAACATGGTGCTAGAGGTTATTACGCAAAAAAAGTTTCCTTTGCAATTTACCCATCCGAACCATTGAAACCCCCAATAAGAAATCCGCAGGAGCAAACGGTAGAAGTAGTCCCGTTGCCTTTTCCACCAGGCCTGAAACTCCCCGCCATAGTGGCTCTAATGCTATACAATCCCACCAAACATGAGCCATGGTACCCTTTAGTAGCAGGCAGCCTTCTGTGAATTTGCCGAATGTGCTGTACCACAGTTGCATGTTCCAAAGCGCCATTTCTTTTCACGGAAGGCCATTCCAGCACTATACCAGCACGTGGAAGACAATGTTATGGAGTTATTGGGAAAGGCAGTCAGCAGCAAGGTACACATTGCTTTAGACATGTGGTCCAGCAAGCATGGACAGGGCCGTTACATTTCCTTCACGGCACACTGGGTAACTCTGCTTGCAGCTGGGAGGGATCCAGGACGGGGCTCTGCTGGAGCTTGCTCATCCACAACGCCTCCAGAAAGCTGCTTATATGAGGTCTGTTTGCTCCACCACCTCTTCCTCTTCCTCCTCCTCCTTCTCCTTCAATGTCTCTGGTGAAGTGGCAGTTAAACCAACACGTGGCAGGGGCTACGCAATGGCTCAAGCAAAAAGATGCCATACTGTGCTTGAGCTGGTTTGTTTAGGGGACAGGAGCCGCACCGGGCCAGAAATTCTGTCAGCTCTGCAGGGGCAGGCGCAGAGATGGTTAACACCACGCCAGCTTGAGCTGGGAATGGTCGTCTGTGATAATGGCAGCAACCTTCTCTCCGCCCTATGCCTGGGTAAGTTGACGCATGTACCATGCCTAGCACAAGTCCTAAATCTGGTGGTACAGCGTTTCCTAACCAGGTACCCAGGGCTGGCAGAGATTCTCAGCCAGACCAGAAAAGTCTGCAGCCACTTCAGATGGTCATTCCCACCAAGTGTTCGCCTGGCAGAAATTCAAAGAAAATTCCACCTTCCCACAAACCGTCTGATCTGTGACATGCCCACCAGGTGGAACTCAACATTGGCAATGCTGCAGCATCTGCACAAGCAGCAGAGGGCCATCAGTGAGTACCTGTGTGAGTATGGCACAAAGACAGGTTCAGGTCAACTTGGTAATTCCCCCCCGCAATGGCTGATGATCAAGGATGCACGCACTGTACTGTCACCATTTGAGGAGGCAACGAGGATGGTGAGCAGGGACAGTGCATGCATCAGTGACACAATTCCTTTAGTGTTCCTGCTGGAGCACACTCTGTGGGGAATTATAGACGTGGCACTAGAGGCAGAGCCGCGGGAGGAAGAGGAGGACTTCCCTAGCTCTCAAGGCCCCAGTCTTTACGCAGACAGCATTCCTGCAGGTCCTCAGATCAGACAGGAGGAGGAGGAATATTTAAGTTGTGGGGGCATTGAAGGTGGGGATTCCTCAAGGGAGGGTTTTGTGTGCCCAGAAACCCAAGTACGTGGCTAGGAGGAGGTAGTGCACGATACGGTCATCCTGAGCGACCAGGAACACTCTGAAGCTAATGCCACCTCCAACCTACGCTGCATGGGCTCCCTTATCCTGCAAAGCCTGCTAAAGGACCCCAGGATTCGTGCTATCAAGGAGAGGGCTCATTACTGGTTGGCAACCCTTCTTGATCCACAATACAAGGGTAAGGTTGCAGAGCTCATCCTGCCCTCACAGAGGGAGCACAGGATGAAACAACTTGAGGACGTTCTAAAGCAACACCTATGTAATACCTTTCCAGACACTGGTAGGTTACCAACTGAGGACACAGGTGCTTCTGAGGCTGCTGTTTATCAGAGGAAGAGCGGTGAAGGGGGCCGCTTGACTGATGCCGTTTCCTTTTTAGTCCACGACGCCCAGGGATGTCAAATGTAGGCACCCATTGCCAGCGTCTTCACCATATGGTGCAGGACTATCTAGGGGCAAGGGCAGACCTGGATACCTTTACAGCAGATTATCCACTGGTTTACTGGGTGTTGAGATTGGATCACTGGCCAGAATTTAGCCAATATGCTATGGAGCTACTAGGTTGCCCTTCATCCAGCGTGCTTTCTGAAAGGACGTTCGGTGCCGCTGGAGGTTTTGCCACAGACAAAAGAGTGCGTCTGTCCCCCGACTCTGTAGACCGGCTGACATTTATAAAAACAAATCAGTCCTGGATCAGCAGCTATCACTCCCCTGATGTTGATGTAACTGAATAGATCGGGGATCTCTTCTGCATTCCCAAAACCTCCACCACTGCAGTCTTACACAATACCTCAGGGGGGTTACGGTGTGAAGGCAATAGCTGGCACCAAAGGCCCAATATTTGGGTGCACTGACGCGTGTACCAGATTCCAATCATTTTAATATTTGAATGCAGAGTCCACCCCTGCACTCTTACACAATACCTCAGAGGGGTTATGGTGTGAAGGCACTAGCTGGCACCAAAGGCCCAATATGTGGGTGCACTGATGCGTGTACCAGATTCCAATCATTATAATATTTTAATACAGAGTCCACCCCTGCACTCTTCCACAATACCTCAGAGGGGTTACGATGTGAAGACACTAGCTGCCACCAAAGGCCCAATATTTGGGTGCACTGACACTGACGCGTGTACCACATTCCAATCATTTTAATATTTGAATGCAGAGTCCACCCCTGCACTCTTCCACAATACCTCAGAGGGATTACGGTGTGAAGGCACTAGCTGCCACCAAATGCCCTATATTTGGGTGCACTGACACTGACGCATGTACCAGATTCATATAATTTTAATATTTGACGGCAGGGTCCATCCCTGCACTCTTCCACAATACCTCAGAGGGGTTACGGTGTGAAGGCACTAGCTGCCACCAAAGGTCCAATTTTAATGCACCTGTTGCTACTTTCATCCAAAGCCTGCATAAGTTTCACCATAATTTAGCCAAAAAAAACATCTCCTCTTTTCATACAGGCTGCCGCCCCAAGCAGTTGTTTATGAATAGATTAAAGGAAAAACATTTACCGTCATTTGAAATGTCATTTTTTTCTTTTTAAATTTTTCTATACATCCGACAAATCCACCACTTCACGGGCAGGTTATGGGGACCTCCTAGGCATGATATTTGAAGGAATTTTTGGTTTTTATTCTTAATCTTAACCTTTATTTCATGGAAAAATCACTTTTCTTTTAAAAACGTCTTTTTTTAAACTTTTTTTCCTTGTTTCCTGTCCCCCAGGGCACTACCTGGACCCCCATACACCTTTTATGGCAAATATCTTGCATATATGCCCTCTTGCAGGGCACTCTAAAAATCGAACGTTCGAGTCCCATTGACTTGCATTGAGTTCGGATCGTGTTCGCGTCCGAACTCGAACTTTTGAAATTGTTCGAGTTCGAATGCGAACCGAACATGGGGACTAAGTGAATTTAAGATACTGGGAGGGGGGGCAGTTTACAACACAAAATATCACACAATAGATGCACACAGTGGCACATATAGAGTAAAAATATTTTCTTAACTAAACAAACAAGAGAAAAACAAAGCACATGTAAGATATCAGCAACATCAAATAAACACAATAAGAACATTTCATTTCTTTGTGGTAGTGGCCCTTTAACCCCTTTGCTGCGGATGACATGTGGGGGACAGCCTGGGAATTTCCCGCTGTGTGCGGAGGATGTCCCCCACATGTCATGGAGTCTCCGCAGTGAAGGGGGAGACCCCAATTGTCTGGAACCGAGTCCCAAGGCAGACTGATTTCCTCGAAATGAGACTGTTCCTTTAGACCCCTCCTAGTGCACTGACGTCACCTGCCAGCGCGCAATGACATCAGTTTCAGGCGCCCCCAGGGGAGTGCCTAAAAGAAAGGGGTGGCTCCTTTGGCCCCCTCTCCCTCCTGATTGGTAGGACTTATAGAAAAAAGAGAGGCATCGCTGGAAAGGTCACAGTCTGATTAACTAGTTAGTTGATTAATGTTTAGTTCCCATTGGAGCTCCCCCTCAGGAATCACCCTATAGCAGGCTTCTTTCCTAAGGGACACTCTGCCCAAAAAGCACCCTGGTGGGGTGAACAACGGCTGAAGTGCTCGGGGCAAATCTGGCAGGCAATTGTCGGGTCTCGGCTGGTGACTGGCTTGATACACAATTTTGTACCAGACGAGAACAGATTAGAATAATTATAACACAATCAGAACATATAAATAAAGGGGAAATGAAATAACATTAAATAAATACAAAATAGCTGTGACATGTGGAACGAGACACATAAATAATAACGCGAATGGCTACCGTGCCGTGACACAGGGGAAGATGCAATTACATACACGATCGGATACAATTCGTAACAGTTGGAACAGGATACATAAATAAAAATATAACAGGGACAGATACATAAAAGGGAAAGCAACAATTAAGAAAATATATACTGTATATAGAGAATATAACGAGATTAAAGAAGTGGCGGCCGTTCAGTCACAGTATTTATTTTTTAAATCTCTGTAATCAGGGAAACATTTTAAGCAGCCCCAGCAAAAAAACAAGAACGTCTTTCTCACAAAGTCAGAAATTAAAGGATGTAAATGTTATTGCTTTCCAAATCCAAAAGTTAGTAGATTTGTGAAAAGTCCTTGTTTTAGGGTTCACTTTTACCCTCTTATCAACTCCCACCACCTATATGGTTTTATTTGTGGATGCAAAAATTTAAATTCTACTTAATTTATTCATAATAATAAATAATAAATAATAATAAAAATAATAATATATACATATAAACCATTGAAAAATGTTAGAGTACAAAGTTAAATAAAAGGTTTCATACTATGAACAAGTACAGGGGTACGTCTAACCACTGTGCAGTATCACAAAGACAGCTGAACAAAGATCTAAGGAATGATGTATTGGCAGTGACTAAATAGGAGGATATGATTCCAGTAATCGTGAAGCTGTGCATTGTTTGTTTATGAGGTGCATGACACTAAATCAGCACATGGATGAAAGAATCCTGATTATCAGGCCTAAGACATCACAACTCATATCCATCACCACAATGTTTTTACTGAGCTATGCAAGAATGCTTTGGGTCACAATGTGTTACATAACTAGACCAATACATCCAGGTCAATCCTTGCTTTGCCTTAACCCCCTTCTAGTGTGACCCTTGTAGTTTCTACCTATAACCCCCTCCTATTACTCCATATAACCTCTCCCTATAACCAGGGTTGGCCTGTCCATGGAGCTCCATTCCGTACTGTCAAAGGCCGTGGCATGAAGCTCCCGGACCTCGACAAGGGACGGCCGGCTGGTGCCTCCCCCCCCCAGCAAGTCAAGCCGGTGTTCTTGCACATGAGGGGACCACTCAAAACGGGCGACCACCACACTTCCAGTGACGTCGTATGTGCACATGCAGCATTCAGCAAGAGGAGTGCGCCTCTTCAGCGTCCCAGCGACCGACACTCCAGCAACCTCCAAATGGGCCGTGCAGCAGAGACCTATGACCTGCGGGTGCTGGACAGCGTGCCCTTCGGTAAGAGACAATGTGTGAGAGGGGGCACTGTGTGTGTGTGTGTGTGTGAGGGGGGACACTTTGTGAGGGGGCACTGTGTGTGTGTGATGGGGCCACTTTTTGTGAGGGGGCACTGTGTATGGGGGGTCAATATGTGTGAGGGGCACTGTGTGTGTGTGAGCATGCAGTGTGTGCGTGGCCACTTTGTGTGAGGGGGCACTGTATGACAGGGGCCACTGTGTGTGGGGGGGACTGTGTGTGTAAGGGGACCCTGCATGTTGTCAGCATTCAGCAAGATTCCTCATGCACAGGTCGCGCCTGTTTTGAGCGGTCCCCTCGTGTAAGAACACCGACGCCCACTCCTCCAGCACGCCGGTGACCAGCCCTCCAGGGTCCCCCGAGCAGGCCATGCAGCGGCCCCCAAGGCGGACCTTGACCGGGCCTAGACCAGGGGTATGTGTGTGACTGTATTTGGATATGTGCGTATGTGTGTGACAGTGGGCCAGGATTTGTGGCGCTCTGTGATACGCTCATACACATTGCGTATGAGCGTATCACAGAATCCACAGCAATAAAACTCACAGTAATGTGTAATGTGTGTATGAGTGTGAGTTTTATTGCTGTGAAACTCTGTGATACACTCATACACGACAATTTTTTTTGGGGGGGCAGCATTTCACCTATGGCTCCAGGCAGCACAGAGGCTTGGGCCGGCTCTGCTATAACCCTATTACTCCATATAACCTCTCCCTATAACCCTCCTATTACTCCATATAACCTCTACCTATAACCCTCCTATTACTCCATATAACCTCTCCCTATAACCCTCCTATTACTCCATATAACCCTCCCTATAACCCTCCTATTACTCCATATAACCTCTCCCTATAACCCCCCTATTACTCCATATAACCTCTCCCTATAACCCCCTATTACAACATATAACCTCTCCCTATACCCTCCTATTACTCCATATAACCTCTCCCTATAACCCCCTATTACTCCATATAACCTCTCCTATACCCTCCTATTACTCCATTTAACCTCTCCCTATAACCCTCATATTACTCCATATAACCTCTCCCTATAACTCTCCTATTACTCCATATAACCTCTCCATATAACCCTCCTATTACTCCATATAACCTCTCCCTATAACCCTCCTATTACTCCATATAACCTCTCCCTATAACCCTCCTATTACAAGATATAATCTCTCCCTATAACCCTCCTATTACTCCATATAACCTCTCCCTATAACCCCCTATTACTCCATATAACCTCTCCCTATAACCCTCCTATTACTCGATATAAGTATATAACGTCTCCCTATAACCCTCCTATTACTCCATATAACCTCTCCCTATAACCCCCCTATTACTTGTAGCGCTCACTCCAAGAGGAGCCGCTGAATTTAACCTCGGGTTAGTCTCTCCGCACTAGGGAATAAATATACACCAGCACTGTTGTGGATTTTATAAATTATATACTTTACTGGTCTCAATAAAGTGGCATATATAATGTAAGCATGGTATATAGAAAACAGGATTTCGTAATGCGAGAAACGCGCAGCGGTAAAAGAAAAGTTTAACCCCTTCGTCTCTGGAGTGTAAGTCCCGTGCAGGTTATGTCCCAAAAAGTGTGTGTGTGAGCTCAGGTACCCGGGTACTTTATTCGACTGGCCAGCGAATGGATTTAATAAATCTTCGACTAGTCACGTTGGGGCACTGTAGATTTAAGCAATACTGCAGCGTGCTTCGTTAAACTTTGATTGTGGCCTGGAAGGCCTCTCACCCATCCGCCAGACAATCTGTTCCGCTGCCCGATCAAGGACGTCTCTCCGCTGGATTATACTGGGACCCTGTGCCACCGGATCCACTTCTCTTGCTTGTCCGTCTTCTACAACAAGATCTACGGCCTACCGCCTGCACTCCCAGTGGATCATTGCGGTCTCCTTACTCGGGGTCCAATCTGGAACTTTGTGTCTGTGCAAAACCTCTCAGCGGTGGATTACTAGGTCTCTGGCAAGTCACTGTATCGATCCCCAGCGTCGGCAAGGTAGCGCCTGCTCTCCGGCCTTGTAACAATTGCTCACAGTCTCACGTGCGTCTTACTCTGCTCACCGCTCGGCTCACACTGGCTCTCCTTCGACGAGGCTGCGGATGTCCTTTCCTCCTTCCCCACCCACTTCCTGTCTCTGCCCCAAAGCATGCTGGAAAACGTAGTCCCATTGTGTCCAGTATAGTTTACATTGCGCTTGTCTCCCTCTGGTGGCCAAACCCGAGCAATACAGCAACAGAGTTTTAAACAGCGCTACATACTCTATATACAGTAACCTCTCCCTATAACCCTCCTATTACTCTATATAACCTCTCCCTATAACCCTCCTATTACTCCATATAACCTCTCCCTATAACCCTCCTATTACTCCATGTAACCTCTCCCTATAACTCTCCTATTACTCCATATAACATCTCCCTATAACCCTAATATTACTCCATATAACCCTCCCTATAACCCTCCAATTACTCCATATAACCTCTCCCTATAACCCTCCTATTACTCCATATAATCTCTCCCTATAACCCCCTATTACTCTATATAACCCTCCTATTACTCCATATAACCTCTCCCTATAACCCTCCTATTACTCCATATAACCTCTCCCTATAACCCTCCTATTACTCCATATAACCTCTCCCTATAACCCCCTATTACTCCATATAACCTCTCCATATAACCCCTCCTATTACTCCATATAACCTCTCCCTATAACCCTCCTATTACTCCATATAACCTCTCCCTATAACCCCCTATTACTCCATATAACCTCTCCCTATAACCCTCCTATTACTCCATATAACTCTTATTATTACCTATAACACCTCGACTCCACTCACTTCGCGAAATCATAAATCTCAAAAAAAAAAAAAGCATAAGGAAGCACACCACACACACCTATGTCTATAAAATCTATCAAATGACAATTCGAATTAATGAGACATCTTCTCTGTCCTACTGCATCATAAGACCTATAAAGAGTTAACCTGCTCAGTATCTTCTTGGAACTGGTTCGCTGGGTAGAAGTCCATATTAATTTGTTTTTCAGATGCTAAATTCCAGTTTTTCCTTTCTGCTAAATAGTTCTCAGCCGTTCCCTTCTAAAGGTCTCTTAACAGATATATAACAGAATCACACCCTAACTACCACACACAGTGAAAAAAATATTGTTTTACAAGGATAGGCTAGAAGAAAAAAAAGAACACAGGGTACATAAACATAAATCCAAAGGAAAAGGATTCCAGGCCTTTAAATGGACAGTTCCCGATCCCGAAACATCAGGATGAAAAGAGCCACTAGCAGTGGGCTCTCTGGCTTCATCCCAGCCAATCATTATCCTCGACTCCACCTAAATCTCTTTGAAAGAGCTCCAGAAATTATTTGGATTGTAGCACGTTTACCGGACATGTAACTTTTGTAAATATCTTTCCAGAAGAACCCAAATCACTAGGCCCTTGGGTTTTTTTTTGTTTAAAATAAATGCTCACATCCAGTGGCGACTCTAGGAACAATATTTGGGGGGGTCACATAAGATACCACAGTCAAACCTGGGGGGGGGCGCTAATAATTTTCCCCACTAAATCATACCACTGAAAAAAACTAAGGGCCATGTGACCTGGTGTGAGGTAAAACACCGTCGCTAAAGGAAAAAGTTAGCACAAGTCGCTAAAACTTAGCGCCTGATGACTTACTAAGGCTAGGGTCAGACGAGCGCGTTTTCTACGGACTGTGCGCCCGTGCAGTACTTTTTAACGGAAGACGCAGTAGTGGCCTTACAGTCCGTTTTTGTGACTGACGTTATTTTTGACGGATGTAGGAGGGAAAATAAATTAAAATGAAAAAACATTTTGTCCGTCAAAAATGCTGGACGTATAAATGCAGTCCGTCTGACCACGTCCCATCACTCACACACAAAGCTATGCGGACGTTGCGGACGCAGCGCACTCCGCACGTCTGTTCTAGCGGTTTTATGTTCTTGCTAACTTGCATCTGTTTGCCGCGTCCGTTGTGCATCCGCACTTCCGTGTGGACGTACTTCGTGTGTGGGGCTTCATCGGTCATGATTCACTGCTACCACGGACATACTAATGTGCGGCACACGGACGTGATTACTGCTCTCGTCTGACCCCAGCCTAAGGCTGGGGTCAGATGAACGCAGTGTTAACGTCCGTGTTGCCACACATTAATACGTCCGTGGTAGCAGATAATCATGAACAATGAAGGCCCACACACGAAGTACGTCCGCACCGAAGTGCGGACGCACTATGGACGCGGCAAACGGACGCAGGTTAGCAAGAACGTCGAACCGCTAGGACGGACGTGCGGAGTGCGCTGCGTCCGCAACGTCCGCAACGTCCGCAACGTCCGCATAGCTTTGTGTGTGAGTGATGGAACGTGGTCAGACAGACTGCATTTATACGTCCAGCATTTTTGACGGACAAAATGTTTTTTCATTTTAATTTAATTTCCCTCCTACATCCGTCAAAAATAACGTCAGTCACAAAAATGGACTGTGTGGCCACTACTGCGTCTTCCGTTAAAAAGTGCGTCCGTACTGCACGGACGCACAGTCCGTAGAAAACACGCTCGTCTGACCCTAGCCTAAAAGTACATCTTGTTCGCGGGAGTCTTTGTACAAGATCAATTAGCGCATGCTAGGGAAACGCTAAGACCCGAGCTGAGACCCAGCGCTAATGCGGTTGTGTACAGGATAGAACAGTTTTTTCCAGTGCAGAGTGCCGGGCCATACCTATCCCCCGCCCTCACAAGCTTGTAGAAGTATGAACACATCCAGTGAATATCCTCATCCCCTGCATTATTAAAATCATCCAAGGTGGCCGTATCATTCATTTTTATATGCACACATATATTAATTAAGGCTGTTGGACAATGCATGATAGATGCCACCCAACAGCATGTAGAATCATTACACTGCATTTAATAGATTTAAAAGGAAGGCCAGGTGAGCAAAAATAACTTTCCTGCCGCATCATATAAATAATACATGTTTCAGGGCAAGACTTATCCATGTGTCCCTTTTACCATGGTCCAAGCTGCAATAATCAACTGCTTACATATTATGAATAACCCCCCAGCATAAAATGTATGTGGATAAAGGATACATATATATTATTATTATCCTTTACTTATATAGCGCCACATATAGCGCAGCGCTTTACAAGATCAGTGTGCAAGGAGTTGATACATTAGAATACCACACATGGATGATATGACCTGATTCAGGGGGACCCTGTTCCCAAGGGAACTTACAATCTATGAGATCTACAAGTATTTTGTGAGGTAGGCGCATCCATATCGTTAGGTGTCTTGCCCAAGGACACTCTCTGGTGGCGTCTTCTGAGTAGGATCAAGTCAGCTTTCCATGATTGTAGAGCAGCGACCTGGTGGTTAGGTTGAACCCACTTCTCGTAAAGTTGAGACCTCTCCACAGTTGTACCGGAGGGATGTGCCGAACAGGACCTTGAGTTGCTTCTCCACGGATGAAGGGCATAGACGTTACCACTGGACTCCACAGCCGATATCGTGTGGTTGGCAAGTATGTACCATTAGGTGTCTTGCCCAAGAACACTTACTGGAGGGGTGCTCTGTCCGGGAATCGAACTTGGCTCTCCATGGTTATAGAGCAGTGATGTTACCTCTACTCCATCCAGCCGGTACATCCGGTATATATCATAGTAGAGCCTACTGCAGCAGCAGATCCATTATTATGATTTATGGGGCCAAGGGAACACCTGTGCTGCATTCCTTTCAATTGTCTGTTAATTGCCTGGTAATTTTGGGCGAGGAACTGTTTTTTTGTAGTTAGCACCAGAGTTTAGCAGTAGGTAAAATTTTGTGAATAGCTTACCTCAAAAAATTGGCACAGGCTCAAAGTGATCTGTTAGTTGCAAAAGCGATAAAGATCTCTAGCTCTCCCCATGTTAAGTATAGGATGTGGAAAGTACAGTTAGCTTGCGGTACAAATCGCTAATAGCGACGCATTAAGTGATTTTTCACGTTTGTGGAGCGGGAGGCAAATGATCTGTTTTCAGGCACTAGACTTAATTAATCTGGCAATAACGCAAAAACATGCTGACGCAAGGGTTAGCTCACACCAGGTGATTGTGCCCTAAATAAGTATATATAAATAAAATTCCAAAACCCCAGAGTAATGTGGTGCAATGATACCTTTTTATTGTACTAACCTGATACTTAAATTCAATATTTTATTTGCCGCAATTCGGCAGTTTTCTCCGATGTCTGAGAACTGCTTCAGTGACTCCAATTTTAGCAAATTACACAGGGTTTCTGGCAGTTTACTCTCTTCAAGATCAGACAATTTGCATGATTTTATAGTAATACACAATCAGGGTTATTCAAAGAGATCCGAATGGCTACCCAAAGGGAACCGAACGCTGAAAATCTGCGTTCGGATACCTTTCTTGGCCATTCGGCTATCCAGAGAGCAGGCAATTCGCCAAATCTTGGCAAATTGCCTGCACATACAGTGCCTGTTCGAGGGCAGTGAAATCCCCATAGAGAAGCAATGCTTCGTCTGTTCAGAGAACACAAACCAGCAGCGAAAGGTTCCCTAAATGCCCTGTCATTCGGTGGTTTCATTCGGCAGGTTTATTCAGGAGAATCCCATAGTCTTCAATGTTAAAAATATTCCCGTTTTAATTCAATATCTAATAAACCGTTGATTATAATATTCTGCAGTAAAGAGTCTCTTTAATTATAGATTTTTTTGGATATTTTAAGCATTTTTCGGGATTTTTTTAACTTTACTTATTTTTTCTGTAACGGCCCTTTTTATTATCATTCATTGGATCTCATATGTATATTTCAGACATTTTCGCTCAGTAGTTTGTTTGCAAACAGCGTTTCACTTTTCAAACATTCAAGCAAACTAATTTATTCACTGCATTCGTCTGCGGTGTCGGCTTTTTCCGGCGGCTGCACTGCGTGTGATCGACTCCTGCTCGGGTTTTTCCGGGGTTTTCGGCGGGTTAACCCAGATGTTTTTGCGGGTTTCGGTGTGCGTTCGCCCTCGTTTAGCAGTGAGTTTTCGGCGGGTTTGCGGCGACCTTTTCCTGCAATTCGGGGACCCTGTGTTGCTTGCTGAATATACTGCAGGGTTGCCGAAATGGGATCGCCAAAGCGAACCGAATTGAAGAGAACGAAAAGTCACCGAACGTGCGGTGGCTTTTCGATTCTCTTTGAATTACCCTGATAGTGACCATTCGCTAAATAGGGAATTCACAATTTTTTGGGCGGAATGAATTCCCCAAAATGTGACGAAAAGCAAAGGATCTAAAGATGAATAGACCCTTAAGATTCTAACTTCTATAAACCCAGGGAAAAACAATATAACTAATAAACAGGCATGTAGCCTACCCATTAACCCCTAAAATGCCATACATCAAGGAAAAAAATAAAATGTATAATATGAGGGATGAAGCCTGCCCATTAACCCTTAAAACACAACTAAACCAAGGCAAAAACAAAAGTAATACAAAATGTAATATATAGTCTGAACATTAACCCTTCACTGCTGAGCCATTTCAACCCTGTGAAAACGTTTATGTCTACGTGCACATTTTTTCTTTAAGTTTTTATGACTTTCATTTTACATTGAATATGGTCATGTTGGGTATCATTGGAAAGGCCAGAATCTGCCCTTTCCAATGACACCTATATACAATGCACACGGACGGAGATACGGCGATCCGAATATGTGGGGGAAGCTGAATGCTGATTTCTGGTGGGGCACATGGGGGGGCAAGGAATAACCTAGGGGGGAATTTCCCCCTCCTTGCCCCCCTGTAGAGACACCTATGATCTTATCCACTTTGTCAAAATTCTTTTTGTACCATTTGAATTTGTGTGAAAAATTATCCAATATTGTGAATTATAATACTTTGGTGTAATGGTTAAAATTTCATTCCAACAAATCTAAACTATAATAAAAAGTAGGGATAGACCGATTATCGGTTGCCGATATTCTGAAAATTACTGATATTGGTATTGGCATTTTATTGCCAATATTTGGACGAGTTGGCTCACTGCAGCCGCGACAGGCGAGGTACCAAAGGATTGTGTGAATCCTGGGCTTCTCACGCATCAAGCTGTAAGCCCTCACTGTAGGACTTCCCCTGCTCACTGACCGTATTGCGCATGAGTGTGATGACAACAGAAATGGGACTTCCCTCCCATCTGGTAGGGAATTCCCTATACAAGAGATGCAGGGGTCTATTTCCTACAGCAGGGATCAGCAACCTGGGGCCTCCAGGAGCACTTTAGTAAAAAAAAATTTTTTTATTAAATCGAATAAATGAAGTGGGCACAGTGCAATGTTTAAATGTTATTAAACACATTGAGTTTATGGCATAATTTCAGATTTGTGCTGTTTTTTCACAACTTTAAATTTACCGAAGATCGGCACCAGATATCGGCTATCTGCCAGAAAAGCTGCCAATAATCGGTATCGGCCCTGAAAACATTATATCGGTCTATCCCTACTAGAAAGCACACAGTTGGATGGTCAGTTGACAAGCGCCGCGACGAGAACCCGGAAGCAGGACGCCGCGATCGGACGGAGGTGATTGTGGGAGGACATCGAGGGAACGCAGAGACAGGTATGTACCAGCCCTAGTGTGGCTCAGGGTTACCGTTTCCAGCACTGAAATTTAACCCCGAGCCACACTGGGGAATACCGCCAGGGAGCTTAAATACAAATTGAATGGTCACTGTGACACAAGTGTCCTCTACCCTCCTCTGGGTAGAGAGGTCCTGAAGGTGGATTCATCTCTTGGAGTCTGGGAATTAGTTATCACCCTGGTCTTAAGGTGAGTATTAGGCTCATTATCCTATACAAAAAATTTTTTGTAATGTGTCCGTCGCCGTCGCCAGATGCACGCGCACCCTCGGCAGCTTGTACACAGAGGTCTCGCTCAGGAGGGTACATCCTAACCCTCGTGGGTGGGGCCAATGCAAAACTGGCAGCTGTCAGTCACAGCCACTTTCACTACAGTCCCGGAAGCCTCGGCTAATGCATAGCGGGCCGTGTTTTCCCCTCCATCCTTCCAGCCACTATTGGCCTACGGACTTTTAAGCAGCGTGTTTTAATTCCACCCTGCCAGTGCCGCCACTCACCAGACTCCAGAGTGCTTCCAGTAGAGAGATGGCGGCCACAGCAGGCAGATCGCAGCTGCTGCTGCTTCTCAAGCTCTCCAGGAGTGGTGGCGGGGGGCTGACAGTGGGCTTCCCCAGACTGGGCATCAGCAAGTCTGCCCTCCGAGCAGGTTTAACAACTAGTAGGGTTATAAATGGAAAAATGGGGTGCGGAGAAAGTCTGAGGGGCTCAAGTTTGATCCCTTCCCGTTTCGTCCTGTTTTAACCCTACAGTATAACATTTAACTGTTTAACATCAATATAGATTGAACTCATATGTTGGTTCACTCAAAGTTTTTTTGCGAATTGCATCCTCATTACAAGCTACAGTACCCTTTTCAGCCTGGATCTCACTGATCACCTTTTTCTTTCCTTCCATCACTGAATACCATTCTTGGCGTCAAGAATAAGTACAAATATAATCAGAGCTACACCATAATAAAGCTTGATAGATAAAGCGTTTTGTACAAAAACCAGAACAAACAGTAAATGCGTGCCAACATAAATAAATAAAATATTTTCTTGTTAATGACTTACTCCGAAAGCCATCAAAAGTTCATGAAGTCACATAAAAATTCCAAGAAATGTCACACCCATGTACACACCTGCTAAGACATAACTGTTTCACTCTTTTCATAAGATTGCACGGCTGGTGGTTGAGATTTATTGATGTTCCCCCCTTCCCTCTCACATATTTTTGTAAGACCATTGACTCCTACAGTTTTCGTGTGATCTACAAAATCTCATAAATTGGCCCCAAGTCCAATAAGTTAACCTTTTGGTAGTTATACATTCCAGCGATGCACTGCACGTGTCACCACTTGCTAGTGTATGTACATATGAAGAGGGAGTTTGTTTTCTCCTCGCCCAGGAGGACGTCAGCAAAGTGGGCAGGCGCATGCTAGCAACCATCAATAGAGGCTTATGTCACATGGAAATACACTGACTTCATTAACCCCTTAAGGACGGGAGTAATTTTACAACTTCGGCGCTGTTTCGGAAGTAGAAGTTTGCTGAGCTAATTTTGACCGTTTTTAAGTCACGTATTATTATACCACCCAGACAAATTATATATCGTTCTTTCTGGCAGACTCGGCAGATTAATAATATATCATTATTATATGTATATGTCATGCCCTGCCAAAATGCTATAACAAAAAATTTAAAAAAAAGTAAAAACAATTGAATTTTCAATAAAATTTCAATCTTCCACAGTGTGTAAAGTGTTTTCTTTTAAATTTTATTATCCGAGCCTTTGCGGTCATATGCTATGGGGTAGACTTGTTAAAAAAATTAGAACGGGGAACCCATTTTTTTTTGGGGAGAAATTGCGTGATTTTAGCTAAACCCGCCCCCAAAAAAAATCATTAGTGAAGCATCATTGTTCACATTATAATTGAAATGTGAACAATAGTGCTGCATTAAAAAAAAAGTATTTATTTTTTATTATTTAATTAATTATTTTTTTATTGTTTATATTTTTTAATTTCTTAAACTTTTATTTTACTTTTAACATGGTCATGTTTGATATCATTGGAAAGGCCATGCTCTGGCCTTTCCAGGAATATCATACATGACCCCCTAGCTGCCACCGATCAGGAGATAAAGGGGTTCAAAGAACCCCCCTATCTCCTCTATGGGATTTCCATAGGAAATCCCTTTACAGCTAGGGGGTTCCCCGGTTAACTGACATCATCGCGCATGGTGCGATGAGTCAGTTGACGCGGGGGGGACCCAGAGGTGGGGGCTGCCATCCAAGATGGCGGCCCCCCACCGGAAATAGGCCGCGATCGGGCACGAATTAGTGCCCGGTCGCGACCTGGCACCTAAGGGGTTAACCCCCATACATCGCTGGAAAGGTCAGGCTGTGACCAATACAGCAATGCTGGCTACAGCCTTCTAGCCCCCGGCGATGGGGAGATAGAGGGATCCAAAGGATCCCTCCCCTCCAGGCGCTTCCCCATGCTCCAGCGGGGGGGGACACCTGAAACTGACATCATCGCGCCCCCGGTGCCATGACGTCAGTGCGCCGGAAGAGGAAACCCTGCCGATCTGACTCCGTGGGACTCAGATCAGCGAGGGAGCCGCCGGAGGAGGTGAGTATCTGCCGGGGGGCTGCAAACGCCGAGGACGTACAATTGCGTCCTGCGGCGTCAAAGCCCGCCTAATGCAGGACGTAATTGTAGATCCTGCGGCGTTAAGGGGTTAACACTCTATCCTGACAGTAACTGTTAACAAGAAAGGTGTGGACCTGAGGTGCACGACTTGGACTTAACTTTGACTGAAGTCACAAATTTGATGACTTGTGACTCGACTTAACATATTTAAAGAAGACTTGTGACTTGACTTAGACAGCAATGACTCGAGACTTGACTTGGACTTGAACCCTAGGACTTGGAAAGTCATTATACCTTCTAGAACCAGCCATGGAGGCATCACACTATGACCCCATAATGCATAGACGTCTGACAGATCTTTTGCAAGTGCAATGCATAATAGTGTCCAAAGAAAACAACTCTCATTGATTCAGATATTCATTCCCGCACTCAAAGTATGACAGCATAGCATTTTTCATTTACTCGGGTTCTTCGCAGTTGTGTTATTTTTATAATAATTTTGTTATTCTCAGTTAACAATAAACACAGTTTCTACACACTTTGTCCTTAATAAGTGTTTGTCACAATTTCACATTTTTAGGCTAGGGTCAGACGAACGCAGTGCGAACACGCGTGCAGCAGCACTTTATCACGGCCGTAGTAGCAGTAAATGACGGCCAATGACGGGCAATAAAAGAAGTACGGCCGTACGAAAGTGCGGCCGCGCAACGCAAACGGCAAACAAACGCATTTTTTGAGAACGTGATACCGCTAGTTCTGACGTACAGAGTGCGCTGCGTCCGCTAGCGGCGTGTCTGCGTGATTAGGAGACGTCAGACGCTGCTAATGCCCAGCCAACATAACGTCCAGACGCAAAAAGTGTTTTATTGATGATCCGTACAAAATCACGGATGAAAATGCGCATCGTATGACCGCTATCGCGTATCCCGTGAAAAAATATGTCCATTCGTTCGAACGCACTTTTTCACAGACGACGTGAAAAATACGTTCGTCTGACCCTAGCCTTCATCTCACATGAAATCGAAGTGAGAAAAGATAAACATATTTTAAAAATCTTTTGAGTAATTAATGCTCTGAAACTAAATTATGCAAAGAGCACTAATGACATGTTGAACACTTGACGCTTAAAGTTGAAGACTTGACCTAGGCCTGCCTGTCTTGACTCGGGACTTAAATACAATGACTTGAGATTTACAGGGTAATTCAAAGAGAATCGAAAAGTCACCGCACGTTCGGTGACTTTTTGTTCTCTTCAATTCGGTTCGATTTGGCGATCCCATTTCGGCAACCCTGCGGTGTATTCAGCAAGCACAACAGGGTCCCCAAATTGCAGGGAAAGGTCGCCGCAAACCCGCCGAAAACTCACCGCAAAATGAGGGTGAACGCATACCGAAACCCGCAAAAACATCTGGATTAACCCGCTGAAAACACCAGAAAAACCCGAACAGGAGCCAATCACACGCAGCGCAGCCGCCAGAAAAAGCCGACTCCGCAGACGAATGGAGTGAATAAATTAAAAAAACAGTTTGCTTGAATGTTTGAAAAGTGAAACGCTGTTTGCAAATAAACTACTGAGCGAAAATGTCTGAAATTTACATATGATCCAATGAATGATAATAAAAAGGGCTGTTACAGAAAAAATAAGTAAAGTTAAAGAAGTTTTTTAAAAAATTCCCGAAAAATGCTTAAAATATCCTAAAAAAATCTATAAATAAAGAGACTCTTTACTGCAGAATATTATAATCAACGGTTTATTAGATATTGAATTAAAACAGGAATATTTTTAACATTGAAGCCTATGGATGCGCCTGAATAAACTTGCCGAATTAAACCACCGAATTACAGGGCATTTCGGAAACCTTTCACTGCTGGTTTGTGTTCTCTGAATAGCCGAAGCATTGCTTTTCTATGGGGATTTCACTGCCCTCGAACAGGCACCGTATGTGTAGGCAATTCGCCAAGATTCGGCGAATTGCGTGCTCTCTGGATAGCCGAATGGCCAAGAAAGGTAACCGATCGCTGATTTTCAGCGTTCGGTTCTCTTTCGGCAGCCATTCGGATCTCTTTGAATAACCCTGAATGACTTGGTCCCAAGTTTAATAGATGAAATAACTACATTGCATTGGTTTATAAATTCTACTGATTAACCTCTTCGTCACTGGGTTTTGTATTTAATTAACAGTCACGTAAAACATGGGATACGGAGTTGGCTCCTAAACGTAGGACTGAAGGACAGTTTGGATGCCTGCATCTATCAAAATTGAGAAACTGTACCCAATTTTGATCCCTCATGTGTTAGAACATTCTTGGAAAATACTCAGACGATAAAGAGCTTTATAGAGTTTTGTGGAATTCCGTACCTTCTTCAGTTACAAACGGGGCCTGAAATACAGTATTTTCATAAATGCAGAGGGTACCCGGAGTCAACACTTGACAGCTTGTGGATGCCGTAGGATACGACATGGTCTAAAAGTAATTTTTTGTTTTTTTAGGATTTCCTAATATTTGGATGCAAGAGAGGGAAACAAATTGAATTTCGTACCAAAAACGGCATACTTGTATTGTTTTGTTGAAACCTGGTACCATGCTAGTGTAATTTTATGAATGGCAGTATGGTGTAAAATAGATGCGCATGCTAGTTTTAAGGTTTAGGTTAACCCTAACCAACAGATTCTGCTCCATTTTCACTTTTTTTTTAGGCAACATATTCCACACCTTCTGATGTGAACCTAGCAAATCTGGACCAGAATCTGTTATTTTTAGGAGATAGGGTTAGCTCTAAACCCAAGTGTATCCCTCAACCTTGCACGCAGAGGTCCCAGATTCTCCCTCTGCAGTCTGTTATGAATACCTGTACTAGGCTCATCCACCTCACCTCTCGCACCTCTTGCACCTCACCCCTACCTCAATCTCTACACTGGCTCCAGGTTTAGTTTAGAATCCAATTCAAAATACTGGTGCTCATGTACAAAGCGCTCCATAACTGTGCCCCTAACTACATCTCCTCCCTTAGTAGCAGGTACATCCTGTCCCGGACACTTCACTCTGCCAATGAGCTGTTGCCATCTGCTCCACGAACCCACACCCCCAACTCTCACCTTCAGGACTTCTCCCAAGCTGCCCCCTTTCTATGGAACTCCCTCCCCCGCAACATCAGATTCTCCCCGTCTCTCCAGTCCTTCAAGAAGTCTCTGAAAACCCATTACTTTAGAGAAGTCTCTTACCTAGTGTGTCACCCCTCTCCTCTTAGATTATAAGCTCTCGAGCAGGGTCCTCTCTCCTACTGTTCTGTGTGTTTAGCTTGTATGTATATTTGTTATTCTGTCTCACCCATTGTATAGCGCTACGGAACTTGTTAACGCTTTATAAATACTTGAAACTATAACCTAAAATAAGCATCAGAACCGATTTTGCACAATATCAGCGCCAGTAAAATGATGTAAGCTTCAAAGTTCTGATTTTTTTTCATGTGAAATACCTCTTTATCCCTCCTAGAGTCCCAAAATTAGGAAACATTCTTAAAAAGTGACTCTTCCACCATTTGGTTTCCTCCAGCGTCCACACGGTGGCACTGTTATGACAGTAAACCGACACACAAAAACCTTTTTGTTCTTTACAGAAGGCTTGACCAAAATAGATATCCTGCTTATAGCTAATGTTTAGGAACATGACGGCATTTCTGAAAATACAGCTATATAAAGTGGCACCGTAAATTAAAAATACAACATCCATGATTTTCATTTTTCATTGAAAAATGGGTTAAGGATATGAACAAGATAACCCTACTAAAGTAAAAAAAAAAAAATCTCTACCGTCTCCACTTAAATCTGTAAAGAACACATACAGGGTTATTCAAAGAGATCCGAATGGCTGCCGAAAAGGTAACCAAACGCTGAAAATCAGTGTTCGGTTACGTTTCTTGGCCATTCGGCTATCCAGAGAGCAGGCAATTCGCCAAATCCTGAAGGGTTGCCAACCAGTAATGATCCCTCTTCTTGATAGCACGAATCCTGGGGTCCTTTAGCAGGCTTTGCAGGATAAGGGAGCCCATGCAGCATAGGTTGGAGGTGGCATTAGCTTCAGAGTGTTCCTGGTCGCTGAGGATGACCGTATTGTGCACTACCTCCTCCCAGCCACGTACTAGTCCTTGGGTTTCCGGGGACACAAAACCCTCCCTTGAGGAATCCCCACCTTCAATGCCCCCACAACTTAAATATTCCACCTCCTCCTCCTCATCTTCCTCCTGTCTGATCTGAGGAGGACCCGCAGGAATGCTGTCTGTGGAAAGACTGGGGCCTTGAGAGCTAGGGAAGGCCTCCTCTTCCTCCCGCTGCTCTGCCTCAAGTGCCACATCTATAATTCCCCGCAGAGTGCGCTACAGCAGGAACACTAAAGAAATTGTGTCACTGATGCATGCACTGTCCCTGCTCACCATCCTCATTGCCTCCTCAAATGGTGACAGTACAGTGCATGCATCCTTGATCATCAGCCAGCGCGGGGTGGGGGGAAATAACCAAGTTGACCTGAACCTGTCCTTGTGCTATACTCACACAGGTACTCATTGATGGCCCTCTGCTGCTTGTGTAGGTGCTGTAGCATTGCCAATGTCGAGTTCCACCTGGTGGGCATGTCTGTTACATCCTCAGCCCCCGCTGTGCTCCCTGGGGGGTCTGGGCAAGAAGGGGGACCGCTGGCTGGCAGATCGGCATCTGAGGGGGCGGGGTCAGGTGTGGTCACCAGGAGCCACCGGCTTTAAAACAGGGCTCGAGGAGTTGCCTTGTCGCCCTGTTGTGGAGTTTGTTTCATGCACCGCTACTTCCAGCATCTGAATTTAGTGTTGGCGACCCTGCTTTGTATCAGATTCCTGCTCCTGTTATTGACCCGGCTTGGCTTTGAACACACTCTCTCTATCGTGTGTATTACGCTGTTTGCGTGTTTTAGTGATTTAACCACGACTGCCCTGCACCTTGAATACTTCACGGACTGTGGTTCCACGTATTGTGTTTCTGAGCCTTGAGTTACAACCTGTATTTTATGCAATTTCTGTGTTAATCAAGAAAGTATTGTTGCCCTTAAGGATCTCAACTCCGCTACTCTTGGGGAAGCGATATAGCTACCGTTATAATGTCACAGATCAGGCGGTTTGTGGGAAGGTGGAATTCTGTTTGAATTTCTGCCAGGCGAACACTTGCTGGGAATGATCGTCTGAAGTGGCTGCAGACTTTTCTGGTCTGGCTGAGAAGCTCTTCCAGCCCTGGGTACCTGGTTAGGAAATGCTGTACCACCAGTTTTAGGACGTGTGCTAGGGATGGTACATGCGTCAACTTACCCAGGCGTAGGGCGGAGAGAAGGTTGCTGCCATTATCACAGATGACCATTCCCAGCTCAAGCTGGCGTGGTGTTAACCATCTCTGCGCCTGCCCCTGCAGAGCTGACATAATTTCTGGCCCGGTGCGGCTCCTATCCCCTAAACAAACCAGCTCAAGCACAGTATGGCATCTTTTTGCTTGAGCCATTGCGTAGCCCCTGCCACGCGTCGGTTTAACTGCCACTTCGCCGAGACACACTGGTCCAAGGCTTTGGACCTCCTCCACCGGAGCACCTCCATCGCCAAACTGAAGGAAACGTCATATAAGATCTGGACCATGTGGTATACCACTCCAGTATGGCTGGCTCGCATTGGTCATATCCACACGACAGACTGCTGGCGCTGTAACCAGGAACCGGGGACATACATACACATTTTGTGGAGTTGCCCCCTTCTTACTCCATTTTGGAGAGCCACCAAATCATTGATTTTCCACACTACTGATGTAGATCTGGCCCTGGATCCCAAGGTCTTCCTACTAGGCCAATTAGTAATGCCCATGAAACAACTGAATAAATCAGTGCTTTTAAAGATTCTGTTGGCAGCCCGATTTCTCATACCTATCCACTGGAATTCTCCCACTACTCCCTCAGCCAGGGCCCTGGTTACAAGAGTTGAACTCATTCACACCCATGAGATGTCCGCCGTGGCTCCAGAACAATGGCCTACGGTTCATAACGCAACCTGGTTTCATTGGGACGCTTTCATATCTTCGGCGTCTTTCCGGCAATGGTTGGAGTCGTCTCAAAACTAAGTGAATCAAAGACAGATGGTGGCACCACCCCTCTGTGCTCGGGACTCCCCAGATGCTCCATTATTTTTCGAAGATTACTCGCCTGAACTCTTAAGGAAAATTGACCTCACTCACCAGCTAGAACAGTGCCTACACTCGCATACCCATCTCCCTGCCTTCCATCCCCATCCCTTTTTTTTTTTCTCTCTATCTCTCCTCTTCTTCTCCTCTCCTTCTCTCTCTTACCTCTCCCTTCTCCGTCTCTTTCTTCCTCCTCTCTCTACTATCTATTACTTCTTAGCCTCACTTGAGCTCTTCTCCTCTTTTCACTCATTATCTTTCACAGCGATCCTAAATTGACACTATTTACCGTCACCTGCAAAATAGCTGGATCACTAACTCTGATAGGAACGGGGCTCTTTTTATTACCACATACTACATTTTAAATTTATTCTTTGATAGGAAGATTCACCCAAATCTAATACTATGATATGTACTTTATGTTACTACTCAGAATATTGTTGCTTTTCTTATATAAAAAACTGTTATCTGTTGTCGCTTATACTCAATGATGACGTAAACTCATTGTAATATGATACTCTTTCAATAAACTGTTTGAACACAAAAAAAAACTGCCACTTCGCCAGAGACATTGAAGGCAGAGGAAGAGGTGGTGGGGCAGACAGACCTCATATAAGCAGCTTTCTGGAGGCGTGGTGGATGAACAATCTCCAGCACAGAGCCCCGTCCTGGATCCCTCCCAGCTGCAAGCAGAGTTACCCAGTGTGCCGTGAAGGAAATGTAACGGCCCTGTCCATGCTTGCTGGACCACGTGTCTAAAGTCATGTGCACCTTGCTGCTGACTGCCTTTCCCAATGACTCCATAACATTGTGTTCCACATGCTGGTATAGTGCTGGAATGGCTTTCAGTGAAAAGAAATGGCGTTTTGGAACCTGCCACTGTGGTACAGCACATTCGGCAAATTCACGGAAGGAAGCAGAGTCCACCAGCTGGAAAGGCAGCAGCTGTAATGCGAGTAATTTTGCCAAGCTGGCATTTAGACGTTGTGCATGTGGATGGTTGGGACAATATTTTTTCTTCTGCTGCAGCAGCTGGGGCAACGAAATCTGACTGCATAAATCTGCAGCTGATGGGATGCTGGCAGATTCAGAGGAAGGACGTGGTACACCCATTACTGTAGCATCACCCTGTCAGTGGAGGTTGTAGGCAATGACATGGCAGGACATTATAGTGGGGGTAGAGACAGATGAGGAGGAGGACCTATGCAAAGTGTTGTGTAAACGGGATGAGTGGCAGGTGGTCATATGTCGCCTCAAGCACGTGGTACCCTAGTGTCTGATGTCTTTCCAACGCTTGATCCTCTTCCGACATAGCTTACAAATAGCAACGCTGCAGTCTGCTGCACATGTCATGAAGAACTCTCTGACAGCAGAGATCCCGGACGTGTGCTGTGAGACAACAGCGCTCTGCACCTGAGCAGCTCTGACATCTGATGCCTTGGACTGGCTACAGTTGCTCATAGAGGACGTTCTACCTCGTTTTTGTTGTGCCTCCTCCTCCTCCTCCCTTGACTCCTCTGTTCGATCAGGCACCCAGGTGGAGTCAGTGACCTCATCATCGTCATCATCCCCTATCTCTTCGTCACTGGAGCCAACCTCGCAATATGCTGCAGCTGCTGGGGGAACATGAGTGCCAGTTCTTTGTGTGTCACTGGCACCCCCTCCCTCTAGGCTGATTATACTCCCTTCCTCAACCTCAGAGTTTGAATCAGAGCACTGGAGTTGCTGCGCATCCTCAAGCAGCACGTCACTGTAGTCAAAAAATTCAGCTGACTCCTCCGTGTATGATAGTGAGGCTACGGCAGGAGTAGCTGTGGACATGGAGGCGGAATTAGATGTTTTGGCAGCTGAGGTGGACTGTAAACCACTACAAGCCTGGCTGGCAGAGGACTCGGAGGATGAGGATGGCCTGGTTAGCCAATCCTGCAAATCCTCTGTATGTTGCTGCTGCTTAAGATGGCCAGCACCAGTTAGAAACAAGGACAAGCGTGCTCCTGCAGAGTATGTACCACGACCAGGGGCACAGCCTTCCGACACAGAGGCTGCTTGCCCTCTTATCTGTGTCTGGGAGCGTCTGCCTGTCCTTTTTGGTCTTAAATATATACAGATTTTGCAGAACAATGCTATACATCAGTGATACACCCTGACTGATAGCTGGCAATACCCAGATTCTACTCTGAATAGATAAACTGATGAACTCTGATTAAACTGTGTTATTGTATGGTATCTAGAATTAGATTAATGATATACAGATTTTGCAGAACAATGCTATAAATCAGTGATACAGCCTGATAGCCTGGCAGCAGCTGGCAGTGCCAAAACACAGATTACAATTCCCATATATCTGCTAGAAGTATGTGGGACCCCCTGATAGCTGGCAGTGAGAAGACACAGATTACAATTCAGATATCTTCTAGAAGTCTGTGAGACCCCAATAGCTGGCAGTGAGAAGACACAGATTACAATTCCCAGATAATTATCTGATAGAAGAAAGTGAGACCCCAATAGCTGGCAGTGAGAAGACACAGAATACAATTCACAGAAATCTGCTAGATGTCTGTGAGACACACTGAAAGAACAATCTCCTCTCACTCCTGCAAAAAAAACACGTGCTGGGTCTGAGGGAAAGCCTTATATAGTGTGCTGCGGGACTTAGCTCTGTGAGCCCATGATTGGGCAAAATTTGCCCAGTCTTGCACCTGTCTTGCACCTGACCTGTGGTGCAAGACAGGTCCTGACCTGTGGTCAGGTACAAGGCTGTAGCCAATTACGAGCTTCAGGCCAGTAGAAAAGTACATTGTGGTCCATTGTGGTGCATTGTGGGTGAACACACGGAACTGTTCGATGTTCACAGAACAGGCAATGTTCGATTCGAACTCATGTTCGGATCGAACCGCCAGCCCATCCCTAAATTCAATATCTAATAAACCGTTTATTATAACATTCTGCAGTAAAGAGTCTCTTTATTTATAGATTTTTTAGGCTATTTTAAAATCAGATTAATTTTTTTTTTTTACTTTACTTCTTTTTTCTGTAACAGACCTTTTTATTATCATTCCTTGGACCTCATATGTAAATTTCAGACATTTTCGCTCAGTAGTTTCTTTACAAACAGCGTTTCACTTTTCAAACATTCAAAGCAAACAGTTTTTTTAATTTATTCACTGCATTCGTCTGCAGTATCGGCTTTATCCGGCGCCTGCGCTGCGTGTGATCGGCTCCTGCTCGGGTTTTTCCGGCATTTTCGGCGAGTTAATCCAGATGTTTTTGCGGGTTTCGGCGTGCATTCGTCGGGTTTTTGCGGTGAGTTTTCCTCGGGTTTGCGGCAGCTTTTCCCTGCACTTCGACGGCCCTGTTGTGCTTGCTGAATACACCACAGGGTCGCCGGAATGGGATTGCCGAATCGCCTCGAATTGAAGAGAACGAAAAGTCACCGAACGTGCAGTGGCTTTTCGATTCTCTTTGAATAACCCTGATAGTATAAATGTGGGATTGGTTATTTTTTTATCATATCGTCATATCTTTAGAGGTGTTGTAAATCGCTTGGCGTGACTTGAACTAGTTCATATTACACAAATATATTCAAGGTTAAATACCAAGCTATAACACTTTTCTCTAAATATGAGGCACACAATAAACATGAACACACCCTTTTCTCATTCCATGGGACAGTTTGAGAAGAAGGGCAGGCTATTGATCTTTGGATCTCCCCAGCCACAGTGTGCAGTGCATCTTTCAGTGCAAACAAAGAAAAAGTTAAGTGTTCTGTCAACTAGCCTCTTTTACTGGTTGTTAAAGGAACTCTACCACTTGCATAAGCTGTAATTACTTGTGCAATACAAATAAAACCACTTTATAAAACACATGCTGCGGTCTTTGTTTGTTTTTTTGAAGTTATTACAAGTAAAAAGGAAAATTAAAATGAGGTATTTTATCTCTGGGTTCCAGTCTCTGGATTTTTCCATGATGCAACATTTACCAAAAGCTTTGTGTGACAGATCTCAGTACCCCAACAGGGTCACACCCGTCAATGCGGCTTCCTTGGAGACCCCCCCCCCCGTGTTCTCCCCAGGCAGACTCACATGTCTTTCTCCAGTCCTCAGACGAAGATTAAGGACCGGGACATGTAGACAGTGTGCTAGCATCCCCGAGAAATAAGACAAGGCTGTATATCTGGAGTTTTTCAGGGTCAGAATGTAACGCTATTAATTGGGGACAGGCACACATATTTATACGATCAAACATGGGTCATTTACATTCACAGAAACCTCCCCTAGAAAATGTTGGGAGACATAAGTAGACTAAAACAGATAATGGGATAAACCAGTGTTTCTCAACTCCAGTCCTCAGGACCCACTAACAGGCCAGATTATAAAGATCACCTTGGGGAAATGAAGACTGAATACTGCAATCACTGAGCAGCTAATTATATCACCTGTGCTGTGCTTCAGATCTATGGCAAACATGACCTGTATTGGGTCCTGTGGACTGGAGTTGAGGGTGTTTATCCATTATACATTGTGTAACATTCCTAAATGAGGCAGGACAATGGCAATCATAATAGGCAAATAGATGACATTGTAAATAAAGAAGATAATGGTCAGTGTTTCCCTGACAAAGAAGATAACAAACTACTCAAATATAAACAGATATTAACACATTCCCGAGAGTAATCCTATCAGCAAAAAAGTTTTTTTGTTTGTTTTTGTTTTGTTAATGCAGCAATATTGTTCCCATTTCAATTATAATGTGATCAATAATGCTGCACTAACGATTTTTGTATGCGGTGCATTTGTTAAAAAAAGCGAAATTTTCCCAAAAAAAAATGTAACGAGACCCCATTTCTAATTTTTTTAACAAGCGCACCCCATACAAAATATAACCGCAAACGATCGCATGTTAAAATGTGAAAAAAAAACACTTTACACATAATAAATTATTGAAAATTCAAATTTTATTGCATTTTTTATTATAATATACAGACATGACATAACGTATACATATAATAATGACATATTATGAATCTGCCAAGTCTGCCGGAAAGAACGATATATAATATGTCTGGGTCATATATCAAAATATGGCTACAAAACGCGGTTAAACATGATGAGCGAAAGCGGTAAAAATGACCTCAGCACAGAGGTGTGAAAAGCCTCAGCAGCGAAAGGGTTAAATGCAGCATATTAGGATGTTTTAGGGAAATTAATTCTCAAATCTCAATCAGAAGCAGACACCACCCCACCCCCTCACTATATTGTACAATGTATCAAATTGATTACCAGACTAAAACACCTGGTGTTATGCCCGTTTGTGTACAGAGGTCATTTAGAGTTGATAATCTTTCCACCTACACATTAGTTTTTAATTCAATATCTAACAAACCATTGCTTATAATATTCTGCAGTAAAGAGTCTCTTTATTTCTAGATTTTTTTGTATTTTTTTAAGCATTTTCTATACTTTTTTCAAAATTTCTTTTTTTTTTTCGAACTCGAACCGAACACGCCCAAAAAGTTCGAAATTTGCGAACTTTCGAACTGCCAAAGTTCGGGTCGAACTCCGAACCGTCCGAACCCGAACAGCTCATCCCTAATAGGGAGGACCAAGTGATGTAAAGATACTGTGGGGGCAGGGGCAGTTTACAACACACAAAAAACGAAATCACACAATGGATGCACCCAGTGATACATTTAGAGTAAAAAGAATTCTTAACTAAACATAAAAGAGAAAACCAAAGCATGTGTAAGATATCAGCAACATAAAATAAACACTAAAAGGCCATTTAATTTTTTGGTGGTAGTGGCCCTTTAAAGGGGTTTGCATCTCAGTGTAGTGAAGCTGCCTTACAGCCAGAGGCGTAACTAGAAACCTCAGGGTCCAGGTGCAGGAACCATGACGGCCCCCCACCCTAGGCAAAAACATATTTTGTCCCCCCTCCCGTCAACATGCATTGGTCCCCTCCAGGTCCACAATGTTGACTACAGATAACCAGTGTTCCATTTTTTCCAGGTCCACTATGACCTCTTCAGTCCATACCATTTTTAATGTAATGTGCACTATTTGTAACTCACAGAGCTCCACAGCAATAAATCTCACAGTAATAAGTGGTGTGTATGAGCGTATCACGGAGATCCACAGCAATAAAACTCACAGCAATGTGCGCTGTGTATGAACATATCACAGAGCTTCACAGCAATAAAACTCACAATAATGCTCAGTGTGTATGAGTGTATATAGTATAGGAGGGGTGGGGTCGTGCCTATTCCACGATGGGGCGGCTGCAACCACCAAATGTATCCAGACCAGCAACATGTATAAAACATAACAAGGAGAAAAAATGTCATCTGCGCTTATTCCCATTATTCCGTGTGAAACAAAACGCAATTAGAGGCTTTGGTTTCTGTTTAATGGCCATTAAAAGATTACGCTCACCCGCCGAACGTCAAGGCACCTCTAGTGAGGGTGAGTCCTATCCAAAAAATGAAGCCACAGGCTGCTGTTTCGCCAACTATAACTTGCCTGTGCCGCTTGTCAGTCATGAGGTAGACTGGTGGGCTATGAGTTTATCACAGAGCTCCTAAGCAATAAAACTCACAATAATGCGTGATGTGTATCACAGAGCTCCACAGCAATTAAACTCACAGTAATATGTGGTGTGTATGAGTGTATCACAGAATCTACAGCAATAAAACTGACAGCAATGTGCGGTGTGTGAGCATATAACAGTGCTCCACAGCAATAAAACTCACAGTAATATGTGGCATGTATGAGTGTCTCACAGAGCTCCACAGCAATAAAAATCACAGTATTATGTGGTGTGTATGAGTGTATCACAGAATCTACAGCAATAAAACTCACACTCATACAAACCACATATTACTGTATCACAGAGCTCCAAAGTAAAACTCACAAATAAGTATAAAATAAATTAAAAAATAATTATGTATATATGTAAAATATAGGCAAGCCCCCAGGCCCAAGCAAGGTGAATGTGCCCCCCCCCCGGACTCAAGGGCTCGGGTGCAGTGACACCCTCTGCACCTCTGGTAGTTACGCCCCGCTTACAGTGCTCTCATAGAATGATACATTAGACTGGCTTGCATCCCATCAGCAGGGACTAACAGGAAATGTATAGTGGAATTATATGGCTTTATGTGACACACATCCTGCATCATTCACCAAAACAATAAGGTTGATTTAATTAAAGGTCAGATTAGCAGGTGCATTCGTGTTTAGCATTTGGAGCTTACCACCTTGTGAGAATGAAATCCAGCCAGGCAAGTAGGTGATCAGAGACCAATTCCTTGTATATTCCTTTCTGCAAACAGAGGAAGGGTGGAGGAAGAGTTAAACTTTATAGATGCAAAGAATAATAGAACAGGATTCTTTAGAGAGGCCCATCAGGTCACTCCATAATTCCCCACCCCATTGTACCTTTCATGACCACCCCATGCAGCCCATTACTTCCCATTCACTGCAATTTACCCTCGCCTCTGTGTGTCACCCCACTCTTAGGCCCCTATTACATTATTCGCGCTGCGCATTTGCGCGACTGCAAAACCATTTGCGCAGAATGTCGTATTACGATGTTCGTGCAAATGATGCGCGTTAACATCCAACACGAGTGACCCTGCGCGAACCCAGCGCGACGCAAGTGCGTGCGCGCATCCTATACTTAACATTATGAGCGCAAATGCGTTAAGCGGATGGTATTACAATCGATGCGTAACTTCCTACGAGCGACGTTTGTGCGCATAATTTTAACTTTTATGAAAACCCGGTGTTAACTGCAAATCTGAACGTTCTGGCCGGAACAAAATACACCAGCACGAAAAAAAAAATACAGCACAGTACAGTTACACATTCTATACATACCCTAACAATAAATTAATAAATAGTTAAATTTTTTACTTTTGTTGCAGCACATATACGCAGATTAACTTTGACAGGCGCAACAACCGAAACCTAGCAAATGGTGGTTCTTAATTCTGTTTGGCTGAATCCCGTGAAAAAACAGTCTGCCCACCGATTTCTGCACGCAATGGTCATTTGCGCCCGGCTTTGCGCGTCGGATTTGTGCTCGAAAAAAACATGAAGGCTGAAAAACTGCGCTAGGATCATAATACCGTGTTAATTTGCACGCGCTAACTTTTTTTGCGTGCGCAAAAAAAATCGCACTGCGCGAGCGCATTTGTGCGAAGATTGTAATATGGGCCTTAAATTGTAAGCTCTTGAGCAGGGTCCTGTTTTCCAAATAGTTTTCACGTACCACACTTGTTTGTTTGTCCTATCCATTGAACATCGCTGTGGAATATGTTTATAAATAATGATTGGTAGAGTGATACATAATTATACAAAGGGAAAGAAACAGAAGACAAACATTTAAGAGTGACCTAGCGGATAAATCATTAAACGTTTCTCAGTTTTCCCCACATAAGAGCATAGGGTATTCAAGACTAATATGGTAATAGTGAACAGACTGCAAAATTGCAATGCCTGCAGAAAACATTAGTTTGTGCACGTTCTGTAACCGTGGACCTCCTGCTGTTCCAGTTCAAACACCTATTTTTCCAGCTGTTTATGTTTAGAAGAATCGGAACAACTGGAAAGCCTTTGTTGCCTTTTTAAAGAATAACTGCAGCCCCATAATAAATTATATATATATATATATATATATATATATATAAATAAGCTGTGTCAGTCCAGGTGTCAAAAAGTATAGCAGGCATTTGTAGCCACATTGGAAATCTAGAAGGAGGGGTTGTGTGTGTTTTTTTATATATCACCAGAGTATAGCAGTACATAGTGATACTTTTTAGGCTAGGGTCAAACGAACGTATTATTCGCAGCGACCGTCAAAAAGTGCGTCCGAACGCATTGACGTATTTTTTCACGGAATGCGTGAAAACGGCCAGACGACGCGCATTTCCGTGCGTGATTTTTTTACGGATCATCAATAAAACACTTTTTGCGTCTGGACGTTATGTAGGCTGGACATTAGCAGCGTCTGACATCTCCTAATCACACACACACGCCGCTATGCGGACGCAGCGCACTCTGTACGTCAGTACTAGTGGTTCTGCGTTCGCAAAAAAAAGCGTTAATTTTCCACTTGCGTTGCGCAGCCGGACTTTCGAACGGTCGTACTTCGTATATTGGCCGTCAATGCCCGTCATTTGCTGCTACTGCGGCAGTGATTAAGTGCGCCTAAACGCACGTTAAAAATGCGTTAGTCTGACCTCAGCCTTAATTTGACTAACGTTACATTTAAAAGATAATCGTTGAAGGGTATAACTCTTCTTTGGGTCTGGAAACATAAGAGCAGAAGGGTAGAAGGTTACGATGGAGATCATTTGATCGGTCCTCTGTTTGTTTACCATTCTTGACCATACTATTCCACTATTTACTAGTATTTACAACACATCTTAACCTCCTACTCTTCTTGTCTTCTGTTTAGTTCTATGATTTTGTTCCAGGCCTGAAGTAGAGAGTTATACTCTAAAAAGCTTGTCTTTTAAATGTAACATTAGTCCAAAAAAAAAAAGCATCAGTACGTACTGCTATACTCTGGTGATATATAAAACACACACACACACAAACCATTTTCTTTCTATATTTCCAATGTGGCTAGAAATGCCTGTAAGGGATTACCATGCTTTGAATATCTTGCGCCCTTAGCACTTTCTTAAAATTATATTCACAGCCCAAACCCTTCTATACCCAGGTCTCATGTACATACTTGATGTGTTTTTCTTGACGCCTCCACCATTTGTTTCCTTGCAACGTGTTCATCTTAGCTGCAGATGTGAGAACCCTGTCTCTTTATCTCGGACACATATAGGAGAATTAGCAAAATTTAAGGAATGTGTTGACCGTGCAATTCTATGGAGAATTCTATTGTCTGTATGCAGTCATGGGAACATGGTTGGAAACTATGCATTAGCACACGGACGAAAGGACAGAAAGGATTGAGGCACACAGTCATACAATGGATGCTGCCCAGTAGCATGCAGCTACAAGCTACTACCAGACACCACTTATTCATGTTGTGACCTGATCCCTGGGTACGTATTGATAAAATCCTTAAGATCACTCGAAAATGGTATTTTATTGAAAGGCCTGCCATTAGAAATTAGGGGATCCTTCCAAAACCCCAGGTCAGACAGCACACAAACACATGCCCCATCCAAGGACCAAACAAGGGATCCCCACGCCCCCATAAACACCCCTCCACGCACGAGAGGGCCCTAGAGTGTGAGAACACACTCCCCCTTATCAAGAATGAGTGCCCATTGTCTCTCCCCTTCACATGAGTGACCGCATTCCTCCTCTCCACTCCCAGAGTATGTGGCCCTATCTTGTACCCCGAAAGTGATGGTGGATTGGTAATTAATTTTTGTTTGGCTTTTAATCGCATGTTCCCAGATACACGTACATCTGTGTTCATTGCTCCTGCCTGCCCTTCATTCAGGTCGCTACCTACACTGGGCAAGCCAATAAAAAAATGGTCTGATCTCTGTATACTGTAGATGTAACAGTCCATCATTCCACAGGCAAGTACAGCCCGTGTCATTAAGACGTGCACCCATTCAGAGTTTATCGATTAGAAGCAGTACATTTACAGTCTTTGTATCATGAGCCGAAAAGAAACACCAACAATAAAAAAAACAATTAGATGGGGACCTAAAACAGGAGTGTGTGGAGCAAATCCCCTATGGAATCCCCTCTGCCAGTACTAGTACTTGTATAGAGAATTCTTTGGGGATTAACACTGACACCAAATTAGGGAGAGGCAATCTACCCAATATCGTTTATCATGCCCACTTACATTGCCCATTTGAGCCAAAATATGAAGTTTCCCTTTCTAAATATTGACATTCAGAAGGCAATGCATGATAACCTATCAGCTATACCTGCACATGTTCAGAATTCGCTCCATTCATGGCTAAATGAGGACCAGGGCTCATGGAATAACTCAGCACCTTTCTGTCACGCCATTAGTCCTGAAGAATAACTAGAGCAGCGATGCCAAAGTTGTTTCGTCCCATTGTCCCCTTGGTCCCATATATTTCTTAAAGCCACCGCTCACAAATGTGTGGCAGTACTGATGCCCCCAGTACCAGCACTTCCACTGTATCTTTCAGCACCCCCTGGGGAGGACGTGCTGTCCAGGTCCACCATGCAAAGCACTCAATTAAAGTTTGGTGATTTGGTAGATTTTGCTAGAATGCTATATTTTTTGATTTCACTAATATTATCTGAATGCAGTAAGGATGAAAAAGGGAAGATCACGCTAGGATAGAGTCGCAACTAACCATAAATGTTTACATCAACACTTTAGTGCGTTCAGAGATTCTCATAATGACGAGATACATTTTATGTTTCTATGTAATTCCAAATTTCAGAGAAAATTTCTATGCTTTTCACTTCACAAAACAAACAAAAATGGCCAAAGCCCATTACTTCAATGAAAATCTAAACAATAACATATCAAACCCTAGAAACTTTTGGAGAACCATAAGTAACATACAAGCACCCCCAGTCCACTCCCAGCCAGCTGCTGTCAAAGTAAACAACCAAACCCTGCAACACCCCCTAGATGTAGCAAATGCCTTTAATGATTATTTTGTTGGATGCGCCACCACTTTGATTGCCAAGCTAGGAAATGACATGCAATCAGAGAGGCCTCATGCAGGTCAGGCCTCTCCAACTGTGCAAAGTCCCTGTATCAGACAGGAATTCAGTTTTAGACCAGTGCCTGTCAGTGTAGTTACTAAACTTCTCCGTAAGCAAAAAATGAAATACCAGTCTGGACCTGATCAAATACCAGCAATGCTGCTGAAAATCAGTGCGCCAGCAATTGAAAATCCTGTCACTTCTTCCCCCTCCTGCAATTCATTTCCCCCCTCCCCAGCAATTCATTTCTCCCCCTCCCCTGCAATTCATTTCCCCCTCCCCTGCAATTCATATCCCCCTCCCCTGCAATTCATTTCCCCCTCTCCCCTGCAACTCATTTCCCCCCTCCCCTGCAATTCATTCCTCCCCCTGAAATTCATTTCTCCCCTCCCCTGTAATTCATTTCTCCCCCTCCCCTGCAGTTCGTTCCTCCCCCTGAAATTAATTTCCCCCTCCCCTGCAATTAATTTCTCCCCCCCTGCAATTCATTCCTCCCCACCTGCAATTCATTCCTCCCCCCTGCAATTCATCCCCCCTCTTTAATTCATCCCCCTCCCTTTACCTGACATTGCGAGTAGTAGAATGAGGGGGCGGGGATAATCCCCACTTCCCTTACTCGCTGAGGCATGCTGAGTCCACCTTCACGCTGTGACCGAAAGAGGAGGAGCGCAGCGTGAAGGGACATCCAGCGTGTAGCAGTCAGGTCCGGTAAGGCAGGAGAGGGAATTTGCACCCCCCTGTTGTGGCACTTTGTGGACCAATTGATTCTTCGCGTTGGACGTTTCCCATCTCTGGTTATGCTGTACCCGGCGTGCCCTCTGTCTCTCGATGCTACACTCACTGACGCTGCTTCGGGCAGACGGGTTGAACCTCTTACTGATTCGGGATGTTTGCTCGGCACAGTTTCCCATGATACGTTCAAATGGTGCAGCAAACGGATCTCAGGCGAGTGCGCCGAGCAAAACTCTGAGATCATAAAGAGGTTCAACCCATCTCCCCGAAGCAGCGTCAGTGAGTGTAGCATCGAGAGACAGAGGGCACGCCGGGTACAGCATGAAAACCAGAGATGGGAAACATCCGACGTGAGGAATCAATTGGTCCTCAAAGTGCCACAACACATACAGGGTTATCCAAAGAGATTCGAAAAGTCACCGCACGTTCGGTTACTTTTCGTTCTCTTCAATTCGGTTCCTTTTGCCGATTGCATTTCGGTGACCCTGCGGTGTATTCAGTAAGCACCACAGGGCCCCCGAATTGCAGGGAAAAGCTGCCGCAAACCCGACGAAAACTAACCGAATGCACGCTGAAAACAAGCAAAAACATCTGGATTAACCTTCGAAGAAGCCGAACAGGAGCCGAATCACACAGAGCCGAAGCGCTGTGATGTAGAGGAGGCAGTGAATAAATTAGAAAAACCATTTGTATGAATCTGGGAAAATGAAACGCTGTTTGCAAAGAAACTACTGAGCGAAAATGTCTGAAATTTTCACAGGAGGTCCAGGGAATGATAATAAAGAGGGCTGTTACCAAAAAAATAAGTAAACTGAAAAAAAAAAAAAAAAAAAAATCGGACTTTTATTTTTTTTTAAAAAATTCAGAAAAATGCTTAAAGTATCCTAAAAAATCTATAAATAAAGAGACTTTTTGCTGCAGAATTTTATAATGAACGGTTTATTAGATATTGAATTAAAACAGGAATATTTTTAACATTGAAGTCTATGGGATTCTCCTGAATAAATTTGCCGAATTAAACCACCGAATGGCAGGGCATTAGGGGAACCTTTCACTGCTGGTTTGTGTTCTCTGAATAGCCGAAGCAGTGCTTTTTCATGGGGATTTCACTGCCCTCGAACAGGGACCGAACAGTCACCGTATGTTCAGGCAATTCGACAGGATTTGGCGAATTGCCTGCTCTCTGAATAGCCGAATGGCCAGGAAAGGTAACCGAACACTGATTTTCAGCGTTCGGTTACCTTTCTCAAGCAATTCGAATCTCTTTGGATAACCCTGATAGTACGTCCTTGGTCCTTATTGGGACTTTTCCCCAGGATGTACTATGTACATCAGTGGTCCTTAAGGGGTTAAAAAAAATTAAAAACGGCATTACGTTTTTATATTGAATCCTATGGGATTAACAGGTTTAAACCTACTGAACTGAAACACCAAACGTCAGGTAATTTTGCTGATATTTCGGTGCAATTTACTGTTCTGTGAATAGACCAACCATTACTTCTCTATGGGGCAATTTCGGTGCCGCTGAAGATCACCAAACTGCAGTGAACTGCACTGTTTTTCGCCTGTATTTGTCAAATTGACATCTTAATAAAATAGACGAACTGCCAGAAATTGCACCGAAAGGTGAAATTCACCGTTTTCTTCAATTTGGTGACAACTTCAGAAGTTAGTGAATTACCTCTTTAGTAAATATGTCATCCTTTACAACATGGAAATAATATGTAATGCAGAGTCATAGCACCACCTAGAGTACACAAAAATACTTATGCTCAAACCTAAAATAGTTTTTAGTTAGTGTGATTTCTAGTCTGTCAGTTTGTTTATGTACCATCTCTATGGTAATGGCGTCTGTCTTCGATGTGCTGCATGCTGAAGGCCACCGTCCCTGTTTGTAATCATCTCCTAATTATTGCACTCATGTATATGTCTGTTTTTCCTTACTGCCTTATGTCTTGATAAAAGTCCCTGAGAGGCAAATCTGAACGTCCTGGCCAAAACCCAATACACCAGCCCAAAAAAAAAACAAAAACAACGTATAGTTACACATTCTACACATCCCCAAACAATAAAATTGAGAAGTTGTGCGTGTTTTTTTTTTTGATGCAGCATATATGCGCAGATTGACTTTGACAGGCACAAAAACTTAACGTGAGACAATTGAGGTTCTTAATTCTGATTGGCTGAATCGTATGAAAAAACAGTCCGCACACAGATTTCTGCGCGCAATGTTAATGCGTGCGCGTTTTAGCGCGTCTTTTTTACGCGCGTTACTACGCATGGATTGTAATACCACTGTTAATTTTTGCGCGTTAACGCTCAACGCTGCGCGCAAAATTTAATGCGCGCGCGATTTGGGGTGAGAATTTACTAGTGCTAAGGCTAGGGTCAGACTGAGGCAGTGCGAACGCGCGTGCAGGCGCACTTAATCACGGCCGCACTAGCAGCAAATGACAGGCAATGACGGCCAATATACGATGTACGGTCGCACAAAAGTCCGGCTGCGCAACGCAAGTGGAAAATGAACGCATTTTTTCGAGAACGTTAAACCACTAGTACTGACGTACAGAGTGCTCTGCGTCGGCTAGAGGCGTGTGTGCGTGATTAGGAGATGTCAGACGCTGCTAATGTCCGGCCAACATAACGTCCAGACGCAAAAAGGGTTTTATTGATGATCCGTACAAAATCACGGATGAAACTGCGCATCGTATGACCGCTATCGCGTATTCCGTGAAAAAATACGTCCATTCTTCGAACGCACATTTTCACGGACAACGTGAAAAATGCGTTAGTCTGACCCTAGCCTTAAAGTGTATTATACTACGTCTATTTGAGGGAAAACCTACAAACAGAAAGTCCTTACCAGTGCCACTCTCTCTCCCAGACAGGGCATCTGCTCCGACCATGGTACTGACTCAACAGACAGACCACAACAGCAATGCAATGGATCAATCTGTATGTCAAGCGGAGAATAAACCAAGAGAGAGTCATCAATATAGGAATCCCAACACAGTCTAGAAGCTGGATGGTTGAAAAGAGATGAGAAAAATGAATTACAGAGGGAATTTAAAATGAAATTTACACAGTATTACGAACATTGCCCACGGCATGGGAGCTGGTAACTTCAACGGCATGAATGGGATGTGCTCCACCTACGGTGACCATAATGGCCACATCTTGACTTTTCTACTATCCGGTGGTGGACTGGAGTAGGGATGAGCCGAACACTCCCTGAGTTCGGTTCGGAGCCGAACCCGAACTTTCCAAATGTTCGTATCCGAACCCGAACTTGAACTCAATACAAGTCAATGGGGCTGAAAATTCGGTCTTTAGAGTGCCCTCAAAGAGGGCATATATGCTAGATATTTGCCATAAAAGGTGTTTGGGGGTCCGGGTAGTGCCCTGGGGGACAGGAAACAAGGACAAAAAGTAAAACAAAAACGTTTTTAATGGGACAGTGAGTTTTCCATGAAATAAGGGTTAAAAATAAAAATGAAAAATTCCTTCAAATATCGTGCCTAGGAGGTCCCCATAACCTGCCCGTGAAGTGGCGGATTTCTAGGATGTATAGAAATATGTAAAAACCAAAAAATGACATTTCAAATGACGGTAAATGCTTTTCCTTTAATCTATCCATAAACAACTGCTTGGGCGGCAGTCTGTATAAAAAGAGGAGACATTTTCGGACACGCAGAAAAAGTTTACTGATTTTTTGGCGGTGAAAAGCAGGAGAATGACTGGAGAATGGAAAATTCTAGACCAAATAGCCGATTTGGAAAGTGAGATAAATGGGAGAATTTTTCTGGTTTGGCTATTTTGACCTAGAATTTTCTCTTCAGTCATTCTCCTGAGTTTCACCTGAGCGGTGAAGAGCAGGAGAATGACTGCAGAATGGAAAATTCTAGGTCAAAATAGCCAAACCAGAAAAATTCTCCCATTTAGGCTAGGGTCAGACTAGCGAATTTTTAACGTGCGTTTAGGCGCACTTAATCACGGCCGCACTAGCAGCAAATGACGGGCATTGATGGCCAATATACGAAGTACGGTCGCATGAAAGTCCGGCTGCGCAACGCAAGTGGAAAATTAACACATTTTTTCGAGAACGCAGAACCGCTAGTATGGACGTACAGAGTGCGCTGCGTCCACTTGCGGCGTGTTTGTGTGATTTGGAGACGTAAGACACTGCTCATGTCCGGCCAACATAACGTCCAGACACCCAAAGTTTCCTGGTTTGGATCCGTAAAAAATCACGCACAAAAATGCGCATCGTATGACCGTTTTCGCACATTCCGTGAAAAAATACGGCAATGCGTTCGGACGCACTTTTTGACGGTCGCTGTGAAAAATGCGTTAGTCTGACCCTAGCCTTATCTCACTTTCCAAATCGGCTATTTGGTCCAGATTGTTCTCTTTTCCTGCCATTCTCCTGGTTTTCACCTATCTCTGAACAACCCTGAGAGAGAGGTGAAAGCCAGGAGAACTGGCAGGAGAAGAGAACAATCTAGACCAAATAGCCAATTTGGAAAGTGAGTTAAATGGGAGAATTTTTCTGGTTTGGCTATTTTGATCTAGAATTTTCACTTCTCCAGTTATTCTCCTGCTTTTCCCCGCTCTCTGAATAACCCTGTGTATGTTTAATCCCGAGGTGAAAAATAACATTGCTTTAGATGTTATTTTGAATTTTTTTCAAACACCAGTTAAATGCAGCATATTAGGAAGTTTTAGGAGGGAAATTAATTCTCAAATCTCAATCAAAAGCAGACACCACCCCACCCCCTCAGTACCTCAGTATAGTGTGCAATGTATCAAATTGATTACCAGACTAAAAACACCTGGTGTTATGCCCGTTTGTGAACAGAGGTCATTTAGAGTTGAGAATCTTTCCACGTATACATTAGTTTTTAATTCAATATCTAATAAACCGTTGCTTATAATATTCTGCAGTAAAGAGTCTCTTTATTTCTAGATTTTTTAGTATTTTTTTAAGCATTTTCTATACTTTTTTCAAAATTTCTTTTTTTTTCGAACTCGAACCGAACACACCCAAAAAGTTCAAAGTTCGCGAACTTTCGAACTGCCAAAGTTCGGGCCGAACTCCGAACCGTCCGAACCCAAACAGCTCATCCCTAGACTGGAGGCGGCAGGCAGTTGAAGTCAATGTCAGTCTGGGAGATATCTGATAAAATCGACGTGGCCCGGCGATTTTACTCTTGCTTACTCTTACTCTAGAGGACATTGGATTTGTTAATTGAACGTCGCACAGTCTGAGCATCGGCAGAGCAGAGCCAAAAGGCCTGCGGAGGTGCCTCCTAAACCTGTTCTGTTCTGCGGATGTTCAAACTGAGCGTCCGCCAATTTAGAAATCCTCAATTAAAGGCCTCAATTTTCCAAAAATTATGGTTGACCTCGATTAAATAGAGATAAATAGCAGATATCGCCCAGCCCCAAGTCAACAAATACCATTTTTTATACATATATTTAGATAGGCATAAAACATTTTTAAAAAGAACAAGTAAGGCCGCAGTCACACGACCGCACTGAGTGTGTCCATGTGACCGCACTTCCCTGTGTCCGTCGCAGCTTTGTGAAGGCTGGACAGGGAAGGGCCACACGGGGTAGCGTGCGCACAAATTGCACGTGCTACCCCCGACATAATTTCAGCCTCCCCGTCAAAAAGCTACGACAGATGCTGATGGGGCTACAAAGCACGATCCACCATAGGATGTTCTTGCTTTGTAGTGCTGAGCGCACTAACTGCGCTCAGTGAGGTGGCCACACAGGTGTCAGAGTAGAAGGAACGTCCACTCTCATGGTCGTTCCTTCCGCTCTGAAAAACGCTTCTGTGTCCACAGCCTAAGGCGTGCGATGCAGTGCACAGTTTGTATACACACATTATAGCCCTGTCTTACATAAAAGCTAATTAGCATGCACAGGAATTTTCCAAACATTCTATAAAGGGATCGGGAGACCATAAACCAGGGGAACCATGAGGGAAGTGGATAGACCGGAGAACAGGGAAAGAGGGAGAGAGAAAGGAAAGGAGAGAAAAGAAAAGAAAAAAATGAGAATAAAGGATATCCTCCTCCAGAGGAACACCCCCACCGCACTAGCTGAATTAGCCACAGAAGCTTATTATGTTGGCCAGTTCTCCTCCCATGGTGCCCAGATCTTTAGGAAAGATGGCATGGTGTGGTGGACCAGGGCAGTGAACTCATCCATCAACCGCATGTATTTGACCATCCGTAGCACTCTATTCCACGAGGGGTGGGGGACCGCCACAGTTTTGCAGGGGGGCAATTTGCATATGTCAGTTGCGGCTGTGGCTTGGGCAGCAGATATACCCACAGGTCCAGCGGTGTAGAGCACTGTAAAACAGTCTCATATAACCCCTGAAACCTGAACAAATGCCATTTTACATATCTCAATGGCATACTCAACTCAACTGAGGGTCAATTATTAATTGAGAACCTTTCAGCAACCCCAACCATAAAACCATAAGAAGGGCACAGCACAAAACAAGGAATTCAGTTTAGGGATAGAGCGATATCTTGTACTCTTGCTTTTGCAATGATCCCTCACATGACCCTGCAGGTAAGGGGTCAGCAACCTTGGTCCTCCAGATGTAGTTTCAAAGCATCTCCCAGGATGCTCAGCGGCTCATTAGGTTAGTAGAACCTCAAGGGAAATGTAGTTCCAAACCATTTGGAGGGACAACGTTGCCGACTCCTGCTGTAGGACATATAGCACTGGAGATACAGGGGTCCAAAAGACACTACAAAAGGCATCTACCTGGTCGCTTGTAATGGTGGTATATTGGTAAGCCTTAATGATGGAATAATTTGCCTCAACGTCCACTATGGCTAACAATATGTACTTCCACCGCTTCTTCTTCACGATGTAGGCGAAGCCCTTCTGTCCTGTTAAATTAGAGAAATGACTCACATTAATGATGATGATGAAGAGACTTCAAAAAGTCGCATGTTGCATTGCTTCTGCAGTAGCCATATCAGTAAATAACCTTGTGAATTAATAAAAGCAGGCATTATTACACAAGCAGGACCATTATACAAAACACAACAACACCCTGCACTAGAGATTAAGTATTGAAAGGGACACTGGGGGTAAAAACCTCCCCCTGACCACCACCTCCTGTTTTTACACAAGAGTGTCCCTTTCATACTCGCCTAGTCTCTTACGTTCAGACAGTCACCACCAAGGCCGTCACCGTGGGCTGGACGCTCACACAATCCGGTTTCATTCATCAAAATGCAAATGCATTGAGAGTCAGCTTGGTATACTTTGTCTGCGACAGCTCATCAGGGGGTGGTTATTTCAGAGCTATTAAAGACCAATGCAATATTTCTCTTTTCGAGAAGTTATCGCAGTCTCAAGTTACCTCGCTTCAGCATCTGGTACCGCCATCTTTGGTTCCCGCCTGCAGAGCTCTAATAAGGTGCCACACAGAGCTGCGTGATTGGCTAGTTATCACTGCTGAGAGACAAACTGGAGCTCTATTCCAACTATGGTGCGAACTTAACCAGAGCAGTTATGTGGCCTAATTGATACATTTACGCCAAGGCTGGAAGAGGGCCCTTAACATGCATTTTTCAGAAGGGTGCTTCAGAGACCTAGTACAGCCATTCTGGTTTTGTATTTTAGATGTGACTGATAAGTCAGCGTGTCGGCCTGCAATGGGACTCGTGCAGCGAGCTGACGGCTTTTTCTGCAGGTCAGATCTCCTGCTCACAGCTGGACAGGAAGTGGCAGATTACTCAACTTTTGACTATATATGTGTAGCGCTCACTCCCGGAGGAGCCGCTGAAAATAAACCACGGGTCAGTCTCCCCGCACTAGGGAATAAATATACTCCACACCGGCTGTGGGTTTAAATAGTTTACTAAAATAGTAAGCAGATGTTGAGACACGGTATTCACAGATATTATTACAGTACTTTCGTATCGCGGTAAAAGCGCGTAGCGGGAAAGAAACGAAACACGAGCTTTATTTAAAAAATATATTCACAACCGAACAGAAAAGAAATGCAATTTCACGGAATTCGGAAAAGGACACGTAACGGAACCAAAAAATACAATCTCTTCGTATTCCGGTAAACGCGCAGCGGAAAAGAGAAAATAATATATTCGGAACGTATCTTTAACCCCGTTCCGATTCGTAACAGAATGAGTCCTGCACAGGTTAAGTCCCGGAATGTAAAAGGTGTGTATGTGTGTGTGTGGTACCCGGGTACAGTTCAACTGGCCAGTGAATTTACTTAAGGAATGTCTTCGACTAGTCAAGTTGGGGCCCTGTGGACTTTAAAGAGAAAACAGCAGCGTGTTCCTTAATTACATACGGCCTTGGAGGCCTCTCACCCATCCACCGGTTGCTTTCGGCTCCGCTGACCAGGACGTCTCTCCGCTCGATATTGACTGGGGATACTTGCGGCCGGATCCGTTGTCTGACTTTCCGTAGCTTGTCCAGTTCACCCCCTGCCTCTCCGTACCCGATCAACTCCGGCAACTCCTCACTCGAGGTCTTCGGTTTCTTTGATCTGCAGCAATCTCTGGAACTTGGAGGTCTCCTTCTCCTCAGGCTGAATGACCCGATAAAGGAACTGACAGGTCTCACTCGCGCTCTGGCCTAGGCCCTCTAGTGATGTCTGGCACTGCGTCTGCTCTCTCTCGTTCCCTCGCGCGCTCTGGCGCGTTCTCCACGAGGTTCGGGATGTAAGTGTGCTGGGTCCCACCCACTTCCTGTCTCTTTGCAAAGCACGCCGGCAAATGTAGTCCCAATGTCCAGTGTCTCTAATCGCGATTGTGAAAATTAGGTACTGCCCGCAGCAAGATTTTAACACAGCGCTACACTCTCCCCCTCCTAGAACTCTTGGGTCTCTCCAAGGAGGTACAACAGTTACATTACATTTCCACAATATTTGAATACAGTTTTACATGTACATGTTACAGGTTGTTGGTTAGGAACACTTCCTCAAGTTGATCCATGCTTTTATAGCTTAGCATAGCAGACACTTCGGGCAACCTCTGCACAGTGGTAATGGCCTCTTCAGTGCTATGTCCTGGTGAGTCGTAGGTGAGGCGTTGGGGCGGTCGAACAGAGCGTTTTGGTTCTGGCTCAATCAATTCCTCTTCAGGTGGAAGTACTATAGGTGTTGGCTCAATCCTTCTCTGTATCACTGGAGCAGACGTTTCTTCAGAGTATGATCCCTCCAGTGAAGGCATAGAACTATAATCACCTGAATAAGCTTCAGCTTCCGGAGCTACCGGGATTCCAACAGCCTCAGGGACTTCCAACTGAAATTCAAGAGCTTCAGGGATTTCAACAGTCTCAGGGACTTCCAGCAGAAATTCAGGAGCTTCAGGCCTCAAGTTACTCTCCCACCGCTCGGGAACAACGACGACCTCCTCAGGCTCCGGTGAGCGCATCCAGTCTAGACAATAACTCTCTTCCTCACTGTCTCTTTCGCTCTCTTCGACAACCCGGGTCTGTTGAGACCGAGTAACAGGAGGCAAACGTGGAGCAGGCGGATTTGGCAGAGGCAGTTCGTCCCCAACTGGCATCCTCACCGCCTCTCTCAAAGGTAACAAATGATTCCGGTGCCAGTTCTTGAGAGGCCCAGCCTTTCCATCCGGGCGAATCTGATACACTGGAGACCCGGCAGTTGTTTGCAGACAATGTAAACCTGGGAACTCCACCTATCCGCCAACTTGTGTCTCGCAGCAGCACCCAAGTTCTTCAATAGAACCCTATCACCGGGTTGTAGATCTTGTATCCGAACTTTCAAGTCATAGTTCCTTTTGTTTCTTTGCTCCCTGTTTCCTGAGGTCAAACGGGCCTGTTCAAACGCAGAAGCCAGATTCTTTCGAAGTCTATCACGTAGTTTCTCTATGGGAAGCTACTGACGTCTGGTCTAGAGATAACCCAAATGCCAAATCAACCGGCAGTCGAGCCTCCCTTCCGAACATAAGACGGTACGGTGAGTATCCAGTTGCATCGCTCTCCGTACTGTTATATGCATGCACCAGAGTAGCTATGTGACGACTCCAACTCTGCTTCTCCACATTTGACAAGGTCCCCAGCATGTTTAGCAGTGTGCGATTAAACCTTTCAGGCTGAGCATCACCTTGAGGGTGATATGGGGTGGTTCGGGTCTTTTGGATTCCCAACAGCTCTAACAATTGCCCCACCAGTCTGCTTTCAAAGTCTCTACCCTGATCAGAGTGTATCCTCCTTGGCAGTCCGTAATGAACAAAGAACCTTTCCATCAACACCTTGGCCACTGTCGGAGCGCGTTGATCTTTTGTGGAAAAAGCTTGGGCGTAACGAGTGAAATGATCAGTCACTATTAGAATGTTCCCTTGCCCACTAGAATCCGGCTCTAAGCACAAGAAGTCAATGCACACCAAATCCATGGGTCCCTGGCTCTGCAGATGGCTCATTGGAGCAGTTCGGGTCGGTAGAGTCTTTCTCTGAATACACCTCAGACAGGAATGACAATAACTTTCCACTTCAGCTCTCATGCAAGGCCAATACCTATCTCGCACCAGCTTAAAAGTTCTCTCAGCACCCAAATGTCCATGCTCATCATGTAATGATCGCAGCACACTCTCTCTATGTTTAGTGGGAGGAATAACTGTTGAATCTCTTCAGAGTTAGTTGAGGGGCCCCTTCGGTAGACCACCCCATCCAACATCTTTAACCGCTCCCACTCTTTATAGACCAATCTGGCTCCACTCGGGGAGTTAAGTTAACAAAATCTCTTTTAGTCAGGGCCTTTATGGTCAAGGGCAATTAAAGGGTCTCTGGCCTGATCCGCTTTCAGGTCCTGTCTCGAAAAGGTAGGTAAAAATTTCATCCCTTAACTGCGTAGGGTTACAGTAAAACTCAGGAACAGCCGCAGCCATGACTCCTATGGCCTCCGCTTCAATCCCTCCTTTGCTCTTCCCTTGACACAAAGCTTGCACCCCGTCTGGAGTCAACTGAGTCCATTCTGTAGTGTAGGGTCTTCTCGATACGCATCAGCATCTCGATTATTCACCCCAGGGCGATACTCAGGCTGAACGAAACCACTGAGAGCGGCACAACCACCGATGTCCGTTGCGTCCAGTTTTGCGGTAGTAAGGATGTAGGTAAGAGGATTGTTATCCGTCTTGATCACAAACTCGGCTCCATACAGATAGTCTTTTAACTTGTCTACCACTGCCCACTTTAAGGCTAGGAACTCCAACTTGTGAGTAGGATAGTTCTTTTCAGAAGGCGTAAGGCTCCGGCTCACATACGCTACAGGCCTCAGCCATATCCTTTACAGGACTCCTCCCAGACCTTCTCGGCTGGCATCCACATGTAGCTCATACGGCTTGTGAGGGTCCGCATAGGCCAAAACAGGAGCTCGGGTTAGACTCTCTTTCAGCTTCACGAAAGCTCCTTCACATTGACTGGTCCATTCACCTTGTATAGACTCTCGAGCTTTCCTTGGCCCTGGAGCTGACGAGTTTTGGTCAGAGACCTTGCAGCCTTCTTCTGTGGTTTCCTTCTGCAGGAGTTTGTTCAGTGGTTGAGCTATTTTCGCGAATCCTCCCACAAATCTTCGATAGTAGGACAGAATCCCAAGAAAGATCTAAGTTCAGTGACGTTTCGGGTCTAGCCAAGAAGCTACGGCCTCCAACTTCCGAGGGTCTGTCGAAACACCTTCTGCTGAGACCACATGTCCTAGATACGTAACAGACGGTAGACAGAATTGGCATTTCTCCAGAGACAGTTTCAGCCCCTCTTCATGGAGCCTCTTCAAGACCTTCTCCAAACGTTGTTCATGTTCTTCCAGAGTCTTCCCAAACACAATTATATCATCCAGGTACACTAATACTTCGATTAGATTCATATCCCCGACTGTCTTCTCCATTAACCGTTGGAACGTGGCTGGAGCCCCCGTAAGGCCTTGAGGCATTCTGTTGAATTCAAAGAACCCCAGTGGACAGATGAACGCAGTCTTCTCCTTGTCCTCAGGATGCATGGGTATCTGGTGATACCCGCTTCGCAGGTCTAGTACACTAAACCACTTTGCTCCAGACAAACACTGTAGGGCATCTTCTATCCGAGGAGTGGCATATTGATCGGGGATGGTTCTCCGGTTTAATGTGCGGTAGTCTATGCATAGGCGGGCAGAACCATTTTTCTTCCGGACCAACACTATGGGAGATGCGTATGGACTCCTGGACTCTTGGATCACCTTGGTTCTTTGCAACTCATTCAGCTGCTCTCGTAGATCATCCAAGTCTCCTAGAGGAACTCGCCTTGATCTTTCACGAAACGGCTTGTCTTCTTGTAACCGAATGCGGTGCTCAGTACTCTTAGCTAGGCCCACATCGAACTCATCTTTCGAGAACAATTCCTTCCACTTTAGGACTTGAGACTGAAGACGTTTCTTCCACTCAGGTGAAATGGGAGCGTCCTTGGGGTAGAATCTTTCATCTGGAATCTCTTTTTCCACTCCCCCTCCTAAATCGGTAGAGAGGGGTGTAGCAGACTCTACTTGCCCGATAGGCATTTGTGCTTTAAGGACTACTGGAGAATCCGTCACATTGCACACGCTGACCGAGACTCTTCCTCGTGTTCTCTTTTTGGTGGAGATTACTTCGGGAATTACTTTGACTCCGGTTTCACTCCCATGATTAAAATCGGTTCCCAGCACCACATAAAGACCTGGTTGCGATCCGTTTTCAACTTGATGAAGCCCGGAAGCTCGCTACTTCTCCTGCTTGCAGAACCTTCTCTGTTCCCTCCAGTCTCCACAGGCGCCCCACCTCGGCAGGTGCCTTTCGTTCTTCGACCATCCTCTGATAGACCGGACGTAACATGGGGTGTACTCCTTGAGTCGAACCTTCTTCCAATACAATAGGTGTCGCGCCGTAGGTCAGTATTCGTCCCCTATCAGGGAGCTTCTGTTCGCACCTGAGGGTCGAGGACACACAATGGCCAATGCATCACAACCCCCAGACTGTCCGATGACTTCAGATCCGATCTCCAACTTCACTTGCAGGTACCCGTCATAGGGGAGTTTCTCAGTGCCGATACCCCATATTTCCAAATCCTTCAATTCTTGCAGAGGAATGTGCTTTAAGTGTTTCTCATAGAAGTCTTTGTAGATCAATGTCACCTGAGCCCCTGAATCTAACAGGGCTTTAGTGTAGACTCCCTCCACTTGGATTGGCACAATAGGAGAAGGACCTATCAGTTGGTCAGGAAATTGGTATCCGGACGCTTAACCCAGTTTGCTGTACCCTGGCCTTTTTCTTGGCCCGTGTAGGTTTTGGGTGTGCATTGCCTCCCCATGACGTAGACCCGGATGCTAAGGGAGTGACTCTTTCAGTCCTGGCAGGCTCAGCAGTTGGCTCGGCTTTGGGCCCTCTCGCCCTCTTAGTCTTAGCTTGGTTTTTGGAGCGGGGTTCAACCTTCGGGCACCTAGGTTGCTCCTTCACTGGTGCCCTCTGGCGTTTCCCGCCGGTGAGGTAAATAACAGTCCTTCTAGGGCTTTCAACAGTCCCTCGACTCTATCCTTCTCAGGCTTTCGGCCTTTGCACTGTGCGCGGAAATGGCCCATTTCTCCACAACCGAAACATCTCTTCTTAGAGAGCGAAGACGTAGTTGCTTGTTGAGACTTGGTTAAAGGACTTGGACCAGACGCCACAGCAACTCCCGTCGTCTGTATACCTGTGAGGAATGTCTGCATTTCTGCCTGCATTTCGGTCACCTTCATCAACACTCGGCACAGTTCCGCGTGCGCTTGTTGCAATTCAGCTTGAGCTTCCTGTACTTTCTTGACGGTTTTGGACAATTCACCACGTTCAGGGAGGTTCGATTCTTTGGCAGCCCTCTCTGTAGATTTAAAAACGACTAGGTGTTCCTGTTCGTCCTCGTCAGATCCATAAGTATCTAGAGAGTCACTTTCAGGCTGCAGACCGTCGCTATGTCTCACAGGTTGTGCATAAGCCCTTTCCCCCCTTCCTGAAGGATTTCTCTTCCAGTAAAGCCTCTTCCTCTCGTACAACTCGGATCAGTTCCAGGTACTTCAGCTCTTGGTTACCTGCTCTGCTTCTCAGCTGCATCATTACTGGATCTAGAGGTTGAGAGCCCCTCAGGATCTGTTTTATTCGGATCTTATCTACTTCGGCCGGTTCGGCCCCTTTCTTGAGGAGTATCTGGTGTAGAATCTTATCTAGGCACCTCATGTACTCGGTCATCCTCTCACCTCTTCTCTGATAGGTGTGTTCGTACTGATATACCAGTTCGGCCGCCTTTTCGGTTCGCCCAAAAACTTCTTCAAGAACGTTTAAATAATCTAAAGCAGTACAATCTTTTCTACTCAGTTTCAGGTTTCTCACCGCTTCTGACGCAGGTCCCTTTAAGGCTCTCGGTGATCCTTTGCTTTTTCTGGCCTCAGGGACATCCCACTCATCCAGAGCCTGCATCGCCTGTTCCACCCATTCTTCAAAGGTTTCTTCTCCCGCCGGAGTTGGTACGTTTCCTGTAAAATTTCTTAACCGTCGATAACCGAAGTTAGTGTGAGGAGGGCTTGTTTTCTGACATTTAGCCAGTAGATCTCCAATAGCCACGATAAATTCAGGCCCGATCATGGCCAACGGACTAGGCGCGGGAACACTTGCGGATTCGCCACGTGGCACACTTGGCTGAATTAGTTGGACTTCCACCTCATCGGCCAGTTTCACGCTCGCGCCCTGAAAACATGGTGGAACACCCTTTCTCCATTCAAGAAGAACATACGTGTGAGAGGTATCTGTGTTCTTTACAATGTCCAGAATTAACCACCGATGGTCTGGTGTCAGCGCGGCCACGGCCTGGCGAATCTGATCTTCGGCCCAAGTGTCTGCGGGAATATCCATGACTATACAACATTCTAACTGACTACTGTGCTCCTCACACCACTCGGCAACAGTGTCTGGATCCATATTTAACCCTTTAGATGCGGTTTTTCCAGAGACTGGATCCCGGAAACGAGCCCCCACGTGTAGCGCTCACTCCCGGAGGAGCCGCTGAAAATAAACCACGGGTCAGTCTCCCCGCACTAGGGAATAAATATACTCCAACACCGCTGTGGGTTTTTATCATTTAAATAGTTTACTAAAATAGTAAGCAGATGTTGAGACACGGTATTCACAGATATTATTACAGTACTTTCGTATCGTGGTAAAAGCGCGTAGCGGGAAAGAAACGAAACACGAGGCTTCGTATTTCGGAAAAATATATTCACAACCGAACAGAAAAGAAATGCAATTTCACGGAATTCGGAAAAGGGACACGTAGCGGAACCCAAAAATACAATCTCTTCGTATTCCGGTAAACGCGCAGCGGAAAAGAGAAAATAATATATTCGGAACGTATCTTTAACCCCCGTTCCGATTCGTAACAGAATGAGTCCTGCACAGGTTAAGTCCCGGAATGTAAAAGGTGTGTATGTGTGTGGTACCCGGGTACAGTTCAACTGGCCAGTGAATTTACTTAAGGAATGTCTTCGACTAGTCAAGTTGGGGCCCTGTGGACTTTAAAGAGAAAACAGCAGCGTGTTCCTTAATTACATACGGCCTTGGAGGCCTCTCACCCATCCACCGGTTGCTTTAGGCTCCGCTGACCCAGGACGTCTCTCCGCTCAATATTGACTGGGGATACTTGCGGCCGGATCCGTTGTCTGACTTTCCGTAGCTTGTCCAGTTCACCCCCTGCTCTCCGTACCCGATCAACTCGCGGCAACTCCTCACTCGAGGTCTTCGGTTTCTTTGATCTGCAGCAATCTCTGGAACTTGGAGGTCTCCTTCTCCTCAGGCTGAATGACCCGATAAAGGAACTGACAGGTCTCACTCGCGCTCTGGCCTAGGCCCTCTAGTGATGTCTGGCACTGCGTCTGCTCTCTCTCGTTCCCTCGCGCGCTCTGGCGCGTTCTCCACGAGGTTCGGGATGTAAGTGTGCTGGGTCCCACCCACTTCCTGTCTCTTTGCAAAGCACGCCGGCAAATGTAGTCCCAATGTCCAGTGTCTCTAATCGCGATTGTCTCCATCTTGTGGCCAAAATTAGGTACTGCCCGCAGCAAGATTTTAACACAGCGCTACATATGCATTAGAAGAAAAAAAGTAAATAAGCGGGCAATTCCTTGTCATACGAGCATTTTCATTAGACATGTAGGTGCAGTTTAATTGTCTGATATCGTCGAGCAGCACTTTACTTGGGTCCCTGTACCTGAATCAATGAAATGGTGGCTAGAGAGTCCCATTAATCCTGCCAACCCTATTAACTTGTAAAAAATACATCATTAACACAATCCCTTAATTGCCGTCATAACGTGGCGCAACGTAACCACACAATATACAGCAGATGAATGTTCCATGCATGTTCTTGGCTACCGGGCTCCTGGATCTGTTACACCTTGTTTGAGGGGGAATCGGTATTTAATCCCTTCAATAGAGAAGTGTTTTGTATTTCTATCATCTACGCAGCCAAGATCAATATGAAGAGGAGGAGGAACATCTTCCAAGTTCTCAAGTGTGTTCCGCAGCACGACAAAGGAACTCCTTCTGCTGAACTCTGCTCCAAATACTGAAGCAGAAATGATGGTATGAAGCGAGATCTGTTACAAGTAGAAATTATGCTTCAAAAATTACAGACATGAGGAAAAAATAGGATTTTGAGGTATTTAAACAAAGATATTAACCCATTTTAGTATGATAAACACTGGTTTGAGGAGAGTTATTGGTTGGTCATGTTGTCGGATATAATCTCTGCACGTGAATACAACACGTTTATATAGATTGGATTTATTAGCCAAGCCTCCAATATGTCTATATTGGACTTACCGGACCTACCTCGGCAGTTGCCTCCAATATATCAGGGATTATTATTTCATAAGAAATTTATACGAGACACAAATATCAATCGTCTATATCTCTTAGAAATTATCCTGAATTCCTTTAATTGTCTGTGTTTTGCTTTAAAAAATACAATAATCAATAATAGGATAAAAATATATATATATATTTATTACGTATACAAAAAGTTTCAAATCTCATATCATAAACAACAATTTATAAACCACAATCCAGCATATAAAAACTAGCTTCACAATATATGTATCTCCGGTTAGTAACTGCATATATGATTAATATCATTTACCTTATCAGTTAGTAACCAACACACAAATGGTTAATAAACATTTCTGCTTAATACAACATGCATTTCCCAGCAAACAATGTTTAACCAGCCAGCTCTTATAGATATATATATATCTCTATGCTACATGGATCAACAAAAGATGAGCTAATTTAATGATAAGTAATAAAAACTTAGTGAATCCTCCCCTAATCTCGAGAATTAAACTTCTAATCTTTTGCTTTTTATTTTGTAGTTATATAATTCCTTGCTTATTAATTTTAATCACAGTAATTTCCAAATTCAATATATACATATTGGTATCATTCTTACAACATTTCTTTTAGGAATAAATCCTTATATCCACTTCTTCATATTCCCATCTGCAGATTAGAAATACTTAGAATTTTTGGATTTAACGGTGTCTGAGAATCTCAGTCTAAATTGTAAGAATATCTACAAATATATGGTTACATTAATTCGTACATTAATTTCATACATTACCTGTCCAATCTGGATTTTGATAAATCTGCCTTGGAATTCCTGATGTAGTAATTTTTTTTGGAATGTGTGAAGATTATCGATCTCAGATAATCAATACATGTGAGTTAGAGAGTTGGTGAGAATATTGATTGCCTCATGTATAATGAACGTCTGAGTGCATGGCGATGTGAGCCTCTCTGCTGAAATCTCCAACTTCTCAGAGTGTCATATGTACGGGACGTCCGAATGCATTGCGGTGTGAGTCTGTCTGCTGACATCTCTGACTTCTCAGAGTGTCATGTATAATGAACGTCTGAGTGCATGGCGATGTGAGCCTGTCTGCTGAAATCTCCCGACTGAGTTACAAAAAAAACCTTTGCCGCCTATTATAGCCAATTTGACGTCATGGTTAATTATTTTTACTATCCTCTAGAGGGCAGTATTGCACTTCTTATATTAATTCCAATTAATTCCACCATTTCTTTTTAATAGTCTTATCTCGGGTCAAAAGGTCAGACTAACTTAACAAAGAGCCTTGTCTTTTAACTACTAGACTGTCTCTGTCATCTGATTTATAGCTCTCCTCCCTTTTGGAATTACTATAGAGTCCTATCAGCTAAATTCTTTCCTGGTTAACTCACAGAATCTCTTCTTTAGTAATTTCTATTATTTACCAATTATCTTTCTATATTTTGGAGTATATTTCCTACTGTAATTATAATAAAATATACCTTGATTATAAACATATTTTTTGTGAATATAATTCTATATTACAGAATATTTAACTCTTTTTCCTATACCCAAAAAAAACAAAATCTCTTTTGTTTTAGAAACTTAAGACAAACCAATAAATTTAATTATAACACGTCTTAACATTATCTCACATTCATTCATTCTAGGTTCCTTCATGTCTGGAAAGACTTCACCCAGGAATGAACTTTGTAAAAAAAAAAATCTCGTTCATTTCTAAACCTAGAGAATATTTTGAAAGAAAAACTGTCTTTAAAACAAAATGGCTACCAACATCCATTTTAAAATTCTCCTTTTCTCTCTAATATACCCGACAATGTGTCCAAGTGTCCATGTTAAATATAAACAGGGTCATTCAGAGAGATCCGAACTTGCCTCGAAAATGTACTGATCAGTGAATTTCCCCGTACGGTGCATTTTCGTAGCCTTTCGCTATTCAGAAAGCAGCAAAATAAGGTGCCTGATCAACAGCAGTGAAATCCCCATGGAGAAGCAATGGTTAATCTATTCAGAGACACCGAACAGCAGTGAAATGCCCTGATGTTCGTTGTTTTCATTCAGCAGGTTTATTCAGGCAAATCCTATAGGTTTTAATGTTAAAAGTTTTCCCATATTTATTCAATATCTAATAAACCGTTTATTCTTTTAATCTGCAGCAAAAAGTCTCTTTAGTTATTTTTTAGGATCTTTTAGGCATTTTTCAGCAAACAAATTCAGATATTTTTTTTAAATAGCGTTTTTTTTCCTGTAACAGACCTTTTTATTATCATTCATAGGATCTTATATGTTAATTCCAGGCATTTTCATTCAGTAGTTTTTTTACAAACAGCTTTTCAATTTTGACATTTTCAATCTTTTTTTTTTTTTTACACCTTTTGTCGGCTTGTCAGGGTTTTCTGGCAGCTGGTCGGTGCTGTGTTCAGCGGGTCATCTGCTTTTTCGTACGCGGTCGGCGTGGTTTTGTTGTGGCGATTTGAAGTGATCTGATATTTCGGATCGTATCGGCTGCGTTTTTCAGCAGTTTTGCATCGGCTTTTTGGATCCGTTTCCTTGGTCTCTGGGGACCCTGCGGTGAATGCTGAATACACCAAACGGTCTGGGAATTTGATTCCTGAAGTGTGAAGAACGATAGAGCACCCAAATGTTGGCAACATTTTGGTGCTCTCTGAATAACCCCTTAAGTTACTAATACATGTGGCCTTCTGATCCAGAGGGACAGAGGCCGTATTGCAGAGTCCTGGGGCAGCCCTGCATGTAGCATGGGTCATAAAGCCTAGTAGCCACTTTCTGCATGCATAATGTATAACAAGCAGGGCCCGATTAAGATCTTTATGGGCCTGGAGCTGATGATTTTGGTGTGCCTATTTTTGGAATTGTGTAAAATCAAAATTTGTTTTATTTCACATTACTGGGCAGAAACATGTACGTATATACACTCTGATGCCCGTCTGGCCACTTCGTTGAGCGCAGTTAGTGCGCTCAGCGCCTGGTAGCGCTTAGACGGAGAGGTTTTCTAAACAGACGCAGCACACTTGCTGTAGCGTATGTAATTCGTGCATCGCGCTACAGTATTTGGCCGGCCCCGTTGTAGCATCTCAACGCTGTGGCAGACACCGGGAGGCATATGATGGACGCCGCAACTCGGAGGGAGTAGATCCGCCGTAAGTGCCGGGGTTGTTCTGCAGTGAGCAGCGGTAGCGAGCAGGCGTCAGGTCCCTCTGGAAGCTAGCGAGTCAGCCGGAGGAAATACCAAGCAGATAGTCCCTCTTCCCAAATACTCGTCGAGACGCAGTATAGGTTAAGCAAGTTGGTTTAATGAAAAACAGCACATACACGGTCCATTTATATGGTACAGTCCCATTGTGCTCTCCCATGCCCGCCCTCAGAGACCCCGGCGCCAGTTCTGCCACTGCCTCTAGCCCGAGCCCTTATTGTATGTTTAACAGGGTCCCAGCTCTTGGTGCCACACTGTCTGGCCCACCCTGCGCTGCTCCCCGACCGGGAAATTCCACCCCCTGGAGTGCGAGCTCCGGTGCCGGATCTCCTCTGCGGCTGGGGAAACCCGACCTGAGTCCAGTGGCTGATTGGGGGGTGATCTCGATGGCGCTGGTCTCTAGAACTCACCCCACAGTGGTACCATGTTTCCAGGGCCCCTCTGCCCAAAAAGCACTCCGGTGGCAGGAACAGGGGCTGAGCAGTACAGGGTGCAAGGCATGTCGGTTCTCACACATGGATTTGCCCCAGCTCATGGATTTGCCCCAGCACATGGATTTGCCCCAGCACATGGATTTGCCCCAGCTCATAGGATATTGCCCCAGCTCACGGATTTGCCCCAGCACATTGATTTGCCCCAGCACATAGATTTGCCCCAGCACATGGATTTGCCCCAGGACATGGATTTGCCCCAGCACATAGGATATTGCCCCAGCTCACACATGGATTTCCCACAGCTCATGGATTTGCCCCAGCACATGGATTTGCCCCAGCACATGGATTTGCCCCAGCTCATAGGATATTGCCCCAGCTCACACATGGATTTGCCCCAGCTCACACATGGATTTGCCCCAGCACATGGATTTGCCCCAGCTCATAGGATATTGCCCCAGCTCACACATGGATTTGCCCCAGCTCATGGATTTGCCCCAGCACATGGATTTGCCCCAGCTCATTGATTTGCCCCAGCACATTTACAGACAAAATTTACAGAATCAGCGATATAACCGATAATAGTTAAATAAACGATGTTCAGAATTACCGAAATGGAACCGAAATCCCGAATGGAACCGAAATCATGAATAGAGGGAAAATAAATTTCGATTTGACACATTTCAAGTCCATTCGAAAATTCCGAAAATTTTTCGATTCGGCTCGGAAAACTTTTCGGATTTGCCGTTTTCGGCTCAAAAAATTTTCGGAATTTCGGCCGCATCGAAAGACCCGAATCGGGAAATTTCGTGAAAATTCCGAAATTCCGAAACCCGAAACGCACATCCCTAACCCTAACGGGTTACTTAATTCGTTAGCATTTGGATTGTAATATGTATAAACTACTTGGGCTAACGTTAACGGTCATGCTAGCACCAAGTATGTAATTTGGTCCCAGTTGTTCTCACAAGGATGCACAACGCCCTGGACCCCCCAGAGGTGAGGATCCATCGGCTGGATGGAGTAGATGTAACATCACTGCTTTGTAACTGTGGAAACCCAAGCTCGATCCCAGCCAGAGCACCTCTCCAGTAAGTGTCCTTGGGCAAGACACATAACGGTACATACTTGCCTACCACACAATATCGACTGTGGAGTCCAGTGGTAACGTCTCTGCCCTTCGACCGTGGAAAAACAAGTCAAAATCCCGTTCAGCACATCCATCCAATACAACTGTGGAGAAGTCTCGACTTTACAAGAAGTAGGTTCAACCTAACCACAAGGTCGCTGCTCTACAACCATGGAAAGATGACCCGATCCCACTCAGAAGATGTCACCAGTGACTGTCCTTGGGCAAGACACCTAACGATATGGATGCGTCTACCTCACAAAATACTTGTCATAGATTGTAAGTTCCCTTGGGAACAGGGTCCCCCTGAATCAGGTCGTATCATCCATGTGTGGTATTATAATGTATCAACCCCTTGTACACACTGATCTTGTAAAGTGTTAAATTATAATCTTAAGCAAACAAAAACAAATTCCCTAATATAATTACCATATATGAAATTTCAATAGACCGTTTTCTTCCCATATATCAAAGATGAAGTAAGGCGCTGCGCGACTCTGATCAGAGGAGATGATAAAAACAACCACACCGAGATATGGCAGGTCAACATCTGACTAGCTCGTGGTCAGTCAGAACAGTTTATTATTTCAACATCCAATAGAAATGTTCGTTATAGAAAAGAGCTTCCTGTCCGCTCTTAACATAGGAATGTGATATAACAGCCAATCAGAGCAGATACATTTCTACATCATGTAACAAAGATTTTGCGGGCATTTCTAAGTTAACAAAGGATATCTATTTTAATCACCCCGCTGACCAGCCTCGAGAGGAAACGAAACTGAACAGACATTGTATTGGAACAAGAAGGAGGGGGGGGGGATTTCACACTAATGCATATTGAAATATGGCACTTATTTCAATTATAGGACATTTATAATCCTACAGAAAATTTAAATCTAACATAAAGCACTGCGGAATATGTGGCGCTATTGTAGCGCTCACTCCCGGAGGAGCCGCTGAAATTGAACCTCGGGTCAGTCTCCCCGCACTAGGGAATAAATATACTCCAGCACCGTCGTGGATTTTATAAATTATATAGTTTACTAGAATAAATGGCATATAATGAATAACACGGTGTTCGTATATATATTTACAGTACTTCGTAATGCGGGAAACGCGCAGCGGAAAAGAAATACGATGCTTCGTAATTCGAGGAACGCGCAGCGGAAAAGAAATACAATGCTTCGTAATTCGAGAAACGCGCAGCGGAAAAGAAAGGAAAAATAAATCTTTAACCCCCTTTTGTGTTTGGGGAGTGAGTCCCCCACAGGTTATGTGGGATCTGAACCCAGGACATACTTGAAAACGAGAGAAATCTCAATGTATCCTTCCTGGTAAAATCCTTTGCAAATAAATAAATAAATAAATGTCCCAGAATGTAAGTGTGTGTGTGTGTTACGGTACCCGGGTACAATATTCAACTGGCCAGTGAATTGCTTCAGTGAATTGCTTATGAGGTATCTTCGACTAGTCAAGTTGGGGCCCTGTGGGTTTGGGAAACAAACAGCAGCGTGCTTTATTTTAACAACGGCCTGGAAGGCCTCTCACCCATCCACCAGATACTTGATGCTCCGCTCGACCCAGGACGTCTCTCCGCTCGATGTTGACTGGGGTTCTCTTGGTTACTGGATCCGCTGTCGGGCTTTCTGCACCTGCCGCAAGATGTCCAGCTCACCGCCTGCTCTCCCTGTCCGATCGATCTGCGGTACTCCTAACTCGGGGTCTTCCAGCTTCCTCAATATCACCGCGGGTAGTCCTGTGAATCTCTGGGTCTTCCTCTGGTAAGGCTGAATAACCCGGTCTTTAGCTCTGTCAGGCCCCAGCTGTGCTCCGGCCTAGTCGCTGTCTCATTGTGCTGCTCTGCGTCTTGCTCCTCTCACTCCCTGGCGCGCTCTGCCAGCTCTCTCCACGAGGCTCAGGATGTAAGTGTCTGTGTCCCACCCACTTCCTGTGTCCGCTCCCAGAGCATGCCGGGAAATGTAGTCCCAATGTTCAATGTCTCTCATCGCGCTTGTCTCCCTCCGGTGGCCAAAAATAGGGTACTGCCACTACAGGGAATTAAACCAGCGCTACACTCTCCCCCTCCTAGAACTCTTGGGTCTCTCCAAGGAGGTACAACAGTTGCATTACATTTCAACACAGTTTAGGTAACATATACAGGCTCAGCAGCAAGCATACAGTGGGTTAGATACACTTCCTCAAGTTGACTCATGCTTTGGGCTACCTCAGCTAACATAGCAGACACTTCGGGCAACCTTCGCACTATGGTGACAGCCTCTTCAGTGCTATGTCTTCCTGATGTGAACTGGAAAACCAAAACAGCTGGGTGCACCAGGAGTACAAATATTCTAAACTCCCTACTGGGATTATCTCTAACACAAGTAGTTGAGGAGCTGACCCGTAAAGAGGCCATATTGGATTTAATACTCACAAATGGAGGTTTGGTATTGGACGTTGTTGTAGGTGAAAATTTGGGATCTAGTGATCACCAGTCAGTATGGTTTAATATAACAACAGGGATGGAGCCGCACCACACAAGAACGAAAGTTTTAGACTTTAAAAAAACAGATTTTTCTAAAATGAGATTTTGTGTGAAGGAGTCATTATCAGACTGGAGGAGTTTAAAGGGAGTCCAGGAGAAATGGGATTATTTAAAGGAAGCATTATTGAAGGCCACAGGAAATTGCATTCAGCTTGTTAGCAAAAACAAAAAAGGGAAGAAACCACTGTGGTACTCTGCAGAAGTGGCCAAAATAGTGAAGAACAAAAAGATAGCATTCAATAATTATAAAAAAACTCAGAGTGAAGAAGATAGGCAAACCTATAAAATTAGGCAGAAAGAGGCAAAGCAATTTATAAGAGCTTCCAAACCACACGCAGAAGAGAAAATATCTCAGTCAGTAAAAAAGGGGGACAAAACATTTTTTAGATACATAAACGAGAAAAGAAAAGTAAAACAAGGATTAGTTAGATTAAAAACAAAGGAAGGAAGGTATGTAGAAGAGGATAAAAGTCTCGCTGACTGCCTCAATGAATATTTTTGTTCAGTCTTTGCAGAAGAAAAGGAAGGAAAGGGACCTCAGTTAGGAGAGAACACTAAAGAGACATTTACATATCAGTTTACAGAGGAGGAGGTTCTACAGCAGCTGTCTAAAGTAAAGACAAATAAGTCAATGGGGCCTGATGGGATCCACCCTAAATTATTAAAAGAGCTCAGTGATGTAATAGCAAAACCATTAACAGATTTATTTAACCAATCCTTGTTAACGGGAGTCGTCCCAGAAGACTGGAAATTAGCAAATGTTGTGCCCATTTACAAGAAGGGTAGTAGGGAGGAATCGGGGAACTATAGGCCAGTTAGTCTTACGTCAGTAGTGGGGAAATTAATGGAAACCATGTTAAAGGAAAGGATTGTTGAACATCTAAAAACACATAGATTACAGGATCAGAAACAACATGGGTTTACCTCAGGGAGATCATGCCAAACTAATCTTATTGATTTTTTTTGATTGGGTAACAAAAATAATAGACACAGGTGGTGCAGTAGACATTGCTTATTTAGATTTCAGTAAGGTTTTGATACTGTTCCGCATAGAAGGCTTATCAATAAATTGCAATCTTTGAGCTTGGATTCCAATATTGTTGACTGGATTAGGCAGTGGCTGAGTGACAGACAACAGAGGGTTGTGGTAAATGGAGTTTATTCGGCGCAAGGTCTTGTTACCAGTGGGGTTCCTCAGGGGTCAGTACTTGGACCCATTCTCTTTAATATTTTTATTAGTGATATTGCAGAAGGTATTAATGGAAAAGTATGTCTTTTTGCTGATGACACAAAGATTTGCAACAGGGTTGACGTTCCTGGAGGGATCAGCCAAATGACAAATGATTTAGGTAAACTAAAAAAATGGTCGGAGTTGTGGCAATTGAGTTTTAATGTGGATAACTGCAAGATAATGCACCTGGGACGTAAAAACCCAAGGGCTGAATATAGAATATTTGATACAGTCCTAACCTCAACATCTGAGGAAAGGGATTTAGGGGTCATTATTTCAGAGGATCTAAGGGTAAGTAGTCAATGTAATAGAGCAGCAGGAAATGCTAGCAGAATGCTTGGTTGTGTAGGGAGAGGTATTAGCAGTAGGAAAAGGGAAGTGCTCATGCCACTGTACAGAGCACTGGTGAGACCTCACTTGGAGTACTGTGTGCAGTACTGGAGACCGTATCTCCAGAAGGATATAGACACCTTAGAGAGAGTTCAGAGAAGGGCTACTAAAATGGTGTACGGCTTGAAGGAGAAAAGTTACCAGGAAAGGCTTAATGATCTTAACATGTACAGCTTGGAAAAAAGACGAGACAGAGGAGATATGATAGAAACATTTAAATACGTAAAGGGAATCCACAGGGTAGAGGAAGGGAGTATATTTAAAAGGAAACAAAATAGCAAAACAAGAGGACATAGTCTTAGATTAGAGGGGCAAAGGTTTAAAAGTAACATCAGGAAGCATTATTTTACTGAGAGGGTGGTGGGTACATGGAATAGTCTTCCAGTAGAAGTGGTAGAGGCCAAAACAGTAATTGACTTTAAGCAAGCATGGGATAGGCATAAGGCTATCCTAAACAAAAGATAAATCCAGGTAAAGTATCCATGTAAATGGGCAGACTAGATGGGCCGAAAGGTTCTTATCTGCCGACATTTTTCTATGTTTCTAGGTTTCTATGTCCTGGTGAGTCGTAGGTGAGTCGCTGGGGCGGTCAAACAGAGCGTTTTGGTTCTGGCTCAATCAGTTCCTCTTCAGGTGGAAGTACTATAGGCGCTGGTTCCGTTCTTCATTCTACCACTGGAGCAGACATCTCTTCGGAGTATGATCCTTCCAGTGAAGGCATAGAACTGTAGTCATAAGATTCTACTTCAGGAACTACAGGGATTGCAATAGTCTCAGGAACTTCTAACTGAAATTCAGGAGCTTCAGGCCTCAAATTACTTTCCCACCGTTCAGGAACTACGATAACCTCTTCAGGCTCCGGTGAGCGCATCCAGTCCAGACAAAAACTCTCTTCCTCACTGTCCCTTTCGCTCTCTTCGACAGCCCGGGTCTGCTGAGACCGAGTAACGGGAGGCAAAAGTGGAGAAGGTGGATTTGTCAGAGAAAGTGTTGGTCTGTCGTGGAAAAGGCTTGGGCGTAACGTGTGAAGTGATCAGTCACTACTAAAATATTCCCTTGCCCACTAGCATCCGGGTCTAAGCACAGGAAGTCAATGCACACCAAATCCATGGGTCCCTGACTCTGCAGGTGACTCATTGGAGCGGTTCGGGTCGGTAGGGTCTTCCTCTGAATACACCTCAGACATGAATGGCAATAACTTTCCACTTCAGCTCTCATGCAAGGCCAATAGAACCTGTCTCGCACCAGCTTAAAAGTCCTTTCAGCGCCCAAATGTCCATGCTCATCATGTAGCGATCGCAGCACACTCTCCCTATGTTTAGTGGGAAGAAATAACTGTTGGGTCTCTTCAGCATTGGTTGAGGGGCCCCTTCGGTAGACCACCCCATCCAACATCTTCAACCATTCCCACTCTTTGTAGACCAATCTGGCTCCATCTGGGGAATTGGTCAGCAGAATTTCACGCTGGTTCGCAGTTAGGGCCTTTATGGTCAACGCAATCAAAGGGTCTCTGGCCTGATCAGCTTTCAGGTCCTGTTTTGAAAAGGTAGGTAGACTTTCATCCCTCAATTGCGTAGGGTTGCAGTAGAACTCCGGAACAGCCGCAGCCATGACTCCTATGGCCTCCGCTTCAATCCCTCCCTTGACCCGGCGCTCTGCTCCTTGACACAAAGCTTGGACCCCGTCTGGAGTTAACTGAGTCCATTCTGTAGCGTAGGGTCTTCTCGACAAAGCATCAGCATCTCGATTATTCACCCCAGGGCGATACTTCAGGCTGAACCGAAACCCTGACAGAGCGGCCAACCACCGATGTCCCGTTGCGTCCAGTTTCGCAGTAGTAAGGATGTAGGTAAGAGGATTGTTATCTGTCTTTATCACAAACTCAGCTCCATACAGATAGTCCTTTAGCTTGTCTACCACTGCCCACTTTAAGGCTAGGAACTCCAACTTGTGGGTAGGGTAGTTCTTCTCTGAAGGCGTAAGGCTCCGGCTCACGTATGCCACAGGCCTCAGCAATCCACCATACTCTTGATACAGGACTCCTCCTAGACCTTCTCTGCTGGCATCCACATGTAACTCATACGGCTTGTGAAGGTCCGCGTAGGCCAAGACAGGAGCTCGAGTTAGACTCTCTTTCAGCTTCAAGAAAGCACCTTCACATTGACTAGTCCATTCTCCCTGTATGGACTCTCGAGCTTTCCTTGGTCCTGGAGCTGACGGGTTTCGGTCAGAGACCTTGCAGCCTTCTTCTGTGCTTTCGTTCTGTAGGAGTTTGTTCAGTGGTTGAGCTATTTTTGCGAATCCTCCTACAAATCTTCGATAATAGGAACAGAACCCCAAGAAAGATCTAAGTTCAGTGACGTTTCGGGGTCTGGGCCAAGAAGCTACGGCCTCCAACTTCCGAGGATCTGTTGAAACACCTTCTGCTGAGACCACATGTCCCAAATACGTAACAGACGGTAGGCAGAATTGACATTTCTCCAGAGACAGTTTCAATCCCTCTTCATGAAGCCTCTTCAAGACCTTCTCCAAACGTTGCTCATGTTCTTCCAGAGTCTTCCCGAACACAATTATGTCATCCAGGTATACTAATACTTCGATCAGATTCATGTCCCCGACTGTCTTCTCCATTAACCGTTGGAACGTGGCTAGAGCCCCCGTAAGGCCTTGAGGCATTCTGTTGAATTCAAAGAACCCCAGTGGACAGATGAATGCAGTCTTCTCTTTGTCTTCAGGATGCATTGGTATCTGGTGATACCCACTTCGCAGGTCTAGTACACTAAACCATTTTGCTCCAGACAAACACTGTAAGGCATCTTCTATCCGAGGAGTAGCATATTGGTCTGGGATGGTTCTCCGATTCAGCGTGCGATAGTCTATGCATAGGCGGACAGAACCATTCTATGTTTCTATGTTTCTATTCTTCTTCCGGACCATCACTATTGGAGATGCGTATGGACTCCTGGACTCTTGGATCACCTTGGTTCTTTGCAGTTCATTCAGCTGTTCTCGCAGATCATCCAAGTCTCCCAGCGGAACTCGTCTTGACCTTTCACGAAACGGCTTGTCTTCTTGTAATCGAATGCGGTGCTCAGTACTTTTAGCTAGGCCTACGTCGAACTCATCTTTCGAGAACAATTCTCTACACTTTAGAACTGGAGACTGAAGACGTTTCTTCCATTCAGGTGAAATGGGAGCGTCCTTGGGGTAGAATCTTTCATCTGGAATCTCTTTATCCACTCCCCCTCCTAAATCGGTAGGATAGAGAGGCGTAGCAGACGCTACTTGCCCGATAGGCATTCGTGCTTTAAGGACTACTGGAGAATCAGACACATTGCACACGCTGACTGAGACTCTTCCTCGTGTTCTTTTCAAAGCTTTAGTGGAGATTATTTCAGGAATTACTTCGACTCCGGCTTCACTCCCATGATTAAAATCGGTTTCCAGTACCACATAGGGACCTGGTTGCGATCCGTTCAACTTGACTGAAGCCCGGAAGCTCGCTACTTCTCCTGCTTGCAGAACCTTCTCTGTTCCTTCTAATCTCCATAGGCGCCCCACTTCGGCAGGTGCCTTCTGTTCTTCGACCATCCTCTGATAGACTGGACGTACTCCTTGAGTAGAACCTTCTTCCAATACGATAGGTGTCAGGAGACGTCGCACCAAATCAGTATTTGTCCCCACTATCATGGAACTCCTGTTTGCCCCTGAAGGCCGAGGACACACAATGGCCAATGCATCACAACCTCCGGACTGTCCGATGACTTCGGATCCGATCTCCAACTTCACCTGTAGATACCCGTCATAAGGGAGTTTCTCAGTTCCAATACCCGAGATTTCCAGGTCCTTCAATTTCTGTAGAGGAAGGTGCTTCAAGTGTTTCTCGTAGAAGTCTCGGTAGATCAATGTCACTTGAGCCCCTGAATCCAACAGGGCTTTCGTGTAGACTCCCTCCACTTGGATTGGCACAATAGGAGAAGGACCTATCAGCTGGTCAGGAAACTTGGTGGTGGCACCAGGACACTTAGACCCAGTTTGTTGTACCCTGGCCTTCTTCTTGGCCCGTGTAGGTTTTGGGTGTGCATTGCTTCCCCATGACATAGGTCCGGATGCTAAGGGAGTGACTCTTTCAGTCCTGGCAGGCTCAGCAGTTGGCCAGACTTTGGGCCCTCTCGCCCTCTTAGGCTAGGGTCAGACGAACGCATTTTTATGTTGTCTGTGAAAAAGTGCGTTCGAACGAATGGACGCATTTTTTCACAGAATACGTGATAGTGGTCTACTATGCGCATTTTCGTCCGTGATTTTGTACGGATCATCAATAAAACACTTCTTGCATCTGGACGTTATGTTGGCCGGACATTAGCAGCGTCTGATGTCTCCAATTCACGCACACACGCCTCTAGCGGGCGCAGCGCACTCTGTACATCAGTACTAGCGGTTTCACGTTCTCGAAAAAATGCGTTCATTTTCCACTTGCGTTGCGCAGCCGGACTTTTGTGCGACCGTACTTCGTATATTGGCTGTCATTGCCCGGCATCTGCTGCTAGTGCGGCCGTGATTAAGTGCGCCAGAACGCGCGTTCGCACTGCCTCAGTCTGACCCTAGCCTTAGTCCTGGCTTGATTTTTGGAGCGGGTTTCAACCTTCGGGCACCTAGGTTGCTCCTTCACTTGTGCCCTCTGGCATTTCCCACCGGTGAGGTAGATAACAGTCCTTCTAAGGCTTTCAAAAGCTCCTCAACTCTATTCCCTTCAGGCTTTCGGCCTTTGCACTGTGCGCGGAAGTGGCCCATTTCTCCACAACCGAAACATCTCTTCTTAGAAAGCGGAGACGCAGTCGCCTGCTGTGATTCGGTTGAAGAACCCTGGCTAGACGCCACAGCAACTCCGGTTGTCTGCATGCCGGTAAGGAACTTCTGCATCTCTGTCTGCATCTCTGTCACCTTCAACAATACTCGGCACAGTTCCGCGTGCGCCTGTTGCAATTCAGCTTGAGCTTCTTGTACTTTCTTAACAGTTTTGTGCAACTCACCATGTTCAGAGAGGTTTAATTCTTTGACAGCCCTCTCTGTGGATTTAAAAGCGATCAGATGCTCTTGTTCGTCCACGTAGGATCCGTAGGTATCCAACGAGTCGCTTTCAGGCTGCAAACAGTCGTTATGCCTCACAGGTTGCGCGTAAGCTCTTTCTCCTCGCCTGAAGGATTTTTCTTCCAGTAAAGCCTCCTCCTCTCTGACAGCTCGGATCAGTTCCAGGTACTTCAGTTCTTGATTACCTTCTCTGCTTCTCAGCTGCAGCATCACTGGATCTAGAGGTTGAGAGCCCCTCAGGATCTGTTTTATTCGGATCTTATCCACTTGAGCCGGTTCGGCCCCTTTCTTGAGAATCTGGTGCAGAATCTTATCTAGGCGCCTCATATATTCGGTCATTCTCTCACCTTTCCGCTGGTAGGTGTGTTCATACTGATATACGAGCTCTGCAGCCTTTTCCGTTCACCCAAAAACTTACTCCAGAACGTTTAAATAATCTAAAGCAGTGCAGTCTTTCTTACTCAATTTTAGGTTTCTTACAGCTTCTGACGCAGGTCCCTTTAAGCTCTCGGTGATCCTTTGCTTTTTCTAGGCTTCAGGGACTTCCCACTCATCCAGAGCCTGCATCGCCTGTTCCACCCATTCTTCGAAGGTTTCTTCTCCCGCCGGAGTTGGTACGTTTCCTGTAAAATTTCTCAACCGTCGATAACCGAAGTTAGTGTGCGGAGGGCTTGTTCTCTGACACTTAGCCAGCAAATCTCCAATAGCCACTATAAATTCAGGCCCGATCATGGCCAACGGACTGGGCGCAGGAACACTCGCGGATTCGCCACGTGGCGCACTTGGCTGAATCAGTTGGACTTCCACCTCATCGGTCAGCTTCACGCTCGTGCCCTGAAAACACACTGGAACACCCTTTCTCCACTCAAAAAGAACATACATGTGAGAGGTATCTGGGTTCTCTTTAATGTCCAGGATTAACCCCCGATGATCTGGTGTCAGCGCGGCCACGGCCTGGCAAATCTGATCTTCGGCCCAAGTGTCTGCGAGAATATCCATGACTATACAAAATTCTAACTGACTACTGTGCTCCTCACACCATTCGGCAGCAGTGTCTGGATCCATATTTAACCCTTTAGATGCGGTTTTTCCAGAGACTGGATCCTGGAAACGAGCCCCCACGTGTAGCGCTCACTCCCGGAGGAGCCGCTGAAATTGAACCTCGGGTCAGTCTCCCCGCACTAGGGAATAATTATACTCCAGCACCGTCGTGGATTTTATAAATTATATAGTTTACTAGAATAAATGGCATATAATGAATAACACGGTGTTCGTATATATATTTACAGTACTTCGTAATGCGGGAAACGCGCAGCGGAAAAGAAATACGATGCTTCGTAATTCGAGGAACGCGCAGCGGAAAAGAAATACAATGCTTCGTAATTCGAGAAACGCGCAGCGGAAAAGAAAAATAAATCTTTAACCCCCTTTTGTGTTTGGGGAGTGAGTCCCCCACAGGTTATGTCCCAGAATGTAAGTGTGTGTGTGTGTTACGGTACCCGGGTACAATATTCAACTGGCCAGTGAATTGCTTATGAGGTATCTTCTACTAGTCAAGTTGGGGCCCTGTGGGTTTTGGAAACAAACAGCAGCGTGCTTTATTTTCACAACGGCCTGGAAGGCCTCTCACCCATCCACCAGATACTTGATGCTCCGCTCGACCCAGGACGTCTCTCCGCTCGATGTTGACTGGGGTTCTCTTGGTTACTGGATCCGCTGTCGGGCTTTCTGCACCTGCCGCAAGATGTCCAGCTCACCGCCTGCTCTCCCTGTCCGATCGATCTGCGGTACTCCAACCTCGGGGTCTTCCAGCTTCCTCAATATCAGCGCGGGTAGTCCTGTGAATCTCTGGGTCTTCCTCTGGTAAGGCTGAATAACCCGGTCTTTAGCTCTGTCAGGCCCCAGCTGCGCTCCGGCCTAGTCGCTGTCTCGTTCTGCTGCTCTGCGTCTTGCTCCTCTCACTCCCTGGCGCGCTCTGCCAGCTCTCTCCACGAGGCTCAGGATGTAAGTGTCTGTGTCCCACCCACTTCCTGTGTCCGCTCCCAAAGCATGCCGGGAAATGTAGTCCCAATGTTCAATGTCTCTCATCGCGCTTGTCAAAATAGGTACTGCCACGACAGGGAATTAAACCCAGCGCTACACTATATAAATAAAGGATAATAATAATAAAAAATATATATACTGTTACAAAAGGACTTGGTCATGAACACTACCTCGGGGTCTATCTGGTCTCTGCTCATGAGGGAAAGATATTTATTATGAATCATAATTTCGACCAAATAAAGTAAAACATTGCACCTAGTGCGCGTCCATTGTTTCAAATAATAATAATAAAAAACTATAATAAATATGAAAAAAATTTACACACGAACAATAAATGAAACTACTAGAACAAGAACAACACTCCAGAGACATAATGGTAGTGAAGGGAAAGAATAATAGACTAGACCAGGGATTTCAAACGCACTGCCCCCCAGATGTTGCTGGCCTGCAATTCCCAGAAACCTTTTTTTTTAATTTAAGATTTTATTTAGTACAAAAGGTCACAGACTGACCAGCATAAATGGCCTTGCAGGGCCATAAAGCAGACTCATATAAGCGACGTATAAAACAAAAGGGAGGGGGGTCTCAAAGAGGCATCAAAAAGCACGAAAGAGGGGGGATGGGGTGTTATATCAAAAATCCTCAAAAAGCGTCATAAGGGCAAGCAAAGTCTCAGAAGAAGAAAAAAAAGAAAAAATGAAAACAAATATAAAAGTCAGCTGAAAAGGAACACTGCAAACAGGGTGGCGAAGCTGTCTCAGCCCGTGTCTCGAAACTGGGGGGCACCATGGCACCCGGCAGGATGTGAGGGAGGCAGTATAAATCACCAAAGCTCCCTTCCTCGCTGGGGGTACATAGGGCACTACGCAGCCTGGTAGCCACCATAACTCCCCCAGTGACTCTGCTGGACCCTGTGGAACACAGCTGCTCATCAAGGCCTGACCACAAGGCTCAACCTGCGCCGCCATCATGGTTGACCAGAGGGGAGCCACAGCAGCCACCATGACGATCTCAGAGACGTCTCGGACCTCATTGCCATCCAGCGCGGCTCCATCGGATGGAACAGGGGGCACTCCCAAGGATGAGGCCAGGACCAGCTCCTCATCAAGGCCTCCCGCCACCGCACGGACGACCCGCCGGCCATCCAACACCTCGAGAGGTAAAGCGTCAGCAGATCCTTCTCTCTATGGAGCCGCTGCTCCCTGACAGGCACTTAGAGCGTCCAACATGCGCCGCCAGGCTCCCTTCTGCAGCGGTCTTTTGTTGTCCCCAGAGAGGATTGCCAAACCGGCATCTAGGCCCGACAGGAAGGCCCCCATGTCTCTGGCGGGGAAGGGGTTGCCCCGGTGACGGCCTCCCGCCGCTTCCACCCAGCGGGCATCCAGAATGGCCGAGAGCCCTCTACATGCCATTCCAAACACCCCACCGGGAGTGGGCCCAAAGGGCAGGAATCCGAGGAGCCATCAGACTATAGGGGTAGGCTTCAAAGATGGCCGCCAACTGCACAGACCGAGTAGCAACTCCAGGGGCTCTGGAACACACTAACCCGATGGCCAGACACAGGGAGACATCCAAAGGTAAAATTAGTCTCAAAAAACACCCAAATTATCCCGTATCTAATTAACTAAGTAAGTCAATGTAATAGAGCAGCAGGAAATGCTAGCAGAATGCTTGGTTGTGTAGGGAGAGGTATTAGCAGTAGGAAAAGGGTAGTGCTCATGCCACTGTACAGAGCACTGGTGAGACCTCACTTGGAGTACTATGTGCAGTACTGGAGACCGTATCTCCAGAAGGATATAGACATCTTAGAGAGAGTTCAGAGAAGGGCTACTAAAATGGTGTATGTACGGCTTGAAGGGGAAAAGTTAACAGGAAAGGCTTTAATGATCTTAACATGTACAGCTTGGAAAAAAGACGAGACAGAGGAGATATGATAGAAACATTTAAATACGTAAAGGGAATCCACAAGGTAGAGGAAGGGAGTATATTTAAAAGGAAACAAAGTAGCAAAACAAGAGGACATAGTCTTAGATTAGAGGGGCAAAGGTTTAAAAGTAACATCAGGAAGCATTATTTTACTGAGAGGGTGGTGGATACATGGAACAGCCTTCCAGTTGAAGTGGTAGAGGCCAAAACAGTAATTGAATTTAAGCAGGCATGGGATAGGCATAAGGCTATCTTAAACAAAAGATAAATCCAGGTAAAGTATCCATGTAATTGGGCAGACTAGATGGGCCAAAAGGTTCTTATCTGCCGACATTTTTCTATGTTTCTATGTATCAGGGACACGGAGCGGAGCTCTGCCAACGCAGGTCTTCTCCCCTCCGTGGCCGGCCACGCCCCTTCCCCAGAAACCTTTGAAGGTAACAGATGGCAAGAGAAATATGGAAGTTGTAGTTGAGCAACATCTGGGGTTGCCGGAGTTTGACAGCCCTGGAGTAGACAAAAAGAAGCTGAGTGTGTCAAATAACAAAATGCTAAAATCAAAAATGATCACATTTTGTTTTTGCTTGAAAGAACCCACAAACCCGAACAAGCACGGCAGACGGAATATCTCCATGAGGAAGCTTAGATGGGTTATTACCCAACCTCTGAATCGGCCATGAATTGCACCAGATGGTGAATTTTACCGGTCCAATTACATGCCAATTCACCAAATACAGTGTAATTCACTCGCATCGAAATTGACCCATAGAAGACTATTGCGTCTATTCACAGATACCAAACTGCACCGAAATTCCAGCGAAATGTCCCTATTTTCAGTGTTTCAGTTCCGACAGGTTTAAACAAGCGGATTGCATAGGTTTTGTAACCGGAATCTGCTAGGTTCACTCGGGACAAGGCCGGACCGGACACGAGCAAGGATTGTCTGAACACGAGTCTCTTCAGGAAAGGCAAACTTTATTTGTGTCATCACACAAATGCTCACACAGGATTGAATCGCAAAGAGTGAGCCTCGAACTCACCGTGACATAAAATCTTATACCCCAAATACATAATTAGGTACATCCCAATTAACCCACCTCCCGGTGACACTGAATGTGTAAATGTATAATGTCCAGTTGAATTTACTTGAGTAACACAACCCACCCTCGTTATTTGTTTCTTTATCTGGTCCTAGTTGAAAACACCATTCTGGTGGGTACACTGGTCCTATTATGGGGTACCCGGGACTGAATGATTCTGGTTTTTCCCTTGGTGCATCAAAAGCATGTATTGACATTTCCTGACGCAAACATACTCAAATTCAATGGAACAGAGGCAAATGGTATGTGAATTGTGTCTGGGTGCAGTCTACTACACACCCAGCATGCGGTTTGCCCAGACTTTTTAGCATAGTCATATTTAAATTGCACAAGTAAGTGTCCTCTTGGCATAATCTCGGATATCGCCTCTCGCTTTTGTCTCCTCATGGTACGGTTCTCCATCACCGGGTGCGTACCATTCAAGATATGGGAAATATCCACTTTCTTGGCGGTGCTTGGGCACCTGGGGCATGCTCCATACGAGAGTCCATAAATCAAATTTGCAAGGTACAAAATCAGTACCACAAATGCCCCAAATATCAAAATCCCTTGGGCAATTCTTTTCACAGTCACATAAACCCAATCCCTCCCCACCAGAATTTCAAAAACAAAAGACATTTCCGGTTGATCAAAAGTTGGGGCCGGGCCCCTAAAAATAACCCTCTGGGCGTCCCCCGGGGGATCCCTTTGTTCCCCTGTCGGTGGACGGTCAGACTTTATTGTGTCCATCAAAACACCCACTTGTTGAATATTTTGGGTGCTTTCAGTAGGATCATTCAGGTGCTCACGACTGTGGTCTTTGTCAGCTTTAGCCTCAGTGGATTGGTCTCGTTGGTGACGACCTTCTATGCTGGTTCAGGATTGGCTGCAGCTACCTTCAGTCTGGAGTGATGTATCCACGGGACCACCTCGGCAATCTTCACTGCTGTAGGGGTTGATAACAGGACAAGGTAAGGACCTCTCCATTTTGGGCCTAGTGGGTCATTTTTCCACTCCTTCACCCATACTGAATCACCTGGACAATATTTATACAGTGGGGGGTATAAAAAGTGAGGTATATTATCTTCCACCCAAGTATTTAATTTCTGCATTGCTTTACCCAACAGTACAACCTGATCATTTAATTTAGTTTCCCCCAATGCCCGAAGGTCCCCCCTTAGTCCATTAATGAGAGGGGTAGGCCATCCAAACATGAGTTCGTACGGACTTAGCTTCAATTTGGGGGGTTGGCTGCACCTAATGTGCAATAGAACTATTGGCAGCACATCCAACCAGCCTAGTGACATCTCTTGGCACAGTTTGGACATCAAAGTCTTTAGGGTGCGGTTCATTCTTTAGACTTTTGACGAGCTTTGGGTCCTGTAAGCAGTATATAGCTTCCAGGTGATGCCCAACAGGCGGGCAAGCTGTTGTAGACAGTTCTGTATAAATGCGGGGCCATTGTCTGACCCTATTTCGAGATAAAGTCCATAGCGTGGTATTATTTCCTTCATCAGACTTTTCTTCATTCTTGGCAGTTTGTTTTTGATAAGGGTCTCTTTGAGAAAGAACCTCACCAGCGGAGCTTGATATTCTTCTGCTCCCAACACTCCCAAACTTAGCAGTATTCGTGTGATCCTCAGATTATTATAAGGGTTGGCTGTTAGGCTGTCAAAACGTGAGGCGAAAGTTTCTGTTCGTTCAACTTCTGTTACTTTTGTATCTTCTCCATTACTCCCCCATTAATTTTACGCCGAAGAATTTCAGCATCATTTTGTATACTCTGCAGAGTCTTTGCTGAACTTCTGAGGTGTTAATCATAAAATGTGCCTCTTGAGGGTTCAGAGGAGTGGAGTAGAAATTTCGGCCTTGGGACCGGGTTGGGAAGAGCCATTGGATATAATCATGATTGAGTTCTAACAGTTCGTAGTTATTGTGCCATTTGTGCAACATAATTTCAATAAATTCGCCGCCAGGTTCAAATTTTCTCCAATTCATATAGAATTCGTAGTTTGGCATGGCAGGTTGGTCCTCTTGCTTGCAGAGCAGGACTTTGGCTTGATCAGTTGTTAGCAATGGTTTTGCAGCTGCTTTTGCGGCCTGGTCAGCGCGCCTGTTGCCTTTTGGGATTTCATCATGACCTTTCTGGTGGCCACGACAGTGCATAATACTAACAGCACATGGTTTCCATACAGCTTCTAGGAGGGCTGCGATTTCAGCCGCATACTTGATTTGTTGTCCTGAGGAAATAAGTAGGGCTCTTTCTTTGTAGAGTGCACCATGTGCATGGACAGTCATAAAGGCATATTTGGAGTCAGTGTAGATATTCACTCTTTTGCCTTCGGAAAGTTGTAGAGCCCTGGTTAGGGCTGTTATTTCAGCCAATTGTGCAGATGTATGGCCTGGTAGAGAATTTACTTCAATAATCTCTTCTGCTGAGATGACTGCATAGCCGGAGACTTTCTTCCCATCATCCATATAACTGCTACCATCAGTGAATAGCTGTAAATCGTATTTGTCTAGGGGTACATCTTTCAAATCTGGCCTGCTACTGAACACTCCTTCCATGACTTGGAGGCATTCATGATCTGGATCCTCTTCGCAGTCAGGCAGTAAAGTAGCAGGGTTCAAGGTAGCGCTGAGGTCCAAATGAACCCGTGGATTCTCACACATCATAGCTTGGTACTTCGTCATCCGGCTGTTGCTGAACCAGTAACTTCCTTTTACATTAAGCAGGGCTTTGACAGCATGGGGCACCTTGACATGAAGAACTTGTCCAAGGGTCAGCTTGTCTGCTTCTGCTATCAGCATTGCGGTGGCTGCCACAGCTTTCAGACATGAGGGTAGGCCGCAGGGTCAAGTTGCTTGGATAGATAGGCCACAGGCCTTGGTCATGAGCCAAAGTTCTGAATCAGCACTCCTGTAGCTGTTTGATTGTGTTCATGCACGTACAGCTGGAAAAGCTTGCTGTGATCTGGCAGTCCCAGCGCAGGAGCCCCCATTAAGAGAGTCTTTAATTTCAGGAAAGCTGCTGTTTGTTCGTCTTCCCAGAGGAAGGGGTCATGCTCTCCTCCTTTGGTAGCTTGATGGAGGGGCTTAGCAATATCTGCGAAGTTGGGGATCCACAGGCGGCAGAAGCCTGCAGCTCCCAGGAATTCACGGACTTGTCTCCTTGTCTTTGGTTGGGGTATTCGGCATACTGCTTCTTTTCTCTCTGCCCCCAATGCACGCTTGGTACCTGTTAATTGAAAACCTAAATATTTTACAGTCTGTTTACATATTTGCGCTTTCCTTTTGGACACTCTGTAACCTGCAAGGCATAGCAGATGTAGCAGGGCTTTTGTGGCAGAGAAACAGTCTTTTTCTGTGGGAGAAGCCAGTAATAAATCATCTACATACTGTAGTAAAACAACTTTGTCTGGCTGAGCGTTGAAGGACAGGAGATCCTGGCTGAGCGCGCAGCCATTGTAGATTCCTCCCACTGAAAAATAAAAAGGGGTTGGCTTGCCGGAGCCAGACGGATACAGAAAAAAGCGTCTTTTAAATCTAGCACCGTGTAATATTTTGTATCACCAGGAATTAATGCCAATAAATTGTAAGGATTGGGAACCACAGGGTGTAGAGTTACTGTGGCTTCATTGACGGCCCGTAAATCTTGGACTGGGCAGTACTCTCGTGTGTCCTCTTTCTGTACTGGCAACAGTGGTGTGTTCCACGGTGACACGCAGAATTTCAATATGCCGTGGTCTAGACTCTTTAAGTCTCTGCAAATGTGTCTGGATATTTTGCTTGGCTTTTTGTGGGATATGGTATTGTCTTAAATCCACAGGTGTTGCACCAGGTTTTAAATCGACGTACACTGGAGGGATATTTACAGCTAATCCGGGCGGGTTTTCCTCTGCCCAGACTCCAGGAATAGTGTGTACGGATCTGGGGCGGCCGGCAGGGTTGGTGCCGTTCATTATTCTTCTTCTTTTGGCATAATTACTGCAATTTTTACACGTTGGGTATGCTGGATGGCTGGGCTGTACTGCCGTGTGGAGCTGCCACTCTCAGGCAGGTCTAATCTAACATGACCCCCGGAAAAAAATATAATTCGGGCTTGCAATTTGCAAAAAATATCAGGACACCCTCTTTTATTTAATTCTAGCTCTGTGAACAAAACTAGAGTTTTTGGAATAATATCAACACATTACACAATATTGCTTGAAACAAACGGACAACAATACTAGACAATATAAAACTTTCTTACATATAGCCTAGATTATATAAAACTATTTTAAAATAGTCTGTCAAGACAGACTTAACCAAAAATATTCAACACAAAATAAAAACATACATCTTGCACTCGACAGACTTCATGCATTCTATTGTAGCACACATTAGAAATTAGCTAAACATAGTAATTTTTCTTCTTTATCTCTGGTAAACTAAAATTCGCTGCACAGACACATAAAGGGTTACTTTCTCTGTTCATCAGAAAACAAAAAAAATTGACTCCCTCCCTCTCCTCCGTGCAGACAGTGTGTGCCAGAAAGGAGGGGGGGGGAGCGAATACGGAAAAAAAAAAAAAACCTGTTCTCTCTTTCTTCTGGCCCAGGGGGAAGTGGGGGCTCAGAGACTCATGTAGATCATTACATAATCCACACACAAAACTTGTAAATTATCTTTGTTTAATTTACTGGTATATTAAAACACTAAATATATATATAGACTTATTTTTATATTTATATTTATTTGAGGGCATACTTTTTTTTTCTTTGCCCTACTAACATAACAAAATGGCTTTTATCTCTCACACAGTACCTCCATATATCTATATACGGTATTGTTCAGGAAGACCATATCTCCCGGTTACCTGGGAATACACTCTCTGTATTATCTCCGGGTCCATAGACCCCTGTTCTGGCCACTCAGGAACTAACTGTGGCTATACCATTGTACATAATAATTTTAACTTTTCTTTACTTAAATCTATTTTATAATCATGTGTTGTATATAACACTTTAAAATTCCGCACCGTATATTCCAAGGGTGTCTCACCCTTCTTAGCCGTCTTGGGTTTGGACGACCCGTTGCCTATTGTTACTCTTACGGGTGGTAACCTTCTCACAATGCAGATATTACGTTTAGCACAAAACACTTGAAATTTACTGTCTGGTACTTCAGTCAACAATTCATATATATCGGATTCGCTTCCTCCGTCAGTAGCCGGACTGCAGTTGCCTGAGCCGGAAACGTACCTTGGGAGTCCACTCTCAAGTTTGGTTTCTCGCTAGGCGAGTAGGCGCACAATCACTCACAGCACTCTCAGCAATCATTCACAACCCATACTGTACCAGATACTTTCAGCACAAAACAATACATAAACAATTCAACTCTTTCTACTAGCCGAGGGCACACCGTCCCTCCTTTTGGCTCCTTATACCCCGTTAATTGAACTCTAACTCTTGACTGCTTGTGACTATGTGCACCCCGTTCTATAACTACACTTCCGTCTGCAATTCCAATTTGCCTATGGCTAATCTACCCACCTGGCACCACTTCCTCTGCAGCTACCACTGGCCCCAATGGGCCCTCTTCACTACACGACGTACACACTAGCACTGACTCAGGGCTCCCAGCCCAGTCACAGAAATCTCTCCTCCTTTCCTTTGTGCACGTGCAGAAGCTCTATTTACAAACACTGACTACGACTATGCAACTCCACGTGGCTCCCTTCTCCCTCACATACAGACTCTACCCTTTAGTTAACATTCGATCCCCCGGGTCCAGACACGCGCTAGCCACTCTGGCTCCTTTGCTTGTCAGTGCTGTCGGCGTGGGGTGCGGTATGTCAACGAGACCGTGGCCGCGGGTTTCCTTATCCGACTATGGCCGGACGTTTCCCTTTATACCGGTATTTCCATTACACATACAAACATAGAAGACACTTTACCTATCGCCGCGCTGCTTGCTGTTTCCTCGGACTCGGTGGTGTCCCAGTGTTCCCGGGCCGGGGGTCCGTTTGGGATGAGACGAGGTACACTGAACAGGAAATCCTGCTTGGCGCCTGCAGATGTCAGCTCACCTTCAACGGACGCCCAACCAGCGGGATCACTCGCACCTGCAGTCAACCGCTACAGTGTTCAGCAGTCGTTGCCATGCCGGCAAAGGGCCTCGTATCCCGGCTATCGAGCCCCCAAGAAATGTAACCGGAATCTGCTAGGTTCACTCGGGACGAGGTCGGACCAGACACGAGCAAGGATTGTCTGAACACGAGTCTCTTCAGGAAAGGCAAACTTTATTTGTGTCGTCACACAAATGCTCACACAGGATTGAATCGCAGAGAGTGAGCCTCGAACTCACCGTGACATAAAATCTTATACCCCAAATACATAATTAGGTACATCCCAATTAACCCACCTCCCGGTGACACTATCCCACCCCACGTGGGTTAATACCTCCCTTGGTCGATTACAAAGACATTCCATTAAATTGGCCGTAAATTGGCAAGCTTCATGTTAGTTTCGACAGATCATGATTAGTTCTTACATTCAGTCCGGGCTATGCTCGCCTCCCTAACGCCTGTACTTATTTGTTGCAGCTAACACCTGGTCTATCTTCTATGCTTCCCTTTGTCTCTCAGCGGGCCTCTATGACCTTGGTGTATCCATTCCTCATTCTGTCCCTTCGTGCCAGGAACAGCCAAGATCTTTCTCAGGGTTTTAAATGCTTTTCTGCTAATCTAACACATCCCTAAATTTCTATGTATGCTTCATTCTAGTTTCAGCTAAAACCTACCTAGTTATTTTCAAGTGAACCAATATTCTGAACAAGATGGCCGCCTGGCTCATAATGGCGGCCAGCTTCCAGCCTGATTCCACTTCAGTTTCAATGTAAAAACATAATATCTTTAAATTTTATAAAGACTGCTTATTCTTTTCATTTTCAGCAAGAACCCATTATTTAAATGACTTTTTGTATTTTTTTGACGATTTCTTTTTTCTTATTTTTTAAAAGACTTTTTTTATGTTGTTATAACAGACATTTTTATTATTTGGACATATTTTTACTGATTTATACTCCGATTAGGAGAAACATTTTTGCACTTTGGCAGAATTCGCCAAAGCGCCAGCACCCCCTTTGTCCTGCTTAGGATCCAAGGCACCCCCATCTAGTTACCCTGCACCCCTCTGTAACCTTTCCATGCTACCTGCAGGAACAGAGCAGCACAGTCCCACTGTGCACTACCAGCCTGTACACATCCCTTTCAAGCTACTCAGCACAAAGCCTGTGCTGTCTGTGGGAACCAGGTTTATTCAGCCCACGGGTCCAGGTTCAGCAATGTGCAGAGCTCAGCATTACATTAATTTGAATATCCCGCGCTCTGCTTCCTTTGGCACCATGTGACTTTTCCTGTCACATGACCAGTATGCCGTTACAGGTCCTCCTAGGAGGGTGTAAATTATCATGTCTTCTAGTAACCGTGTATTTATATACATTCTTACCATAGGGCGCATGCGCGCGATTGTGTCTCCACCCTCCCAAACAGAAGGACGCATGTTTACGTCACCCGAAATCCAGCCAATCACGTTGCAGCGTGGTCCCCCACGACGGCCTTCTCTCTTTGCTCAATCCCCGGCCTTGCCTGATGTACTCATGCCGTTTCGGTGGGGGGCTCGGACGGGCTCAACCTGACTCTAGCTCCGGAAGGCACGTCGTGTTGAGGCCTCTGCGTCCGCCGTTCGTTGCGAGCAGGTTGAGAGTGACCATCACGGTATCGCCTTCTTAAAAATCAAGGTAGCACCAGTAGAGAAACCTTTCAATGTTTAATGGCAAACCGGCTGGTCTGAAAAGCCAAGTTTTGCCTTGAAAATAAATGTTGGTGTCCATATTCCCTTGAAGTGTTTTTTTTTGTTATCTTGAATGCAATTACCATATCGTAATGATTTACTGACAAACTCAATAGTAAACTGTGATCATATGAACTTATTAAAAGGAACCAAAATATGGGTTTAAACCAAACCAAATTTGGTAGTTTTATAGAACAAAAAATTATCTACACACAACTAATTAAATGTACAAATCCCTTTTGTGCTGATGGACAGCCCAGGAAAGGTGCTGCTCCACCATACGATGAATTCAGGTGCTAAAAAGCATAATACAATTACAAGTATTTATAACTAAAGCGCTAACAATTTCCATAGCCCTGTACAATGGGTGAGACAGAATAACAAATATACATACAAGTTAAACACACAGAACAGTAGGAGATAGGACCCTGCTCAAGAGCTTACAGTCTAAGAGGAGGGGGGTGACACAGTAGGTGAGGGTAAGTAGAGAACCTGAAGTAGCAGGGGTGCATGTGGGCTGGATGGGAAGATGGTGCAAGAAATGTACAGTGGGGGAATCGGAGTGAGCCGATAGGCTTCTCTGAAGTAATGTGTTTTCAGAAACGTCTTGAAGAACTGGAGAGACAGGGAGAGTCTGATGTTGCGTGGGGTCCGCAGGGTCGGCGAAATAGGATTGCTGAATCGCCCAGAAGTGCAGGGAACGAAAAGTCGCCGATCCTATGGTGAATTTTCAATTCTTTTTGACTAACCCTCACATTAATTTAGACCCCTCTATCTATGGAGCCTTACAGGGTAGAGGGACCTATATATTATCATTAGGAGGGTCAGATTATGACCATTCCAGTGATAGAAACCTGATCAGGTTTGTGACGGATCGGCTGCCACAGGATTTATTTAGTTTAATTTCATTCTTATTTTGTTATATTTCGTTTACCATTTATTTATAGGAACCAATTCCCTTGTTAGATTTAGTGTAAAACTGTTGCTAGACTTCTAATTAATCATGTTTTTCCCCTGCACCATCCTGCTAGTAGTAACCAGAGTACATGCTTGTTACAACGTATCACTCACTGAAACAGCCCGGCTGCAATTTGTCTGTATATCTCAAGTGCTGATTAATAACTCGTTCCCCTTTGTGTCCAGCGTGTACCAAACAAAATATGTTAGTGTTCCTGCAAAGTGTACCCCGGCTTGTCTCATATTGTGTAAGGCAGGAGGTTCCCCAGGAGATTGCGAATACCGCTGGCAAGCTGCCAAAACCCTACTCCTGTTCAACCGCCTGCCCTGGAGCCCCTTTTGTCCCCACAGGGCACTTTTTGGACATTAGGTCCCCAGGGAGGGTTGCCTGGTGTGGGGGGAGTTTGAAGAGGAAGCGCCATTGTGAACCCCTCCATCCGACGGTCCCAAAACAGAGCGGCTACAGCTATGGAGCTCTAAGGCGAATACACCTCACCCGCTGCTGGGCTGTTTGTAATCACTGCTGCTCGGTCCCCGTTCCTGTATCAGGGTGCTCTTTTGGCAAGACTAACCAGGGGACCAGAGCTAGCCAGCAGAACCCAGAAAGTGTTGCTGCTCCAGCGGAATTAACCCCTACAGACCCGCAATGCTAAGAAGAGCCCATGTTGGATATACAAAGGGACTCGGGCTGGAGGCGGTGGCAGAGCTGGCACCAGGATGTCTGGAGGGGCTGGGTTAAGAACAATGGCCAGCCGGGTTATCAAGATCTTGTCAATGTATATAAGCACTGTCTGTTCCCATTCTAAATACACTCTGATTTACCTTCAACCTACACTTTTGTGTTGACTAACAGGGTTATCCAAAGAGATTCGAATTGCTTGAGAAAGGTAACCGAACGCTGAAAATCAGCGTTCGGTTACCTTTCCTGGCCATTCGGCTATCCAGAGAGCAGGCAATACGCCAAATCCTGGCGAATTGCCTGCAATACGGTGCCTGTTCGGTCCCTGTTCGAGGGCAGTGAAATCCCCATCAAAAAGCACTGCTTCGGCTATTCAGAGAACACAACCAGCAGTGAAAGGTTCCCCTAATGCCCTGCCATTCGGTGGTTTAATTCGGCAAATTTATTCAGGAGAATCCATAGGCTTCAATGTTAAAAATATTCCCGTTTTAATTCAATATCTAATAAACCGTTCATTATAAAATTCTGCAGCAAAAAGTCTCTTATTTATAGATTTTTTAGGATACTTTAAGCATTTTTCTGAATTTTTTAAAAAAAATTAAAAGTCCGATTTTTTTTTTTTTTTTTTTCAGTTTGCTTATTTTTTTTGTAACAGCCCTCTTTATTATCATTCCCTGGACCTCCTGTGAAAATTTCAGACATTTTCGCTCAGTAGTTTCTTTGCAAACAGCGTTTCATTTTCCCAGATTCATACAAATGGTTTTTCTAATTTATTCACTGCCTCCTCTACGTCACAGCTGCTTCGGCTCTGTGTGATTCGGCTCCTTTTCGGCTCCTGTTCGGCTCCTCTTCGAAGGTTAATCCAGATTTTTTGCTTGTTTTCAGAGTGCATTCGGTTAGTTTTCGGTGAGTTTACGGCAGCTTTTCCCTGCAATTCGGGGACCCTGTGCTGTTTGCTGAATACACCGCAGGGTCACCGAAATGCAATCGGCAAAAGGAACCGAATTGAAGAGAACGAAAAGTCACCGAACGTGCGGTGACTTTTCGAATCTCTTTGGATAACCCTGTAAGTGATTGGGGAGGGATACAGGGCTATTCTCACAGAGCCTCGGTATTCTCGGATCCAGGCAGAGACAAGCAGCGGACTGATGCCCTCTTAATAGCGGCATTACAGGCCCCATTCAGCAGATTGGCTGATTCTGAACAGCCGCCTTCACTGCATCCAGGGCAGACACCTTGGCTGGCATGCTACCTCCCAGTGCTCCAAGGCAAGGACGGAGTTAATGGCGAATCTACTCCTGCTGAGTAGCGGATTTCGTCACAAGGTTTATATAAAAATAATAAAATATTTAAAAAAAAAATTCTTCTGTCGCAGCACAATTTTTCACTTCACAAGTAGAAAGTGAACAGTGATGCTGCACTAACTCACCTTCTCATTTCCGATACTGCCAGAAAGTGTGGACGGCACAACGCATTGTTTTCATCGACAACCTGCACCATGGCACTGCAGTGAGGGGAGACTGTGGAACCTGCATCTCAGATTTTTACACCCCAGAAGGTCAACTGAGGGGTCACTGGAAAGGTCCGAGTTTGGCCTTTACAACGATGCCAAACATGACCATGTAATGTGTAAAAATAAAAAAAAATGGCATGACAATTTTAGTTTTTTCCCTCTGTTCTAAGGTGGTGGCATTATGTGCTTTTACTTCTAAAGCAAACAAAACCACTGCACTAACTCTCCTCATTTCCCAAGCCGGAACCAAATGTTGAGGTGGTGGTGCAAAGTATTATTACACATTGGTTCATCTAAAATACAAGCTTTGCTGCAAGGAGCCGGGAATTTTGGTTGCTCCGGCTGAGGCTAGGGTCAGACTAGCGCAGTTTTAACGTGCGTTTAGCCGCACGAAATCACGGCCGTACTAGCAGCAAATGACGTCCAATGCCGGGGAACATACGACGAACGGCCGCACGAAAGTTCGTCCGCGCAACGCAAGTGGCCAACGAACGCATTTTTCGAGAACGTCAACCGCTACTACTGACGTACAGAGTGCGCTGCGGCCGCATAGCGGCGTGTGTGCGTGATTAGGAGACGTCAGACGCTGCTAATGTCCGGCCAACATAACGTCCAGACTCAAAAAGTGTTTTATTGATGATCCGTACAAAATCACGGACGAAAAGGCGCATCGTATGACCGCTATCGCGTATTCCGGGGGAAAATACGTACGTTCGTTCGACCGAACGTTTTCACGGACGACGTGAAAAATGCGTTCGTCTGACCCTAGCCTGAAACGGAGCATCATTTTCCATAGCTAGGGTTAGGCTTACAAATTTAGTTTAGGTTATTTGCGTTTCTGTGATGGTACCGCGCACTCAATAAGCAAAAGACATACACTATCAGGGTTATTCAGAGAGAGGTGAAAAGCAGGAGAATGGCTGGAGGATGGAAAATTCTAGGTCAAAATAGCTAAACCAGAAAAATTCTCCCATTTATCTCACTTTCCAAATCGGCTATTTTGACCTAGAATTGTCCATTCTCCAGTCATTCTCCTGCTTTTCACCTCTCTCTGAATAACCCTGTACGTATTCTGAACAGATGATCTTCTCAAAGTCAGCTCATAGCATAGGAGACAAAATCATAGAGAAATAATTGCTCAATACGTTTGTATAACACAAGAGTAATTAATATATACAGGATTATTCAAAGAGATCCGAATTGCGGCCGAAATTTAGGCTGGGGTCAGACCAGCGTACTTTTAACGTGCGTTCTGGCGCACATAATTACGGCCGCACTAGCAGCAGATGACGGGCAATGACGGCCAATATACGATGTACGGCCGCACAGAAGTCCGGCCGTGCAACGCAAGTGGAATTTGAACGCATTTTTCAGAGAACGCTGAACCGCTAGTACTGATGTACTGAGTGCGCAGCTGCGGCATAGCGGCGTGTTTGCGTGATTAGGAGATGTCAGACACTGCTAATGTCCAGCCTACATAACGTCCAGACGCAAAAAGAGTTTTATTGACGATCCGTACAAAATCACGCCCGAAAATGCGCGTCGTCTGACCGTTTTTGCGCATTCCGTGAAAAAATACGTCAATGCGTTCGGACGCACTTTTTCACGTTCGCGGGGAAAAATGCTTTCGTCTGACCCTAGCCTTAACCGAACAGTGAAATTCAGCGTACGATTACCTTTCCTGGCCATTCGGCTATTCAGCGAGCAGGCAGTTCGACGAATTGCCTGCACATACGGTGCCTGTTGGGTGCCTGTTCGAGGGCAGGGAAATCCCCATAGAGAAGCAATGCTTCGTCTATTCAGAGGACAAAATACAGCAGTGAAAAGTTGCCGAATTGCCCTGCTGTTCGGTGGTTTCATGCGACAGGTTTATTCAAGCGATCCCATAGGCTTCAATGTTAAAAGTATTCCCGTTTTAGCTCAATATCTAATAATCTGTTGATTTATAATATTTTGCAGTATAAAGTCTCTTTATTTATAGATTTTTTTTAGTATCTGTTATGTATTTTTTGGGATTTTTTTGAAAAAAAATTTAAATCGTTTTTTCTTTTTCAGCTCTTTTTATTATGATTCATTGGATCTTATATGTAAATTTCAGACATTTTCGTTCTGGAGTTTCTTTGCAAACAGCGTTTCACTTTTCAAACATTCAAGCGTACTGTTTTTTTATTTTTTTATTTTTTTTGAGAAAGGATTTTACCAGGAAGGATACATTGAGATTTCTCTCGTTTTCAAGTATGTCTTGGGTGGTGAGTATGTACCGTTAGGTGTCTTGCCCAAGGACACTTACTGGAGAGGTGCTCCTGGGGATCGAACCCACGTCTCCACAGGCTCTCTCCACGCAGAGCAGTGATGTTACCTCTACTCCACCCAGACGGAACGTGCGGTGACTTTTCGATTCTCTTTGAATAACCCTGATAGTGATCACACACTTACAAATAGGGAGCCTTTACTGGCTCTGGTGTGATGTGCCTCGTGAGTGTTTTTCTTCATTTTCACGGGTGCCCATCCACCCTCAAGGATTCTTAATAAGGATCTTGTATAGGGATGCACCGATACCACTTTTTTAAGACCGAGTACGAGTACTGATACTTTTTTCAAGTACTCACCGATACCGAGTACCGATACTTTTATGTCATGTGACTACTTTCCAATAAGAACAGACCTCATATAAAAGTGCCCCCAGCTCACATGTATATATCCCCCCGAGATATAAATATATATATACAGAATGCCCCCAGCTCTCATGGATATTGCCCCAGCTCATAGATGTTGCCCAAGCTCATGGATATTGCCCCCAGCTCATGGATATGCCCCCAAGCTCTCATGGATATTGCCCCCAGCTCATGGATATTGCCCCCAGCTCATGGATATTGCTCCCAGCTCATGGATATTGCCGCAGCTCATGGATATTGCCCCAGCTCATAGATATTGCCCCAGCTCATGGATATTGCCCCAGCTCATGGATATTGCTCCCAGCTCATGGATATGCCCCAGCTCATGGATATTGCCCCCAGCTCATGGATAGTGCCCGCAGCTCATGGATAATGCCCCAGCTCATGGACATGCCCCAGCTCATGGATATTGCCCCCAGCTCATGGATATTGCCCCCAGCTCATGGATATTGCCCCCAGCTCATGGATATGCCCCCAAGCTCTCATGGATATTGCCCCAGCTCATGGATATGCCCCAGCTCATGGATATGGCCCCAGCTCATGGATATTGCCCCCAGCTCATGGATATGCCCCCATGCTCTCATGGATATTGCCCCAGCTCATGGATATTGCTCCCAGCTCATGGATATTGCCCCAGCTCATGGATATTGCCCCAGGTCATGGATATGCCCCAGCTCATGGATATTGCCCCCAGCTCATGGATATTGCCCCCAAGCTCATGGATAGTGCCCCCAGCTCATGGATAGTGCCCCCAGCTCATGGATATGCCCCAGCTCATGGATATTGCCCCAGCTCATGATATTGCCCCAGCTCATGGATATGGCCCCAGCTCATGGATATGCCCCAGCTCATGGATATGCGCCCCCATCACATGGATATTGCCCCCAGCTCATGGATATTGCCCCCAGCTCATGGATATTGCCCCCCCAGCTCATGGATATTGCCCCCAAGCTCTCATGGATAATGCCCCCCAGCTCATGGATATTGCCCCCCCAGCTCAGACCCCAGACCAGACCTGGGATGGCTGTTCGAATGCTCTATCGGCATTCGGACAGCCGTCCCTGGAGCTCTCCGTGGCATACTTACCTCCCCGAGCGACGCCGACAAAGTGTTCATGCGTGTGCTCGTTGAAGGACCCCAGCCGCGATCACGCGGGACTCCCACGTGATCACGGCTGGGGTCCTTCAACGTGCGGAAGCGCAGAAACTTTACCGGCTCAATGCCGGCTTTCGGTATCGGGGGAAATATCAGGGGTACTGCACGAGTACCATGTACTCCTGCAGTACCCAGTATCGGCACCAATATCGATGCTAGTATCGGTATCGGTGCAACCCTAATCTTGTATATGGAAAATATAAGCAGAAAAGATGGCGAATCTCCCTTGCTATTCCCAGTCAGTCACCCACACTGGTACTGAACAAGCCCTACCCTTAATTGCATTTGAGATCTGACGGGACCGTGCACTTTCAGGATGGTATGGCCGTAGATCCATGGATGTGATCAACACTTTACCTTGATAAAGTCACATAATGGTGACGAAACACGTCGATTTATTTGTCCAATAAACCTTTGGTTTTATACATTTCGTGCCTGTGCCCTTTTTCACCGGCATTAGCTGCAAAACTGTGTATGGTTCTTACTGGAGTAAGGTTGGTTCCAGAGGTGTCAGTCAGTGGATGGGAGATCCTGAGTGGCATCGCGAAGGCTGAGTAAATTCTATGTGCCTATATCACATTTGAATCGTTTGAGCATTCACCTATAGCAAGGGTTAATAGTTGCTGTACAGGTTTTATTGCCCTATGTGTTTGTTTTTTTCTTTTATAGTGGGACCCCTTCACTTTTTTCTTGTTTCATATTTACGGATGAAGTTACAGGAGCCATCCAATAAGGGGTTTACACCCACAACACATTTTTGTCTTTAGAATCCATACGTTGCAGGCAAGAAATCAAAAAAGCATCCCAGGTGACCTGCCTTGATTTCTTTCCCGCAGCATATGAGGAATTATACATGTTGTAGGGCAGCACTTTTCCCTGTTCTCCTCTCTGCGTGAAATAGTAATGTGTATCCAGGAAAACATGGCCGATGTGGCAACTCTAATACTAGCTGAGGTGCAAAGCTAAAACGGCTCAGCTTGTTGTAGCAGGTTACTGTATACATGTAAAGCGCTATAGATTCTGTTGGCATCATATACGTACCAAAAACAAAAGTAGAGTACCTATGCATTCACAATGGTGCACACAAAAGTAAAGGATCTATGTCCCCAGTGTATACACAGTTGTACAACTTTATTGACACATACAAATTGACAAGTAGACAAATAAAACCACATAAATATTGTATAATGAGTAGTCAGAGTACCTGGTTCATATCGTTATGGCAGGGGGAACAATGCCACACCTGTGGGGTGTATGAATTTTAGGAGTTCAAACCAGCATCATGGGTATGTTTGCCCCATAACAGTTGCAATGCGTTTGCCTAAGGGAATGGGTTAAAAAGGCATTACCATCCCATATCAGCCATCCAGGGATAAATTCAATGTTTTGAGCGTATAAGCAATTAGTTTCCAATATATGCCTTGTAGAAACCTCTGTCCAGTATAACTAATCCTCAATATCCCTGCAATGTCAGGGTAAAACAAACTGTCTATAAGGGCCCCATGGTATAGATCACAATACTCGGTGATTAACCAGACTCATCTGCATTATATAAAAACACCCACTGGCAACTCTGCCAATCCAGGTATTGTAGCAGATTAGAGATGGGAGATGGGGCAGATTAGATCTGTATATGTGCCTGTTTATACATATCTCCTCCATATAGAGTCATATTCATATTTGTGTCTGACCATTTCGGGAGCGTGTCCCTGTGTCCACAGCTGTAAATTCTAAAATGTAATTAAAATGGTTTTATCCTCCCCCCAAGGGAGAAAGCTAACATGTGGCTGTAAAATGGAATGTCTTTTGTGAACTGACATGTCGTGTAGCCTATTAGTCGCATCTTGAGAGCCAGCCCGGCACCAAGAGGTAGGTCCTATCTTCAAAGAAGAAAGCACATCCCTTGATCCCTAAGGGGGGGTCTGGGGCGAAGATGGACGCATTTGGGCAATTAAAGATTAATGATGAAGCATACTGAGCGTGCTCAGAAGAGGGGAATTCTGGGGAATGTAGGCAAAGGCTCTGCCAGCTAGGAGGCTGGAGTTAGAAAAAGGCAGCCCTATATATATTCTGGGGCAGGCCCTGGGCTGTGGCAGATCACAAGGGGTACATTTGAACGATGATCTGTCCATGTTTCTATCTCCAGGCCCCAGGAGTCGCCGATGCTAGCTTACTGATTAGGTTGTAAGTAATGCTCTGTGTTTAATCCTTTTCTTTTATTTGCTGTGTAGTGTGTAATTAATTGATTTATTCTATCTATAATTTTGGTAACCAATGCACTGTGATTTTTCTATATCCTAAATAAATATTACTTATTTAAGTTTCTGCTTCTGGCTGATGAGATCCATGCTTACTAAGAGACTGGAGTATTGCTGGTTGTTTTAAGCTCGGGTAGATACAAAATTGTGAGTTTCGATCGCTGGGGACGGCAGGGATTGTTGTCTATGCAGTCCCTGTCCGGGTCTAGGGTAGGCAGACAGCGCGGTTGCTTAGCCCTGCGCCTCTCGCAGTGTCCATGAGGGCTGGTGGCATCGTAACTAATAGAATAGTAAAGTGAGCCCAGGGATTGTGGGAGACGTAGTCATTACCTGCTTCAAGAGAAGACTTGTACTGCGTTGCAATCCTGGGATCATTGTATCGCGCTCTACGTACCTGTTGCGAGAGAAAGTGTGCGGGGACGGCTAGGTAAGCAAGCGCGTGGGGGCTTGTTGTCCACGCAGCCATTATCTGGGCTAGGCTGGGCAGATAGTGGGTGGCTTAACCCGTCGTCTTTCGCAGCAGCGCGCGTAGTGGTCATGACAGGTATCTCTTTCAAAAATTCATATAACTGTTAAAACACAAACACCCAACTAGTTTTGCCTGTATATCAGGCTTTATCAAGGGTGATCAAGCCTGGTATACAGGTGAAACTAGTTGGGTGTTTGTGTTTTAACAGTTATATGAATTTTTAAAGGATATACCTGGATTGGCAGGGTTGCCAGTGGGTGTTTGTATTATAATGCAGATGAGTCTGGTTAATCACCAGGAATTGATGCGGGGGGAGAGAGAGAATGTGAAGGAATTGATGCAGGGGTGATGAATTGATGCGGGGGTGGGGGGGTGATGAATTGATGGGGAGAGCTGATACACACCGCACATTACAGTGAGTTTTATTGCTGTGGTGCTCTGTCATATGCTCATACACAGTGAACATTGCAGTGATGTTTATTGCTGTGAAGCTCTGACACGCTCATACACACGGCACATTACTGTGATGTTTATTGCTGTGGTGCTCTGTTATGCGCATACACAATGCACATTGCTGTGAGGTTTATTGCTGTGGTGCTCTGTGATTCCCTCATACACACTGTACATTACAGTGTTTATTGCTGTGTTGCTTTGTTACACTCATACACAATTCACATTGCTGTGAGTTTCATTGCTGTGCATTCTGTGATATGGTCATACACACCGCACATTGTTTTGAGTTTTATTGCTGTGGAGCTCTGGGATACGCTCATACACACTGAACATTACAGTGCTTTTTATTGCTGTGGAGCTAGATTATTCATGAGCTAGTGCACATAGTAAAAACTGGTATAGAAATAGATGCTAGTATAACAAAATGTGGGCGAAGCTTAATGTGGGTGTGGTGGGTGTGGCACAAGGGGCCCCATGATTTCCAAATGTCCGGGCGCCCCATGAGTTGTCAGTCTGCCCCTGATTCCTTCATACATATAATACTGGTAAGACAGAGGGTTAACGAGAAGGTATTGTACCTTATGTTCTAATTGAACCGAAAAAAAACAATATCTGTATCAAGCAAATTCCCTTACTTATGGGATCAGACTAATTAGAACTTAAGATCCCAATATATACGATCATCATCCGATGGAAGCTGGGTATGACCACTTCGTTAAGGACGTGGACTTTATCAGCTTCCATCAGATGATGATCTTATATATTGTGTTGTGTATATTGCTTTTTTTCAGTTCAATTAGAACATAAGGCACAATACCTTCTCGTTAACCATCTGTCTTACCAGTATTATATGTATAAAGGAAACTTGACTGGAAATGTACATAGCATTTGAGGTTGGCTTCTAGGCATGTGCATTTGTTTTAGTACTAAAACGATTTAGTCCGAATTTTGGGATAATTTAGTTTTCGTATGACTCTAGATACGAAACTGCTCAGTCCAAAAAACGAAAGAAACTAAAATAAAATGCACTACATTTTAGTTTCAGTCCTTTTTGTGATATTACATTGATGAGTGAAGGAGACCAGCAATGAAGAGCGCAACATCGCAAAGCTACAGAAAAGGTTTGTATGCGTATTCCTTCCCGACCCCTACCCGAAAATCTGACAGTGATGCTCCAGAATACTCACTCGCAGCACAGCCAGCCAGCACAGGAGAGGAAACTTTTACTTAACCCTTGCATGTCTATGAGCCAGACAAGACGATAAAAGCAGCTGGAGAAGGAAAACATTCAAATAAATCACACTGAACGCTAATGACAGAGGAGGGCTGGATAGTAAAAAACCCTTTATAACAAGCAGCACTGTGAGAAGAGAGGGACTTTATAAAACGTGTGTTATCTCCCCTCCCACTTTGCATAATAGGGGCTTAGGTCTGATACATTTTATATTATCCAGGAGCACTATTCCCCTTTCCTCATCTATAATACACATTTTATATAAAGTCCCTCTCCTCTCCCAGTGCTGCTTGTTATAAAGGGTTTTTTACATCTAATACATTTAGTATCCAGCTCTCACAGTTACTCTGTCATTATGAGCCTTCAGTGTGATTTATTTGAATGTTTTCCCTGGATTTAAAGTGCTTTATTTTATTATAAAAATTAATTTGCACCAGTCATCTCTTCTCTGAGCTTTCAGACCGATTTACGTTAATATTTTCCCTCTCCCCAGCTTTTATAATCCTGTCTGTCTCCCCCACAGAGATACAAAGTTTAAGTAAAAGTTCCCTCTCCCGTTCTGGATAAGCATTGCATTCCGAAGTACTGCACCCTCCACATGCCAATGCAGTAGGATGTACTATACAGAGAGGGACATTAATTAATTCAGGAGGATGTTCTGTACATTACACAGAGAGTGGTATTAATTAATGCAGGTGGATGTTCTATACATTATACAGAGAGGGGTATTAATGCAGGAGGATGTTATCTACATTATGCAGAGAGGGGTATTAATTAATGCAGGAGGATGTTCTATACATTATACAGAGAGGAGCATTTTATTTTGAACCCTTTAAATCCAGTGGCTGTGAGCGCTGAGATTGGCTGCTTGTTATATTATCTTTCAGTACAATGTGTCAGGCTCAGCTGTTACAGTAACTGACTGCTGCTCATCACAGCGCTCAGAGTTTCAGTAAAACAAGGAAATAATATTGTTATAACCTCTTATATATAAAAATATTATTTACTAGTTTTACTGAAACTTTGAGCGCTGTGATGAGCAGCAGTCAGTTACTGTAACAGCTTTGCCTGACACATTGTGCTGAGAGTGAGAGATACTGTAACAAGCAGCGATCATCGATCTCAGCCTTTTGAGGAGCCACTACAATATTAATTGTATCCGCTGGTTTTCGGATGAATGAAATTAGTTTTCATACTAAAGAACTGAAAACAATTTTATTTTTAGCAACTAAATAAATTGCGTTTTAGGACTAATCCATCAGTTCAAAACAAAAATTTTTGCTGTGCACATGTCTACTGGCTTCTATATATATATTCTTTCTTTCTTTTTAACCGTTATAAATTCTTCTAATAAAGACTTATTTTAAACAGTTTTTGAGAAGGTAAACCATTGCCTATTGGTACTGAGCCCTTGTGGATCAGGTTAAGGCTCACGTCTTGCTTGTTTCTTGTTACAATATATGTCAGTTTAAGTCTGAATTTGTAGTTGACTATACCCCTCAAACGCACGACAACGTTGTATGACGGAATCTGTATCTTGTTATAGCCTCCAAGTAGAGATGCCAGGTTGGCCATGTTTTCCTGGACTATTTCATGCAAAGGGTAGCACAGAGAAAAATGCTGCCCTGCAACATGTATAATTTATATGCTGCAGGAAGGAAATCAAGGCAGTCACCTGGGATTCCTTTTTGATTTCTTACCTGCAGCGTATGGATTATACATGCTGTGGGGTGGCATTTTTCATGTACTGCCCATCAGCATGAATAAATTATATGTGTCCAGGGAAACCTTGGCGACCTGGCAACCGTATCTCTAAGTCATTGGTTCCCAAACCTGTCCTTAGGACCCTCTAACAGGCCAGATTTTACAGATCACCTTGGTGAAAAGCTGGCTGAATCTTACAATCACTGAGCAGCAAATCATATCACCTGTGCTGTGCTTCAGATATCTGGCAAACCTGGCCTGTCAGCAGGTCCTGAGGACAGGTTTTGGAAACACTGCTCCAAGTGGAAATATTGGGGCCGGACAATATTTAGTGGCTCCCACGATATCAGCTCTGTTATGATTGAGGTGCTGTATTAGCAGCTCGAGTCGCTATGTTAGGGAGCCACTAACTGATACCAACAACGGTGATGGTTAGGTTTACCGGATCAGCCAAGGTTTTCCTGGACACATATAATTTATTCATGCTGATGGGCAGTGCATGAAAAATGCAACCCTGTAGCATGTTGAAACCATATGCTGCACGTAAGAAATCGAAAAGGAATCCCAGGTGACCTGCCTTGATTTCCTTCCTGCAGCATAAAATTATTGCGGGGCAGCACCTTTCCCTGTGCTCCCCCTCTACATGAAATAGTAATGAGTGTTCCGAAAAACATGTCCGACCTGGCAACACTAGTGATGATCCTGCTCGAATTTTCTCTTAGAGTCCTTAGGACTGCATGGGGACAAGCACAACATTCCAGAAGCATCTGGGTAAAACAAAAGGGTAAACAATCTGCCCGATTGTCCCCCAAAACTAAATCGGAGGGTGCAAGCAACATGCGAGGTAAAAAATGACAAGCTCAGAGTCGTGTCTATAAATGCTCGCAGTTTAGTCAATAAAATCAATGAACTGGAGGCAATGATGGCAGCTGAAAAAGTAGATTTAGTGGTGGTTACTGAGACATGGTTCAGTGAGAAAAATAACTGGGACATAACAATACCGGGGTACTCTTTATATAGAAAAGACAGAGAAGGTAGGAAAGGAGGAGGAGTGGCCCTGTATGTGAAAAACAACATAAAAACGAACCAAATAAAAGTGAGCGAGGTGAACATAGAGTCAGTTTGGGTTACGCTAACATTTGGCAATCATACAGTAGCTCGTGTAGGTGTGATCTATAGACCCCCTGGACAAGTAGAAGAGCTAGATAATCTGCTGCTTGAGGAAATAGCCAAAATGGCAATGAAGGGGGAAGTTATTATCATGGGGGACTTTAATCTTCCTGATGTGAACTGGAAAACCAAAATAGCTGGGTGCACCAGGAGTACAAATATTCTAAACTCCTTACTGGGATTATCTCTAACACAAGTAGTTGAGGAGCCGACCCGTAAAGAGGCCATATTGGATTTAATACTCACAAATGGAGGTTTGGTATCGGACGTTGTTGTAGGTGAAAATTTGGGATCTAGTGATCACCAATCAGTATGGTTTAATATAACAACAGGGATGGAGCCGCACCACACAAAAAGAAAAGTTTTAGACTTTAAAAAAACAGATTTTTCTAAAATGAGATTTTGTGTGAATGAGTCATTATCAGACTGGAGGAGTTTAAAGAGAGTCCAGGAGAAATGGGATTATTTAAAGGAAGCATTATTGAAGGCCACAGGAAATTGCATTCGGCTTGTTAGCAAAAACAAAAAAGGGAAGAAACCACTGTGGTACTCTGCAGAAGTGGCCAAAATAGTGAAGAACAAGAAGATAGCATTCAATAATTATAAAAAAAACTCAGCATGAAGAGGATAGGCAAACCTATAAGATTAGGCAGAAACAGGCAAAGCAATTTATAAGAGCTTCCAAAGCACACGCAGAAGAGAAAATAGCTCAGTCAGTAAAAAAGGGGGACAAAACATTTTTTAGATACATAAACGAGAAAAGAAAAGTAAAACAAGGTTTAGTTAGATTAAAAACAAAAGAAGGAAGGTATGTAGAAGAGGATAAAAGTCTCGCTGACTGCCTCAATGAATATTTTTGTTCAGTCTTTGCAGAAGAAAAGGAAGGAAAGGGACCTCAGTTAGGAGAGAACACTAAAGAGACATTTACATATGAGTTTACAGAGGAGGAGGTTCTAAAGCAGCTGTCTAAAGTAAAGACAAGTCAATGGGGCCTGATGGGATCCATCCTAAATTATTAAAAGAGCTCAGTGATGTAATAGCAAAACCGTTAACAGATTTATTTAACCAATCCTTGTTAACAGGAGTCGTCCCAGAAGACTGGAAATTAGCAAATGTTGTGCCCATTTACAAGAAGGGTAGTAGGGAGGAATCGGGGAACTATAGGCCAGTTAGTCTTACGTCAGTAGTGGGGAAATTAATGGAAACCATGTTAAAGGAAAGGATTGTTGAACATCTAAAAACACATAGATTACAGGATCAGAAACAACATGGGTTTACCTCAGGGAGATCATGCCAAACTAATCTTATTGATTTTTTTGATTGGGTAACAAAAATAATAGACACAGGTGGTGCAGTAGACATTGCTTATTTAGATTTCAGTAAGGCTTTTGATACTGTTCCGCATAGAAGGCTTATCAATAAATTGCAATCTTTGAGTTTGGATTCCAATATTGTTGAATGGATTAGGCAGTGGCTGAGTGACAGACAACAGAGGGTTGTGGTAAATGGAGTTTATTCGGCGCAAGGTCTTGTTACCAGTGGGGTACCTCAGGGGTCAGTACTTGGACCCATTCTCTTTAATATTTTTATTAGTGATATTGCAGAAGGTATTAATGGAAAAGTATGTCTTTTTGCTGATGACACAAAAATTTGCAACAGGGTTGACGTTCCTGGAGGGATCAGCCAAATGACAAATGATTTAGGTAAACTAAAAAAATGGTCGGAGTTGTGGCAATTGAGTTTTAATGTGGATAAGTGCAAGATAATGCACCTGGGACGTAAAAACCAAGGGCTGAATATAGAATATTTGATACAGTCCTAACCTCAACATCTGAGGAAAGGGATTTAGGGGTTATTATTTCAGAGGATCTAAGGGTAAGTAGTCAATGTAATAGAGCAGCAGGAAATGCTAGCAGAATGCTTGGTTGTGTAGGGAGAAGTATTAGCAGTAGGAAAAGGGAAGTGCTCATGCCACTGTACAGAGCACTGGTGAGACCTCACTTGGAGTACTGTGTGCAGTACTGGAGACCGTATCTCCAGAAGGATATAGACATCTTAGAGAGAGTTCAGAGAAGGGCTACTAAAATGGTGTATGGCTTGAAGGAGAAAAGTTACCAAGAAAGGCTTAATGATCTTAACATGTACAGCTTGGAAAAAAGACGAGACAGAGGAGATATGATAGAAACATTTAAATACGTAAAGGGAATCCACAAGGTAGAGGAAGGGAGTATATTTAAAAGGAAACAAAATAGCAAAACAGAGGACATAGTCTTAGATTAGAGGGGCAAAGGTTTAAAAGTAACATCAGGAAGCATTATTTTACTGAGCGGGTGGTGGATACATGGAACAGTCTTCCAGTAGAAGTGGTAGAGGCCAAAACAGTAATTGAATTTAAGCAAGCATGGGATAGGCATAAGGCTATCCTAAACAAAAGATAAATCCAGGTCAAGTATCCATGTAATTGGGCAGACTAGATGAGCCGAAAGGTTCTTATCTGCCGACATTTTTCTATGTTTCTATGTTTCTATCTTGGAGCCTGGCTCCCAGATAATCAACATGTGTGTAACTTGCATGCATGCCAACATTCTAGCTGCCTGTAAGTGCTTAAGCGTGCAATAGAAGGCTGACAAAATGTTTTGTTCTAGATAATGCAGCTTCTTTGAAGACTGTCTAGTGGGCAGGGTCAACTAAGAGAAAAACCTACACCTGCCACCATGACTATATCAATCAACTTAAAGCGCATCTTCCATACTTACCTGTTGTCTCCTATAGGCCAGCTCTTCTGATCTCACCTGCAAGGAAACATCGGCAGCTCCGATCAGACCTCAGATTGCTGTGACCAGGATACCTCCAAGATGGTGATGCTCTATAGGTAAATATGAAAGGTGCACTTTAAACAATCATGGTGGCTCGAATAACTTTATAATGTACTGTGACGGAAGCCGCTACTCAAGAGGGAGTAGATCCGCTATGGGTGCCGAGTTCGCCTCGGAACAAGTCGTGGTAGCGAGCAGGCCTCAGGTTCCCTTGGAAAGTGTAGCAGTCAGCTATAGCGAAGCCCCGGCGATTCGTCCCGATAGTGTAGATTTTTCTCCCAAATACTTGTCGAGACGTAGTTTAGGTTAAACAGAAGGGCCCATTTATTGGGACATGCAGGGTACATATATACAACTCAGTTCCATTGTTCTCCCCCAGCCAGCCCTCAGACATCCTGGTGCCAGTTTTGCCACTGCCCGAGCCATAGCCCTTTTTGTATTTTTAACATGGGTTGCCACTGCCTCTAGCTCAATCCCAGTTTTTGGTGCCACACTGTCTGGCCCGCCTTGGGCCATTCCTCGTCTGGAAATTCCACCCCCTTGAGCACGAGCTCTGCTTCCGGCACGGGGCCCCCTTTGTAGCTTGGACGCTCAATGTGGGTTTGGCGGCAAGATCAGTGCGGGATGCGCAGGGCAGTGGAACTCGAAGTACATGGGCCTAGAAAAGTATTTGGGAGATGTGGGCCTGATGTTTCATATTGTTTTCCTGACATTTCCTTTGTTAAAGTCGCCTTGTATCTACAATATTAGATGCAGGGTGTTTGTGTTTTCTGTGTGCTCTATTACCTGATGTCTGTGTTTATATTAATATTTCCTTATGTGTTTATTGTAGAGTATTATTTCTTTGTACCTTCTCTCTGTATAGTGTACATCTCTGTATTAGCTGTTTTATGTATAGTGTAGAAAGATTCCCTTTGTTTACCCTGCTTCCCTCAACCTCCTGCCAGGTCTATTCCATTGTTCTGCACTGATCTAATCTGCAGAGTATTCTGGAAGGGCCGGGGTTGTCCCTCAACTGTGTTCTACCTGTGTGTGTTTTCAAATAAAGAGTCAGTCTTTGTTTGCTGCTCTAAAACTCTGGTCATGCCTGGCGTTTTTAGAGGTGTGGGGCTGCTGAAGTTGAATTTCGGGGCTCAGCTTGGCGAAAGCTAGAGGTTTGACAGAGGCACACGCTCGGTGTGCCAGACGGTCTGTCACACCGGGTATATCAGGGAACCACAATACACATAGGGATCACACAGACATAAATTGTAGAAACAAAATTTAACATTTAACTGGCAAACATTCTGGCAAAATATTGCAAAACTCAGTACCTAAGGGGGACACTACAGAAGGGTTGCCAGTTCGGCCATGTTTTCCTAAACTCATGTAATGTGTTCATGCAGATAGGCAGTGCATGAAAAAAATCACCCCCCCCCCCCAGCCAGGATGTAGCATTCACACGCTGCAGTTAAATCAAAAAAGAATCCCAGGTGGCCAATTATTATTATCCTTTATTTATATAGCGCCACAAATTCCGTAGCGCTTTACAAGATCAGTGTACAAGTGTCAGGGTCGAGGGAGCGGGAAACAGGAACCAGGTGTAGAAGCTATGACGAAGTACAGAGTAGGGAATATCCAGAAGAAGAGTCGAGACTTTCCAGGTTTGGTACACAACAAGGATATATTAGCATACGTTTAGCAGGTATACAACTCCTAAGAGAAGCGACGCTGTGGCAATGATAGTGTGTAAGGACTGGGTATATATAGGCAGCTGGGGTGGTCACGCCCCTCTGAATGGTGATGATTCGTCTCCCTATTGGGTCCCATCTGGGAGGTAGGCTCATCCTGGGGGCGAGCCCAGCCCCTGTCCGTCAAGGGCTCAGCCACGCCCCCCAACCTGTTAAAGGGAGTCTCCAGATCCAGACGCTGGTCTGGGCCACGCCCCCTCAAACCACGCGGTGAGGAGTCAGGCACTGTGGTGTTCTGGGGCTCCAAATCGGCGCCATGACAGGCCCCACCGGCCGCTCGGATCAGGCGTGGCCCGCCCAACGCCAGAGGAGGCAACCCCCGTGATCGGAGCAGCGCCACTGCGACCAACGCAGGCGAGGGTCCAGGCCGCGAGGCGGCACCAGGTGGGTCCCGGGGTCGCCGAGATCCCGCTTCAGGGCGTGACAGAACCCCCCCGAAGGAGCGCCCCCCGGGAGCGACCAGGGCCCGGTCTGCGCGGGTGCAAGCGATGAAATGCCCGGAGGAGAGCAGGTGCATGCACGTGCTGAACCGGTTCCCAAGACCGCTCCTCAGGGCCATACCCTTTCCAATGCACATAATATTGGAGTCTGCCTCTATGCAGACGGGAGTCAAGAATCCGGCCAATTTCATATTCCAGGGAATCCGACACCACGGAGGGAGGAGGAGGAGCAGGGGAGCGGCCGACGAAAGGATCGGGATGATACGACTTAAAAAGGGAGACATGGAAAACGGGGTGTATCTTGTATGAGTCCGGCAGTTGAAGACGAAAGGCAACAGAGTTGATTTTCTTAAGGATTCGAAATGGACCCACGAACTTTGGACCTAGTTTTTTGGATGGACAGGGCAACCGAAGGTTTTTTGTGGAAAGGAGGACCATGTCCCCGATTTGAAAATCCGGAGCAGGTCGTCGTCGTTTATCTGCAGCTCTTTTGTACGTCTCTTGAGCAGCTTGTAGGGTAGTCGCGGCTAGGCGGAATCCTTGCTTGAGGATAAGAAGGCGATTGGTTGCTTCAGGTACAGTGGTGGTTACAGGGATATTGGGAATAGCAGTGGGATGGAATCCGTAGTTTACATAGAACGGAGAGGAGTGTATGGAAGAGTGTTTACGAGAGTTGTATGAGAATTCTGCTGAGGGTAGGAGGTCAAGCCAGTCATCCTGGAGGAAGGAAGTGTAACAACGTAGGTGCTGTTCAAGAATTTGGTTGACCCGTTCCGTTTGTCCATTTGTCTGTGGATGAAAGGATGAAGAGAGGTTCCGCTGTATTCGTAATAAGGAGCAAAAGGCTTTCCAAAACTTAGACGTGAACTGAGTTCCCCTGTCTGTTGTTCTAGTATCGGGAATTCCATGGAGACGGAAAATATGGGTAAAAAATAAGGAGGCTGTTTCTCCGGCAGTCGGTAATTTCTTACTAGGAATGAAGTGTGCCATTTTAGTCAGTCTATCGACAACCACCATGATAGTGTTGAATCCTTTGGACGGAGGCAGGTCTACAATGAAGTCCATGGTTAGTTGCGTCCATGGTCTGTTTGGGACTGGTAGGGGGCAGAGTAAACCCGCAGTCTTGGTATGATTGACTTTTGTTCTGAGACATGTAGGGCATGATTGAACGTATTGTTTGACACTGAGTTCCACAGAGGGCCACCAAAACTGACGAAGAATAAGATCTAAGGTTGCTCGTATGCCTGGGTGTCCAGCCTGTGGAGAATCATGACATGTATGTAAGACGTCGAAGCGAGCTTCCTCTGGTACGAAGATACGATCCCTGGTAATATGAAGGCCTTCAGGATTTACTTCCAAAGAAGTGGTTGCGGTTAGAGTGCGAATTTTGTCATATACGGGGTGGATGATGCCGAGGAAACATTTTGAAGGTAGTATTGATGAGGGGATAGAAGGAATACTACATGAGTGATGGATGCGAGAAAGGGCGTCGGCCTTACCATTTTTCTGACCCGGTCTGTAGGTGACATGAAAAATAAAACGAGCAAAAAAGAGAGCCCAGCGGACCTGTCTTGGTTTGAGGCGTTTGGCAGAACGCAGATACTCGAGGTTTTTATGGTCTGTATAGACAGGGATCGGGTGTGAGGCACCCTCCAGTAGGTGACGCCATTCTTCAAGCCCTCTTTTGATTGCTAACAACTCGCGGTCTCCTATGTCGTAGTTGATCTCAGCCGGACTGAGTTTTTTCGAACAATATGCCACAGGGTGAAGAAGACCATCGGCAGCACGTTGAGAAAGGATCGCCCCAGTGGCTATTTCAGAGGCGTCCACCTCCAAGAAATAGGGTGTTTGAGGGTTAGGCATGGAGAGGATAGGAGTGGTAGAAAAACGGATACGAAGAGTGTTAAATGCCACTTGAGCCTCTGGAGTCCATTTGAAGGGTATTCCGGTCTTGGTAAGGATGGTTAATGGGTGTACTATCTTAGAGAATTTTTTTATAAATCTCCGGTAAAAATTGGCAAACCCCAGGAATCGTTGTACTGCCTTGCGGGTGTCAGGAATGGGCCAGGACAGGATGGCCTCTACTTTTTTAGGATCCATCTCGATCTGTCCTGGAGAAAGCACAAATCCGAGAAAATCCACCTTCGTTGTCTCAAATATGCATTTCTCGAGTTTGGCATATAGTTTGTTGTCACGGAGTCGTTGAAGAACGATACGCATATGGGAGCGGTGGTCTTCGAGGGACGAAGAAAAAATAAGGATGTCGTCGAGATAGGTGACAACGAAACAATCAAGGAGGTCTCTGAATACATCATTTATGAAATGTTGGAAGGTGGCCGGTGCGTTACACAATCCGTAGGGCATGACTGTGTATTCAAAGTGGCCGTAGCGTGATCGGAATGCGGTTTTCCACTCGTCTTGTTTCATCCTGACGAGATTGTAGGCTCCGCGTAAATCCAGTTTGGAATATATTTTGGCACCTTTCAGTCTCTCCAACAGTTCTGGTATGAGAGGTAAGGGGTATCGTTTTTTTACCGTTATCTTATTGAGGTCTCGGTAGTCCACGCATGGCCTTAACCCTCCATCCTTTTTATCTACGAAAAAGATGCCAGCTCCTGCCGGAGAGGTAGAGGGGCGAATGAATCCTTTTTCAAGGTTTTCTTTTATATATTCTTTTAACACAGTCAGCTCTGGTTCTGACAGGGGGTAGATACGGCCATAGGGAATGGCGGTTCCAGGAAGGAGATCTATAGGACAGTCATAGGGACGCCTTGGTGGTAGTGTCTCGGCTTTTTGTTTATCGAATACATCGTGGAACTCATGGTAGGCCTTGGGAAGGCAGACATTAGTCTGCACCATATCTTTGTCGAGTATGGACATTACAGTGTGTGTTTTCTGGAGACACGTTTGTTTACAACGAGGAGACAGAAACGACACAGATGCGGACGACCAGTGTATGTAAGGGTCATGTTGTTTAAGCCATGGAAGGCCGAGTATGACCGGGTATAGAGGTGAAGAGACAATATCAAAGCATAATGTCTCAGAATGCTCAGAACCTATGGTGACTTGTAACGGTATGGTTTCGTGTGTTATGGGTCCAGACTGCAAATGAGAGCCATCAACTAGTTGAACGCACACAGGAAAGGTTTTATTGTGAAGGGGAATAGACAAAAGTGAAGATAAGTTGTCATCCAGAAAGCACCCACTAGCTCCTGAGTCCACCATGGCTTGTAGCGGGATCGTCTTCTGCTGCCACTGTAATAAGATGGGGAGCAGTAAGAGAGGGGAGGGATTCTTAGATGTATGTATGGCATGTATGACATGAGGAATGGGCTTACCCCTTCTTGAAACATTTCTGATAGGACAATTACGAACTTGATGGCTGGCTTCAGCACAATAGAGGCATAGGTGGAGTTGGCGACGGCGGTCTACTTCGGCTCCGTCCGTTAACCAGGCCGATCTGCATGGGTTCAACCGAGGAACCTGGATTAGGCACCGGGACCAATGCTGTGGAAGCAGAAGGTTGTTCAGACAGATTAGAGATGGGTCTAGGTATCCAAGGGATTGTAGCTCCTCTTTCCTGACGTCTCTCTCTCATTCTGCGATCCACTAGAATACAGAAATCAATTAGGGCCTCCATATTAGGTGGTATGCCGACTCTAGCCAACTCATCTTTGAGGTGGTCCGCCAATCCTAAGCGGAATTGATCTAATAGTGCCGTGTCATTCCATCCTGTCTGATGAGAAAAGTGGCGAAATTCCGTTATGTACTCTTCGACGGGTCTACGGCCTTGTTTAAGGGTTCTGATGACCGTTTGGGCTGTATCACGTTGGTGTGGGTCTCTATACATTGAATCCAAAGCACGGGAAAATGAAGCCCAGGTATCTAGAGAAGGATCATTCTGGCGAAGAAGTGTGTGTGCCCATCTTTTCGGTTCTCCACCGAGGAGTGAGATGACTGCTCTGACCCTTATAAATTCTGAGTTGTAGGTTCGAGGTTTGAGAGAGAATAAGACATGGCAGTCTAAAACGAAAGTCTCGAACTTGGAACGATCCCCAAAGAAGCGGTCAGGCAGGGGAACCTGAGGTTCTGGGGTGGCTTCAGCGATGGGTTGGGGTGCAACGAGTTCGTCACCAGGATCGTAAGGCGGTGGGGGACCCATTGCATGGAATTGGTCTCGCAGTTGCTGTTGCTCCGCATGTAATTCCTGAATGGTTCTGGTGAGACCGGTAACTTGAAGGGTTAGGGCTTGTACCGCCTCAGTAACTTCTGCGGGTTCCATGGTCTGGCCACAGCGTACTGTCAGGGTCGAGGGAGCGGGAAACAGGAACCAGGTGTAGAAGCTATGACGAAGTACAGAGTAGGGAATATCCAGAAGAAGAGTCGAGACTTTCCAGGTTTGGTACACAACAAGGATATATTAGCATACGTTTAGCAGGTATACAACTCCTAAGAGAAGCGACGCTGTGGCAATGATAGTGTGTAAGGACTGGGTATATATAGGCAGCTGGGGTGGTCACGCCCCTCTGAACGGTGATGATTAGTCTCCCTATTGGGTCCCATCTGGGAGGTAGGCTCATCCTGGGGGCGAGCCCAGCCCCTGTCCGTCAAGGGCTCAGCCACGCCCCCCAACCTGTTAAAGGGAGTCTCCAGATCCAGACGCTGGTCTGGGCCACGCCCCCTCAAACCGCGCGGTGAGGAGTCAGGCACGTGGTGTTCTGGGGCTCCAAATCGGCGCCATGACAGGCCCCACCGGCCGCTCGGATCAGGCGTGGCCCGCCCAACGCCGGAGGAGGCAACCCCCGTGATCGGGGCAGCGCCACTGCGACCACCGCAGGCGAGGGTCCAGGCCGCGAGGCGGCACCAGGTGGGTCCCGGGGTCGCCGAGATCCCGCTTCAGGGCGTGACAACAAGGAGCTGATACATTGGAATACCACACATGGATGATGACCTGATTCAGGGGGACCCTGTTCCCAAGGGGACTTCCGATCCATGATATGTAATCTATCGTTAAGTGTCTTGCCCAAGGACACGAGTTGGTGGCGTCTTCTGAGTGGGATCGTGCCTCCAGCTGTCTCACTTTTTTCCGTGACTCACCTTTTTTGGTACTGGTGGCCCGGTGACGTTTCAAGTAGATCACCTCCCTGCTGTGTGCCCACCAGGTCCTCTACAGTTGGGAATCTTCGGGTTTCCTGGTTTCCTGATTGTCAGCCACAATGGCAAGTATCACCTGTCGACGTTCTTGGCGGAGACAAGAGCGGTCCTTGTCACGTGGAAGATGGTCCCAGCGCCACTGGGCCCACCGCCCCGACGACTGAACCCGGCTGACTGTTTTTCCCCCTCATATTTTTGTTTTTCCTCCCCTTTTTGTTTCCTTTGAATTTTTCACTTGGGCATGCTGTTCCTTTTCCTTTTTTGACTTGGTTACTGATCCGGGGTGTCAGTACCCCTTGCCCCCTCTCCTTTTTTTTTTCTTCTTCTTTATTGTGTGTGGGACACTGAGATGACATGGGCGCACTGACTGTGCGCCAACCATGGCTCTGACTGTCTGTTGGCCTCAGGTCTCCTGGCCCTTTGGCCTCTTCTACGGCCCCTGGTTTTTCCTGAGGGCGGTCGGGGTGAGCCAGAAATACTGCATCTTTAGGGCGGTCCCCCACCTTCCTTATCCCCCCCTCGAGATTTTCCCTGACGGCCCTTCTTCGGACTCTGCCTGCACTTGAGTCATTTCACCTGTTTGGTTTTTGCCCCTCCCCCTGCTATGTTTGGTTGTATTTTGTGTCCTCTACCACCACTTTCTGTGGCTTACTCCTGTGTATCCCCTCCTTGTATGCTTGCCTTTTCAATAATTTTTTAATTCATTAAAAAAAAAAAAATGGCATTGGTGTACCAGCTTGATGGGCTGCTCTATAACCGTGGAGACCCAGGTTCGAATCCCAGCCAGAGCACTTCTCCAGTAAAGGTCTTTTGGCAAGACACCTAACGGTAACATCTGTGGAGAAGCAAGTCAAAATCCCGTTCACCACGTCCCTCCAATACAACTATGGAGAATCAAGTCTTGACTTTACAAGAAGCGGGTTCAACCTAACCACCAGGTCGCTGATCTTAAATCATGGAAAGACGACTCGATCCCACTCAGAAGATGCCACCAGTGAGTGTCCTTGGGTAAGACACCTAACGATATGGATGTGCCTACCTCACAAAATACTTGTACATCTCACAGATTGTACGTTCCCTTGGGACCAGGGTTCCCCTGAATCAGGTCATATCATCCATGCAGTGGTGGAAGTACCAGGGTCGCAGCGGTCGCGGTTGCGACCAGGCCCTGACATTCCGCCACTGGAAGGGGGCCCAGCACCGCCCGCCAGATTCCGGCAATCGGCGCCGGAATCTGGGGGCAGCGCGGCCGTTCCTCTCCCTGCGTGTGACCGCTGGTTTGCAGCTTGGCAGCTCGTGGGATGGGAACTACCTGACCGGCACACAAGATCGTCTTGCGATTAACTCGGCTGCGCTGGTCAGGTGGTTTCCGGTGAGCGGCCAGGCTGGATGCTTTCAGCGGCCCCTCGCCTCGGAGAGGAACAGAACACCGGCGGCAGCAGAGGTGAGCTGGGGGCACTATATACCCATAGGAGCTGGGGCACTGCTGTAAGAGAACCCATGAACCCATGAGAACTGGGGGCAAATATATCCATGAGAGCTGGGGGCAAATATATCAATGAGAGCTGGGGGCAAATATATCCATAAGAGCTGGGGGAGAATATATCCATAAGAGCTGGGGGAGAATATATCCATAAGAGCTGGGGGAGAATATATCCATAAGAGCTGGGGGCAAATATATCCATAAGAGCTGGGGGCAAATATATCCATAAGAGCTGGGGGAAAATATATCCATAAGAGCTGGAGGCAAATATATCCATAAGAGTTGGGGGCAAATATATCCATAAGAGCTGGAGACAAATATATCCATATGAGCTGGGGGCAAATATATCCATAAGAGCTGGGGGCAAATGTAGCCATAAGAGCTGGGGGAAATATATACCCATGTGAGCTGGGGGGAAATCTATCCATAAGAGCTGGAGGCAAATATATCCATAAGAGCTGGGGGCAAATATATCCATTAGAGCTGGAGGCAAATATATCCATAAGAGCTGGAGACAAATATATCCATATGAGCTGGATGCAAATATATCCATATGAGCTGGGGGCAAATATATCCATAAGAGCTGGGGGCAATATATAGCCATAAGAGCTGAGGGCAATATATACCCATGTGAGCTGGGGGCAATAAATCCATGAGAGCTGGGGAAAGTATATATCCACGTGAGCTGGGGGCAATATATACCCATGTGTGAGCTGGGGGCAATATATACCCATGTGTGAGCTGGGGGCAATATGTACCCAGGTGAGCTGGGGCAATATATACCCATGTGAGTGGGGGGCAATATATATCCTTGTGAGCTGGGACAATACTATCTTTCTTTTATATTGCAGGGGAAAAAAAAGTGAAAATATAGTTTTTTTTGGGGGGGGGGCCCTTCATGGATTCTTGCACCGGGGCCCTCAGGTTTCTAGTTATGCCACTGCATCCATGTGTGGTATTCTAATGTATCAACTCCTCGTACACTGATCTTGTAAAGCGCTGCAGAATTTGTGGCGCTGTATAAATAAAGAATAATAATAATAATCTTTAGTTGTTGAAGGTAAAGCTTTGTTAGTCTGAAGAAACACCTGGCTCCTAGATTCAAAGCCCTGATTTAAGCTCCTATTAAGAGTATAATAGACTTCCTTGTTTTTCTTATTTTTTTAAGTTCGGTGGAATTTGTTGATGTTAATTCAGCGCAATTTGTCAGTTAGCGGTGCAATTCAGTGCTTTTCCCAATGTCCGATAACTGCTTCGGCATCTCCAATTCGGCAAAATACCGTGAACATTTGCTAAATAGTGATAGCTTGACCAAGTTCCTGCACTCGGAGGCTCACTAAGTCTCATTAAGCTCCACAGTGGTCACCGTGCCGAGAGTGTCCCTTTAAGGCAAATGCTATATCCACCCCTTGATGAGATTTTGCAAAGTGCACCTGGCCAGTGCAGGGTTACCTTTTAAGTAAAAGTGTTAGAAACTGTCACACAAACAATGCCTAAACTTTGTTCATTTTTTTGGGATTGATCAATAAATCCACCAGCCATTTTTGTCTTATTAAGTAAGTGTATGGTCAGTGTCAGTGTGACTTTTTAAGGTAGGCATGGCCTTGTCGTTATTATTTCTGTAATAATTCCAATACAGTATAGGTAAATGAAAACAGATCAGAGTTCACCTTTTATCTTGGATTTCTTTGCAGCGGCCGTGACACACAGCTCTTGATCCAGTGCAGCTAGCGGAGAGAGACGTGACACGCTCCGCCTGTCACAAGCTGCGTGAGACTAATATATACCAAGGGAGATGGGGACAGATGAGGACGAGACTGAACATCAGCGGCAATTCAGTGCAGCAGTGTCTGTCATCCAAGGTTTGCCCAAAAATGGTAGGTGCTCCTTCACAGGAAGTCTATAATTCAGAGCAGCTTGATGTTGGTAACAAATTGTGTTGTTTTTATGTGTGGGTGTGTGTATCCAGCATGACAAGCCCTGGGCCATAATACCCACTGGCTTGTAGAATTTTGCTCCTGCCTCCTAAATCTCTGGATTATTTGATATAAATCAATATAGAAAGGTTTTCTTGGCTCCTAGGTTTTCTTACTGGCTCCTACGTTTGATACAAATCGGTCAAGCCCAAGTGTATACATAGAGCAAGCTGCTCATTCTTCGTATAGAACATCCATGACTGCAACGCGTCTGAATTCTATAGTCTGTACAAAATGTAGCAAGTTACAGTGTTAACTTTAAAAGTTGAGAAGAATATCTAAATTAATATTTTAGGGCTGAAAATGGAAAGCAGGGGACAGATGGTTTAAACATTAACCCCTCCACAAACCTCTCCTATTTTAATGCTTTAGTTTTAAATTCACCCTGAATCCAGTGCCGCGCACTATTCCTGGAGAAACATGTTGCTGGCTTCCTGTAAGCAGCAGCTGTCACATGAACATGGGGAGGCAGCCAATCCAATGGCTCTCCATGCTGAACGAATTGAGAGCAATTCTGTGAAGCTAAGTCCCAAAGGTCACAGTAGCCAGTAACCTGAGCGCAGGTTCTGGGTGGCAACAAGCCTCTGCACTAGGAGGGCTGAATTAGCCCTCTTAGGTGCCCACCGTATGAAAGGAGATGGATGAAGCACTCAGGGCACTGTGACCTCCCAAATAACATTGAGCAATCACAGTGCATATAGTGTCCTTTCGATATGGTTATATCAATAGAAAAACAACCACATATTTTTAATACTAGCAATTTTTTTTTGTCATTGTGTGGTGCCTGAAGCTTAATAATGAAGCTGGTATGTATTGTACCTGCTTTTGTCCTTGAATGTGTGATGCCTAATTTTTATTCATACTTTATGAATACCCTTTTATGTAAATCACAGCTGATGATATGTATTTGTCACGCACATGGAGTGGAGGTTGAAACCTCCATTAAGTTGCAGGTAGGTGGATTACTTGCACATATAGAACACCCTGGTGTCCTTGCGGTCTTTAATGGACTTTCAATACTAGATGTACGACTCTTCCGGTTTCCTCTAGTCGTGTGATGTAGACCTTAAAAACTAGATTTAAACTGGTAGCATGTTAAGAATACATTTTATTGATTTATTTGACCATATCAATGCCAAATGCATAGTAGGATCTGCAATATATATATTGCATATCCACCACACATAAAGAGAAATTAAATAAGTATGATAAAATAATAGGCCTATTGAGTTGTTTTAAGGAAGCTCATTTTTAAAAGCCATTGATTTAATTATAGTACAATCTTTATTTGTAGAGACGTGACAGATCCTCTGGACCAAAGTCTATCTTTCTTAAGGATGTTACTCTCTGCTTTTAATTTAATTTTTTTACAAGGGCATTGAAAACCCCATAGTTTACCATTATTCCAAAGAACAGAGATAAACTTCAGAGGTCCAGATAGGAAAAATCAAATAGCAAAAGGAGAACATTCATTGATGAAGTTTTTCCTGCTGCAGTTTTAAATTCCTTCACTGGATTACCGATATTTATTGTTGCAGCAATAGTAATCTGTGGTGGTTAGTGAATAACCCTGATAGTTTTATTTTTTTTATCCTTTTGGAACTTTATAGACTGCATCTCCTCATTGACCGCAGACAAAACTAGGTTGGTTTTGTCAGTGAGTGGGTGATATACATACATACCAGAATAAATTCTATTTATCAGTGGCGTCACTAGGGTTGGTGTCACCCGGTGCGGCAACTCATGGTGTCACCCCCCCCCCCCCGAGTTTTGCGGTTTCTTTTTTTAGCTACTCTTACTCATAAATCAGTACTCCAAAATAACACTGAATGCTCATACACACGGCGCACATTAATGTGAGGTTTATTGCTGTGGAGCTCTCTCATATGCTCGCACACAAATTTTGGCCAACTGCCAGCAAGTACGGTGCCTGTTCGAAGGCAGTGAAAGTGAAGGCACACATGGATATATATTGCCCCCAGCAGCTCTGGATTTATTGCACCAGCTCACAATTATATATTGCCCCCAGCAGCTCACCCATGGATATATATTGCCCCAGCTCACATATGGATATATTGCCCCCAGCTCACACATGGATATATTGCCCCCAGCTCACACATGGATATATTGCCCCCAGCTCACATATGGATATATTGCCCCAGACCAGCTCACACATGGAATATATTGCCCCAGACCAGCTCACACATGGAATATATTGCCCGACCAGCTCACACATGGATATATTGCCCCCAGACCAGCTCACACATGGATATATTGCCCCCAGAACAGCTCACACATGGATATATTGGCCCCAGCTCACACATGGATATATTGGCCCCAGCTCACACATGGATATATTGCCCCAGCTCACACATGGATATATTGCCCCAGCTCACACATGGATATATTGCCCCAGCTCACACATGGATATATTGCCCCAGCTCACATATGGATATATTGCACCCCAGCTCACATATGGATATATAGTGCCCCAGCTCACACATGGACATATTGCCCCCAGCTCACACATGGAATATATTGCCCCAGACCAGCTCACACGTGGAATATATTGCCCCAGTCCAGCTCACATGTGGAATATATTACCCCAGACCAACTCACACGTGGAATATATTGCCCCAAACCAGCTCACACGTGGAGTATATTGCCCCAGACCAGCTCACAGTTGGTTATATTTGCCCCCAGCTCATATGGGTATATTTGCCCCCCAACTCATATGGGTATATTTGCCCCCCAGCTCATATGGGTATATTTGCTCCCCCCCAGCTCGTATGGGTATATTTTCCCCCCAGCTTGTATGGGTATATTTGTCCCCCCAGGTCGTATGTGTATATTTGCCCCCCCAGCTCCTATGGGTATATTTGCCCCCCAGCTCTCACCTCCTGTCTGGTACACCGGGAGGCGGGAGGGTGCCTGTCTGCTCCCCTGAGAAGATCCTGCCGACGGCCACGTGCTTTTTTCTCTTATGTGCGGCCGCCAGCATGAATATCTACCGCTCGTCTGGTGTTCTATACACCAGCCAGCCGCGATCTCGCGGCTGTCTGGTGTATAGAACACCAGACGAGCAGCAGATATTCATGCTGGCGGCCGCGCATAAGAGAAAAAAGCACGCGGCCGCCGGCAGGATCTTCTCGGGGGGAGCGCCTGGGTGCCCCCCCACTGTATGCTTGGGGCCACGGCCTCGCCGCACTTTGGTGTCACCCTTAGGGCAGGTGACACCTGGTGCGGGCTGCACCCCCCGCCCATACGTAGCGACGCCACTGACTGTTATCAGAACATGATTAAAGGAACACTCTACGGGCACTGAGCTAAAACTGGGACACAAAGGGGAAAAATTTGTGTTCGCTAACTTCCCCTTAGTGTCCCGGTTTCCCCAACAGATCGTGGGGCAGGGGCTGAGTCCGGCAGCCTCCTGTTAGCGATCTCAAAGCTCGCGGATGCTTGGGCAGCGCTACAGCGCCGTCCCCAGCATCCTCTCCATGGCGTCCATAGGATTCCATGGAGGATCGTGCTGCTGGGTCACATGACTGTCAGAATCTTGCCTCTTGCGAGATCCTGCTGAGTGATTGCAGAGGGAGACAGGGGACTTTCTTCTCCCAGTCTCCCTCTGCTCCCAGTGGCCAGAAGCAGCGGATCGGGCCGCCGTCCTCGCCGCGGGATAAGAGGTGAGTATTTGTTTTTTGGGGGGGTTTGAGCTGCAGGTAATGGATTCTGCAGCAGTGGAAAATGCCGATGGCATTATCTCTGAGATCAATTGCGTTGGCGATTGGTCTCAGAGAGGCCGTGGTGGATCACGCGTGCTCAATGTTCTGCGCAGGCGCTACGGGACTTGCGTACATTAAATTCACAAATTCCGGTGCGGTATCGCAGGAAGTGAAAATTGTGCAGAAAAGCCTCAGGTACTTCTGGGTTCGTGAGTCCCTGCACGTGACAAGGGACAAAAGGTAAGTAAAATTGGGCAAAATAAAAAGAAATTATGCTGTAACCCAATTAAGCGCCAATATATAACAACAATAAATAAAGTGCAAAATGCTGCCACAATTAAGAGTGGTACAACCGTGATCATTCAAAAGGTTGGAAAAATTGGACATAGAAAAGAGAAAGAAACCCCTATTTTATATTTTGCACCGATAGGGGTTTCTTTCTGTTTTCTTTGTCCAAAAATAATTGGGCAGAGGCTGTCAGCATCCTCTGCCCAATTATTTAAGAGCAAAAAGGGACACTCTTCTTTTCAGTATAGTGTTTCTTTAAACCCTATCCTGGCAGCCTTTAGCGATGGTGATCGGGTCAAAAGGCGAAACGGTACGGTTTTACAACAGTTGTACTTTTGGCGTAGAAGTCAGAGTTCCACTTTTGACCTTTTCCCTTCAAATCGTGATTGTAACGCTGTCAGTAGTTCCACAAGCGATATTTGTGCAAGCCTTCTTTTTAATTTCTCTAATTTCATTTTTTTTAAAATTATAAAACAATAACCTCTTTTCCGCGTACATTCCAAGATATGTTGTCTGTATTAAGACATCTATAACAAATTGCATTTCAGATGTTTCATTCCTGAGTTTGGATTTTTAGCCATAATGATAAAACTCTTGTATCAAAAGAAAGAAAACAAACTCTACATCATGTATTTGTTAGTTGATGTTTGTTTTAATAATATAATTTAAAAATAAACCTGTAGCCTCAAAAGTGAAAGATCCTGCTATAATCCTCACAGGTGTGTGTCCATTGCTTTTCGATACAAACCTTTTCTGTTGGTTTCCAGAGTTTTCACTAAGCACCAGCATGCAACTCCAGGTTCTCGAGACTAAACTTTTGCCGTTTTATATGCATGTGGTATTGAAGAAACCATGGGCTCTATCCCAAATTTAATGTTAATGATTACTTGAGACACAATAATTTTGTTACTGTTGTCCCTTGTGCAGTCGTAACCACTATACTTGCTATTTCATGACAAGCAGTTATAGTTTTGCATAATTTAAAGGATGCTCAAATGTGGTCATTGTAACAGATCTCAGTACCCCAACAGGGACACATCTGCCAATGCCGCTTCCCTGCTGGACCCCTGTGTTCTCTTCATGACTCTTGTGCCTTTCTCCTGGTCCTTAGCCGCAGCTTAAAGACGGGTACACATAGAGATTCTTGCTAGCGTCCCCCAGAAATAAACTGTGGTTGTAAATCTGAAGCTCTGCACTGGAACAGCGAACAGAATATAGCTGCTACCCAAACCATGAGTTGTGACTGCATGTAGGGTCAGAATAGAACTATTTTAATCAGGGACACACACACATTTCTATTTGAACCCAGGACGTACTTGAAACCTAGAGAAATCTCAATGTATCCTTCCTGGTAAAATCCTTTATAAATAAATAAATAAATATGATTTTACATGGGTCATTTACATATACAAAAACCTCCCTAGAAACTGCTGGGGGCCCAACCAGACCGAAACAGACAATGGGACACATTTGCCTCTTGGATGGTGAAACATAATTAGATTAGGTAGACAGTTAATTTACACATTACATAACATTTCTAATGAGGCAGGACAATGGGAATCGGGATGATAACAGATTACAATCCTCATATTTACAACCTATTCAAATAGAAACAGGTAACACATTACTGACACAAAGGTCAACTGGACAGCTAATCCTGTCAGCAAGATAACAGATACACCAAACAATAGACAGACAATAGCATTCTTGCATAATCACAGAAACACAATTTAAACCAAATCACAAACAGTATGTCAATGCCGAAATGTTCTATGAACATTCTTTGCCATAATCACCCATAGTCTGTGGGCATGAGGCTGGCATCTGCTACTCTCCAAAGGGCACACAGTCTATCTGTAGTGAAGGCAATGATATGAGTGCCCGCGCCAGCCACTCTCTGACGCTTGAAATCTAAGTCCTTTAAAAGGTAGTGGAGGCTTCCGTCACGTCATAATATGAGGATAACAAGTGATTTCAAGGCACTTACTATTTCTGACGCTGGCACAATGATGGCAAAAAAATATTTGGACCATAAAACTATTAAAGCCCTTAATCCTGTGGTGAAGCGTACTATGCCCTGTTCCCTCTACCAGAAGCACATTGAGGTCAGGTGTTTACAATCAGCAGGTTGCTACCGTGTGGCTGTGACGTTGTAAAATGTTGTGTTTTTTAAACTGTCGCTCTTTCAATGCATTTTACTGATATACTCATATTATTTTTCTGACACGAGTAAAGTGCAAAAATAACATTAGTGTACGTTTTAGTGTTTGTATTTGATTAGTGTTAACCCTGACCAACAGGTTCTGCTCCATTTTTCAATGCAATCTTCACTAGGAGTTTATGAATTTACTCTACATTTTTAAAATTGCATCTGTTTTATCACTGCAACTTTCTCCTTTGCCAGAAGGTGGAGATGTTTCAATAGGATACCGAGGTCACAGTTTCAACCAATGTGATGTTCTCTTGAATGATCTTATCTGCCAGATTACTCAGTACTGCGCAACCCGAACAATAGTCCGGAAAGGTACCGTTAGTATCCCGTATAAGGCTCAGAAGGAGTCATCATAATAAACTTTATTGTAAATTTCCAAAACAATTACCTAGACAAACCTTTAAAAAAAACATGTAGGGCCCTATTACATTCTCCGCGCAGCGCATTTGCGCAGAACGTCGTATTACGACGTTCGCGCAAACGATGCGCGTTAATGTTTAACGTGGTGTTTAACGTAATATTTAACGTTTAAAACCTGGTGTTAACGGCAAATCTGAACGTCCTGGCTGAGCAGAAATACACCAGCCCCTTGAAAAAAATGCAGCAACGCATAGTTACACATTCTACGCATACCCAAACAATTAAATGGAGAAGTTACGTTTTTTTTTTTTTATTGCTGCAGCATATATAAGCAGATTGATTTTGACTGATTGGCTGAATCGCGTTCACAAACAGTCCGTAGGAGTGAGCAAAGCGAACCCTGAGAAGTCCTCTCCTCACACCCAAAAGCAGCGTGCAGATGGTGATCAATTGAGCTCTGATGTGAGGGATCCCGCTACTCGGAGTGAGTAGATCCGCCGTCAGCGCCGAGTACACCTGGAGGTCGGCAGTGTGGTAGCGAGGTGCCGCTGGTCCTTGTAGTACACCCCGAGGTTGCAGCGCTGTAGAGAGGTCCTTGAAGCATCCCGGTTCCCAAAGCCCTGTTATCCCCATTTACTAGCCGAGGCAGGAGTAAAGGTTCAAACAAGAGTGATTCATTTTGCATGGGGAACACAGGCGTATTTATGGGGGAAAAAGGCATTGTTCTCCCCTGGCCCGCCCTCAGCCCTCCCGGGGTGATTTCTGCCACTGCCCTGAGCCATTGCCCAATTTCCCTTTGTTAACCTGGGGGCCCCCCTGCTGGACGCCAGCTCGTCTGGCCCCCTCCCGGAGCCGCTCATGTGGTGTGAGCGCTTACCTTGTCTCGTGGCCCCCCTGCGGCTTTCAGCCCGACTTTGGGGTTACGTTGATTTTGGGGGTGATCCCCTTGGAGCGGCGGCACGCTTTGGGTACAGCCATGTAGCTCGGGCCCCTGGGCTGTTTCACTCCAAAAAGCGCCCTGATCGTACCATGGGGACCCGAGCGGTGGAGGGTGGAAGCTCGGCGGCTGTACCCGAGCAAGAGTCACCATTTTCAGCTGCGCTCCAGGCCGAGGGTCGCTGGTCGGTTCTCGGGGTTCCCGTGGGCGCTCCGACCTGAAATTCACACCCCCGATAGACTCTATTTTAGGGGGCACACTGGCCAAGAAGCGCTCTTCTACGTGGTACCCGCTCCGCGGGGCAAGGTGGACAAGGTTGGGCGGCTGGGCAGGCATAATTAGCGGCGGCTCGGGGCACTCATAGACTGGTGAACTTTCCGGGGCTCTGAACGAGCGGGGAACAGGGGAACAACAGGGAAAAATCACATTGGGATACTTATAAAAATAAGGGCTAACAAACTTTTAATAACACACAAATAAATAAACACTTGAACTGTTGTACTGCGCTATGGCGTAGTGGCGGCCGTCCCGTCACACTCTGCTACGGACATTGCGCCATATTTGTCATTCTCAACGTTTCTGCCCTGATCCACCCAGACCTCCCTTCTGCCACCCAACCCACAGCACCCCCTTCCATCCCAGCCATCTCCGCTCCCGTTTCCCATCACTTCGCTCCGTGGATGGAAGGAAGAAAATAAAAATCCCTCCTTGCCTCTCCACCACTCACACACCTTGGGAGATGAGGAGGGGGTCGGCTGCTCCGGGTGCAGGGAGAGATAGCGTGGAGGGGGCTATTCTCTGCATTCCTGCCTCTGCCAGAGCTCGGAGGGGGCAGTGGACCAGCTCTAGCCCAGACACAGAGCCCTGCAGCATCCCAGAGGGGCGCTTGACCTGCAGCACTGTGTTTTTGATACTTCTATGTGGCGGTTAGAATCGGTGCTTACCAGGTTTGCAACTTTGGCAGCTTCATTACACCCACAGAGAAAATCTACACACGGGAACCTTTTAATGAAAACCAGCAAAAGACTTGTATTTTCTCTGAAAAAGTTAATTCTGAAGGATTCCTCCCCGTAATCCAGTCCACCTCTGAGTGATTTCATTCCCTACACCGCTTTCCTGTATTTTTATTTTATATTTATTTTGTTTGCTCAACCACAACCACAATCCTGTACATAAAATCATCAAGGGGAGCTTCCTTACGGCGCAAAACAATATCTATATGCGTATTGTGTCTGTGATTTCACTTTAAATAGCTCCATACTACCATCTAGCGGCCATGGAAACAGTTGTCTTTAGAAACATGCGTTACTAAATTACATTGCGGGCACAGATTTGTACGCGCAGACGTACTTTGCGCGTCGCTTTTACGAACTAAATTTTTTTACAGACCAAAAAATGCGCTCGGATCGTAATAACACGTAAATTTTCGCGTGATAAAGTTTTTCTGCGTGCGCAAAAATAATTGCGCTGCACGAGCGCATTTAAGTGAACAATGTAATAGGGCCTGTAAAGTGTTAATTGATAGGCAGTATCAAATGTCAAAGGCAGCGGTGGTTCATATGGCAACCAATTATCTGATAATCACGATCATGACTCTAACGGGGTTATTCCAAGAGATGCAAAAAGTCACCGCACGTTCGGTGACTTTTCGTTCTCTTCAATTCGGTTCCTTTTGCCGATCCCATTTCGGTGACCTTGCGGTGTATTCAGCAAACACCACAGGGCCCCCGAATTGCAGGGAAAAGCTACTGCAAACCCGACAAAAACGAACTGCAAAACCCAGCGAATGCACGCCGAAAACCCTCAAAAACATCTGGATTAACCAGCCGAAAACCACGGAAAAACCCGAGCAGGAGCCGATCACACACAGCGAAGCCGCCGGAAAAAGCCGAGACCGCAGACAGAGTGAAGTGAATAAATTAGGAAAACAGTTTGCATGAATGTTTGAAAGAGAAACGCTGTTTGCAAAGAAACTACTGAGCGAAAATGTCTGAAATTTGCATATGAGGTCCAGGGAATGATAATAAAAAGGGCTGTTATAGAAAAAATAAGTAAACTTAAAAAAAAATCGGACTTTTAAAAAAAAAAATTAAGAATAATGCTTAAAATATCGTAAAAAAATCTATAACTAAAGAGACACTTTACTGCATAATTTTATAACGAACGGTTTATAGATATTGAATTAAAACGGGAAATTTTTTAATATTGAAGCCTATGGGATTCTCCTGAATAAATTTGCCGAATTAAACCACCGAATGGCAGGGCATTTCGGGAACCTTTCACTGCTGGTTTGTGTTCTCTGAGTAGCCGAAGCAGTGCTTTTTCATGGGGATTTCACTGCCCTCGAACAGGCACCGTATGTTCAGGCAATGCGCCAGGATTTGGCGAATTGCCTGCTCTCTGGATAGCCGAATGGCCAAGAAAGGTAACCGAACGCTGATTTTCAGCGTTCGGTTACCTTTCTCAAGCAATTCGGATCTCTTTGAATAACCCTGTAAATTGATAAGTATGTCCTCTCTAGTCACTAATTTAACTTGTGGGATAAATTGTTCAAATTTTATTCCCGTATATATGACAAGACATACAAAGAGGATAATCCAGAGATAGATGGATAATATCATTCATAAGATGGTGCCATAGCCAATATTATAATGGCTTTAGAAAAGGTGGCGATATAGTTCTTATTCCTTATGATATACCATTAAAAACAATTGCAACGGACCTCGTGACGCCGTTCGCGGGCTGGCGGCATCGTGTGTTGGCAGCTCGGAGTCCCGCTGCCACCCCCCTCCCCTCTTGCGTCCAGGGCTGCCTGTCCCATCTCAGCAGTCTTGGCCGGCAAGGCGACATTCCCGAGGGTCGCGGGGGATACTGAGACTGGAAGCGGATGGACTCCACTGGCAGCCAGCTGGACCCAGACTTCTCCCAGCAAGACACTCCATGTCTTATAGTAGAGGATTCGCAGCCTGGAAGCACTGGGACAGAAGATGACTTGGAACGGGCACGGTTTGGTTTGATCGCGCAACACCTGCCCACTTTGCAGACACAAGCTGAAAGCCCTGTCCTGGAATATGTGCCTGGTTGTCAGAGCAATCGTCATGCTGCTGGAGAGAATGTCGGTGATTCCTCAAAGGAGAACAGCTTAGGAAACCCATGTTATTAACCTAAAATGTTAAGTCTTCTTGTTTGGAATTTTATCAAGTTTGATATTTGACCCCCATGGGTGAATAGGAAGGTATAAGCGACAGTGACGGCTAGCGACAGACGGGAGCAGACGCATGTTAGAGGAGCTCCGCTGTTTACCCTATACCGGGTCACAATTACAGTGTCTGAACCGTCCGATTTTGATCTGCTGAGTGCCCCCAGGACGAGTGGACTGTGTGGTGCTCACGGCGCCGCTGATTTCCGAGCGTTTTATCGCCCCCATCTGACTTCCTGGACCTTCGGGCCTGGTGCGGCCTAGTTGCGGCGGCCATCTTGTGGAGCCTGGGGTGTTTCCTGGAGGCCATATCGGACCTGATTCCTGGCTGGAGAGACTTTACTGTCGACTGAGCATGGGGAAGAAGCTGAAAACACTTCCACAGCGCAGGTTGGTGGACACCAGACAGGCGGACATTAGAGATTCACTGAATTATAGACGCTCTGCAACAGTTATACCCCCCTCTTCCCTCCTGCCCATGTGGTATGACTCCTCTGAGGAGGAAGACTGCTCCTGGCACAACGGACGGGGGCCCGATTGGCCCGCCGAGACGTCCCGGGACAAGAATCCAATGACTATGAGTGCCGCTGCACGCAAGAGAGCGCAGAAAAAGAGGAAAAAGGCCTTGGCAGCGGAGTTACCTGAGGCCACAGCTACGGAGCCCTCCGCAGGTGGCTCAGAGGCTGATACGCTAATGTCGGATGCGGAGGACCTGTCACGACGGACGGACGGCCCGCAACAAGAGGGAGACCTACAACCGCAGCGGATATCGGATACCCCAGGGGAGACTGGCTCTCTATTGGGTGCAGCAACGCCTCCAGGCTCTGCCGGGACCCCTGCGGCTGCCCCAGATGACATGCGCCCCACTACGATGCAGGACTATAGAAACTTCATAGCGGAGATCAAATCAATATGGCTGACCGAATTATCTAACGTGCGCTCTGAGGTAAAGGAGGTGCGCTCACAGATGATGGCGGTTCAGGCTCAGACTGTGGCGTTGGCAGAAGAACAGACGGTATTGTCGGCACAGGTGACTGCTCTCAGGTCTCAGGTGGAGGTTTTGACACGCTCAGTGGAGGCTCTGGAGTCCCGGCACCGTCGGCGTAATGTCCGTGTCCGGGGAGTTCCCGAGTCGGTTACTCCAGCGGACTTACTCTCGTACACTAATAGTCTGGCACGCCAGGTTTTGGAGGATCCGCCTGACACCCCGGAGGTGTTTAGCACAGTCTACCGCATTCGCAAGGCTGCTGAGGCCCCACGGGATGCCCCGAGAGATGTGATCGCGGTCACAGCAGATGTGGCAGCCAAAACACGGATCATGACAGCGCCGGGGGCGCGAGCTGATGTCCTATTCGATGGAGTAACCCTGAAATTATTTCACGACCTGCCCTTCGCAACGCTGATGGTGCGCCACAGATATCGCGAGGTGACAACTTTCCTCAGGCATAAAGGGGTCCGGTACCGCTGGGGTCCAGCCGGCTCATTAGTGGTTACCCATAACAAAATGTCGTATGTAATCTCGGACCCGGCCGAGGCCTGGCCTGTTTTACTGGGGGCGGGTTTTGCGCCGGATGGTGCGCTCGTCTCCCCGGGCTGAGAACTTAGGTGATGGGAATCTCTGACTTGTTTGCACAACACCTTTACGAGAAGCCGCCTCTTTTTCAATGCGTTCTTTTTAGTTCATGGTTTTGCATTTTTGACTCATGTTTCGTTGTTTATCTGATGTCTTTTGCTGCTCGGAATGTTATAGGAAGACCCCCTCTCTTTCTCTGTTGTTTTTAATTTTTATTTTTATATAGTTTGAGGAGCTATTTAGATGGATTCGGGGATTGTGATGTGAGCCCCTTTGATAACCCCCCCCTCCCTCATTGCCTGTATTGCTATTTGGGATTTTGGAAGTGTCTTATGCTCCCCTTTTCCCTTTTTTCTTTAGGTTTCAGGCCTTTTCTCCCCCCCCCCCCCTTATGATGGCATTGCCTTTGGCGCTTGCAGATGTCTCAATACGCCTCTTTATCTATTTTTTATTTCTTATCTATATAATGCTTTACGACAGTTGATATCACAGCCCTGTGTGGCTGCTTTCTTGTTGGTCGACATGTGGCCCTATTTGAAATTTCTAAATAAAGAATTTAAAAAAAAAAAAAAACAATTGCAACAGCCTGCCAAAAATTATCATATTTTCAAATAGTTGTAATACATTCAATTAATATGGCAAGAGGGAGACAATCAAGATTATTCCAATAAGATGTATAGTATAGTCAATTTGCAATATTAGCGGGCTAGGTTTCCATAGTTGAAAAAATGTTCAAGATTATTCCGATATAGGGCTATATTACAATCTTCGCGCAAAGCGTGAATTTTTGCGCCAAGCGGTAAACTTTTGCGCGCGCAAATCAGCGCTGCAATTAAAATCCTCGCACGTCTTTTCATCCGGCGATCAATACGCGTGCAAACAGGACGCGCCCAGCTGCTCGCACAGTACCGTCGCGCGCAAAAATCAGTGTGCGCACTGTTATTTTCACACGATTCAGCCAATCATAATTAAGAACCACAATTATCTCACGTTAAGTTTTTGCCCCTGCCAAAGTCAATCTGAGCATATATGCTGCAGCAATAATACATGCACGCACAACTTCTTAAATTTATTGGTTTGGTATGAGTAGAATGTGTAACTATACTTTGCTGCATTTTTTTTTAAGGTTGTTGCTCTGACTATGTAATACGGGATTCGGCGCAAATGGTTTTACCCCCGCGTTAATGTTTTTTTGCGCCGGCGCAAACGTTTGCGTGAAGATTGTAATTTAGCCCGTAGTGTACAGTAAGATAAATTTCCAATATTAACGGACTGTATTTCCATATTTCAAGCCAAAATGTTCAAATGGCAGTAAAATCGCTAAAATTGATGAATACTTGACAACAATAAAGTAAATGATAAAAATAAATACGTTGCAAGATTATTATTATTATTTATTAAGCGCCAACACATTCTGCAGCGCTGTACAAGGTGTAATGGGTAAAGACAGGACAATTCTACATTACATACAGAAGACAGGTCAGTATTGCTGCCAGCAGATACAGTTGTGTTCAAAATTATTCAACCCCCAATGCTGTAAAGGGTTTTAGGGAATTTAGTGTACATTTGTAATTGTATTCAGAATGAAATCCTACAAGGACTTTTTAAAGAACCATATGCAACTAAAATGACATCAATTGGTTTTGTAATACAGTAGTAAATGTTTCTTTTGTGAATTCTTCATTGACACAATTATTCAACCCCTTAAAGACTACCACTCTGAAGAACAGAGGTTCATTCAAGTGTTTTCAATCAGGTATTGAAAACACCTGTGGATGTCACGGAGCAGCAATAAAGCATAATAAGCACCAATTAGGCAGCTTTAAAATGACTGATACTCAGCTCCTTCTAGACATTTACTGGTGTGGTTACAAACATGGTGAAGTCAAGAGAATGGTCCAGGAAGACAAGAGAAGAGGTGATTACTCTTCACAGGAAGGGCAATGGCTATAAGAAGATTGCAAAGATGTTAAACATACCAAGAGAGACCGTAGGAAGCTTCATTCGCAAATTCAAGGCAAAGGGCACTGTTGTAACGCTACCTGGTTGTGGCAGAAAGAAGATGCTGACTTCGACTGCTGTGCGCTATCTGAAGCGTAGAGTGGAGAAAAGTCCCCGTGTGACTGCTGAGGAACTGAGAAAAGATTTGTCAGATGTGGGTACTGAAGTTTCAGCTCAGACAATACGGCGCACACTGCGTAATGAAGGCCTCCATGCCAGAACTCCCAGGCGCACCCCCTTGATGTCTCCAAAGAATAAGAAGAGTCGACTGCAGTATGCCAAAAGTCATGTGGACAAACCACAGAAGTTTTGGGATAGTGTTCTGTGGACTGATGAAACAAAATTAGAACTGTTTGGGCCCATGGATCAACGCTATGTTTGGAGGAGGAAGAACAAGGCCTATGAAGAAAAGAACACCTTGCCTACTGTGAAGCATGGCGGGGGGTCAATCATGCTTTGGGGCTGTTTTGCTTCTGCAGGTACAGGGAAGCTACAGCGTGTGCAAGGTACCATGAATTCTCTTCAGTACCAGGAGATATTGGATGACAATGTGATGCAGTCCGTCACAAACCTGAGGCTTGGGAGATGTTGGACCTTTCAACAGGACAATGGTCCCAAGCATACCTCCAAATCCACTAGAGCATGGTTGCAGATTAAAGGCTGGAACATTTTGGAGTGGCCATCGCAGTCACCTGACTTAAATCCGATTGAGAACCTCTGGTGGGACTTAAAGAAAGCAGTTGCAGTGCGCAAGCCTAAGAATGTGACTGAACTGGAGGCTTTTGCCCATGACGAATGGGCGAAGATACCCGTAGATCGCTGCAAGACACTTGTGTCAAGCTATGCTTCACGTTTAAAAGCTGTTATAACTGTAAAAGGATGTTGTACTAAGTACTAAGATTGAATGTCACTTGGGGGTTGAATAAAACTGATAATGATGTGAGCACAGAAAAGACATTTGTGGTTATTTCATTATAAATGTTATGTTATATTTGTCTGATTTATTTACCATCATTGACTTAATTTATACTCAAATTCAGTTTACTAATTGTTTGACCACTTGGCGGTCTACTTGTTGGTGACATACAGTACAACTCTGATGTGGTGAACTATTATGTGAAAATTTAACACCGTAACATTTTACAACGTATTCAGTAACATCTTGGAACGTATTTATTTTTATCATTTACTTTATTGTCAAGTATTCATCAATTTTAGCAATTTTTCTGCCATTTGAACATTTTGGCTTGATATTTATTTATTTATTTATAAAGGATTTTACCAGGAAGGATACATTGAGATTTCTCTCGGTTTCAAGTATGTCCTGGGTTCAAGAACATTATGGAATTACAGTCTGTTAATATTGGAAATTCATCTTGCTGTACACTATATCGGAGTAATTTTAAACATTTTTTCAACTATGGAAACCTAGCCCGCTAATATTGCAAATTTACTATATTATACATCTTATTGGAATAATCTTGATGGTCTCCCTCTTGCCATATTAATTGAATGTATTACAACTATTTGAAATTATGATAATTTTTGGCAGGCTGTTGCAATTGTTTTTACTGGTATATTTTAAGGAATAAGAACTACACGTATATCGCCACCTTTTCTAAAGCCATTATAATATTGGCTATGGCACCATCTGTGGATTAGCCTCTTTGTATGTCTTGTCATGTCATATATACGGGAATAAGATTTGAACACTTTATCCCACAAGTTAAATTGGTGACTAGAGAGGACATATTTATCAACTTAGAGTCATGATCCTGATGATCAGATAATTGGTTGCCATATGAGCCACCACTGCCTTTGACATTTGATACCGCCTATCAATTAACACTTTACATGTTTTTTTTAAATGTTTGTCTTAGTAATTGTTTTGGAAATTTACAATAAAGTTTATTATGATGACTCCTTCTGAGCCTTATACGGAATACTAACGGTACCTTTCCGGACTATTGTTCGGGTTGTGCAGTGTATGTTACTTTGAGGGTTTAATCCCTAATTAGGTACCCATTGGCCTTAATTTTTCTTTTTTCTTTCTATTTTCTTTTGCTTCAACAGATTACTCAGTATGCTAACCTTAAAACACACTCCAGAATGTATTCCACTAGCCGTTATCTTAACTGCTAGTGATGTAAGTGTGACGGGACGGCCGCCACTACGCTGTAGCGCAGTACAACAGTTCAAGTGTTTATTTATTTGTGTGTTATTAAAAGTTCGTTAGCCCTTATTTTTATAAGTACCTCAATATGATTTTCCCTGTTGTTCCCCTGTTCCCCGCTCATTCAGAGCCACGGAAAGTTCACCAGACGAGCTGGCACCGAGCCTCAAGATAAGGGCTGCACCCACCAGGGGGGCCCAAGGTGAACAAAGGGAAATTGGGCCATGGCTAGGCAGTGGCAGAAATCACCCCGGGTGGGCTGAGGGCGGACCAGGGGAGAACAATGTCTTTTTTCCCCATAAATAAGCTGTGTTCTCCATGAAAAATAAATCACTCTTGTTTGAACCTTTACTCCTGCCTCGGCTAGTAATTGGGGATAACAGGGCTTTGGGAACCGAGACGCTTCAAGGACCTCTCTACAGCGCTGCAACCTCGGGGTATTCTACAAGCACCAGCGGCACCTCGCTACCACACTACCGACCTCCAGGTGTACTCGGCGCTGACGGCGGATCTACTCTCCCCGAGTAGCGGGATCCGTCACAGTAAGAATATGAGTGGAAGTCGGATAACAGTACTGGGTACTTTTTGTATGTTCCTGCACCACTTTGAATAGGACCTGGTAGTATTGTGTCACTAATATCTTGGTATTAGTATAACTTTATGTGTTCTGTGGAATGTATTGGAAAAGCAAAAGTACAGTAGCCATATCTAGATATAAGACACGGCTCTCTCCTTGTTCTCTTCCTATCTCTCTTGGCTCCTTCAGTGTCTTCTTCGTTGGTTCCTCTTCACTCCCGGTTCTTCTCTCAGTTGGGGCACCTCAAGGCTCTGATCTGGGTCCCCTACCCTTCATATTCTATACCATCTGTCTTTGCAACCTCATCTCTTCCTATGGATTCGAATATCACCTCTATGCTGACGACACCAAAATCTACCATTCCTCTCCCGATCTCTCTCCTCCTATCAGCTGCCACCATTACTTCTACTTCACAGGCTCGTTGTCTCAGTGTCCTTTTCAACTCTGATCTCGCCTTCACTCCTCACATTCCGTCACTAACCAAATCTTGCTATTTCCAAGTAAAAAACATTGTTTGCATTTGCCCCTTTCTCAATCAGGACTCTACTAAAATGCTCATCCAAGCTATTATTATTGCCCGCCTTGACTACTGTAACCCCCCTTCTCACTGGCTTTAAGAGGTCCCAGATTCTCCCTCTATAGTCTGTTATGAATGCCTGTGCCAGGCTCATCCACCTCCCATCCCGCACCCCTCACACTTCACCCTTTGTCAATCTCTACACTGGCTCGCTGTTTCCTTTAGAATACAATTCAAAATACTGGTGCTCACATACAAAACATACATCCCACCCCGTCCACTTTGCTCTGCCAATGATATGATGTTATCATCTCCTTGTACCCACACCTCCAACACTCGCCTTCAGGACTTCTCCTGAGCTGCCCCTTTTTATGGAACTCCTTCCCCGCAACCTCAGACTCTCCAGTCCTTCAAGAAGTCTCTAAAAACACATTACTTTAGAGAAGCCTATCGGCTAACTCCATAATCACCCACTGTACATTTCTTGCTCCATCTTCCCACACAGCCCACGTGCACCGCACTACTTCACATACTCTGCTATTTAGCCTCACCTGGTGTGTCACCCTCTCCTCTTAGAATGTAAGCTCTCGAGCAGGGTCCTCTCTGCTACTGTTCTGTGTATCTAACCTGTATGTATATTTGTTGTTCTGTCTCACCCATAGTACAGCGCTACAGAACGTGTTGGCGCTTTATAAGGACTTGTAACTGTATAAGGAGCCTTTATGCAGTCACACTCGGGATGGACCCCCTGGTGACCTGCGGACAAAGCTTTCAAAATTACAGATATTTTAGTCTCTTTATGTTAAACAAGGTTTTCGGTATAATCTTTTTCCAGTATCTTCTATGCCTCTGAACTTGTTGGTGCTATATAATAAATTATAGTAATAATGAAAAATGTGTACTGTAGCTACATTTGATGGAATGTAGTGAAACCTGCCTCAATTGTAGCGCTCCATGCACTTGTGAATATCCAGAGAATGTCAGTGATCTTGCATAGTAGACTAGAAAAAGAATAATATGTCAACATGATGAAGTCTATTATGAATTTACTTTCTTATTTGCATTTCTTTTTTCTACTTCTTCCTCAGGCGCCTATCGACCATCGTACGAGGAGATGCTTCGTTTCTACAGCTACTACAAACAGGCTACATTAGGACCCTGCAGCATCCCCCGCCCCGGATTCTGGGATCCCATTGGCCGTTACAAGTGGTATTAATACCTTACTGTTATTTCATAATAAACAATAAAATATATGTTGAGCAGAACGACAAAACCATTTATGTTATTGCAGCAGCTGAAACAAACGTTGTCGTATTTATAAAATAGTGCACCGTGTCAGCTCTTTGTGTTTCATTACGTATTAGCGATACAATTTTGCCTTTTAACTTTTGCAGGTGGGGAGTTTTCTTTTATTGGTTGTATAGCAATGTAGCAAGGCTGCATTTGTGTATGTGCAGAATGAGGAATTAACTGGAGTTTCCCAAGAATGTGTCATTAAGTGGAATTTTTCTTTCTTTGTTCTCGTTCGTTCGGTCTAACCTTCAAAAAACACTGAATATGTTTCATGTTGAGAGTCATTGGAAATGCAGTATTAATATGCATACATCCTTAGGACTAAGGATAAATCTTTTTATTATGTAGCTTCTGCAGGGGTCCAGAGGGATACCGATGAGGAATATGTAATTAGCTTTATCATAAACGTGCTTTTCTTATAGTATCCCCTTTAGTTCTTAATATGCCTAAACATGGTAACTATACCAAGCATGGTGATAAGAAATTAGCTATATAAAGAAACAAAACATTTTCTTTCTCTTCTCAGGGATGCTTGGAATCAGCTTGGAGACATGACTCAAGAAGATGCCATGTGTGCATATATTAATGAGATGAAATCTGTGGCACAAAAGGTACCACAGATCAGCAAAAAATTATAGTGATAATAATAACAAAAAAAGCTGTAAAAATGTGCATGTTATGTACACCTTATTTTTGTGTTTTTATACCTTTCATTGGGCAATCCTACGACAATCAGGCAGTCTGACGTGAACCAGACAAAATCTTTGTTTATTCTTAATAATTCTCTTTTTCTCCATCATTTCCACAGAAGTCTTTCTTCATTTCTTCAAGTCCTTTGTTCTCAGGACCCTCACAAACCCCTTTTTGCTCACTTTAAAGGAACACTCCAGTCTGAAAATCACCCCCCCCTTTTTTACATTATATTAAAGCTATTGCCCTAACTAGTCATTCAGTATATATATATATATATATTTTTAATGTAATACTTACCCTAAAAACGACACTTTTCCAACGGCGTTTTTTTTTTTTTTTACTCACCTCCCTCCTCTTCCGCTCCCGTGGTGGAAACTTGGAACTTGGCTACAGGTTTACGTGCAAAGCGCACATGCGCGCCTATCACGTAAACCAGCCAATCAGCAAATTAGCAGGCTTCCTCCCGGAATCCTGCTCATTCAACCACGCATGCGCGGAGCAGCGCACGTTCACGAGTGGCGAGGTGAGCTGAAGTTCACCCCGCCTGCTCGTCTAAAAACTCTTTGGCGAAGGAGGAGGAGGCAGCGGCTCCAGCTCCTTCTCCTGCGCGTTCCCGCGACTCTGCCGGAGTGGTGGGACGTCATCGCGCTTCTAGCGCGATGACGTCCCAGCTTTGCCGAGAGTTCCAAAACGCGGGGACCTTGAAACCCGATCGGCTGATTGACAGCTGGGAGGGCGGAGTAAAGTCCACCGCTTCTCTCAGCAATATCAGCCGATCGGGAAAAGATAGAAGGCTGGGGAAAAAAATGGGATACTTCAGGCAATATGACCACCTTAAAAAGCTGAGGTGGTCATATTGCCTGGAGTATCCCTTTAAGTATACAGGGTAATCTAGAAGTGGACCCCTTGCTCAAGGTGCCTAGAGAGTTGCAGCTATATCTCCTGACGAGGCCTAACAAGGCCGAAACGATCGTCGGGGGTTGCTGCATCTCTCGTGTAGGGATGACATCCTTGACATTTCAGTACTGGCCACCCTTTTTGTGCGATTGCAGTCTGATTTGCATATGGAGCAGTTGTCCCTGTAATGGCACAATTGAGGTAAAGCCTTGTGAGACCTGAACGGGCCCCATTGTAGAACAGAGCCACTAGTGCCGTTGTTCGTTCTCAGGACCCTCACAAACCCCTTTTTGCTGTCTATCTTCATTGCATTCTTGTGTTCTCCGCTGTTAACGTATTACATATTACTGCCAATCTTCACTTTTTTTTTTTTTTACTGTTATACAAATGCTGCTTTAACAATTATTTATGTTTCGTATCTGTTGTATTTCTAACTCCTCACACCGTGAAGATCACTACACCTTTTAGATTTAAAATTAATAACCTAACACTTTTGATGAAAAATATTATATGCATCCGTGGTCTTTCAATTAGGTTGATGACCAATGACTGTTCTTTGCTATCATTCTCAACCTTAAAGGGCAGTTTGGAAGGTATTGCAAAAGTAAAATTGGCTGCTTTTCCTTTTTTTAAACATAAGTCCTGCTAGTTATGTATTGCATGACAAAGGGGACAGAAACTCATTTAATGCAATATATGTGCCTTTTTTATTATTATACAGATTATTGACACTGTGCCGCTTGATGACCAATCACCCGATATGTTTGAGCCATTCCGTCCCCTGTATGAGGTGATTCCTGATATGCCACGGCCACCAGATTCCTTCTTCGAGACATCCTCAGGTGGGTTGGCAGCAATGTGCTTGGCCTTTCAGTTTGCTCAGACAGGGGTTGGCACAGGTGCTGCTGAAGACAGGCTGTGTACTGACCAAGGGTGGCTTGTGGGCCAATCAGGGGCAAGTCCACAACGTCCTGCCACAGATGGGCTTGATCAGAAAAGCAACAACGGATCAAAGTTCTTTGTTCTCCACAGTCAACCTGCAGCAACGTCCAGTGTAGCCCAATGGCCAGATCAAGCTTGTGGGTAGACTCTCTGTGTGAGCACAATACAGGGACCATTCCATACTACTTGTGTCATATAAACTGTGCATCTTTCCTCATATTTTGGCTTTATAAGTAAATGTGGTGTAATAGATCTCTGTACCCTGACTGGGTCACAGCTGTTAAATCCACTCCCTTGCCAGACCCCTGTTCTCCCACCTGCAGACTTTCATGCCTTTCTCCAGCCCTTAGCCAAAGTTTATGCATGGGTACCCTGAAAGCGCGGTGATAGCATTCCCCAGAAATGAGGCAGCATGCAGATCTTGGGGTTAGAACAGTTAAACCAATACTGCGCCTTTTAATGAATAATATATATAGTGCCAGGTATGGCCTAGAGGCCAATGGAAAATTACACCCTGGCGTCTTACTGCGATTCATCAGGAATCCCTACCCTAGCATATTGCTGCGCTTCATCAGGAATCACTCCCCTGGCATCTTTGTGTCTGGGACAGATAATGGAATTAATTTTGGTCACCAAGAGCAATGTGCAATATCTCAACAAAACAGATCAATAGGACAATACCAGATTGTGAGGATAAACAGGGGTTACAGATTATATAGTATCAGATAATTATGCAGTGTTTGCCAAACAAGACAGACAATAACGATATTGACCATAACAGTATTTATGCATAACACAAAGGACACAAACACCTGCACCTAGAATTGTAGGTGAAGGGTGACTTCAAAATAGGAGATGGCAGGGAAACAATATATAACATTAAACCTGCACCTCTCAAATGCATTTCTAGGTCCATGTACTCCAAGTTCAAAGTGACTCTCGTCATATGTGGCATCAATACTCTCCATTGTTTTCTACTTGGACATATAGATTAATACTAAATTGCACAGCTCCAGGAAGTTTGTTCAAAAGTGAATTGTATGTATTTTATCTAAACTGATTTAATAATCAGTTCTTTAACAAAAAGGGTAGATGCCCTCTGCTGACTGCAGGCAGTGGGTCAACAAAGCCCGGGTCTATGAAAAGTACTATTTAAAAAAGGCTCACATACCTGTATAAAAAAAAGGTCTGGAAAATGTCTGTTTTTATGCTTGTGACTTGATCTTGCCCTTTAGAACTGTCAACGATTATCATTGATCGTCACCTTTGCTCTGATTGGTTGCAATACCCAAGCAGCCAGTCAGAACATGACTTTGACTTCCAAGTGGTTACTCTGATTTTCATCCTTTTGTAAACTCTCTTCAATTACCGTAGTAAGATTTCCTTAACTTATTCACTGCCATGATCCATGGTCTCGAGTATACTCGGTGTGGGACTCCTGCAGGCGCTTTAGAACATTGAATTAACTCGACTTTATCATATCTGTAGCAGTACAAAGGAATTTTGTTTACAGCATGCAAAATCAATTTGCAAATGGACTCCAGAATGTGTCCACTTATTTACAACACCTTGGACAGGTCAGCCAAGAAGTGGCCCGACAGCACAACCCTCCGTGGAGTCTTATGGATTCCAGGAGATGACACTCGTGGAAGTACTACCGAGAGCATCCCAGCGGTTTGTGCTGCGTTCGGGGGCGTGGTGGTGAGCTAGCGCCTGCCCCAGAATACTGCGTTAACATGGGGACGTGGTAATCTGCAGCCGTGTCCCCACGTTAGCGCAAATAAGGGAATAGTGCCCAGGATGTTTATTGCTCAAAAGTCAGCATTTTACATTTCAGTTCTCTAACTTTCTGCAGGACATGAAGAATAGGACATCTCCTGATGAAAGTTACTAATTGAAATGTAAAACGTCGACTTTTGAGTAATAAACATCCATTGTTTATAAAAAGAACCAGGTGTGCAGATCCAGTCGATCTTATGCTGTATTTTCACCAAATATGCACTGAGCTTTGGATACAATTTAACAATTTGAGTGCATGAACTATATATTAGTGTTTCCCTGTCAAATACCCCCCCCCCAACTTAGTTGGTCATGACTGGGCCACTTTAATTAAATATGTCGGGCTATATTACATTCTTCACGCAAAAAGCCTCGCGGAAAGCGAAAATCTTTGCGCCAAGCGTTAAACTTTTGCGCACGCAAATCACCGCTGGAATTACAATCCTCGCGGCTTTTTTCTTCCACCGATCAATGGCGCGCGCAAACAGTACGCGCACAAATGCAGGCGCTGTACCGTCTCGCGCAAAAATCTTTGTGCGCGCAGTTTTTTGCACCCATTCAGCCAATCAAAATGAAGAAACACACCTATCAAACGCAACTGAATTGCGTCTGCCAGAGGCATCGGAGACGGGTTCTGCGTCTATGATGCAAAATGAGCACATATGCTACAGTAATAATACACACACACCTGCCATCATCCATTATATTGTTGCTGCATTCCTTTTTATGGGCTGTTTTTATTTTTGGGTTCAGCCAGGTTGTTCAGATATGCCGTTACCACCAGCTTTTAGGAGTTGCTAAAATTATGCGCGCAAAGGCTATGCGGTAATTACCGCAAAATAGATTGTAATACCATCCTCGAACCAGCGCACATTCGCATTTGCGCTAACAATGTTAACCCCTAAAGGATCGCTGACGTACTATGTACGTCCTGCCCACGGGTCTCCCTTAGACCCGCAGACGTACATAGTACGTCAGCAGCGCCTAACCCCCCTTCCACCCAATACTTACCTCCCTCGCTGGATCCCTCGCAGATCTGGCAGGGAGGAAGCCTGCCGATGTGATTTACATGGTCCGGCGAGCTCGATGACGTCACCACGCTGCGTGGTGACGTCATCAGCAGGCGCCCCCATTGAAATCAATGGAGGGGAGGGGGGGCTCATTCGGAGCCCTCTATCTCCCCAACCATTGAAGCTAGAGAGATGCAAGTTGCACCGCTGGAAAGGGGAGAGTCTTAACGGTTTTGCTGCCGGATCGCGATTCGGCGCTAATTGGCGCCAAAACGCGATTCGAACCTGGAGGGGTGGCTGACATGTTGGATGTCAGCCAAGCCTCCAGGTCCCCCCCCCCCACCTACTGACAATCTCACCATATATGTGAGGATGTCAGTGGGCCAGTTAACCCTCTAGCTGCCATGTAGAGATAGGGGCATCCTTTGGATCCCCTTATCTCCCGATCCGTGGCAGCTAGATGGTCATATTTGACATCATTGGAAAGGCCTGATCAATGATACCAAACATGACCAGGTTTGGTTTAACCACTTCAATGCTAAGGACGCGCTCAGCGCGTCCTCAGCATTACCGCTGGTGTGCTGAGGACGCGCTGAGCGCGTCCTCACATTGGGGTCAGCGTTCGGCCGGGTTCCGGCCGATCGCTGGCCCCTCCGGTGCGGGCTGACATCCTGGATGTCAGCCCGGCATCCGGACCAGCAGCCGCCATTATTAGGTGTCATCGCGGGGGCGCGATGACACCTAATTCAGGCGCCCCCCCCCGCATGTGCGGAGGAGGCGCCTGAAAGGGAGGGGGGGAGGTCCTTCGGACCTCTCTCCCTCCCGATCGGCGGCGCACAGGGGGTTAACCCAGGCATCATTTGGAAGGGCACAGCCTGCCCTTCCAAATGATGCCTGGCATTAACCCCTGGGGAGCTGGATCGCAAATCGGCGCTGAAAAGCGCCGATTCGCGATCCTTCCCGGGAGCTGGCCGACATCTTGGATGTCGGCCAAGCCTCTGGGAACTCCCCAGAGGACTGGCGTCATCGTGCGTAGCACGATGACGCCAGTCCTACAGTTAACCCCTAACTGCCACCAACTGTGGAGATAGGGAGTTCCAATGAACTCCCTATCTCCCGATCCGTGGCAGCTAGGGGTTAAATTTTGATATCGTTGGATCGGCCAGAGCATGGCCGATCCAACGATACCAAACATGAAAGTTAAAAATGTTGTAAAAAAAAAAAAAAAGAAAAATAAAAATAAAAAAAAATTAAAAAAAAAAATAATAAAAAAAAATAAACACTTTTTTTTCTTTTTTTTGGGTTTGTTAATGCAGCAATATTGTTCCCATTTCAATTATAATGTGAACAATGATGCTGCACTAACGATTTTTGTATGCGGTGCGTTTGTTAAAAATAGTGTCATTTTCCCCAAAAAAAAATGTAACGAGACCCCATCTCTAATTTTTTTAACAAGCGCACCCCATACAAAATATAACCGCAATTGCTCGCATGTTAAAATGTGGAAAAAAACACTTTACACGTTGTAAATTATTGAAAATACATATTTTATTGCATTTTTTGTTATAATATACAGACATGACATAACGTATACATATAATAATGACATATTATGAATCTACCGAGTCTGACGGAAAGAACGATATATAATATGTCGGTGTCATATACTAAAATAAGCCTTCAAAACACGTTTAAACATGATGCGCAAAACAGGTAAAAAATGACCTCAGCACAGGGGCGGGAAAAGCCTCAGCAGCGAAAGGGTTAAAAAAAAAAAATAATAATAATAATAAAATAAAAAAATGTGTTTTTTTTTAAAGCTTTTTTTGTCTGGGGGGGGGGGTTTAGTTAAATAGGACCTAGGCTGTCATCTAAAAATAATTAGCACAAAATGGTCAGAATGAGCGCAGTGCACATAGGTGAACTGGCTCAGCAAAAAGTGAAAAAGGAAAAACATGTAAAAATTGGGTATTTCTAGTCTCGGGACAAAATTTTGAAACTATTTAGCTGGGGTCTTTTTTGGTGGTTGTAGATTTTGGGGATTAAATTACGAAAAAGTGTGTTTTTACCATATTTTTCATCATACTTTATTTTGTCGTAAATTATTCGATATGATGGAAATAATGGTATTTCTATAAAGTCCATTTAATGGCGGGAAAAAAGGTGTATAATATGTGTGGGTTGAATAAACGAGTAAGAGGAAAATCTGACCTAAACATGAACAGCGCAGAAACGTAAAAACAGCAACGGTCACTAAAGGACGGATTTGTGTAAAACCGCCCGGTCACTAAGGGGTTATGTATAGGACGCACGCACGCAGTACAGTAAACTCACGCAGGGTTTGCGCAGGTTCACCTGCGGTAGACGATTGGTCGCGGTTGTTGCACTGACTATGTAATACGGGATTCGGTGCAAATGGTTTTACCCCACGCGTTAATGTTTTTTTGCGCTGGCGCAAACGTTTGCGTGAAGATTGTAATTTAGCCCGTAGTGTTGAGTTTGTCAACCCAAGGATTTTAGCATAACAACCCCCTTATCAGTTCAAGGGCTGGATTATGAGATCCAAGATACGTTTATCTGTTACACGATACTGATAGCAGTTTTTCCACAATCTTTAAAATGAATTAAGCTATTTTGTAACTAGTAATAAACCTGTATCTGATCTTAGATTCCAGCCTTGAAGTATATTCTCCGCTTTCCATGACAGAATTAGTAGAAAAACGACATATAGGTATTTAAAGCATTTTTGAAGATATCATACGTGTTATATTCTCTTTGTGTATTATTGTAGAATGCCTGAGTGGCTTAATAAATACCTCTATTCAGTGCATCTGCAGGTGTATTCTTGTTTATTTGTTGCTGCCATATTTAAAGAGTCGTTATTGTTATTCTTTAACATTACTGAAGTTAATTTAATATCATAACAGGTGTAAAGTGGGTAAAGGCTATGTGTATTTAAGAGAAGAGAACACACACTTTCGCTGATCTAAATGTATTTGCATGACTCACCAGCTAAAATGCTGAATGATAGGTATATATTCAGGGCCGGATTAGGCGAACTAGGCAAAGTAGGCATGTGCCTATGGGCGCATGCCACAAGGGGATGCCTTAATCTGCAATTGTTGTTTTTTTTTTTTTTACAGTTTGCAATCATTTAGACCACTGTATCTCTGGAGCACTTAGGGCTAGAGGGACATATGAGGCACCATTGAAAAGGCCAGATCATGGTCTTTCCAGTGATATCAAATATAACTAGATTAGATTTATGTAAAAATAACAACCTAATATTTTTCTCTTTTTTTTTTTCTGACGCAGCACTATTATTCAGTTTACAATTATAAAGTGAGCAGTGATGCTATGCTAACTCAACTTCTCATTTTCCACACTGCCAGCAGGTGTGGAGCTGATGATGCAATACATTGTTTCATCAACAACCTAGAAACATAGAAAGATGTCGGCAGAAAAGAACCTTTCGGCCCATCTAGTCTGCCCAATTACATGGATACTTAACCTGGATTTATCTTTTGTTTAGGATAGCCTTATGCCTATCCCATGCTTGCTTAAATTCAATTACTGTTTTGGCCTCTACCACTTCTACTGGAAGACTGTTCCATGTATCCACCACCCTCTCAGTAAAATAATGCTTCCTGATGTTACTTTTAAACCTTTGCCCCTCTAATCTAAGACTATGTCCTCTTGTTTTGCTATTTTGTTTCCTTTTAAATATACTCCCTTCCTCTACCTTGTGGATTCCCTTTACGTATTTAAATGTTTCTATCATATCTCCTCTGTCTCGTCTTTTTTCCAAGCTGTACATGTTAAGATCATTAAGCCTTTCCTTGTAACTTTTCTCCTTCAAGCCGTACACCATTTTAGTAGCCCTTCTCTGAACTCTCTCTAAGATGTCTATATCCTTCTGGAGATACGGTCTCCAGTACTGCACACAGTACTCCAAGTGAGGTCTCACCAGTGCTCTGTACAGTGGCATGAGCACTTCCCTTTTCCTACTAGACCTTGGCACTGCAATGAGGAGAGACAGGGGAACACAGCACAAGCTTAAGTGAGGTGTCACTGGAAAGGTCAGAGTCTTGGCTTTACACTGATACCAAACATTTATTTATTTTATTTATAAAGGATTTTACCAGAGAAAAAAAATGAAAAAAAGTAAATGCAAAATGTGTTTTTTTTTCTGTTCTATGGCAGAGGCAAGATATACGTTTACAAATAAACAAACAATGTGGCTGCACTAACTCAACTAAGGCACCAAATTCTGCCCCTTATGATTTGAGCGCAGAGAGAAACTGTTCTTGTAAAATGTTTTTTAACAATTTTTTTAGTTTGCCCCAAAACGACGATTTAAAAAGTCATTTTGACATGTGCTTTTTTTTGTTGGGGGGGGCATGGGCGCTCCATATTTCTGTGCCTACAGGCTCCTGAGATACAAATCCGGCACTGTATATATTGTATTAAAAACAAAATGACTACAGTGTCCCTTTCAGTGTCCTTATCTATCAGAGGAGGGGTTACAAATACCGGCGAAAATCACTGGTATTGCATTTCTCAAAACTAAAATCCAAAGAGCTTTACTGGGAAGCTTTTCCTGTCAGTCTTTGGATTTTAGTTTTGCAAAATGTCAACATTTGACAACACTGACAAACACCGGCATTTTGTGACTAACCCCTCGTGTCTTTAGGTTTTCCAACATCGAAGTTAACTATCACAAGACCTAAAAATGCTAGTAAACACACTCTTATATCTTTGGAACCGAAAAATGGCAGAAAATGGTTTGGAACATTTAGCAGTTTCAGCCATCGGCCCAAATTAAATCAAGCCCAATGATGGAATAGCTTGTTCTTCTCCTGCTAGCTGTGTATTACCAGCTCCTATAGAAAGTATACAAAATTTACACTACATATCACTGGTTACTCTTTAAAATTCTATGAGCAATTATCATCTCGTTCTCCATTTATAATTCTTCTGTTGTATTCTACATTTTCCAAGAAGATGGTGACACATTAGAACAGAACAACACTTTATAAACTCTGATTCGATGAAGATGATGTTTAATGAATAGGAGCAGCTTTTGATAAAGATGATGCTTTCTTGTTAACATAAAAACTATTGTCATTCCTTAGACCTTCTAAATTCCACTGAAGAGGAACCGGAGTCTGTGCTGACAGAGGCTGTCTGCTCTCCATCCCCAAGTTCTTCAACTCCTCAAACCAGTATACCTCAAGATGAGCCAGTGCTACCACATTCACTTCTAGATCAGCAGGAAGCAGAAAAACGATGTGACCCTATAGGTCGGTATATCCAATATTCTACAATAACGCAATATAACAAAAATGTGCAGATGAGTTTATATCCATTTATAGAGTGGACCTGTTCTATATATATAATATATCAAGCACTGTCTTCCTCCAGTATCGGTGCCTTTTTCTATTTGCAAATCCAGGGCTCTATTCCAGTCTTGTCAGTCTTGCATCACTGATGCAACTCATCCCTCTGCTCACCTACTCACACATGATTGAAGCTACTTCTATGGCCCCACCATTCCCAAACCACTGGCACTAATGATCCTGCTATCTAGTGAAATTCCTCTTGTCTTCCTCAACCCCAATCCCTCTAGATTGTAAGCTCTTATGAGCAGGGCCCTCTGCACCTTGTTTCCATCCTCTGTCCGTTTATATGTATTTCGTTCCCTTTGGTTATTGTAAAGCGCTGCGGAAACTGTTGGCGCTATATAAATGCTGACAATAATAATAAATAATAATTATGTATAACGGCTCCATTCATTAAGTTAATGGCTGGAGCTTTTAAGTTACCGGCTGGAGTTGCTACATCAAACTTTCCACAAGCTCAGCTTTTGGCACAGATTTAACTGCTGCCTACTGTACTGTTAATGGCTCATTATAATTTTTAAACTTTGTATAGGAGCTGTTAATTTGTGGCCAGAATGAGAAGAACTAGCTCTTACAACATAGCTAGTTCTTCTCATCTGGAGCCGGTATTTTTGAAAGGAATAACAGCTTTTAGAACCTGGTGTTCAGTGAATTTGGTTTTGCTAAAATCACTTAAGGTCTTAGATCTGTGGTTCTCAACCCCAGTCCTCAAGCACCTAGAACAGGCCAGGTTTTCCAGCTATCTGAAGCACAGCGCAGTTGATATGATTTTCTGCAAAGGGATTGCAGGATTCAGTCTGCATTTCCCAAGCTGATCCTTATAATCTGGCCTGTTAGGGCTACTTGAGGACCAGGGTTGGGAATCACTTCCTTAAAATAAACCCATCAAATACATAAAAATATGAAAAAACACTGTGGCACTTAACTTCATAAACGTATGTAGGATCTTCCATGTGAGAGTCCTGGATCACTCTGGTATCAAACAGAATGTGCATATATGCATAGAGGGAAATCCTAAAATTGATAAAATAAATCACAATAGTGTGAATCTGTAGATCAACAGATTAATGAGAAATATATTTATTTTATAAAAAACTGCTTTAAGCTCCGCGTGCTTCGTCTATGCAACAGACTTCCTCAGGAGAAACTTCAAGCAGTACAGGTATGCACAGAAATAAAAACCAGAATGAATAAAATCCCTCTTATTCCCCTCCCCCTTTAAATATCCCCTTAAGTCCATCCATTGGTTCCCTTAAGGGGATATTTAAAGGGTAAGGGAATAAGGGGGATTTTATTTATTCTGGTTTTTATTTCTGTGTATACTTGAAGTGCTTGAAGTTCTCCTGAGGAAGTCCATTGCATAACGAAACACGGTGAGTTTATAGCAGTTTTTTTATACAATATATATATTTCTTATCCATTTTGAAGTTGGTGATTCCTGCCTGGAGGTGACCTTCTCTGACCTTAATCCATACTAAAGGGGAAGCAGTGAGAGGTGGAGGTACTACAGTTCCAGGAGTGTGAATCCCTTGGAGTGGTGATATCTCTAATTATCCATCCTGTGCATTTTAGCCTTTTCACACTATTGTGATTTATTTGATCAATTTTAGGGCTTCTTTGTAGGCATATATATACACTTAAAATAACCCCCCCCCCCCCCCAATTCCAAACTTACCTCTGATCCCAAAGTCAAGAGGGCAGCGCGATCTGCCGCCTCTTCTCACATTACGCGGTGAAAGACTAAGAATGCATAGTTCTCAATGTCTGTCTGTAGTTCCTCCATGGTTCCTGTGCGATCCTCCTGCAGCAGGGTTGGACTTGGCTTCATGGAGTCCAGTGAACCCCACGAGCAGATACCAGCTGTAGCGTGTAGGGCCCTGCCTTTTATATGTCTGCTACTGACAATTATGTATACTCAAGCCAGTAATATAGCAGTTGGGTTGGAATCAGCCTGGTAATAGGAAGCCGGTATGGGATATCATCCAATTTATTCCCTTACCAGTTCCCTGTTACAGGCAACTTTGGAATAGGGCCACCAGTCATTTGATGCAGATATCACGCTCCTCTAGCTTTGTTTATTAATTGCTCCTATATAATTTGAATCTCCATGTCTATTTTCCAGGAGCGGCGGCTCACCCAGTAAAGAATATTCACAGCTGGGAGTCCAGTAGTGACTATTTCTGTGACAGCATGGAAGAAGCAGAACCTGTACAGGTTAGAGGAATTGTCAGAAATGGCAAGATCAATGTCATTCTGCTTATGTAGCATTTGGTGTGTGTGTGTGTGTGTGTGTGTATATACTTTGTATATTTGTATGCAATTGCCTTTTAAATGGGTTTGTATTAGACAAGTACCCAATAAACTTTAGTGATCTGGCAGAGCATCTCTAACTTCAAACAATGTATGTGGTCACAGGGGATGCTGCTTAGGATATAGTACACATATTGCCATGACTATATATTTTCTTGTACAGCTCCCATCACGTACTAGAGTCCTTTATATAGACTGGGATAGGCTGCATGAGTTAACGTATAAAAATGCTAGGAATTTACTACATATCTGAACACACATAATAACTGCATGATGTGCATTCCTCTGACGTTTTCTCTTTGAATGATGAATAAAGATCAACCTCCATTTGGACATAAAGGGACAATCTCTAACAAAACAGGGTTATCTGTGGAAAACGGTTGTCAGTTTTGCTTGTGCAGTTGGTAAAGATCTTTTTTTGGAGGCAAACATGGACACTGTTCATGTCCCGCCAAGGATTACCAATGCCAAAACGTCTGGTAGAATGTGGCAAGTTCTCGGACACATTGGTATGTAGAAGAGTTTGCAGGGATTGTAGGTGTGACAGCTTTTGGGAAGCCTAAGTGGGATAATGCCAGACCCATCAATGACCCTCATGAAGACAATTCAAGGACTCCCCATTGTTACGCTGGGGGCTGCTCCCCCCTCCCCCACCTTTCAACCAACTGCCGGCAGCGTCTCTTTCTTGCTGGACGCTTGCCGACGGCTGGTTTTATTGCTGGCCCTTGGCGTGGAGGAGTGAGACGACAAGCCGGCCAGTGACGTTGCTTTTGTGACACGGACCAATTAGCAGCTCCCTCCAATTTAAATGCCAGGATTTCCTTTGCCAAAGGACCCTGTCGTGGTTTCCACTTGCCAGATAGTGCGTTCTTGCTCTTGTGTATTTTAACCCTGTGTAGCGACCTTGGCTTTTCTCCCTTCGCTCTTCTCTGAGCTTTAACCCCTGCTTTATATTCTTAACCTCATGCACTGACCCTTGGCTTGTACGACTACCCTCTCTGGTCTATGACTGGCTTATTCTGGACTCTGTGCTATCTGTGTGTTCATCCATTAGTTCGCTATTTACCGGTTACTCTAAAGACTGTCCGTTCAGGTTGTGACGTGTCCTGTGTGTTGGGATCTGGGATTTTTGACACCCATATCCAACACTTCTGCTTGTATATAATTTAGGTGTGAGTATGTGTGTGTGTGTGTGTGTGTATATATATATACATATACGTATTAGCCATTGCCTAGCATAAGTTGCAGGTATAACACTGTAATTGTTTTACAGGAGTTGGAAGGCTTAAGTTCTCTGATCGAAGAACACCATTTTCAGTCAGCTGAAGATGCCCCTGTCTCAATGCATCACAGCAGCGAGCAGAAGACCGTCACTCTGAGGGATCCCAAGAGTGACATTGAAATAGGTACATAGGCATGCATTCTCTGGATTATGTACAGTATTTGTCTGTGTGGTTGCAAGTACAAAAATCACAGGGCTTTATTCAGAGCCATTAAAAGCAGTTCACTAATGGCTAACTTGTGCGTGAACCATTATCGGTTTGCTACTAAAGGCTCTATTCCAAGCGAGTCGTTGTATTAGCATCTCGAGTTGGAATATTTGGGAGCCGTTCATTAGTGCTGGCCACCACTGCTGGTATCAGTTCCTGGAGATCACCGAATTCCCGGGAGCTAAGCGTGTCCCTGCAAGAACTGTAAGTGAGCTCACATATGAAAGGTCGCTCAGGAATGGCGGAAGCACACTGAGCACTGTGTGACGGATCGGCCGTCACAATATTTATTTAGTTTAATTTCGTTCATATGTTGGTATATTTCGTTTACCCTTTATTTATGTAAATGAATTGCACATTAATATCCAAAACCGGTTCCCAGTTTCTGATCTAATTGTGCTTCCCCTCGCAATTCCCTGCACCAATCATGCCTGTAATCCCTCACAATTTAATTGCACCTAAATTAATACATTTTCGTTCGTCCAAAGTTATATTTTGTTTGTACAAATTGTGCCCATGTGTCCCCAAGGTTTGTTGCGCTCCTTTGTTACCCCGTTTTTAACCCAGCTCGCCCAGAAACCCTGTTTCCTCTGCCCTGCACATCCCACACTGCCATAACTCCTGGCAAGCTGCCAAAAGTCGACACTGGTTCACCCGCCTGCCCTAGAGCCTCCTTTGCCCTACCACGGTGCTTTTCAGAAAGCAGGTCCCCAGGGATGGTAGCCTAGTGTGGGGCGAAGTAAAAGAGGGAGCGCCACCGGGATTACCCCTCAATTAGACACCAAAACCAAGTCGGGTTTCAAAGCAGCAGAAGGGACCTTGCGCTTGAGGCAGAGCTCGCGCTCCGGGGGGTAGAATTTCCTGGACAAGGAACGGCCCATGGCGTGCCAGACAGTGCAGCACCAAGAACTGGGCTGGGGCTGGAGGCCGTGGTAGCCCATGTTAAGTATATAAAAAGGGTTTTGGCTAGAGGCAGTGGCAAACGGGCGCCGGGATGTCTAAGGGCGGGCTGGGAGAGAACAATGGGACTGTCCCCTATAAAAGTACCCTGTATGTGTTGTCAAAAATAAACTAATTCTTGCTGTTTAACCCAATGGTGAGTCTCGAATAGTATGTGCGGTGGAATAGACTGCATGTTCCTGTGTGGTTTCCCACCAACTCGGCAGCGCTGACCGTTCACCGAGCCAGCGTCCCTGCGAGCTCCAGGATCCGAACGGCGGAACAGCAGATCTACTCGGCGCAAGTAGCGGCAATCTGTCACACGCTGCTACTGCAAACAATACTATCAGGAGCCTAGAAAAAGCAAGCTATGTTGGAATCGCTTCTCACTTAGCTGCTGTTAACGACTCCTATACAAAGTATAGGGGCCTTTAATGTACAGTGAGCAGCTGCAACATCTGCGCTACAAGTGAGGCTTGCGGAACAGTCGGTGTAGCATCTTGAACCGGTTAGCTAAAAGCTGAAGCCATTCGCTTAACAACTCATTTGGACTTATACATAATTTGTAAGAATTTGGGGTTTTTTTTTTTGTTTTTTTTTTTAAATTTCACTAGAAATTATTGCTGTTTACATTTTAGTGCCGCAGTCAACAAGTGAATCCTGGCCCGGGAGCCAGAGTGAACCCAGCAACTCTAACAATTCGAGTGGATCGCAGGTCGAAAAAGAGCATTTTTCTCAACAATTAAGCCCTCAGATTGCTGCCACAGTAGCTGCTCTGCACGATTCCATCCAGGGCATCTGTCAACGACTCGAGGGTCTGGAAAAATTACTGCAGGTTACAATGATCAAATGACAATACCACTTGTAATTGATTAGAGGGGATGACATTTTTGACAAAAGCTGTGATGTGTCGGTACGTTTGAATACAGGAAAAAGAATCAACTCTTCCCGGGCAGCCTAGCAGTAAATATTTATATACTTTCATATGATATATAAACAAGTGAGAGTCCCATACTCAACGCCTCCAAATGTGTACTGCTTCAGCGCAGCTATGGCTGTAATATAAGATTATGCTGCGAGGTATTTATTGTAGACAAGATTACATACAGGTCACATTCTTGTCATGGTGTCGGCCCTCAACCGGACTTTTATTAGAAATGTAAATAGTGATTAAAGTTTGTATCCTGTTGGGGGTCATATGATTGACTCCTTCAATTCTAAAACCACTTTATATGTGTGTTTTAAACATTGCTTTGCAGTGCTTAAAACACACTCCTCCACAGGTTGCCCGTGTTAAAATCGCATGCTTGCTGATGTAGGACATACCGTTTTTGGTTAAAATAATTTCATGCATTACAAATCTACATCAGTTTCATTACATACCGATTGTTACATTTATTAGACTCCAGTTACTTTCCCGTAACCGCCTAGATTTTCGATTTAATTTACATTTGATTTTTGCATTGCATTATCTCATGACTTGAAAAACGATATGCTTGTTGTATTGTTATAGGGTCAGCAAGTGGAGGAACCCCCACATCAACCTGATAAAGAGACGGTGAGTAGTCCTTATAGCTGTGATCAAAATTTCAAGTCCCAAGCTACTAGCCAGGCCTTAAGAGTTACTCGCCACCAGTTGCCCCACCTACCCTGCCCTTAACTCTGCCCCTAACCACACCCTCTTAAATTATCTTAAATGACACTGTTAAATGTTTTATTTAGAATAAAGTTACAAAAATAAATTAGATTAGATTGGCACAGGTCCCCCTTTCTTAGATTGGCACAGGTTCCACTTGATTAGATTGGCACAGGTCCCCTTTCATACAGGGTTATTTGAAAAGTCACCGCACGTTCGGCGACTTTTCGTTCCCCGCATTCAGGAATGCGAGTAGGCGAATGGAAATTTTGAGGGCTGCTTATAGTATGCATTAGATTAGCCCAAAAACACTAGCGCTAGCAGGAATAACATCAGCAGGTATAGTACCACCTGGAACATGTATAAATAATCCCAAACAGTATGTAATAATGTGCTTCTCCTCCATAATCCTATCTGAAATGTATCCAAATGCACATGACACTCATTAGATCAAATTCACCCACACTAGTATTACACTGTTGTAGCAAGCTGAAAGAAAGGATTGCAGCAGAGTGAATGACATTTGTAAATAAGACTTATTCATGTCTGTTGTAGGTCAGAGACTTGTGTTTATGACTCCTTAAAGTAGTGATTCCCAAACCTGTCCTCAGGACCCGCTGACAGGCCAGGTTTGACATATCTGAAACAAAGCACAAATTACAGTTACAAGTATTTATAAAGTGCCAACAAATTCCTTAGCGCTGTACAATGGGAGGGGCAGAATAACAAATATACATACACGTTACACACACAGAACAGAAGGAGGGAGGACCCTGCTTTAAGAGCTTACAATCTAAGAGGAGAGGGGTGACCCATTAGGTGAGGGTGAATAAGGTATGTGACGTGGCAGGTTGCAGGAGGGCTGAACAGGAAGCGGAGAAGGATATTTACAGTGGGGAGGTCATGGAGTGAGCTGACAGGTGATCTGATTTGCTGCTGCGTGATTGCAGGATTCAGTCTGCATTTCCGCAAGGTGATCTGCAAAATCTGGCCTGGTTGAGGGTCCCAATGACAGGTTTGGGAAACTCTGCCTTAAAGGAACGCTAATAAAAATTGCCCCCTCCCCCCCTATTTTCCCCCTTATGTAATTGGGCACATGCATCTGTTGGCATCTGCCCAATTATTTTTTCTTAGTTTCTTTTATTTTAGCAGTAAATATTCACCATTTCTCCCTCAGCGTGCTGCTCCTTCACTTCAATTCAGGGCTTCCGAGATGCGGACATCCATGCAGTTTTTATATGCAATTTGTGTACCTACACAACTTGCATTGTGTGGGATACACAGTGTTTGGAATTCCTGTAATGCCTTCGCAGAACGATGACTTGGAGCAGCACACTCAGCAGCAATCCATCAGATGCCTTCTCTCAAGACACTTGGGGCTCTATTACATTCTGCGCGCAAACGTTAACGCGTGCGCAAAAACACATTAACGCGAGGGGCAAAACCCTTTGCGCTGAACGTCATATTACAACGTCCACGCAAAAAATGCACGTTAACGTCTAACGCGGGTGGACCTGTGCGAACCCTTTGCGAACGTACTGTACTTTGCGCGTCCTATACGTAACATTGTGAGCGCAAATGCGTTTGTGTGCTGGTACGCGGATGGCATATTACAATCTATGCGCAAAATTTAACGCACAGCATTCAGAGAAGGGCTACTAAAATGGTGTACGGCTTGAAGGAGAAAAGTTACCAGGAAAGGCTTAATGATCTTAACATGTACAGCTTGGAAAAAAGACGAGACAGAGGAGATATGATAGAAACATTTAAATACGTAAAGGGAATCCACAAGGTAGAGGAAGGGAGTATATTTAAAAGGAAACAAAACAAGAGGACATAGTCTTAGATTAGAGGGGCAAAGGTTTAAAAGTAACATCAGGAAGCATTATTTTACCGAGCGGGTGGTGGATACATGGAACAGCCTTCCACTAGAAGTGGTAGAGGCCAAAACAGTGATTTGAATTTAAGCAGGCATGGGATAGGCATAAGGCTATCCTAAACAAAAGATAAATCCAGGTAAAGTATCCATGTAATTGGGCAGACTAGATGGGCCGAAAGGTTCTTATCTGCCGACATTTTCTATGTTAATTTTAACGTCTTTGAAAACCTGGTGGTAACGGCAAATCTGAACGTCCTGGCCGAACCCAAATACACCAGCCCAAAAAAAAAAAATACAGCAAAGTATAGTTACACATTCTACACATACCCAAACAATAAAATGGAGAAGTTGTGCGTGTTTTTATTATTGCTACAGCATATATACTCAGATTGATTTTGACAGGCGCAAAAACTTAACGGGAGACAATTGTGGTTCTTAATTCTGATTGGCTGAATCGCGTGAAAAAACAGTCCGCACTGATTTCTGCGCGCAACGTTAATGCGCGCGCATTTTTCCACGTCTTTTTTATGCGCGTTATTTTTTGGACGGATGAAAAAATGCACTCGGATTGTAATACCAGCGTTAATTTACACGCGTTAACGGTTAACGCTTTGCGCACAAATTAACGCGCCGCGCAAGCTTTTTTGCGCAAAGAATGTAATAGAGCCCGTGGTATTGTGAGCGGCCTGAGAAAGCTTGGTGTCAGCACGAAGACATCATTGGTGACCAGCAGCCGGGAAATTAAAGATCCTGGCTGCCTGGGGACCTGTGTGTGGGCAGAGGAAAGTCCTCCACTTCACACAGCATATCCAATCAAACGCAACCAGAGGGGGGGGCAGGAGCACTCCACTCAGCCAGACCCCTTTAAAAAGCTAAAGTGGCCAGGGTTTGTAGAGTGTCCCTTTAAATACAGCAAGGGAATATTACTATTGTAGCAGAGTGAAAGTGACTTGTACATACTGTATATTTATAACTGTTGTAGCAAAGAGGGTTTGTACCTATTATTGCTGTAGTATAGTGTGAGCATCTTCGATGTTGTACTAAATAGAGAGACTTGCTAGTTTTGTAGCAGAATGAGAAAGATTTGGAGTCACCCTATGGGATGGGCAAATTAGGCAAAAGCACCCTTGGGCGCATCACGCTATGGAAACTCACCACATACATGCTCTGCTCTCATGCGTACTTATTTATTTCCCAGACCGTTCCATGACTCGCTGCTATGAGATGGGGAGAATAAGTAAATTCCCTAATGTATGCACTTAATCCAAGGGAATTTACAATCTATGAGATGTACAAGTATTTTGTGAGGTAGACGCATCCATATCGTTAGGTGTCTTGCCCAAGGACACTCACTGGTGGCATCTTCTGAGTGGAATCGAGTCGTCTTTCCCTGATTGTAGCGATAATCAGCGACCTGGTGGTTAGGTTGAACCCACTTCTCGTAAAGTCGAGACTTCTCCACAGTTGTACCGGAGGGATGGGCCGAAAGAGACCTTGACTTGCTTCTCCACGGTCAAAGGGTATAGTTGTTACCACTGGACTCCACAGCCGATATTGTGCGGTAGGCAAGTGTGTACCATTAGGTGTCTTGCCCAAGGACACTTACTGGAGAGGTGCTCTGGCCGGGATCCACAGTCATAGAGCAGTGATGTTACCTCTACTCCATGCAGCTGGTACGGGTTGGGGAGACCTCATTTCCACTCTTGGTCTGGGGTCCCAGGAGCACCCATAACCTTTTTTGCAGAGAGATTGCTGCTTATGACCTCTGTTAAATATGTTGTAGCAGAGTGGACATTAAGGCTGGGGTCAGACGAGTGCACTGATTATGCACAATAACGGATGCACTTTAATAACGGATGAGATTGTGGTTACATTGTATCATTTAGTTTTGACTGATGTTGAGAAAAAGAAAAAAAAAGCTGTATGCAAAGGTTTCTCTACGTCCATGTAGCTTTTTCCCATCAATGCCATTTTGGCCTCCGTTGCAACATAGAAACATAGAAAAATGTCGACAGATAAGAACCTTTCGGCCCATCTAGTCTGCCCAATTACATGGATACTTTACCTGGAACATGTGTTGCCCGCGCGTGAAAAAGTGCGCACATGCTTCGTGTGTTGTTCTCTTTTTGACTCCTTTGAAAAGCTACGACGGACAGCAAACAGTGTGGTCAGACAGACGCAAAAAGTGCACTCGTGTGACCCCAGCCTAAGAGGAGCTTTAATGTGTCTCTGATTTATAAATGTAAATAAATGCATTCCCAACTCCCTACTTTACATTTCAGAAACCTCGACGTTCTCTCCTCACCCAGTCTCAGGTTATGTTCCTCATACTCGTTTGGCCATTCATTGTGCAGTGGCTTCTGCGCAGGTACTACAGGCGGAAAAGATGACCTGCCCTCTTCCTCAATCCGGCTGTACCTCCACAATATGTTATTTTTGAAATACAGCACTCATGCATTAAACCACAATCCGATATCGCAAATAGCCACAGAGGAACCAGGGGGAGCATCCAGACGTAAACCAGTAGAGAACGAGCACAGCAAACCCCTCAAGTCCCTGAAGCTGCAAGAGATCAAAGCACCAATACTCTGCTGGCCAGTGTCGTCCAGTCCACCAGTAAGAAATCCAAAGTCAATCATCACATGAAGGATGCAGAGTAAGGCCTCGCTAACTCTGATAATAAACTGCTGAGACTTTTATAGTTTTGAAGTCTATTTAATGATTTCTGGGTATTCCATAATCTCTTACATCGTCTCTTTTATGTAACCAGTGATATAATTTTGTCGCAGCACATAACTCACCCGCTGTAGTTACAGGTACTTTCCATCTCAGGACCTTTTATGCAGATTTTTCTGCACTGAAGATAAAGCCACTATTTCAAAATAAGGTTCTTAAAATTATTCTTTTCATATTGTTATTGTTATGAAAATAAATTCAGTGAGGCGTAGAAAAGAAAAATGAAACAGTCCATACACTGAACAGCGCTGGGTAATGCATAAGCAGGCATATCCTGTATCCGTCTACTTATTTCTTTATTATTATTATCTGTTATGTAGCATCGACAGTTTCCGCAGCGCTTGCTATTTACCATCTACAAATCGCAAGAGCCTTTTAATGTGAGGTCTTATTGTAATGGCAAAAAATAAAAACGGATGGTAAAGAATTGTGTTTTCAGGGGAAGAAAGTGGAAAAAGTTCTCTTTATTCGGTATATTTTGCTGCTAAACTGGTCGCTTAAAAACTGTGACCACCGTGTGAAAGTAAGCTTCTCAGTATTTTCACACATCAGAGACGGAGCTTTTTGTGTTAGGATGTGTGACAGGAAGTGCTGCCAAAGAGTGAATGTCATCTGGAAAGTATTAGATGGCATAAACTTCAATGCCAACTTCATTGGCAACTCTTCAAAATGCGACACAGTCTGGTGTCTAGGCCTATAATCCCCTCGCAAGTCTTGTATGCTTGTCAGCCCAGGGGATGATCACATCAACCACGGAGTGCATGCTCTGCAGCTGCTTCGAAGGTAGGCAGGTGAATTAGCTGGAGGGGGGCGCATACAGGACATGCTGACCTCACAAAATACAATGCTGTACAGTCAGCACACTATTGTACACCAAGACCTGATTGATGGTTGAGCAGAGGGGTCATAATTTACAGGTCTTTTAGCAGGAAATGCAAAATATTATATATACAATGTATGTATTTATATATCTATATATAGATACTTAAACTCCAAAAAGTGGTTTAGCTCATGCCCAAGTGATGGTACACAGATAACAGTATAGGGGTATGCTTTCAAATTTCTTCCTTTTCATGCAGGGATCGTAAAAGTTCATTGTATAGTATTTTTGTAGATTATATAATAACATGTGTCAAGTAAATCCAAACACTCACAAGAACAGAGCCCCCCAATTGGCAACTGGCATCGCTTGAGGATTTTTAAGGGAGAGGTGAACCCCAAAGAAAACATTTGTTTTCTCTCTTCATTTTGACTGGTACAGGACTCTGTGTGGACTAAATCTCATATACCCTGATTTGAATCTCATATACCCATACTTGCAAAAAACATTAAAAAAAATGCATGGCATAATTCCATCAACTGCAGAGATCTATATTGCTGAAACACGTGGGTTAAGAATGGCCTAATCCACTCAGCCCCTCCACGGATATGCAGCACACTTTCTTCAAAGCAACAGAATATCTTTAAGGAAATTAAATATATACAAAGTGATATTAAAAACGGGCTTACAGTTATTAAAAATGGTTTTACAGTAACCAAAATGTTTATATATCCTATATAGAGCGAGAGAGAAATAGGGACTTTTCATCTAAGAGGAGTGGGGTGACGCACAGAAGTGATGGTAAATTGCAATGTATGAGACGTAACGTGGCTATGTGGGAGATAGATCAAGAAAGGTACGTTTTTAAGAATGTTTTGAAAGCCTGGAGGCAACAGGAGAATCGGATGTTGAGAGGGAGGGAGTTCCATAGATAGCGGGCAGCTGTGGGAAAGCGCTAAAGACGAGAGTGAGGAGTGCGGGAATGAGGAGACGATATTAACAGATCATTGGCCGAGCGAAGTGGTCGGTATGGAATTTCCCTGCTTATAAGGAATTAGATGTTAGCACAGGCACGGTTCTATAGAGAGCTTTGTATGTGAGGACAAGGATTATGATTGGAATTCTAAAGGATACGGTGTACTAGCTTTGAGATTGATAAAGGGGTGAGGTGTGAGGGGTACAGGATGTGAGGTGGATGAGCCTTGCAGAGACGTTCATTATAGACTCTAAAGCAGGGCTTCCTAAACCTGTCCTGAGGACCCACTAACAGGCCAGGTTTTAAGGAATACCTTTGGGAAACGCAAACTGAATCCTGCTATCACTGAACAGCAACTCATTACATCTGTGCTTGAAGTATCTGGAAAACCTGGCATGCTAGGGGTACCTGAGGACCAGGGTTGGGAAGCACTCCTCTAGAACAGTGATTCCCAACCCCGGTCCTCGAGTACCACTAACAGGCCCGGTGTACCAGAAATCTGAAGCACAGCACAGATTAAATGAGTTGCTCAGTGATTTTCAAGTTAGGGGTACTTGAGGACCAGGGTTGGGAATCACTGCTCTAGAGGGGTAATCTGGGATTGTTTATAAGCAGAGGGTTACAGTAGTCAAGGGGGGAGATAATAAGAGCTTGGATGAGCATTTTAATAAAGTACACTAACCAGAATAAGTGTATCGTGATTAATAGATCCACTTCCTGGCTATGATGCAACGTATGGACTGGATATCTTCTGCAGGTGAGTATTTGTGTTATTCACTTGTGTTCATATTTCTTGATGCACCATCTTGTTATTTTCTCTTCGTTTTAAGTCCCAGTGTACTGATATCAAAACCAGAAATGTGTGCATTATTAATGACATGAAATAGAGAAAATAATCAAATTGGTTTCATTTAATGTTTAACATATGTTAATAGTTGTGTGTAGGCGCAGCAGCGTTTATCACATGTCTGTAAGATTTGCGTGGGAGGTATTTGTGTGTATTGATGCTGAGAGGTATTTGCAAGCATTAATGTATTTTAGGTGTGTGTGCACCTTCGGGGGCCCAATATGCTGAGCTGATGACTCACATACCACAAAATAGAGACCCAGGAAATATGGTGTCGCGATCTATATCATTAAAACTGGGTTCATTTCTAGTCTGGAGGTCCCCTTTAAGAAGGATTTACAGAAAAAATGATTTCATAAGAAAAGTACATTCTAGTCTGTCCATTATGAGAGGACCCTGGTACCCTGAGAGATCTCAGCCGCTCTGTAATCACTGCAAATGAATGAGATTCTGCCCCTCTGAGGTTTGGAACATAACTGTAATAATATAATTATTACTGTTTCCGTACAACATACCCTTTACACAAGTGCGCAGCGGAAACAAATACTGCAGAAAAAATTCAGACTTCCTCAATTATTACTGCTCAAGCACACCATAAATTCATTAGATCAGTTACTGTGGCATGTGTGCAAATAACCCTGTGTGTTTCTAAGGAAATGGGGTGCTTCACGTTTCCATAATCCAGAAAAAAAACATACATTGCAGAGAAAAAAAAGATCTTTTGATATTCTTTTATGATTTTATCAGAGTGATGGCACGGGTTTCAGAAAAAAATTTTAATCGATGGAAAACCTCACCCACTGTATGAATGCGACATTATGATAATACACATTTAGTACTTGAGAGATTTTGAAGGTGCGAACGTCTGTCGAGATTTTACTTAATTATTATATAATCTATGCCAATCTCTGATCCGTCCTTCTCACTTGAAATTAGAAATCTCTTCTGACCAGGTTCACTTTCCCTGCGATTTCCTATTGGGGGTGGATATAAGTTCGCTGCCTTGGTGTCACTTTCGATTCTGGCCTAACGTTCTCTCCCCATGTCCAGACAGTGACCAAATCCGGTTACTATCAACTCAAGATCATTGCCCGCGTCCCCCCTTCTTTCTGACGCAAGATGCTGGCTCATGCACTTGTTATTTCACGACTTGATTCCTGCTCTCGCTCCTTATTGGCCTCCCCAATGCCTGTATTGCCCCTTAGTAATCTATAATGAATGCAGGTGCCAGGCTTATTTTTCTCACCAAATGCACCTCGTGTACCTCCGCCCTCTGCCAGTCCCTCTATTGGCAGCGTATTTGTACGTTTCAGGATACAGTTTAAAATACTGACGCTCACATTCAAATCGCTCAAGAACTCGACCCCTCCTCACATGTCTTCATTACTCCGAAAGCATGTGATGCCAACTCTCGCCTCCAAGACTTTGCAAGGGCAGCTCCGGTCCTGTGGAATGACTTGCCTCGCCCTGTCAAACTCTCCTCTGATCTTCGGGCCTTCAAGAAATCTCACAAGACCCATCTCTTCAGATTTGCACCAAATCACTGATGCAACTCATCCCTCTGCTCACTTACACACACATGATTGAAGCTGCTTCTATGGCCACACCATTCCCGAACCACTGGCACTAATGATCCTGACATCCAGTAAAACTCTCCTTGTCTTCCTCTGCCCCAATCCCTCTAGAGACTGTAAGCTGCTATGAGCAGGGCCCTCTACACCTCTTGCTTCCACCCTATGTCCCTTTATCTGTATCTCGTTCCCTTTGGTTATTGTAAAGTGCTGCAGAAACTGTTGGCGTTATATAAATGATGACAATAATAATAATGGATTGGTCTCGAAGATCAATGTGACATCTCATTCCTTTATAAGCTATCACAGCTGGTGCTTATCTGATTCAGTCCCAGGCACCACCATGTTTCCCCCTCTGCTCAGAGCTGTCACTCCCCCTGTGGCTTGCAAAACTTTGAAAGCAAATTACTCAATTTTTCCGGGTGAGCCCAACTTGGATTGGGCATGACAGTGGCAAATTAATGTTCACTGTTCACTTTGTATTATAGTACCTCCTATTATGTTGAGCACATCACAACAAGTGCTGGAAGTGGCCACCGTTGTATGATAGACACATGTGCATGTTGTTGCTGACCCGTCTCAATATTGCATCATCATTGTTTTGAATCTCGTTTCTAATGTTATCTGCTAATTAGTCAGTCGTGTGGGGATTGTTGCGGTACACTTGTTCCTTCAGAAAGCACCACAAAAAGTCCAGGCTAGTAATATCAGGAGACCACGGTGACCACAGATTCTTGGAAATGACACAGTCCTTAAAAAAAAATCTACTTTGCCACTATTGAGTCACATGATGTGTGAGCCAGTGACCCAATTGGGTCCCAAAATAAACACGCTTTCCAAAAATTAAGCCAATTTGTTCCCTTGGAGGGCTATTCACGTGGCTGTATTGTTATTGTGGATGTGCTGCCACTCAGCAGCCGCTTTCAGCACGTGTTGTATTGGAATGTACTCAACATAAGGGGAGGTACAATTCATGAAACCCTCATTAACTTGTTCATGATCTATAATGAAAACTTTGGGTCAAAACGAATCACCCTGTACCTGTATTGGCCCAATATTTGTTTATTTATAAAGTATTTTTTATCAGGAAGGATACATTGAGATTTCTCTCTTTTCAAGTATATCCTGGGTATGGGTAATATGAATGGAGACTCAAAGAATATTTATAAATAACTTTATTCAAGCAGGAATGAGTATAAGGTATGTATAAATGAATATTAACAAATTTAAAACAGGATGTATAATGAACTAGTGATAATGGTCCTCAAATGCGAAATTGGTAACCGCCCCATGTGTTTCAACCTAATGCTTCAGGATAATTAACAGCAGTGATCCCCAACCCCTGGCCCTCAGGCCCCACTAACAGACCAGGTTTGCCAGATATCTGAAGTGCAGCACAGGTGATATGATTTGCTGCTCTGTGATTGCAGGATTCAGTCTGCAATTCCTCAAGGTAATCCTTAAAACCTGGCCTCCCTGGCCTGTTAGTGGGCCCTGAGGGTTGGGGTTACAAAGTCAGAGATAAAACAAAGAAAGGAAACGTTTTTGATAGTGTAACAGTTTTAAACTTTTGCTCAGACCTCTCCATGTGAAACATTTCTCCACTAATGCTATAATCCCCTCACATATTCTATATGAGCTTTCCCCGAGGTCCAGTATCCATACATCCTTCAAACACTGATCACAGTCTACATAAGTGTTTCCCAAACCTGTCCTCGGGATCCTCAACCAGGCCAGATTTTACAGATCACCTTGGGAAAATGCAGACTGAATCCTGCAATCACTGAGCAACAAATCATAATACCTGTGCTGTGCTTCACATATCCTGCAAACCTGGCGAGGCGGAGGGTCCTGAGAACAGGTTTGGGAAGCACTGGTCTACATGATATTGACTGATTCTTGGCGACTCTTGACCTTCTAGAACAGTGTTTCCCAAACCTGTCCCCGGAACCCTCAATCAGGCCAGATTTTGGAGATCACCTTGAGGAAATGCAAACTGAATCCTGCAATCACTGAGCAACAAATCATATCACCTGTGTCTGTTTCAGATATCCTGCAAACCTGGTGAGGCGGAGGGTCCTGAGGACGGGTTTGGGAAACACTGTTCTAGAAGCACGTGAAGGATGTAGGGCACACCACAAGCCTCACATGTTTTAGAGCGGCTTCTGTTGTTCTTGTTCATGATGTTTTGAAACATTTTTGAGAAATGTTTGATTAGACTGAAAGGAAATTAATCATAAATCCAGAGAGGTCAAATTGTTTCCTCTACGTATGGTAAAAACACTATTTGAAATTGCCTCCATTGTGAAGGACAGTCTTCCCACTACTTTGTTCAGCCTTTTTAGTTCTACAATACACTTACAGGGTTATTCAGAGAGAGGTGAAAACCAGGAGAATGACTGGAGAAGCGAAAATTCTAGGTCAAAATAGCCAAACCAGAAACATTCTCCCATTTATCTCACTTTCCAAATCGGCTATTTGGTCTAGATTGTTCTCTTCTCCTGCCATTCTCCTGGTTTTCACCTTTCTCTAACAGGGTTATGCAGAGTCTTTTGTCGCTTAAAAGCCAATCCTCAGTTGAAACCTTTTGAGGTCAGATTTTGTCAACCCAGACTGACAGATTTGCCTTAGACCAGCCCTCAAAATTTCCACACGCGTTCGGCGAGTGGAAATTAAATGCGGGCGAGTGGGGCAGACTTTCCGGTCGGGTGCCGTCGCCGCCATCTTGCTCAACTTGTCAATCGGCTATCGGAGCTGTGCAGCGCCTGCGCACCTCCCACACTCGGAACATGAGTATGGGAAGGGACGCCGCTTTGGCGCCACCCCCTCTCAGCAGCAGCTCCTCCGTCAAAGGCAAAATTAATGCGTGTGGACGGCGGCTCGCAACCGACACCCGGGGCATCCTGTGGACAGACACAGAGACCCAGGCCCTGCTGGGTATCTGGGGGGAGGCGGATGTGCAGTCCGCTCTGGACGGCACTTTCCATTACGCCATGTGTACCGGAACGTGGCCTCCCGCCTGGGGGGGCTGGGCTTCGAGCGTAGCCCCGAGCAGTGCCGCATCCACATCAAGGGCCTGAAGCGCCAGTGCCACCAGGCCCGGGAGGCGTTCAGCAAGAAAAGCGGGCACACCTGCAAGATCTGCCGCTACTACAGCGACATGGACCGCATCCTCTGTGCGCAGCCAGGAGCCCCCCGGGTGCCTGAGGCTGCTTTTCCCCGAGCTCCCCCCCACCAAGATCAGGAGGAGGAGGAGGAAGCCGCCAGGGTAGGAGGACCAGAGTCACCGCAGGGGGACCTGACCGATGACTCCGGGGAGGGGGGCTCCGCCTGCTACACCCAGCGCCCCATCAAGTCGGAGGAAAGCGGTGACTTCACCATCCCACTGCCTCCGAGACGAATACAAACCTAGTAACCCCAGTGCTGTACTGATACGGTCATCTTACATAGAGGAACGTTTATTTTTCATTGTGCAAAAGAATTTTACTGCAGATGAACCTGTCAGGTTAGAACAATAAAAGGATGACCACAAAAAAAAAAAACAGTCCGCACACTGATTTCTGCACACGCAATGTTACTGCATGCGTATTTTTCTACGTTTTGCGCGTCTGTTTTACTTGCGCATTTTTTCATCCATCAAAAAATAACGCGAGCATTGTAATACCACTGTTAATTTTTGCGCGTTAACACTCAATGCTGTGCACAAAATTTAATGCGTTGCGCATGCGTTTTTCCGGTGAGAATGTAATAGGGCCCTAAGTTTATTAAAAGTTGAGAAGTAACACTTAATATTTTGTTGCATCCCATTTGATGTAAAGCACTTATTTTCCTAGGTTTACATTGCTTTATTATTATATATTGTTAATCTTGTTTATTTTTGTAACTTTATTCTGAATAAAACATTTAACAGTGTCATTTTGTAGATAATTTAAGAGGGTGTGTTTAGGGGCGGAGTTAAGGGCAGATAGGTGGGGCAACTGGTGGCGAGTAACTCTTAAGGCCTGGCTAGTAGCTCAGGACTTGAAATTTTGAGCCCTGCCTTAGACAACCACCAATGAGCTGGGCCTGTGCACCTTCAGAGATTATTAGAATTTGACCTAGACCATCTTCTTCATGCTGCTCTATAGAACAAGGCGGCTGTTTACATGACTGATCACCAACATTCTCTTCTTACTGCTCAAAGAAAATCAATGTAGGATTGTGTGGTGCTTATTGTAACAGATCTCTGTGCCCGGACAGGGTCACATCTGCCAAATGCTGCTTCCTCGCTGGACACCCAGTTTCTCCTCGTGACTCTCACACCTTTCTCTTGTACCTTAGCCACAGCTCAAGGCCCGGTGCATGTAGAGAGCCTGGCTAGCACCGCCAGGAATAAGCCGAAGCTGTAGACCTGGAGCCTTTCCTTGGAACAGCGGGCAGAAGATTCCTGGTACTCCAAAACATGAGCCGTGACTTCAAGCTTGGTCAGAATAGAACTCACTGTTTATTCACAGAGAGGACAGAGTCAAGGACCATTACATTTGCATACAATCAAACAGACAACATCACAGATCAGATAACTACCCAGGGCCTTCAAACAATGGAGAATGGGGGAAGGAGAAAGCACGTAAACAAAAGGAATTTCTTACTGAGAGAATTTACACAATAGCAGGTACTAATACAGAGATCTACACTATACAGGGAATAACACACAGACATCAGAAATCTTTAGTTAACTGGCATATCTATAAAACAGTGAAAACCACAATATATTTAAAAGGTCCACCAGTTCCCCAATAGTCTCTTACACGGGCCATAGTCTCTGGGCAGGAGGCTAGCGCACATCCCCCTCCAAGTCACACAGTGACAGCGTGTTCTGTCACACTTATAATAATTAACATGATAGTATTAAGATTGCTTCATTAACTATTCGTCTCTCTCATTTGCCCAATGGGGAAAAAAAAACACCAAAATTCCAAAATGTGTTAAGTGTTTAATCATTTTTCAGGACCTGAAAATATGTAAACAATGTTTAAACAGCAACTCATACAGTGTTACACTTGCACCGTCAATGGAGATTTAAAGCGATACTGTACTGAAAACTAGAGTTCCTTTTTGGCCCTTAAAAAATAAGGCTGATTCTGCTGACAGTGTCTGCCCAATTATTTTTGTATTTTTTCTTATTTCAGGTGATTTTACGCATCTTTTGTCCCTAGCCATACGCAGCTCCACCTCTTCAGCTCATGAGCTCCCGAACAAATGGAAGTCCATGAAGCATTTTTTTTGCTCCTATACAACTTGCTTAGAGTAGGAACCGCAAATTGCGCAACATTTCCGGATTTGCGCGATTTATATATACAAATTCCATAGCGCCTGCACAGAATAATGGATTGGAGCTGCGCGCATGTGTGGATCCATCTGCTGTTTTTTTTTTTTGCATTCTTTTGGATCAACAGCAATAGGTAATGTGTGAAAGGCTGAACTCGATGAACGCACGTCTTTATTCAGCCTATGAAACTATGTAAAAGAATATAGTTCAATAATGTTTAGATATTAACGTTGGTGAGCTTGTTTGTAATGGATCCACACACAAGGCTCAGAGCTTATTGTAATGCATTCGTTTTAAAGCTCAGCGAGCACTGTACTGTGTTTTTTTTTTAAGATTTAAGATTTTTATTTTGCGAAGAAAAAGGGTCACATACCGACCAGTAAAATTGGCCTCACAGGGCCAGACAGCATATAATCACATAAGGAACATAAAACATAAGGGAGAGAGAGGGGGCGTCATAAGGAGGCATCAAAACCTTAAAGGATTGCAGGGGGGGGGGTAATAAAAATCATAAAGCTTACAGTAAAGATACAGAAAATATCAAATCAGCTGTAAGTCCTCAAAAAAGTGTCTCTAAGAAACGTAAACTTTCCCAGCCAGGGAACAATGGCGTAGAGACAGCAGGAATGTCTCAAGTAATAATCTCAGCATGAGGGGGTGTGGGAAAAAATCATCAAAAAGTCTCAGTGTGAAGGCAAAAATCGTAAAAGAAACAACGGGTCGTCGTCAAGTAGGTGAAAAATGAAAAATAAAGGACTTTGCTCAGCCAGTGTCCTGGAACAGTGGCAGGCAGGGTGAGGCAGAGCAGGTGAGGTCCGTCGGCAAGAAAAAAAGCTGGCAGGTCAAGTAAGCCTGCACCCGCACCACCATACCGGATCCCGGCCACATAGGGGAAGGACGCAGGCGGCACCAGAGCAAGGTACGGCAGGAGGGGATCCGGCAGCATCTCTTTCGCAGATGTGAGGGAATAGTTGACCTCCTTCAGACACCGGTTGGCACCAGCGGGTGCTGCCAATACACCTGCCAGCTCAACCCGACTGGACGACTCACAAGAGCACACCACGTGAACATCTCTCCCATCGGGGAAATGGACTGCGGAATCTTGTGAGCCGGTACCACCTCCACGTCTCACAGCTCTTCGGCCTCCGCACTCTCTGTTAGCTCATCGCTGTGTGGCATCACTGCGGGCTGTCCACTCCTGAATACGCCACCACTCGAAACCTCAGCTCCCCGGCCGGAGCGCAGCATGGCCAGAATACAGTGCATATCGCCCCGCGTCATGGGACCCTCTCCGTCCCTCAGCAACCGCAGGAAGGCATCCAGTAGAGCCGGGAGACGTGGGTGTATTGATTTTTTTTAGTCCTTTATAGGGCTACTCTATTAAAAACTTACACAAATGCCTTTCCCCCCGCCTTTAAATAATTGGATAGATACTACTATCATCTGCCCAATTATTTCTTAATATTTTTTTTAGCTTCCCTCTGCTCCTTCCCTTTTTTAGCCTCCCTCTGCAGCTAAAGGCTTCTGGAATGCAGAAGTCCCTCCAGCTTCTTTCACATTTTCATTCTCTTACTCTGAACAGGAGCATGCAAGTTTCCAGTATCTCTCATGTCTCTATTTTCTTTCTATCCTAATTTCCCTGGTATTAGGGGATCTGTATATTTGGGGTGGGGAGGTGCATAACAGAGCTGCAGAGCAATACATATTTGGAGCAATAAAGAGGGTTATTCAGAGGACGACGAAATTTCGTTCTGCGCACTTTGTTGCAATTAGGAGATTCTAGTTCGCCAACCCTTGGGTGAATTTACTATTCAACACAGGATCCCCAAAGTGCGGTGTACGTGGAGCTGCTGAAGACCGCCAAGCACCGCCACCACCGATCTCCGATCAGCCTGCTGAAACGCTGCCGAAGACAGCTGATAAGCCCGCCGAATGCCACTGAAGACCGCCGAACTGCAGAAAAACAAAACGTAACTCTGCTATTCTTTAAAAGGCGCTTAAAACAATAAAAATGCACGAAAATGTGTGAAATAATAAAAAAGGTCCTATAAAAAATAATAAAAAGGTCTGTTATAGAACAAAATGAATGCCATAAAAAAAATGGGAATCAAAGATTTCACTTAATTTTTTAAAAAAAAATACAAAAACGTCTAAAAAATAAATAAAAAGGCTTTTATCTGAAACTGAAAAGAATAATTTTTTTCAAAACAATATATATTTTTTTTCTTCATTGAAGCCTATGGGATTTGCCTTTTAAAACCTATCTAGCTGAACCACTGGAAATCAGGGCATTTCACTGACATTTCGGTGCAGTTCGGCGTTCTCTGAATAGATTAGCCATTACTTCTCTATGGGACAATTTCACTGCCGCCGAAGATCGCTGAATTGCGGCGATCTGCACCGTATTTCGAATTGCCAGTAGTTCGCCAATTGACAGCGCTCTGAATAGCCAAACTGCCACGAAATTGCACCGTACTTGAAAACGAGAGAAATCTCAATGTATCCTCATGGTAAAATACTTTGCAAATAAATTCACCATTCGGTGGCAAGTTCGGCGTTCTTTGACTAACCCTCAAGTACATTTTGTAGAACATAAATAGCACTTATAGGTCATCGAGTCTCTAAAACAATAAAAACCAAAGTCTTGAAAGAGACTCACTCCTGGCCACATTTGCAGTGGCCATTCCTATGATACAGGTATACTATTGTGGCTATTTAAAATCGAATGTTTTCCAAGACTGCTATATTTATTTAATACACTTAAATTGTCATGCACCTCGAAGGCTGGGGTCAGACGAGCGTCACTGGAGAGCAGAAGGAACGTCCGTGAGAGTGGACATTCCTTCCACTCGACGCCCGTCTGACCTCCTCACTGAGTGCAGTTAGTGCGCTCAGCGCTGCAAGACTTGATCCTCCTGTGGAGGATTGCGGTTTGCAGCTTCATCAACGCGTGACCTAGCGTTTTGACGGAGAGGCTTTCTAGACGTCCGCAGCATGGCCGCTGTTGCACACGCAATTCGTGCACGCAACATCGTGTGGCTGGCCCCGTCGCAGCGTCACAACGCTGCGACGGACGCCGGAAGCCACGTCAGTACAGGTTAAGGTTACCCATTAAGGTTGGTGTCAGATGAGCGCACTATGTGCGCCCATACTGACGTGCCTCCTGGCGTCCGTCGCAGCGCTGCGATGGGGCTGGCCACATGCTGTTGCACGCGCGCTAATTGCTCGTGTGGCCGTGCTGCAAGCCTCCCCATCGAAGTGCTACAACGTGCGTTCAACGGGGCTGCAAAGCGCGATCCTCCACAGGAGGATCAAGCCTTGCAGCGCTGAGCGCACTAACTGCACACAGCGAGGTGGTCAGACGAGCGACAGAGTGGAACAGGGGTCAAGTCCTGGGAAAAAAAGTGAGGGAACTCACCCACGAATTCCACAACCCCCATTACCTGAAGAAAATATATATATATATCACGAGTATAGCAGTGCGTGCCGGTGATACCATTTTTATTGGGTTAAATTTACATTTAAAAGACAAGCTTTCAAGAGTGTAAACTGGAAACTATACTGATCAGTGAAAGGTATCACTACGTACAGGTATACTCGTGATTGTGGCAACTGGACTAACGCATTTTATATATAATATATATAATATATATATATATATATATATCCAGGCACAGACCCCCAGAATAATATACACTACACTGTGCCCCCAGAATAATATACACAGCACTGAGCCCCCAGAATAATATACACAGCGCTGAGCCCCCAGAATAATATACACAGCGCTAAACCCCCAGAATAATATACACAGCACTGACCCCCCAGAATAACATACCCAGCACTGAGCCCCCAGAATAATATACACAACACTGAACCCCCAGAATAATATACACAACACTGAACCCCCAGAATAACATACACAGCACTGAGCCCCCAGAATAATATACACAGCACTGAGCCTCCAGGATAATATACACAGCACTGAGCCCCCAGAATAATATACACAGCACTGAGCCCCCAGAATAACATACACAGCACTGAACCCCAAGAATAATATACACAGCACTGGTTATATGGATATAGTTTCCCCAGTTCACATGGATATAATTGCCCCAGCTCTCATGGATAATGCCCCCCCAGCTCTCATGGATAATGCCCCCAGCTCTCATGGATACTGCCCCCAGCTCTCATGGATAATGCCCCAGCACTCATGGATAATGCCCCCAGCTCTCATGGATATGCCCCAGGTCTCATGGATACTGCCCCCAGGTCTCATGGATATTGCCCCCACGTCTCATGGATATGCCCCCAGGTCTCATGGATACTGCCCCCAGGTCTCATGGATAATGCCCCCAGGTCTCATGGATACTGCCCCCAGGTCTCATGGATATGCCCCAGGTCTCATGGATACTGCCCCCAGGTCTCATGGATAATGCCCCCAGGTCTCATGGATATTGCCCCCACGTCTCATGGATATGCCCCCAGGTCTCATGGATACTGCCCCCAGGTCTCATGGATAATGCCCCCAGGTCTCATGGATACTGCCCCCAGGTCTCATGGATATGCCCCAGGTCTCATGGATACTGCCCCCAGGTCTCATGGATAATGCCCCCAGGTCTCATGGATACTGCCCCCAGGTCTCATGGATATGCCCCAGGTCTCATGGATTCTGCCCCCAGGTCTCATGGATATGCCCCAGGTCTCATGGATACTGCCCCCAGGTCTCATGGATAATGCCCCCAGGTCTCATGGATACTGCCCCCAGGTCTCATGGATATGCCCCCAGGTCTCATGGATATGCCCCAGGTCTCATGGATACTGCCCCCAGGTCTCATGGATATTGCCCCCCCAGGTCTCATGGATACTGCCCCCAGCCCAGCTCACCTCTGCTGCTCCTCTGCTGCTTTTCTGATGCTCCTGCCGCACATTGCCGGCGGCCGCGTGCTTCCTGCTTCAGCGGCCGCTGACAGGAAGTGCAGCCACTCGCCTGGGATCTATGAAACAGCCAGGCAAGCGGCTCCACTTCCTGTCACTGGCCGTTCTAACAGGAAGCACGCGGCCGCCGGCAATGTGCGGCGGCCGCCTGCTAAAGCGTTCGGGCTCGGGCCACAGCGGGAACGCTGCGTTCCCGCTGTGGGAGAAGTGCGGGAACGCTGTTCCCGCGCGTTCCCGCTCAACTAGAGCCCTGGAGTGGAAGGAACGTCCACCCTCACGAACATTCCTTCCGCTCTTAAAAACTCTCATCTGACACCGGGGCAGGGGGGCTGGTGTCACACCAGCCTTAACGCGTGCACTGCTTTCTCAATTAATCCTGTAATTAAATAATGGATCCAGTCTTGGCCATCACCACCTGCTAAAACCTGTTCCCACTAGGAAAGCCAGGCTCCCTTCCTCAAAATGCCTCAAAACCTGGAAGAAAAGAGGATAGAATGGGTTGCACAAGTATATAATGCTGAACTCTTTTATTTCATGTAAGAATTGCAAGGCGACCTTTATTTGGCAGCCGTCTAAATGTCTGCTTTTTGGCTGAAGTACAGGACAAATTATTATTATTTGTATTGCGCCAAAATATTCTGCAGCGCGGTGCAGAGGTTGCAATACGTTAGGCTAGTACACGGTTATACAGATATTAGGTAGAAAGGACCCTGCTGCCAAAGGAGCTTACATTCTAAAGTTTGGTAATAATAGACAGCTGGCAACTCGTCCAAAATATACACTATTAAAGAGCACTTCACTATAATTATTATTATTCTTTATTTACAGCGCCAGCATATTCCGCAGCGCTGTACAATGGGCAAAATATAGACAGGGTTACAATACATTGAACAACATTTTGACAAACTAGTACAGGAGGAAACGAGGGCCCTATTCCTGAGGGAATTTAAGATTTTAAAAACACCTGACTTTTAAATAAACAAAGGAGATTTGATTACAAGATGTGATTATACAGTGCATTACATAAGCCATAACACCAGTGCGCACCACTGTGACAGGTTCTACGCTATTCCAATCTAGTGACTGCCCTTTGGCAGTATACCCATTTACTAGGGATGTGTCTAGTCACTAGGGTTGCCAGATTGGCCTTGTTTTCAGTGGTGTAGTTGCGCTGGCTGCCAATGGGGGGAAGTGGGTGTTTCTTTTGGCGGTTGGCTGTTGGCAGTTGGTCGTCCATTTTGTCTCCCAGTTGAGGCTGTCTAGTGACGCAGCCAGTTGCAGTTATAGGGAACCTGTATGCTTAGTTGTTAAACCTATTAATGAAAACCCAAGACGTCTCGTATCATCCAGTACACTACATTTTTCCTGAACACATCTAATTTATTCATTTTGATGGGCAGCGCATGCAAAAATGCAACCCCACAGCATGCAGAATCCATATGTGGCAGGTAAGGAAGCAAAAAGGAATCCCAGGTGACCTCAGGGGCGAATCCAGACACAGGTTTCGGGGGGGGGCACTCTGCCAGTTTTGGCTAAGAGCTAGTGTTGGGTTCGCAATAACAGGCATAGACGCGCCTAATCGCAAGCTGTGCTCGTTACACTCACTCTCCCCAGAAGATTGCACAGGGGCTGTCCTCGTGTGGCTTATGAGCCCTGCGAACCCTTTCTATATGAGGGGCCCAGGGTACCCCCTCCACGCACATACCCCTTGAAGCTATGCAGTGTAGGGTAACCCAGGTGTGGGCTGCCCAGTGCATCCTTTCCATGCTGGCAGGACACACGTGGCACCCCATCTACGCAGCCCTGCAAACCCTTTCCATACCAGGGGCCCAGGGTACCCCCCTCCCAGCTCACATTTTATATATTGGCCCCAGCTTACATTTATATATTGCCCCAGCTCACATTTTATATATTGGCCCCAGCTCACATTTAATATATTCCCCCATCTCACACATGGATATATTGCCCCATCTCACACATGGATATATTGCCCCCAGCTCACATGGTACACCCCTCACAGCTCACATTTATATATTGGCCCCAGCTCACATGGATATATATATATATAGTGTCTACAAGGGTTGTGGTGGAGGACTAAAAGTGAGATAAAAAGCCTCCCCACATAAGTGTGTTTATTATTGCAGAAGCCACTTGCACATCACAGCAATTTGATGAATTGCATCCCAGAGGTCCTGTGCCACATTCCCCATATGCAGCAAGGAATTCTGGGTAGGATATGCAAATGAACTCTGTCTCACTTTTATGCATCCTGGATCTGTTATTACACAGAACCCTAAAATCTATGCTATGCCACACCGTGGCTTTGTAGCAGAGATAAGGTTTATGCAACTGGTCAAAGCCGCTTCTAGGACAGCACTGTTTCGGGTTTGTTGGACCCTCACCAGCTAGGAGGCAGGCATGACCAGTTGCAGTGGATGCTTGGACCGTAGGGTAAATTAGTGTCTACAAGGGTTGTGGTGGAGGACTGAAAGTGAGATAAAAAGCCTCCACACTATAATAAGTGTGATATATAAAACATGGCTGGTCTGTCAACTTCAGTGTTATAAAAAGTAATGGTCTCATATGCCAGATAACACTGAGATAACGTGACCCGTAGTGACCATGTGCAGGCCCAGACCCAACGCTTCCGGGTTTAAGATTCACTCAATGCTTCCCCTTTAAAACGGAACTTTATACCACGTTTGTTTACACTAAACGGGAGGGGGGAATATAATCTCATACTATGACTATTGAAAAATCAGATCCTTCCGCACAAAATCTTAAGGAAAATTATTATGGACACAAAACCCTACATCTATCTGAGACCTACTGAGATCTCCTCACAGATAACAGTAATCTCCCAGATCGAAACCATATATGCTCGTTTCATACGCGGTGGTGATAAGATCTATTTTTTAAAAGACAGAAAATGTGCTTGCGCCATTAAGGGATGTACCATGTCTTACAATTGTTCCACGCACATACTATCTGCAGGTAGAGAAAGCAAAACATAAATACGTATATCCACTGGTATGATTTATGGCTCAGTATCAATTATGATGGCTACGAGAAATAAATTATTGCAGATGTATAACACAGAAATATGTATGTTTTAAAGCGGGTTTGCCCCGTACTTGGGAGCAAAAATGGTTTGATCCGTGAATACCTAGTTCGGCAATTCCATTGGCTGCAAAGCCTGTCAATTATCAAGCCGTCGGCCAAAGACACCCTGGCTCAGACTTGGCAACAGCCGGACCCTGCCCCAACCAATAGCAATTTGGGAAGGCGGAGCACAACCTGTAGGCGCTGACAGAGGTAATAGACTGATGACGAGCCAGAGCTTGGGGGCGTGGAAAGATCAACGGTCCTGATGGTGTCGTCATCTATCTGCGCCATGGACTGCATATCCCGTGATACTGCCCTGGGATGCGAGGGCGCACGCGCGCTTTCCAGGGGGCCGGCTCCCTTATAAAAAGCAGCGTCCCACGGCTTGAGTCTAACAGTTGGAGGTTGACTGGCGGTGTGTTTGTTTGGGAGCGTGCGAAGCAGGAGCAGAAAGGGGCGGTGCGTTAGCCTCTTCACAGATCGGGCGGTTGGTGGCGGTACCGAGCAGCAACTGCATTCCTGAGCAGCTTCTGGACTGTGAGTTGTCCTGTGGTAGCTATGGCTGAAGTTGCAGTTCAAGAGGCAACATTTCCTTGTAAAAGTTTGACAGCTGAGGGCCCGATTCTGCCCTGCGAGCCTGATATCCTTGAGGATGGGTGGCAGCAGAGAGCAGAGGAGGGCACAGAGGCGCGCCTGCAGACTGATGCTGCCACCCTGGCTTGCCCTGAAGTGGACCATGGCAAAGTGGGTGGCTCCCAGAAGCCAGGGCAACTGGCTAAGGGAAAGCAGGAAGAGGATGGTAAGCAGGTGGGCAAAAGGCGACACAGGAGGCGCCCATCCAAGAAGAAGAGAAAGTGGAAGCCCTACAACAAGATGACCTGGGAGGAAAAGAAGCTCCTGGAGGAGCGAGAGTCTCAGAGAGCTTCCAGGATACGTGCAGAGATGTTTGCCAAGGGACAACCAGTGGCACCCTACAACACCACCCAGTTTCTGATGGATCTCCATGACCAGGAAGAACCGGACCTGTGCCCACCGCAAAGGCGCTTCACTATAAGCCTGGCATCTCTGAACCCCAATGGGGAGAGCACAGAGGAAGATCCAGAGGAAGAGGAGGATGGCACGGGCAGTGATGGCTTGGACAGCAATGATGGAACGGAGTTCCTGCATAAGGACTTCTGTGAGACTTATGAGCGCTACCATGCGGAGAGCTTGCAGGACATGAGCAAGCAGGAGCTTATCAGGGAGTACATGGAGCTTGAAAAGTGCCTCAGCCGCATGGAGGAGGAGAACAACCGCCTGCGGCTACTGGAGTTACCTGCGGGTGGGTCTCATGACTCCCGGATCCAAGAGCTGGAGTTTGAGTTGGAGAAGCTCAAGCAAGAGAACTTGAGATTGCTGAATGAAAAGGAGCTGGAGGTAAACGCAAGCGGACATTGACCCCGCCCCAATGCTGGTGCACAAACCTTTTTTTTTTTTTTTTTTCCTCATATCCATTTTTAAACTACTTTTTTTTTTTTCCCCACGTCTTTTAACATATCGGAATAGTATGTCCTAAACCATTACTCCCAAATCAGTTTTTTTAGTGTACCAGAGGCTCCGCATTTTGATGTTTAAGGTCTGCGTTTTAAAGATTACCTTTTTGAGCGCAAAGTGTTTTCTCAAAGACTTGATGCTGATGGACAGCTACAAACTGTAAGCGGCAACATCTGTACATAGACTATAAAAGATCCCAATAAAATGCAACATCTTCAATACTTTGTCATTGCAGGACCTATGGTTTTCTATTTATTGTGTTGCAGTTACTGTTCTTAAATATTGCTGACTTTTTCATGCCTTCTAACTGGTTTAATTTTGTATTTTTTTTTTTTTGCAGTATTTTTTTTTTTTTTAATAAATGTATACAAACTGACGAATGGATGTAACAATTTAATATTTAAGACTTACTGTTAGACCCTTCCTGTAGGCAAAGGAACACTGACCTTTGCTGTTACTCAATGTTTACAAGCGGTCAGCAACCTTGTCCCTCTTTAGCTGTCTTGCAACTACATTTCCCATGATGCCACTCAGACTGACCAAGCCTTGTGGCGAAATGTAGTTGAAACACCTAGAGGGTCAACTCTCCCCATAGAATAATATGACTTGTGTGTTTATTGATCAGTGTTTCCCAAACCTGTCCTCCGGATCCCCTAACAGGCCAGATTTTACAGATCACATTGGGGAAATGCACACTGAATCCTGCAATTGCTCAACAACAGCAGATCACATCACCTGTGCTTCAGATACCTGCAAACCTGGCCAGTTAATGGGTCCTGAGGACCAGTTTCAGCAACACAGACATAAAGGTTGCTTCTTTTAAAGTAAGGGTGCATATACAGGTGAGCTTCTAGGAAACCTAACAGATTGTCCCCAAAGGCCATTTTTAGCCAGGATTCTCAGACCATATCTGAGCCCCCCCCCCCCCCGTAAACTGGCAAGGAAAGGCTGTGGACATTTATTTGCATCAATTTTCAGAATTAAGATTTTAATCCGTATGGTAAAAGCCTGTGGGCATGTGCACAAGATCATTTTAATAGCAATATTTTCTTTCCCTTTTTTGTGGACAAGGGTCCACCGGAAACCGAATAAGTCGGCAGATAAAAACCCTTCGGCCCATCTAATTGTATGGGTACTTTTTAAATGGATTTATATCTGGGATAGCCTTACGCCTATCCCATGCCTGCTTAAACTCCATTACTGTTTTAGCTTCTACCACCTCAACTGGAAGGCTGTTCCATGTATCCACCCACCCTCTATGTAACAATAATACCATGGGATCGTAATTTTTGGTTCATCCGGAGTTCTAGACCTGTCCTGTGCACATATCAAGGCTAATTTCCTCTAAACTGTACTACGAGCTGTTGGTGACATAATGGACGTGGATTCCTGGAGAAAAGGTATCAGACAATGTAGGTTTATGTCAATAGCCTATGGCATGAGACGGCAACCTTGAACCTCCACATGTCCTGAAACTACATCTCCCATGATACTTGGTCTCGCATTCAGTTGACCGTCCATTGAAATGTGGTTCCAAAACATCTGAAAGTCCTAGCTGTGGGTTTCTGGCCTATGGAGAATGCAGTTGGCTAACAGCTGGTGTGTCTATACGGTATATTTGTTCCTTTTACTCAATGGGTTATTGGGGTTCCCTGCATGTGCATCAACTGTCCAAAGCATCTCAAATAAGGAAAACTCAAACCAATTGAAGCTTAAGACCATGTGCCCTGCCGTAGCATCTGTTTAAATTTCCCAAAGTGTATTTTCTGCATGAATAGTGATGGTCTCAATTTTGGTATCTTGATATATTTTTGACTTGCTCATAAAAGGCCCAATTCTAAAATTTTATACCAATGTGTGGGGGATATTTGGTAACCGCCATAGTTGAGTTACACATTTCAAAAAAGTGTCGGCTTCATCGAATCCTGAGCTCCTGGAGGTTGGACTTTATCGACATTGCAACTGCAGCAAACTACAGTGTTGAATAACAATGATCATGTTAGAAAATGTCAAAGGTGGGGTGTGTGTGTGTGAAGAGGCATAGCTTGGAGACTTAGCCCTACCACATAATTCCAGGTAATGCATGTGTCACACAAAATGGACTTTTGTAAGAATATTGGTTACTCTTGTTTCTCGTAACTGCTATATTTATTTATTTTTTCCCTGAAATACCTTTTTTTTTTACCTTAACCTCCCTGGTGGTCCGATTCTGACATTTATTTTGGCCCCCTAGCAGTACGAGTGGCTCGGTTAACTTTCAATACTGAAAGCGGTATCCCCGAGCCACACTCGGGCCAATACTTACATGTCCTGCGCTCCCTCGCTGTCCCCGCAGTCACACTGCAGCCGATTGCGATGTCACACTTCCTGGTTCACTCCTCGCGAGAAGAGAACCAGGCAGTGTGACTGCGAGCGGCTGGAGGAGACTGCGGGATCAGCGAGGGAGAGCAGGACATGTAAGTATCCAGCCTGAGTGTGGCTCGGGAATACCGCTTTCGGTACGAAAAGTTAACCCCGAGCCAAAGTCTGTTGCACGTACATGTACTCGTATTGGCAGGAGGAAGCATGGCTTCCTACTTGTGCCAGGGTTATAGCAGCAATCTTTAACCTCTGCAATGGAGTGCAGTCATCGAAGAACCTTCTTGCATCATAAACCATTATGATGTTGGAAGGCGATTAGTTAATGACACATACAGGGTTATTCAGAGAGGTGAAAACCAGGAGAATGACTGGCGAAGTCAAAATAGCTGATTGGGAGAGAATTTTTCTAGTTTTGACCTAAACTTTTCACTTCTCCAGTCACTCTCCTGGTTTTCACCTCTCTGAATAACCCTGTTAATATTTGAGGCTTTTACACTGTATCTGGAAATATTCCCTAGTGTCTATAAAGGTTCCAGTGCTTCAGCCCCCCCCCCCCCCCCATACCTGCATCGACTGGCTATTCACTAGCCATAAGTCTGTGCTGGTGAACCTTGGCAACCCAGGTATCTAAAACCAATCCAATGATGCTAGATCACACCTAGATTGGTGGAGTAGCATCATGAGACATGTAGTTCAGAAACATCTGGGGTGCTGAGGTTCACCGTTCAAAGTGTTTGACTCCCTGCCCCAATAAATTTAAAGAAAATCTTATTGACTCAAGGTTTAATGAAATAAAAGCCATGGGACCCTATTCCTCCTGAGCTGGTAATATGGAGCCACACTTGCTGGCTCTGAGTGACAGTGCTTACCAGTATAGACTCCATGGAGCAATACACGAGGTTGGATATACACGATCCTGAGGGTCGCAGAAAGCCACGGGGAACTTTGTTCTTCAGAGTAAAACTAGTGGTGCCAAAGATCAATATAATTAAAATGTAACATTGTTCATTACCCCCAGAAAGCAAGTAATGCATGATCTTGGAATAACACTTTGCCTCTTCCTTCCTTAGAGCTTCCTATGCAAAATGTAGAAATCACAAATGTACATTATTCAAACAGATCAGATAGAATAGGGTCCATAGTCTGTGCACAGGCTACACAGTACCATAATATTTGTTCTGGTTGGCCCAAAACGGAAACCACCATACTGATACTCTTTTTCCATAAACTACTATTGTCCAGTTTGCTACACCTGTGAATAAACTTTGGCGATCTCCTTTAGACCTCCCATCCAACTGGTGGTAAATACAATGGTAGAAAATCACGCGTAAACTGTGGTGAAATCTACTCTAACTTCGGCAGAATCTAATGTTAAACCTTCACTGGGAACTGGGCTAGAGAACCTCAGCAGAAACTACATTGGAAAGAATGGTAAGTGTACAGAGAATTACAGTGGAATTCCACCTAAACTGTGAAATCACCCCAGTTTTGATAAAATTAAACTTCCAGTCTTTCAGTGAAAGGGGTTAGTGAATAATTCTGTTAATGTGTATAGGAACCTGCTCACAGGAGCTTACAATCTACACGTTAAATATAGAGGCTGAGATAAGTAAGCACCACATTGCTAGCACCTTTTAAGGGGACACTCTAAAAATCTGAAGTGGTCAGGGTATGTAAAGTGGTCAGGCTGTGTTGAGTCTCTTCCCTCCTGTGTCTTTCAGCTTGAAACTGTGTGAAGTGGTGGAGCTTCTCATACATGGCACCAGGCAGCCGGGATTTTGAATTTCCTGGCTGCTGGTCAGAGGAGATGCCGTTCCGTCAGCGTGCTGGCGTCACCCTCTCTGACTGCCCATGATAGTGCATGTCCTGAGAGCAGCAACCAATGGATCGGTTCTGTGCATGCGTGCACCGCTTCGTTCCATCGTTCTCCACAGGCACTATGGAACTTGTGTATGCAAATTTCCAAACATGCAAAGTACACATGTTCCGAGTGATGCACAGGTATGCAAATTACATAGAAAAGATGAATGGTTTTATGGATTTCAGAAGCCCCTGAACTGCCGAGGACAAGCGGTGCATGCCGAGGGAGAAAATATGAGTAACGCTGGCGGGGCATACTAGCCCGCCCACGCAGTTGACATGCGTCATTGGCTGCAAGGGACGGCCTGAGGTCAGGCCGTCATGCAGCAGCCAGCGGCGCACGCGGAGTGCTGGGTGGGGCCGAGGTGGCCCATAGAAGTCAACGGGGAGCACTAGTACACCCCAGTCTTCAAGGCCCACCTGCCGCAGGGATGGCATGGTATGCCCTGTAGCGGAAAAGTGTTAAAAAAAGGGAACCTGGTGTAAAACATCTCTAAACAGCACTCCGAAAAAACATGCCCAAACGAGAAATTCCTTACAGAGCAGACAAGTGAAACTCAATCTGGGCATGAGAAATGCCAAGTGCCTCTCTGAATACACCTTTAGGCTAGTGTCAGACGAGTGTCTTTGGAGATCGGAAGGAATGTCCGTGAGAGTGGACGTTCCTTCCACTCGACGCCCGTCTGGCCACCTCGCTGAGCGCACTTAGGCTAGGGTCAGACGAACGCATTCTTCACGTCTACCGTCAAAAAGTGCATTGATGCGTCCAAATGCATTTTTTCACGGAAGACGCGATAGCGGTCATACGATGCACAATTTCGGCCATGATTTTTTACGGATCCAAACCAGGAAAGTTTGGGTGTCTGGACGTTATGTTGGCCGGACATGAGCAGCGTCTGACGTCTTCTAATCACGCACACACGCCGCTATGCAGACGCAACACACTCTGTACGTCAGTACTAGCCGTTCGACGTTCTTGCACAAATGCGTTCGTTTGCCGCTTGCGTTGCGCGGCTGAACTTTCATGTGGCCGTACTTCGTGTGTAGACCTGCGTTGGACGTCATTTGTTGCTACCACAGCCGTAATAAAGTGCGGCTAAATGCACGTTCGCACCGCGTTCGTCTGACCCCAGCCTAAGTGTGCTCAGCGCTGCAAAGAGCGATCCTCCTATGGAGAATCACGCTTTGCAGCGCCGTTAACGCGCTTCCTGCGCTTTGACAGGCTTGGATAACGAACGCTTGTTGCGCTCACATTTCAAGCGTGTGACTGGCCCTGTTCCAGCGTCACAACGCTGTGACGGACGCCGGTAAGCATGTCAGTACGGGCGCACATATCGCGCTCGTCTAACGTCAGTCTTACACCAAATAAATGTGTAAAACACAATAATAAAGTGAAATATAAATTAAATAGTTTTCTTTTACAGTCCAACATATAGACCCATGTAACAGATCTCTGTGCCCGGACAGGGTCACATCTGCCAAATGCTGCTTCCTCGCTGGACACCCAGTTTCTCCTCCTGACTCACACACCTTTCTCTTGTACCTTAGTCACAGCTCAAGGCCCGGTGCATGTAGAGAGCCTGGCTAGCACCCCAGGAATAAGACGAAGCTGTAGACCTGGAGCCTTTCCTTGGAACAGCGGGCGGAAGATTCCTGGTCCTCCAAAACATGAGTCGTGACTTCAAGCTTGGTCAGAATAGAACTAGCTGTTTATTCACAGAGAGGACAGATAGAGTCAAGTACCATTACATTTGCATACAATCAAACAGACAACATCACAGATCAGATAACTACCCAGGGCCTTCAAACAATGGAGAATGGGGGAAGGAGAAAGCACATAAACAAAAGGAATTTCTTACTGAGAGAATTTACACAATAGCAGGTACTAATACAGAGATCTACACTATACAAGGAATAACACACAGACATCAGAAATCTTTAGTTAACTGGCATATCTATAAAACAGTGAAAACCAAAATATATTTAAAAGGTCCACCAGTTCCCCAATAGTCTCTTTCACGGGCCATAGTCTCTGGGCAGGAGGCTAGCGCACATCCCCCTCCAAGTCGCACAGTGACAGCATGTTCTGTCACAACCCCTATTACATTCTTCGCGCAATTTCGTCCGCGCAGCGCAAATTTTTTTGCACGCGTCGTCCGGCGTTTTTGCACGAAACTTAACGGAGTATTCCGATCCGAACGCATTTTCTCCTCCGTCCGAAAATAACAATCGTAAAAACGATGCGCAAAACGAAGAGTAATACGCGCGGACAGTTTTTTTCATGGGATTCAGCCAATCAGAATGAGGAACATTAATTGACATCAATTTACCTTAATTGACTCACTTAAGTTTTTGCGCCGGTCAAAGTAAAGCTGAGTATACATGCTGCAGCAATAATAAAAACACGCACAAATTCACAATTTTTTTTGTTTGGGTATGTGTAGAATGTGTAACTGTACTGTGCTGTATTTTTTTTTTTTTTCGTGCTGGTGTTTTTCGTTTCGGCCAGAACGTTCCGATTTGCAGTTATCACCAACTTTTCAAAGACGTTAAAATTATGTGCGGAAACGTCATTCTTAAAAAGATGCGCATCGATTGTAATACCATCTGCGTACCAGCACACGAACAAATTTGCGCTCACAATGTTAAGTATAGGACGCACACAGTTCATCACCCTCGCACAGTTCCATCCGCGTTAAGGCTAGGGTCAGACGAACGCAGTGCGAATGCACGTCCAGCCGCACTTTATCACGGCCGTAGTAGCAGCAAATGACGTCCAATGACGGGCAATATACGAAGTACGGCCGCACGAAAGTGTGGCCGCGCAACGCAAGCGGCAAACAAACGCATTTTTTCTAGAACGTGATACCGCTAGTACTGACGTACAGAGTGCACTGCGTCCGCTAGCGGCGTGTGTGCGTGATTAGGAGACGTCAGACGCTGCTATTGTCTGGCCAACATAACGTCCAGACGAAAAAAGGGTTTTATTGATGATCCGTACGAAATCACGGACGGAAATGCGCATCGTATGACCGCTATCGCGTATTTCGTGAAAAAATACGTCCATTCTTTCAAACGCACTTTTTCATGGACAACGCGAAAAATACGTTCGTCTGACCCTAGCCTAAACGATAACGCGCATCGTTTGCGCGAACGTTGGAATACGACGTTCTGCGCAAAGGGTTTTGCCACTCACGCAAATGAAAATATGCGAGGAATGTAATAGGGGCCATAGTGTTTTACAAATTTGGTTTATCTTCGGATCTGCAGAATCCTCTCTATATCCCTTTATAGAGTGTCCTCGGCTCACAGATATAATCTGATAATATTATAAAATACTCCAGTTGTGGTGCCTTGTTTTTAATTTTCCTCTATGTCCGATGAGCCACTAATGTAAAAATGTGACTCTATTACCAGCTCTGGGTTCGCAGCTTGTTTTTTGATAATTAGGACTCCATACTGTTCGATGGAGACACAACACAACCCTCAACACAATCTCTCACACCCGGCAGAAAGACACTGGAACATATTTATTCCCTGTGTCCTTCTCCTACCAGCTGATTGCCCCATCCTCTGTACTGTGAGACCAGAGCATAGTTGTCAAGAGTCCCAGTTTCCCAGGGACAGTCCCTGGTTTGTGCTTGGTGTCTTGTTGGTTAATTGTCCCAAGACTCTGTCGTAAATATGAATCTTGCAGTGAATGAGCCAAGTTTAGAGTTCCGGCAGAATTTACCCCTGGGAGCATTAACGCTAGGTTCTGAGAGCCTAACCAGCAACCTGGAAATCGTCAGTAATAGCGCCTCCTGTACAAAGTTTACAAAATATAGGAAGCGTTATTGTATGGTGTAGTGATGGCGAACCTTAGCACCTCGGATGTTTCTGAGCTACATGTCCCATGATGCTCAGTCAGCCTTAAAGCATCTGGGGTGTCAAGGTTCACCATCACTGCTATAATAGGCAGCTCCTGCAGCCAAGCCACATGGGAAGTTTGCAGGGTTTGTGGCTTGACCAGAATAGGACAGGAGCCTTTATGAATAATAAGTGGAGTGGCTGTTAGATTTAATGGTTCACTCATTAACCATAACAGTTTGGTTGAATCTGATGCTTCAACAGCTTTAAGGCTGACTGAGCATCAAGTTCAGAAATATCTGGGGTGCCAAGGTTTGCCATCATTGGTATAGGGCTCAAGGACCTGCTCTGTCCAGTCGCGGGAGTAAGGCTAGGGTCAGACGAAAGCATTTTTCCCCGCGAACGTGAAAAAGTGCGTCCGAACGCATTGACGTATTTTTTCACGGAATGCGCAAAAACGGTCAGACGACACGCATTTTTGGGCGTGATTTTGTACGGATCGTCAATAAAACTCTTTTTCCGTCTGGACGTTATGTAGGCCGGACATTAGCAGCGTCTGACATCTCCTAATCACGCAAACACGCCGCTATGCCGCAGCTGCGCACTTAGTACGTCAGTACTAGTGGTTCAGCGTTCTCAGAAAAATGCGTTCAAATTCCACTTGCGTTGCACGGCCGGACTTTTGTGCGGCCGTACATCGTATATTGGCCGTCATTGCCCGTCATCTGCTGCTAGTGCGGCCGTAATTATGTGCGCCGGAACGCACGTTTAGGCTAGGGTCAGACTGAGGCAGTGCGAACGCGCGTGCAGGCGCACTTAATCACGGCCGTGCTAGCAGAAAATGACGGGCAATGACGGCCAATATACGAAGTACGGTCGCACAAAAGTCCGGCTGCGCAACGCAAGTGGCAAACGAACGCATTTTGTCGAGAACGTAAAACCGCTAGTACGGTTGTACAGAGTGCGCTGCGTCCGCTAGCGGCGTGTGTGCGTGATTTGGAGATGTCAGACACTGCTAATGTCCGGCCAACATAACGTCCAGATGCACAAAGTGTTTTATTGATGATCCGTACAAAATCACGGACGCAAATGCGCATAGTATGACCGCTATCGCGTACTCCGTGAAAAAATGCGTCCATTCGTTCGAACGCACTTTTTCACAGACAACGTGAAAATGCGTTCGTCTGACCCTAGCCTAAAAGTGCGCTGGTCTGACCCCAGCCTAACTCACTAGCAGCAGTAGCACTGTGGGGCAACGAAATGTTATAAAATATATATATTTCTCAGACAACAGAATTTAATATTAATACTAAGTCAGGGGTCAGTATCCTTAGCCCTACAGATGTTCCAGAACTACATTTCCCTAGAGGCTCAGCCAAACTAATATGGTGTGCACATTGGTGTGTGTGGGGAGATGTAGTTTCAAAACATCTGGAGGGTCAAGGATGCTGATCCCAGTAAATTAATCCAGTCTGCTAAAAGGCTATCAGGGTTATTCAGAGAGCGGTGAAAAGCAGAATGACTGGAGAAGGGAAAATTCTAGGTCAAAATAACCAAACCAGAAAAATTCTCCCATTCATCTCACTTTCCAAATTGGCGATTTTGACCTAGAATTTTCCATTCTCCAGTCATTCTGCTTTTCGCCTCTCTCTGAATAACCCTGTATATATATATATATATCGAAAAAGGATGCACTCGAGGACTTAATAAAAACGCTGTAATTTATTTAAAAAAAAACAACAACGTTTTGGCACCAGCATGAGCCTTTATCATGGTTGATAAATCACCTTACAGTCCTCTCCTCCTGTTTCCAACCCCAACCCTTCCAGATTGTGAGTTCCTACGGGAATAGGGCCCTCATCTCCTCCTGTACTGTTTGTCAAATGTTGTTCAATGTATTGTAACCCTGTCTATACTGTGCTTATTGTACAGCGCTGCGGAATATGCTGGCGCTTTATAAATAAAGAATAATAATAATGGTTGTCATGCTGTTTTTTTTTTAAGGGTTATTTAATAAAGTATAGAGTTTTAAGTCCGCGGCTGCATCCTATTTGGAGACATCTATGTATTATCAGAATTTATTTGCACTTAGGCCATGAGACATTTGAAATAATTAGTGGCCTGAGTGCTGATATTTCAGGTTGTTTCTCTCTATCTTTATATTCTTTTACATTATAACCCTTTTTTTCTGTTTAGAATCATATTTTACCTCTAGGAAGAATAAAACAACAACTATACTCATGTTTTGATATTTTTCATGTGTATATTTAAACATATATCCAGTTTGAGTATGACTTGACAATTGACCCATGTGTATATTCGTACTGCAGGTCCTTGGATGCCCCACATACACTTGCAGAGTGTGTAGCACCACATCCAGTTGTAGGCCTCAAAGCCTCGGACTGGATTAGTGGACCTCCCCGCATCATGTGCGGGTGGAGGCCCCGGGATTTAATTGTTATGAAACCGGCAGATATGCTCGAACCACAGCTCGGAGAGGTCCGTATCGCTCCCAGACCCCCTGTACGGTAATTTATATACATTTTATCGTATTTATCTTAATTTTTTGTTGTTGCTTCCCCCCCCCCCCCCTTTTCTAAATTCTTTATAAATATAATGGTGCCGGCAGCACATTTAGTGAGAATACCGTTTGTGTTGTAAGAATGGGCTGTTTTATTACACATATCTGCTGTATAATAGTACAATAAATAATCTCTATGCAATGTTTATGTTTATACAGTCATTTAATGAACAGTAAGGGCATAGCTCCCAAAAGGGCGGGCTCTGGACAGGAACACACCAATCATGCAGCGCTGGTTATCAAATGACATGAGAACAGCCAATCAGCAGGGTCGTATCAAGTCTGTTGGAAATGGACAAGCCTGTGCTTGTTTTGGGCTGGTCATAACAGTCAGAGATAAGTGTAATCCGATCAATATGTAATATTACTTAGGAATGTCGCTCTACATCTGTAATATTACACACCTTTTGTGTGTCTGTATGTATATTAATGTAAAAAGTGTGTGAATCTATTAATATGTATAATAGTTTTAAGAAATATCTTTTTAATCACTGTGCAGAATCAGGTTTGTCATGTTTGAGGTGTTTTCAGGACTCCATGCACTCATAAGGGGCAGCACATAGAATTTAAGTATTGTATATATTATTACTTTAGCTATATATCCACAGGGAGGTGCAAGGATTTTGGAGTGCACAGTTGAATATGCATTTTACCCCTCCTGCGTTAAGAATGGGTACTGTAATGCGTGATGGGAGCTGTGGGTGTCGAGGCTCCGTATGTGCGTGATGGGAGCTCTGGGCGTCGAGGCTCCGTGAGGGGATCTCTGGGCATCGAGGCTCCGTGATGGGAGCTCTGGGCATCGCGGCTCCGTGATGGGAGCTCTGGGCATCGCGGCTCCGTGATGGGAGCTCTGGGCATCGCGGCTCCGTGATGGGAGCTCTGGGCGTTGAGGCTCCGTGAGGGGAGCTCTGGGCGTCGAGGCTCCGTGAGGGGAGCTCTGGGCGTCGAGGCTCCGTGAGGGGATCTCTGGGCGTCGAGGCTCCGTGATGGGAGCTCTGGGCGTCGAGGCTCCGAGATGGGAGCTGCGGGCGTCGAGGCTCCTTGATGGGAGCTGCGGGCGTCGAGGCTCCTTGATGGGAGCTGCGGGCGTCGAGGCTCCTTGATGGGAGCTGCGGGCGTCTAGGCTCCTTGTGTGATGGGAGCTGCGGGCGTCGGGGCTCCTTGTGTGATGGGAGCTGCGGGCGTCGGGGCTCCTTGTGTGATGGGAGCTGCGGGCGTCGGGGCTCCTTGTGTGATGGGAGCTGCGGGCGTCGGGGCTCCTTGTGTGATGGGAGCTGCGGGCGTCGGGGCTCCTTGTGTGATGGGAGCTGCGGGCGTCGGGGCTCCTTGTGTGATGGGAGCTGCGGGCGTCGGGGCTCCTTGTGTGATGGGAGCTGCGGGCGTCGGGGCTCCTTGTGTGATGGGAGCTGCGGGCGTCGGGGCTCCTTGTGTGATGGGAGCTGCGGGCGTCGAGGCTCCTTGTGTGATGGGAGCTGCGGGCGTCGAGGCTCCTTGTGTGATGGGAGCTGCGGGCGTCGAGGCTCCTTGTGTGATGGGAGCTGCGGGCGTCGAGGCTCCTTGTGTGATGGGAGCTGCGGGCGTCGAGGCTCCTTGTGTGATGGGAGCTGCGGGCGTCGAGGCTCCTTGTGTGATGGGAGCTGCGGGCGTCGAGGCTCCTTGTGTGATGGGAGCTGCGGGCGTCGAGGCTCCTTGTGTGCGTTTGATGGGAGCTGTGTGCATGACCGCCTGGGTGAAAGGGTGTGTGGGGTGGCAGGGTTGCTTGGGAGTGTTATCAGCTGCCAGCTCGATTACCTGTACGTCAATGCTGGGCAGCGTGTTCGAGAGGCATCTGTAGACTTTTTGCAGCAGGTAGGGCTGCATTATACTTCGCATACAAGGGACATGTGGAATTGTTTTCCCATGCGGTACCCCTGCCATTATAGACTCAGGTGTCCATGTGTCGCAGGGGATTGAGTAGTTTGCTTTGTGGGAGCAGCAGCTGGGAGAATGCTAGTTTTCCGCACTGCAAATGCGCTTCATGGCAGCTGTTAGGGCAGACCTCGAGGTATAACAATCTGTCTATACAGCTAATTCCATTTGTTTTCGCAGTAAGACCTATACACTTATTTATCTGTGCAATGTCCCATATTGGAAATGTGCTATATTCGGAGATGTATTGAGAAGGTAGGGGGTGTGACCGCAATGGTGTGTCCTGTACAATGGTGTCGCCCCCTTCCGACAAAAGGAACATGCCAGATTAGTGTGCCTGCTTGCTGGGACGATGGGCAGGGTTGGAAGTTGACAAAAATCAACAGCTCTGTACGGAAACTAAAAACACCTGAAAAGCAATGAGAAATATAGTGCAATACTGAAGCATAAAGGATCCTTCCAAATTGGATCCTTCACAGGATGCTCTGGTAAACTCCGGCACAATAACCCATAGCCCAGCTATCTCTACTCGCTTCCAGAGACCAGGAGAATATATAAAACAGGATGTTTATTGATCCTATAACAAAAGAATATATCTAACGCGTTTCGTCCAAAATATGGACTTCTTCAGGGGTAAACAATCACAAATTATAAACCAGGATAAAATCCCATAAAACCCTCCCTTATCCCCAAACATTTTTCGTTAATTGGCTGAGTGGACTAATCCTCTGCTGATTCCGCCAGTCGTTATACTCCCATCTCCTAATAATGACGTTCCACGGGTTCCCAACACTTGGGCTTACTTGCGTTGCATCACATCCAGTCGCTTGGTTTCTGGGATCATCCGGCTTCTTTGCGATATGTCACCTCCGATCGCATGCGTTCCACTGTGGTTCCCGGGATCCCGTCTTTTGATGATACATATATTTCTTTACTTACTTCACCGTACCCATTGTGGCACATCACTTCCGCATAGTATTCCATCACGATTAACTCAGAGGAGAAAAGTTTGTATTCCGAAATAACACTTAATAGAAGTCCCCAGTCCATATATAGAAAAGAAAAAAAAAAACAGCTTAATATTAAGAACAAGTTAAATCCATTTCTTCATTAAGACCCATATGTAATGCAGGGTTTGAGACCCCTGTGTAGTATGAGTATGGAACCCGATGGCAAGCCGAAGAAGTAAGGAATTCAGGAAACCATGTAGAAATAAACAATCTTTAGTGAAACAAGGAAAGTAACTTAAATCCTGAACAATGATACAGCTGGAATGGTCTTCTTGAGAAGTAGGGATTCGTGGCACGTAGGAAAAGAATGTAAACCAAGTAACAAAAGTTCCAGAATAATAACGAAGGTGGTAGCTTGGTCGATATAGCAATCCGGGTCGATGGGCAGAAGAAGGCGGCGTAGTCGATATGGCAATCCGGGTCGACGGGCAGGAGAAGGCGGCGTAGTCGATTTATAGCAATCCGGGTCGATGATCAGAGAAAGGCAACGTGGTCAGGAATACGAGGAGCACTAGGAAAACTGAAGTGGAAGGCAACAGTAGAACCTGGTTAATGTGTTGAGAAGGGCGGCAGATTTAAATAGGGTTCAAAGGATCATGGGAATACCAGTTGAGGTACCTGAGCTTTTGGTAGGTCAATGGGAGGAATACGAGGATCTCCAGAAGAGATGTCAAGCAGTACCAGATTTTACATTACTTAGGAAAGTTTGTACTCGCGCATGCGCACTCTCACTTTCAGCATTCGGATCTGGCCGGCGGCGTGGGGCATCTCCTGGGTTCCTCTCTCCATCCTGCGGACCGGAAACTTGGAGCAGCGCGCCACGAGGGACCTTGGGTGAGTATGGTATCTCTCCCAGCATGGCGGTCCAGAGCAGGCCGCGGAGCGGGGCATGACACCATAGGAGAACTTTTTCATTTTATAAATCAAGTACATTTCCCTCTGCAATAACCTTTATGCTCTGTCCCCCCCTCTCCAATGCATATGAACTTGTTCCAGTCCTATAAATCGAAATTTCAAAGCTAAAATATTCAGTTCATACAACACAGTGGTACCGAATGTTTAATGGATTTCCTTCTTATATTACCTAAAATGCTCCCAAATCCTCTCTTAAGGGATTTTTCAAAGAGGGGTGAATTTCCCCATACGGTGCAATTTCGTGGCCATTCGGCTATTCAAAAAGCTGGCGATTCGCCAAACACTTGCGAGTTGCCAGCGATATACAGTGACCTTTGGGGTCAGTGAAATTCCAGATAGAGAAGTAATGGTTAATCTATTCAGAGAATGCCGAGCAGCAGAAATGTCAGTGAAGTGCCCAGATTTTCGGTGGCTTCATTCGGCAGGTTTAATCTTCCTGGCGTTACGATTAATTGTAATAATTTATTTGACCCCCTGGTGGTATATCGAGTGTGGTTCAGGGTTAAATGCATTGCAGAAAGCGTTAACCCCGAACCACACTCGGGCTGCATACATTATCTGTCCCTGCGCTCCCTCGCTGTTCCCCGCTTTCACCTCCGGACGATTGCGACGTCACACTTCCTGGTTCCCTTCTCGCGAGGCCTAACAAGGCCGAAACAATCGTCGGGGGTTGCTGCACCTCTCGTGCAGGGATGATGTCTTTGGCATTCAGTACTGGCCACCCGTTCTGGGTGATAGCATCTGATTTGCATATGGAGCAGTTGTCCCTGTAAAGGCACTATCGAGCTAAAACCTTGTGAGACCTGAGCGGGCCCCACCGAAGAGCAGGCCATTAGTGCCATTGCTCAGTCTCAGGACCCTCACAAACCTCCCTTTTTCCAGCTGCAAATATGCAGAGATCAGTCCTAATGATTCAGGGGAGGTAACAAATATTGCCAAATAAAGGCAATACCTTATATATTTCCCTGCATATTCATGCATTTAATGTTTTTTTTGTTTTTGTTTTTTTTTACATTCCTGTTCGAAGGCTGGTCGGCTTTTTTTTGGCGCGTCCCTAACCCGGATACAAACAAAACAGTTAATGTAACCCTAGCTAACGTGGTGATGTAGAGAGGTATTGAGGAAGGTAAGGGTATTGGCAGGGCCACTGCTTCCACTAGGTAACTGCCTAGGGCGCACTGCCACATAGGGGCGCAGCCAGACTCAACCCAGGCTCCATTATTGTACCCGTCCCTCTCGACATGGTCAGCTCGCAGACCCCCTCTAGCGATGCAGAAGGTGGGTGTCCTATGGTGATGTGCAAGTGCCACCAGATGATGTGCGAGCGCCACCAGATGCAGATGACAGAAAAAGTGTGAAAGAGGAAAGAAAGCGGCAGAGACTGGGCCCGACCAGCGGAGGGGTAAGATGGGCACCGGACAACTGTGTGTGTCCCCACATTATAACAGTTAACAATATTTTTTGGGGGTGCAATTTGCTGGTCCTGCCTAGGGCGTAAAATAGTCTAGCACCGGCCCTGGGTATTGGGGCTAAAAATATGCGCACCTGCAAAATTTCAGACATTTCTGGATTTGTCTAAAATTATCAGATTGACACAACTCAACAAATTACGGAAAATTTCGAAATTTACCAAATTTGCGCGTGTTTACTCCATATAGCCGGGGGGGGGGGTTGTTTCTGAGTGTTCCATGCTTCTTCCCTGCTTTTTAGGTTCATACCTAGGGTTGTCAGACTGGCCATGTCGACCTGGACATATCTTACTATTTCATGCAGAAGGAAGGAGCTGCCCTGTAACATGTGTAGTTCATATGAATCAGGAGGTAAATCTGTTCCCTAATCAAGGCAGTTTGTCCACGATTCCTATTTAATTTCTTACCTGCTGCATGTGATTCTACATGCCTCAGAGACTCATTATTCATGCAATGCCCACCAGCCTACTCAAACAAGCAGCTGACATGTCTCCTTCTCTAGTGATGAATGTTCTGATGTTTCTGCACTCCTATGTAGGGATGAGCTGTTCGGTTCGATCAGATTGTTGTTGTGTTAGTGTGTGTTCTCACTGCCAGTCTGCCACCAACTACTGGGGGGGTCTCATTTCTACAAAATTTCTGGGAATTGTTCTAATCTGTGTGTTCTCACTGACACCCAGTATTTTGGGGGGTCAGTAATTGCTATAAAATATTTGGGAATTGAGGTGATCTGTGTCTTGTCCCTACCAGTGCCACGCAGTATTTTGGGGGTCAGTAATTTCTACAAAATATTTGGGAATTAAGGTAATCTTTGTCTTGTCACTGCCACCAGCAACTATTTTGGGGGGTCAGTAATTTCTCCAAAATATCTGGGAATTGAGGTAATCTGTGTCTTGTCACTGACACGCAGAATTTTGGGGGGTCAGTAATTTCTCAAATAACTGGGAATTGTTCTAATCTGTGTCTTGTCACTGCCACCCATCAGGGGGTCTCACTGATTTTATAGGAGGTTTCTGAGATTTGTAATCTGTGTCTTCTCACTGCCAGCTATCAGGGGGTCACACATACTTCTAGCAGATTTCTGCAAATTGTAATCTGTGTCTTGTCACTGTTGCCAGCTATCAGGGGGTCTCACTGACTTGTAGCAGATTTCTGGGAATTGTAATTTGTGTCTTGTCACTGGCACCCATCAGGGGGTCTCACTGAGTTATAGGAAGTTTCTGGGAATTGTAATCTGTGTCTTGTCACTGGCTGCCAGCTATCAGGGTGTCTCACGGAGTTATACCAGAGTTCTGGAAATCTTTAATCTTTATACCAGAGTTGAATCAGAGTTCTGTATATATTTAATCTATATATCACTCACCATGTCAGAAAGACCAAAAAGAACAGGCAAATGCTCCCAGACACAGATAAGAGGGCAAGCAGCCTCTGTGTCGGGAGGCTGTGCCTCTGGTCGTGGTGGACGTGGTGCATCCTCTGCAACGCTTGTCCTTTCTAACTGGTGCTGGCCGTCTTAAGCAGCAGCAACATACAGAGGATTTGGTGGATTGGCTAACCAGGCCATCCTCCTCCTCCGAGTTCTCTGCCAGCCAGGCTTGTAGTGGTTTACAGTCCTCCTCCGCTGCCAAAGCATCTAATGCAGCCTCCATGTCCACAGCTACTCCTGCCGTAGCCTCACTATCACACACGGAGGAGTCAGCTGAATTGTTTGACTACAATGAGAGTGACATGCTGCTTGACGATGCGCAGCAAGTACAGTGCTCTGATTCAATCTCTGAGGTTGAGGAAGGGAGTATAATCAACCTAGAGGAAGGGGGTGCCAGTGATGACACACAAATAACTGGCACTCATGTTGCCCCAACAGCTGCAGCATACTGCCAAGTTGGCTCCAGTGACGAGGAGAAAGGGGGTGATGACAATGATGATGAGGTCACTGACTCCACCTGGGTGCCTGATCGAACAGAGGAGTCAAGTGAGGAGGAGGAGGAGGCACAACAAACACGAGGCACAACATCCTCTATGACCAACCGTAGCACTAGCCAGTCCAAGGCATCAGATGTCAGAGCTGCTCAGGTGAAGAGCGCTGTTGTCTCAAAGCACACATGCAGGAACTCTGCTGTCTGGGAGTTCTTTAAGAAATGTGCAGCAGACCCCACCGTTGCTATTTGTAATCTATGTCAGATGAGGCTCAAGCGTGGGAAAGACACTGGATGCTTGGGTACCACGTGCTTGAGGCAGGGGCGGATCCAGGGGGGGGCAACGGGGCAATTGCCCCCCCCCCCGAGATTTGAGCCGGGGACCCAGATGCCGGGCAGCGCGGGAGTGCCTGCCTGGTCCTGAAGAGTCCGTCCTGTTAAAGGGAAGCGGCTGCGTGCAGGTGCAGCCGGTCACGTGGTCCGGCTAATCAGGTGGTACTGAGTCTCTGTACCACCTGACTGGCCGGACCGCGTTACCTGCGCACGCACGCCACGCAGCCGCATCACCTTCAACAGGACGGACTCTTCAGGACCGGGCAGGCACTCCCGCGCTGCCCGGCATCTGGGTCCCCTCAACCCCTGAACACCGGAGCTGGAGCAATATCCAGGTGAGAGCTGGGCAAATCCATGTGTAAGCTGGGCAAATCCATGAGCTGGGCAAATCCATGAGCTGGGGGCAAATCCATGAGCTGGGGGCAAATCCATGAGCTGGGGGCAAATCCATGAGCTGGGCAAATCCATGAGCTGGGGCAAATCCATGAGCTGGGGGCAAATCCATGAGCTGGGGGCAAATCCATGAGCTGGGGGAAAATCCATGAGCTGGGCAAATCCATGTGTGAGCTGGGGGCAAATCCATGTGTGAGCTGGGGCAAATCCGTGAGCTGGGGCAAATCCATGTGTGAGCTGGGGCAAATCCATGAGCTGGGGCAAATCCATGTGTGAGCTGGGGGCTTTCTGCTCCTCTAGATTGTAAAATCCGGGGTGCCCTCTGCTCCTCTAGATTGTAAGCTCCTGGGTGTCCTCTGCTCCTCTAGATTGTAAGCTCCTGGGTGCCCTCTGCTCCTCTAGATTGTAAGCTCCTGGGTGCCCTCTGCTCCTCTAGATTGTAAGCTCCTGGGTGCCCTCTGCTCTTCTAGATTGTAAGCTCCTGTGAGCCGGGCCCTCTGTAAATTCTCGTGAGTCAGGCTCTCTGCTAAAACACCTTATTTTCTGTCAGTGCCCCTCCCGAGACTAGTCTCTGGATCCGCCCCTGGCTTGAGGCGACATATGACCACCTGCCACGCATCCCGTTGGCGCAAAACTTTGCGTAGGTCCTCCTCCTCCTCATCTGTCTCTACCCCCACTGTATTTCCTGCCATGTCATTGCCTGCTACAACCTCCACTGACAGGGATGATGCTACAGTAATGGATGTACCAGGTCCTTCCTCACAATGTGACAGCATCCCATCAGCTGAAGATTTACGCAGTCAGATTACGTTGCCCCAGCTGCTGCAGCGTAAGAAAAAATATAATCCCAACCATCCCCAAGCACAGCGTCTAAATGCCAGCTTAGCAAAATTACTCGCATTGCAGCTGCTGCCTTTCCAGCTGGTGGACTCTGCTCCCTTCCGTGAATTTGCTGAATGTGCTGTACCACAGTGGCATGTTCCAAAACGCCAGTTCTTTTCATGGAAGGCCAATCCAGCACTATACCAGCACGTGGAAGACAATGTTATCCAGTCATTGGGAAAGGCAGTCAGCAGCAAGGTGCATGTGACTGTAGACACGTGGTCCAGCAAGCATGGACAGGGTCGTTACATTTCCTTCACGGCACACTGGGTAACTGATTGCAGCTGGGAGGGATCCAAGACGGGGCTCTGTGCTGGAGCTTGTTCATCTGAGGTCTGTCTGCTCCACCACCACCTCTCCATCTTCCTCCTCCTTCTGTGTCTCTGAAGTGGCAGTTAAACCGTCGCCTGACAGGGGCTACGCAATGGCTCAAGCAAAAAGATGCCATACTGTGCTTGAGCTGGTTTGTTTAGGGGACAGGAGCCACACTGGGCCAGAAATTCTGTCTGCTCTGCAGGGGCAGGTGCAGAGATGGTTTAACACCACGCCAGCTTCAGCTGGGAATGGTCGTCTGTAATAATGGCAGCAACCTTCTCTGCGCCCTACGCCTGGGTAAGTTGACGCATGTACCATGTCTAGCACACGTCCTAAATCTGGTGGTACAGCGTTTCCTAACCAGATTCCCAGGGCTGGCAGAGCTTCTCAGCCAGTCCAGAAAAGTCTGCAGCCACTTCAGACGGTCATTCCCAGCAAGTGTTCGCCTGGCAGAAATTCAAAGAGAATTCCATCTTCCCACAAACCGTCTGATCTGTGACATGCCCACCAGGTGGAACTCGACATTAGCAATGCTGCAGCATCTGCACAAGCAGCAGAGGGCCATCAACGAGTACCTGTGTGGGTATGGCACAAGGACAGGTTCAGGTCAACTTGGTCCCCCCCCCCCCCGCAGTGGCTGATGATCAAGGATGCATGCACTGTAATGTCACCATTTGAGGAGGCAAGGAGGATGATGAGCAGGGACAGTGCATGCATCAGTGACACAATTCCTTTAGTGTTCCTGCTGGAGCACACTCTGCGGGGAATTATAGATGTGGCTCTAGAGGCAGAGCAGCGGGAGGAAGAGGAGGCCTTCTCTAGATCTGAAGGCCCCAGTCTTTCCGCAGACAGCATTCCAGCGGGTCCTCCTCAGGAGGATGATGAGGAGGAATATTTAAGTAGTGGGGTCATTGAAGGTGGGGATTCCTCAAGGGAGGGTTTTGTGTGCCAAGAAACACAAGGACTAGTACGTGGCTGGGAGGAGGAAGTGCACGATGGTGTCATCCTCCTCATTGAGCAGGAAGACTCGGAAGCTAATGCCACCTCCAACCTACGCTGCATGGGCTCCCTTATTATGCAAAGCCTGCTAAAGGGATCATTACTGGTTGGCAGCCCTTCTTGATCCACGATACAAGGGTAAAGTTGCAGAGCTCATCCTGCCCGCACAGAGGGAGCACAGGATGAAAAAACTTGAGGACGCTCTAAAGCGACACTTGTGTAACCTACCAGTGCCTGGAAAGGTGTTACACAAGTGATGACACAGGTGCTTGTGAGGCTGCGGATGATCAGAGGAATAGTGGTGAAGGCTGGGGCCGCTTGACCGATGCATTTTCAAATTTTTTTATTCCACAACGCCCAGGGACGTCAAATGTAGGCACCCATTGCCAGCGTCTTCACCATATGGTGCAGGACTACCTAGGGGCAAGGGCAGACCTGGATACCTTTCCAACAGATGATCCACTGGCTTACTTTAGTGTTCCTGCTGGAGTGCACTCTGAGGGGAATTATAGATGTGGCACTAGAGGCAGAGCAGCCGGAGGAAGAGGAGGACTTCCCATGACTTCCCTAGCTCTCAAGGCCCCAGTCTTTATGCAGACAGCATTCCTGTGGGTCCTCAGATCAGACAGGAGGAGGATGAGGAAGAGGAATATTTAAGATGTGGGGGCATTGAAGGTGGGAATTCCTCAAGGGAGGGTTTTGTGTCCCCAGAAACCCAAGGACTAGTACGTGGCTGGGAGGAGGTAGTACATGATACGGTCATCCTCAGCGACCAGGAACACTTGGCAGCTAATGCCACCTCCAACCTACGCTGCATGAGCTCCCTTATCCTGCAAAGACTGCTAAAGGACCCCAGGATTCGTGCTATCAAGGAGAGGGATCATTACTGGTTGGCAACCCTTCTTGATCCACGATACAATGGTAAGGTTGCAGAGCTCATCCTGCCCTCACAGAGGGAGCACAGGATGAAACAACTTGAGGATGCTCTAAAGCGACACTTGTGTAACACCTTTCCAGGCACTGGTAGGTTACCAAGTGATGACACACGTGCTTCTGAGGCTGCGCTTGATCAGAGGAAGAGCGGTGAAGGGGGCCGTTTGACTGATGCCTTTTCCAATTTTTTTAGTCCACGACGCCCAGGGACGTCAAATGTAGGCACCTATTGCCAGCGTCTTCACCATATGGTGCAGGACTACCTAGGGGCAAGGGCAGACCTGGATACCTTTCCAACAGATGATCCACTGGCTTACTGGGTGTTGAGATTGGATCACTGGCCAGAACTTAGCCAATATGCTATGCAGCTACTAGGTTGCCCTTCATCTAGCGTGCTTTCTGAAAGGACGTTCAGTGCCGCTGGAGGTTTTGTCACAGACAAAAGTGTGCGTCTGTCCACCGACTCTGCAGACCAGCTGACCTTTATAAAAATGAATCAGTCCTGGATCAGCAGCTATCAATCCCCTGATGCTGACATAACGGAATAGATTGGGGATGTCTTCTGCATCCACAAAACCTCCAGCACTGAACTCTTCCACAATACCACAAAAGGGTTACGGTGTGAAGGCACTTGCTGCCATGAAAGGCACAATATTTGGCTGCACTGACGCCTTTACCAGATTCATATCTTTTTAATATAGGACCACATGGTCCACCCCTGCACTCTTCCACAATACTACAGAGGGGTTACTGTATGAATGCACTTGCTGGCCTGGCACCAAAAGCACAATATTTGGGTGCACTGCCACTGACGCCTGTACCAGATTCATATCCTCAGAGGGGTTACTGTGTGACGGCACTGTTGCCGACGCTAAAGGCCCAATTTTAAAGCACCTATTAAGTTTCACCATATTTTAGCCCAAAAAAATCACTAAACTAATCCCAGTTCTTTGACCACTTTGCTACCTGGCTTTCTCACTTTCTGTCTTCTAATCTTCCATGCCTAATTCTCAGGGACTTCAACATTCCCATTGACGATCCTTCCGCCCCTGCTGCCTCCAAACTTCTTTCACTCACGTCCTCCCTTGGACTCTCACAATCCTCCCTTTTCCCTACCCACCGCGATGGTCACGCTATTGACCTTGTCTTTTCCAACCTCTGCTCCATTTCTGAGTTCAACTGTCGCCCTTTCCCCATCTCTGACCACCACCTTCTCTCTTTCAACCTATCTGGACTTCCTAAACACCCTGCTCCCCCACCCCGCACACAAACTCGCAGAAATCTACAGGCTGTGGACCCCCATCAATTCTCCAACCTACTTCACCACCTCCCTCATACCTCATCCTTCACCTGCCCTGATGCTGCCACTAATCACTACAACACTACGCTTATCTCTGCTCTAGACACTCTTGCTCCTCTTCGACTCTGTAAGGCCCCACGCCGCCAGCTTCAGCCCTGGCACACCCTCCAGACTCGCTACCTGCAAAGATGCTCCCGCACTGCAGAGCGTGCCTGGAGGAAATCCCGCTCTGAAGCTGATTTTGTTCACTTCAAGTTTATTCTCCGGTCATACACCTCTGCCCTCCACTTGGCCAAACAATCCTTCTTCTCATCTCTTATATCTACACTGTCCTCCAACCCTAAACGGCTCTGGTCCACCTTCAACACCCTCCTTTACCCACCTGCACCTCCCCCCTCAGCTGCCTTCAGCGCTCAAGACCTGGCAGACTACTTCCTCAGTAAAACTCGAACTATCAGAAGCAACATCCCAACACAAGATAGTTATCTGCCACCTCCACTCCCACAGGTCCCATCTGCCACCCTCTGCTGCTTCCTCCAGCCACTGAGGAGGAAGTCAATTCCTTATTGTCCTCCTCACATCTCACCACGTGCCCGCTCGACCCCATTCCCTCACATCTAATTCCTCCCCTCTCCTCCTCCCTCACCCCTGCTCTCACACACATCTTCAACCTATCTCTCTCCACTGGCTCCTTTCCATCCGCCTTCAAACACGCGCTAGTTACCCCTTTACTAAAGAAACCATCCTAGATCCCAACTCTCCATCCAACTACCGTCCTGTATCCCTGCTTCCCTTTACCTCTAAGCTCTTAGAAAAACTAGTCTTCAACCGCCTCTCCCTCTTCCTGTCCTCCAATTCCCTACTTGACCCCCTGCAATCTGGCTTCCGTCCCCTACACTCAACTGAAACTGCCCTCACCAAAGTCACCAACGACCTCCTAACTGCTAAAAACCACGGCCACTATTCTATTCTCATCCTGCTTGACCTCTCGGCTGCTTTTGACACTGTTGACCACCCCCTCCTTCTACAGACCCTCAACTCTCTGGGTCTCAGGGACACTGCACTTGCTTGGGTTGACTCCTATTTATCCAACAGGTCCTTCTGTGTGTCTTTTGCTGGTAACTCCTCCTCTTCATTGCCTCTATCTGTTGGTGTACCTCAAGGCTCTGTCCTTGGTCCGCTGCTCTTTTCCATCTACACCTCCTCCCTCGGCAAAATCATCAACAGCTTTGGCTTTAATTACCACCTCTACGCTGATGACACTCAGATCTACCTCTCTACCCCTGATCTCTCTCCCCCTGTCCTTTCAAAAGTCAGTGAATGTTTATCTGGCATCTCCTCCTGGATGGCCTCCCACCACCTAAAGATCAACATGTCAAAGACTGAACTCCTACTTATTCCTCCCTCTAATGCCTCCCCACCTCCTGCCTTCTCTATCACGGTGGAGGGTATCACCATCTCCCCATCAAACCAAGTTCGCTGTCTTGGAGTTACACTTTACTCTGCTCTTTCCTTCATCCCCCACATCAAGTCTCTTTCCTCCTCCTGCCGATACCAACTGCGTAATATTTACAGAATTCGGCCATTTCTTACCGCTGTCGCACAAAAACAACTCATACACGCCCTGGTAATCTCCCGACTCGACTATTGCAATAATCTCTTATCTGGCCTCCCTGTCCCACCTCTCCCCCCTACAATCCATCCTGAACGCCTCTGCCAGGCTAATTCACCTCACCCGCCGCTCTGTCTCTGCCGCTCCCCTCTGCGAGTCCCTTCACTGGCTCCTCATCCACTGCAGAATTAAGTTCAAAATCCTTATCCTTACCTACAAAACCCTCACTAACTCAGCTCCCCACTACCTGTCCTCACTAATCACCAAATACACCCCAGCCCGCTCCCTAAGGTCAAACAGTGACCTGCGCCTAGCTTCTCCCCGCATCACCTCTTCCCATGATAGACTGCAGGATTTCTCACGCGCAGCAGCCCCACTCTCTGGAACGCTCTCCCTCGTACTGTCAGACTTTCCCCTAACTTCTCTTCCTTCAAACGCTCCTTAAAACATTCCTATTTAGGGAAGCCTACCTCCCAACTCACTGACACAACCATCAATCACTCTCACCTTACAGTCCTCTCCTCCTGTTTCCAACCCAACCCTCCTAGATTGTGAGTTCCTACGGGAATAGGGCCCTCATCTCCTCCTGTACTGTTTGTCAAATGTTGTTCAATATATTGTAACCCTGTCTATACTGTGCTTATTGTACAGCGCTGCGGAATATGCTGGCGCTTTATAAATAAAGAATAATAATAATAATAATAAACTTTTTCTGCACGTCCTAAAATGTCTTTTCATACAGGCTGCCGCCCCAAGCAGTTGCTTATGAATAGATTAACCCCTTAAGGGCGCCACCCCTGCCTCCTTAAGGTGTTTAAATTTGCCGGCGAGGCGTACAAGTACGCCTCGCCGACAGGTGCCGTCGCGCAGCACTAATTTCGGGCCCTCCCCGCAGCCGGCGTGCAGTGCGCGTCATTGGCTGCAGGGGACGGCTTGATTTCAGGCCATCCCTGTGCAGCCAATGATGCGCACCGCGAGTCAGCGCATGCAGGCTGCAGGGAGGGGCCGAGGCGGCCCCATTGAAGACAGCGGGGCGTACCTGTACGCCACGCGTCTTCAAAGCCCGCCGCCAGGACGTCATGGAACGTCCTGCGGCGTTAAAGGGTTAAAGGAAAAGCATTTACCGTCATTTGAAATGTCTTTTTTTTTTTTTTTAAATGTTTCTATACATCCTAGAAATCCGCCACTTCACGGGCTTGTTATGGGGACCTCCTAGGCACGATATTTGAAGGAATTTTTCGTTTTTATTTTTAACCCTTATTTCATGGAAAACTCACTGTCCCTTTTAAAAAACGTTTTTTTTTTACTTTTTGTCCTTGTTTCCTGTCCCCCAGGGCACTACCCGGACCCCCATACACCTTTTTTATGGCAACTATCTAGCATATATGCCCTCTTGGAGGGCACTCTAAAAATTGAATTTTGAGTCCATTTGACTTGTATTGAGTTCGTTTTCGAACTTTTGAATAGTTCGAGTTCGAATGCGAACCGAACTCGGGTGTTCGGCTCATCCCTACTCCTATGTATAAAGTAAAACCCTTTGTAAGTTAGCGGTCACTTGTTATACTTTCTCATCACCTGTTTAGACTACCGCCCACCCTATTTCTTCCTTTCCCCGTCTCCCTTCCCATTGGACTGGTTACTTCACCTCCCTAAATGTTGCCGTTCTACTTCTGTTTTCTTATATCTTTTTATCGCTTTTTTCCTCCATCCCTTCTCTCTTGCAACATCTCTCCCCATGCTAACTCTCAGCTTCGCTAGACACTTTTCCATTAAACCCTCATAGGGGAAGGGGATAGAAAAATGATATTTATGGATTTTCCTTCCTACTATATCACTCTGGAGTGGTCGAGCACATCTGCTCTTCTTCTGGAACATCCCTCTAGGGAAGTGATTTTCAACCGCTGTGCCTGGCAGACTGGTCCTCAGCTGCCGCTGGAATTTGCCATGCGATGGCAGAATGGGCACAGTGACAGAACGTGGGTGTCATGGAGCAAAGGCAGAAAGGGGAGATGGGTTACTCTGCACAAGGAAAATGTTTCTGACTGGAAAACACTTCTATTGATTTCAGCATGTGTATATAGCATTTAAAACACAGCAGAATATAGTTGTTAAAACTTTCTGTTGGCTTTTGGTTCCAAGGTCTAGCCCGTTTATGATGATGTATGGCAGGGGTTGGCAACATTGGTCCTCCAGATGTTTTGGAACTACATCTCCCATGATGCTCTGGAACTACTCTCGTTCACTGAGCATCATACAACATGTAGTCCCAAAACCTCTGGAGGATCAAGGCTGCTGACCCCTTATGTAGGCTATGAATATTTATTTATTTATTTGCAAAGTATTTTACCAGGAAGAATACATTCAGGGTTATTCAAAGAGATCCGAATGGCTGGAGAATGGTAACCGAACGCTGAAAATCAGCGTTTGGTTACCTTTCTTGGCCATTCGGCTTTCCAGAGAGCAGGCAATACGCCAAATCCTGGCGAATTGCCTGCACATTCGGTTCCTTTTCGAGGGCGGTGAAATCCCCATCAAAAAGCACTGCTTCGGCTATTCAGAGATCACAAACCAGCAGTGAAAGGTTCCCGAAATGCCCTGTCATTCGGTGGTTTCATTCGACAGGTTTATTCAGGAGAATCCCATAGGCTTCAATGTTAAAAATATTCCCGTTTTAATTTAATATCTAATAAACCATTCATTATAAAATTCTGCAGTAAAGAGTCTCTTTATTTATAGATTTTTTTTTTTTTTTTTAGGAAATTACATTTTTTTTAAAGTTTCCTTATTTTTTTCTGGAACAGCCCTCTTTATTATCATTCCCTGGACCTCATATGTAAATTTCAGACATTTTCGCTCAGTAGTTTCTTTGCAAACAGCGTTTCACTTTTCAAACATTCATCCAAACTGTTTTGCTAATTTATTCACTTCACTCGTCTGCGGTCTCGGCTTTTTCTGGCGGCTGCGCTGTGTGTGATTGGCTCCTGCCTGGGTTTTTCCGGCGTCTTCGGCGGGTTAATCAAGATGTTTTTGTGGGTTTCGGCATGCATTCGCCGGGGTTTTTGTGGTGACTTGTCGTCGGGTTTGCGGCAGCTGAACCCTGCGCTTCGACGACCCTGTGGTGCTTGCTGAATACACAGCCGGGTCACTGAAATGGGATTGCCGAATCGGCCCGAATTGAAAAGAACGAAAATTCACCGAACGTGCAGTGACTTTTCGTTTCTCTTTGAATAACCCTGATTGAGATTTCTCTTGTTTTCAACTATGTCCTGGGTTCAAGAGCATTGAAATTTTAAAGTGTGTGGCGCTCCTAGGGACTAAATGAAATCTGTTGAATGTTTTGATACTAGGGAATTTTGGCATCCAGAGAATATATAGGTTGGCAAACCTGCATGGCACAGGAATGATGGCTCAATAGACCTTTTGTTTACTGTCTGTATAGCTTGTACACAAACTTAAGGGGTTATTCAAAGAGCAATGAATTGGCCACAAAATTAAACCGAATGGTGAATTTCCCCGTATGGTGCAATATCGCAGCCATTCGGGTATTCAAAAAGCTGGCAATTTGCCAAATATTGGGGACTTGTCCACAGAAAAGCAATGGTTAGTTTATTTAGATAACACTGAACAGCAGAGAATGTCAGTGAAATGCCCTGATTTTTGGTGGTTTCATTCAACACATTTAATGAGGCGAACCCCATAGGTTTCAATGGGGGAAAAAAATCCCTGTTTTTCTTAAATATTTATTCAACTGTTTATTCTTTTCATTTGCAGCAAAAAGTCTCTTATTTTTAGGCAGTTTTTTGAATTTATTCCAGTGTAACGTTTTTTCCCTGATTTAATTATTGTTTTTTTTTTTTATTTTCTGCAACAGATATTTTATTATTATTCATGGGACCTTTTTATATATTATTTTCATGCATTAGATTTTTTTTTATATAAATTTTATGGCCGGACGGCGGTCTGTTTGGCGGATCGTTGTATGCATTGAGCAGTTTTTCAGATCGATGCGGCGGTTTGTAGATGCGTTCGGTGGGTCGATTCTTCGCACTTCAGGGACCCTGCAGTGAATACTGAATTCAACGCAGGGTTGGCGAATTTAACTCGCCGAAGTACGGTGACATTTCGGTGCTGTCTGAATAACCCCTTTAGGATGTATTAAGTGATTGCTCTATGTTTATCTTTGTTTTGTGTTTGTATATGGCTAGTGATACAATGAAGATTGTTTTCATTCACTCCAGGATATATGCGGTTGTTGTTATAAAGCTTTTCACACTCTGAGATATGGCAGTTTTAGATATAGTAATTGATGTCGGGGGTGGGTGCACCTGCGCTACAGCAGACTTGATACAAAAAAGTGAGAGCTTGTGGACTATATTTGCTTGTCCTACCTGGAGTTCCTTGCCACATAAGGAGAATGTAGCAAATGTGCTCTGTGGGGAAAGCAATTGTCTGATTTGCCTGAACGTGTGGATGTCTTTTGTTGCAATTATGATACACCAGTTGAGCACACCTTATCCGAAATGTGCGGAACCTAAGCAATCCTGATTTCAGGATCAGAGAGAATCTGATGTCTGAGAGGAAGCGAGACGCGGTGGGGGAGACACGATCCCCTTCCTGCTGGTGCAGCATCGTATGTATTAACAACACGGCCCTTTTCAAGGGACATGCTATTCAGAGCCAGCATAAGCCAGATAAGGGATGCCCAACTGTGTATTTTAGTATACAAATATTTTTTTTTTTTTTTTTTTTTTAGTAGCTGGTGACCTCTGCAACAGAGCCGGCTTTTACTATATAGTTGTACATGAGCACAGGCTGATCAGTTCCTGCTGTAGTAATTATTCTAATCTAAGCCAAGCTGTCCTCGTGAGAGCAGATCCAGGATCTAGAATCTGTGATTTAGAATTCAAAGTCTCATGAGTCTGCTGTAGTAGATTTTAATTGTCACCAATTCTCTGTCCTGCATCGCCATCTAGTGCCCACAGCCTGTAATAAACACGGCCACCTCTCAGGCCTTGTAAACAAAGACAAAACAGATTATTTTGAGGGTAAAGGCCCAAATCCTGCTGTAGAACTTTATGATTACGCTTTAGCACCCTTACAGCTGGCATCATGGAAGCTGTAGTTCTGCAGCAGCTGGGTAATCTTGTTTGACGATCCTGCTGCATAAAGTATATACATTTATACATTAATGTATTAAATACATTGCTTGTACAGAAGTTTCTGTTGTGTGCTACCTCTTCCTTCAGTGTGTGGAGTTGTGTATGTATGTGTGAGTGGATCCTGTAAGTGCAGACTCGGTCAAGTTAGATAGGACCTGTCAAAGGTGGGGTACATTGGCGACTGACAAGCAAATTCTGATCATAACTAGGTGGAAAGCCTGCCCAGAGGGCAGTCTATTGTTGTCGCCAGCTCAGAATTAACGCCCACATAGTTTTTTTTCAATGTCCTATCCAAGAGTATCTCTCCTATATAAATGCGTTTGTAACGCGTCCATCACCATCCCATCCGCAACAGGAGGGCCAACTGAGCAGCTGTGATGGGCGCGTGCAGCTGACAGCGCATTACAAAGGCATTTATATATTAGAGCAGGTTCCTCTTCCCTCTTAGATTGTAAGCTCACGGGAACCGGACCCTCAGATTGTAAACTCGTGGGACCCTTTAGATTGTAAGTTCATGGGGCCCCTTAGATTGTAAGCTCATGGGGCCCCTTAGATTGTGTTGGGCTTGGGCGGGCATTTTTTTTGTAGCGTATACATTATGCGGATATTTAATGGCACGTGGTATGCATGGCATGGCATGCTGGTGTTTAGGCACACTGGTATTATGAGACACTGGTATTATGCATGGCAGACTGGTAATATGGCTGGCAAACTGGTATTAGGCATGGCAGACTGGCATTGTGCATGGCAGACTGGTAATATGGCTGGCGAACTGGTAATATGGCTGGCGAACTGGTAATATGGCTGGCAGACTGGTAATGTGCATGGCAGACTGGTATTGTATATGGCAGGCAGACTGGTAATATGGCTGGCAGACTGGTATTGTGCATGGCAGACTGGTAATGTGCATGGCAGACTGGTATTGTATATGGCAGGCAGACTGGTAATATGGCTGGCAGACTGGTAATATGGCTGGCAGACTGGTATTGTGCATGGTAGAATGTATTGTGCATGGCAGACTGGTATTAAGGCAGGCAGACTGGTATTGTGCATGGCAGACTGGTAATGTGCATGGCAGACTGGTACTGTGCATGGCAATGTGCATGGCAGACTGGTATTGTGCATGGCAATGTGCATGGCAGACTGGTACTGTGCATGGCAGACTGGTATTGTGCATGGCAATGTGAATGGCAGACTGGTATTGTGCATGGCAGACTGGAATTGTGCATGGCAATGTGCATGGCAGACTGGTATTGTGCATGGCAATGTGCATGGCAGACTGGTACTGTGCATGGCAGACTGGTACTGTGCATGGCAATGTGCATGGCAGACTGGTATTGTGCATGGCAGACTGGTACTGTGCATGGCAGACTGGTATTGTGCATGGCAATGTGAATGGCAGACTGGTATTGTGCATGGCAGACTGGAATTGTGCATGGCAGACTGGAATTGTGCATGGCAGACTGGTATTGTGCATGGCAATGTGCATGGCAGACTGGTCTTGTGCATGGCAGACTGGTCTTGTGCATGGCAGACTGGTAGCATGGCTGGCAGACCGGGCACTGAGGAGATGGAGGCCGGGCACTGAGGAGATGGAGGCCGGGCTTGAGGAGATGGAGGCCGGGAACTGAGGAGATAAACAAATCCGATCCATTGGAGAGGCGCTGTGCTGTGCGCCTCTCCAATGGATCGGATTTGTTTTGTCCCTCGCGCACGCCGGCTGTGAGCGTGCCGCCGCCGTTGGATGCGCGCGCAGCCAACCGCCGCTGGTTGCACGCGCATGCGCAGTCCGTTTTTTTTTGGCGACGGACACGCCAGCCCTTATCGTTTTATGTTATAGATTTTGTGAACTGAATCTCCATCATTTTACCTCAGTCAGGTTTTTTGAGCATTTTTAAAACGGTGTTTTTTTTTCACAGAAAATGGTGGAAGAAGGTGGTCAATAATATGGAGTGTTCTTTCTTGGTGTTGTGTATGTATGCATGCATGCATGCATGCATGCATACATACAAATGTTTATTATTGCAGAAGCCACTTGCACATCACAGCAATTCAAAGAATTGCATCCCAGAGGCAGCGTCACAGATGCGCCCGGCGGCCACGTGACCGCATCACTGCCCAGAGACCGGAACTTCAGGAAGGGTGAGTATTTGGCGCGCCGGAGGGGAACGCTGGCCGCGTGCTTTACATTACCCCCAGCGTTCGAGCTTAGGGGGTAAATCCATGAGACCTGGGGGTAAATCCATGAGACCTGGGGGCCAATCCATGAGACCTGGGGGCCAATCCATGAGACCTGGGGGCCAATCCATGAGACCTGGGGGCAAATCCATGAGACCTGGGGGCCAATCCATGAGACCTGGGGGCCAATCCATGAGACCTGGGGGCCAATCCATGAGACCTGGGGGACATATCCATGAGACCTGGGGGACATATCCATGAGACCTGGGGGACATATCCATGAGACCTGGGGGACATATCCATCAGAGCTGGGGCAAATCCATGTGAGCTGGGGCAAATCCATGAGGCCTTGGGGAAAATCCATGAGACCTGGGGGCAAACCCATGTGAGCTGGGGGCAAATCCATGAGACCTGGGGGCAAATCCATGAGACCTGGGGGCAAATCCATGAGACCTGGGGCAAATCCATGTGAGCTGCGGTCAATCTCATATAAATTTTTATGAGGTCTGTTCCTATTGGAAAGCGTCACATGACGTTAAATAAAAGTATCGGTACTCGGTATCGGTGAGTACTTTTAAAAAGTATCGGTACTCGTACTCTGTCTTAAAAAAGTGGTATCGGTGCATCCCTAATATATATATATATGTGTTTCATACTACAATCAGGGGAAGGGCAGAACTCAATTCCTTCACTACGCATAATGGGTGGGTGCATCTCAAGACAAATAGACACAACAAACCAAGTGGAGAGCACCAAGGTTTCACTGTCATTTTTTAATTGCTTGTCCTCCTTTTCACTGAGCTCCTTGTGCAGATCAAAATGTTCAAGTAACTTGGTAAATAATTTCCATTAATCTAAGAATGTAAACATCGCATGAATGTAAACATCTCATGAATGCAGAACTTCGTGCCACATCTTTTCATGAAGAATAATCTGTCACCTGTAACATTTCTTAAATGGAAAGCTATCATTCGATCGATACTTAGTTAAAAAATTATTTTTAAATATCAAAAATCTCCTTTGCATAAGGAAACCACTGTTTTTGAACATCATCCATTTTTATCAACCCTGGTGGAGACTATGCAGAGCAATTCAAGCAGAGACACGGAAACGAAAACAAATATTCCGTGTTTAAAGTCACAATCTTTATTTAATTTGAGAGAAGGATCAGGTTTTATTTAACATCCATCAGGTTCAACCTTCCACATATCTCTATGGAAGCGGTGATTCAGAAGAAGGCAAAAAAAACCCTCTTGGTGTATTATGCAATTGTGCCCTAAAGGGGAAAAAATTCCTTCTCGGCTCCACTGCTGTTAAACCAAAAGAAAGCAAAGAAAACCCTCTTGGTGCATTCTCCAAAGGTGCCCAAAAGAGGGGAAAAAATCTTTCTTTGTTCCACAGTGGCAACCGGATTTTTCCCTGTATCAATCTATGCCAACTCGTACAGGCGATCTGCAAATTCCTGAATGTAGGTGTGGCAGCGTCCACCCAAGTGATGGATTTCCTTGACAATATTCCACCAGTAATCAAACACGCGCTCGGCTGCCTTTCTGATGGCTTTAGACACGTAGGAGAGCAGCATGTGTCCGCGTTGGTGGAGAGCCAGGTGACTTTCAGCAGATCGTATGTTTTGCAGGTCTCGGCCGTTGGACATGGCCGCATACGCCATCTCACTGGGGTTGCTTGAGGGCGTTGGGTACAATTTTCCTGTCTGCTCTGACTTCTCCTCTCGTTTGGCTGTGGTTTTCATGATGGATTGAGTCGGATCGTCCTTCTCCCAGCCAAGTTGTAGGATCTCTTTCTCTTTTCCTTTCTTCCATATCATGGTGTGGTCATATTCGACTGCTCCACTCATAAACCATGTGATAAAGTCCTGGCCTCTTTCTCCCAGGACAGAGAACTCTTTCACTGCCAGTTTCCAGTAGGCCGGAACAGGGTCAACTGCTTCTCTCGTCACCTGAGCTGACACGATAGAAGGAGGCACTGAAGAAGGCTGCCATCATCCGTGTGAAAATCAGGACCCCAGCAGACCATGCCCAGGTTGAGTTGGATGTTGTTGATGGAGCACAGCGTCTTCTATGAAGATGTTCAGCTGGCAGGCTGATTGTATGAGCGTCCGCCAGTCTGGTCGAGTCCCATGTTCTCACATCAAAATTTGTCATTTAGCTGCTGTCTGTTGGGCCAGTGATAGTTGGAGTAGGGTTTTGCTGTATCAAACTGACCTTCTCTCTCATTTCTTGCATTCTATGCAGAAACCGAAGTGGTTCAGATGCGCTCCTCAATCTTCTGGCCTCTCCAGCGTATTCCTCTGCTCATTGTAGGCAGACGTTATTTTCCCCAATTCACTGTTACAGTCTCTTGACAGGGAAGCCATTCTAAATTCCTGGTAGGAGACCATTAGGTCCTGCCTCTGGTCCAAGATATGATGGAGGTTGGCAAAGTAGTTTGATATCTGGTCTTTTAGCGCAGACAATTCTTGAAGAGCTTTATCCCTGTCGGCTTTTAAGGTGTTGATGATGGGGAGGAGATCTGGTCTGTTCTCCAGCTCCTGAATGAGCTTCTCAAGCAAAATCTTGTCTTCATTGGCAGCATTAAGCAAGGAGGAGAAGACGTGTCCTTTGTGCTCCTTGCTGGTAGCGCAGACCCCCACAGCTCAGTTTGCGATCTGTTGAACAATACATGTTCAGTGGCTGCCTGGCGTGCACCTCGCATGATCTGATCTTGGGGGCCGCCATCATTAGTTTATATTTTTCCACGATGCCCCTCAGGATGTCGTTGTTCTTCGGGCTGTTCAGTCCCTTCTTGAAGGTCTCCATACGGCAGATGGGACATTTTATAGTGGATCGTTTCACCGTCACGTTTGCTATAGTCACAGCGCTGTTTTGAATCACCCCGTCCAAGCAGTTTTTGCAAAAGCTGTGAGCACAGCACAGGACTTGGGGTTCTTCATACAGGCTGAAGCAAATGGGGCACAACAGATCTTGTTCCAACATCTCTATGGAGAATTCAGGACCATCCATAGATGAGAATGAGTGGTGGCCGCCATGCGATGAGCCGGTCCCTGAGGAACCAGCGCTCATTGTCACGGCTTTATCGGTCCACTCAGTCAGTGACTTGCGATGATGTGGCAAAGTCTTAGAATTTGTAGAAGTAATAGTCTTCACTCTTACCTCGATTTGCTAGTAGAGCAGTGTAGCTTTCGGTAAGTGCCGATTCTCGCAAAGAATGAGCCAGCACTGCCATGCAGTGACTCCTATGCAGGTAGAGTGATGTCATAATGGTCTTGTGATGTCATAGCATCACCTTCCCTAATGAAAAACTGCTCTTGTTGTTGTTGGTAAACAACTGATCACATGACACAGCAGAACTAATGTACGAGATTAACCCCTTCACTACCAAGCACTTTATATTGAAAAAAAATAATATAACATGTACTTCGGGATGTGGAGTTTGCCATTAAATATAAATTAGAAATGTTGCACAAAAGTTGTTCTTCTGAGATGGTTAACAACTTAGTATACTGTAAATTTGCTCATTTTTTGTTTTTCACATATTTGTTTGTCCTTCCCAGAGATATTGCAGGGATGAAAGGTTCTAAACTCTACAGCCATGGCCAAAATTTGAGAATCAGAAAAATATTAATTTTCGTACAGTCTGCTGCCTCGGTTTTTATAATGGCAATTTGCATATACTCCAGAATGTTATGAAGAGTGATCAGATGATTTGTAATTAATTGCAAAGTCCCCTCTTTGCCATGAAAATAAACTTGATCCCAAAAATCATTTCCACTGCATTTCAGCCCTGCCACAAAAGGACCAACTGACATCTTGTCTGTTATCGTCTCGTTAACATGGGTTAGAGTTTTGACGAGGACAATGTTGGAGTTTACTCGGTTGCTCCTCAACTAAGGGGGGGTGAGGATTACTGATGTCTCTATGTATGATTATAACCGTATTACTTTAATATACTAGATGCCAAGGGGATATAGAAAGAGTTCGTAATTTTCCCCAATCACTTTTTGAAACAAAGTGGCATATTTTTAGGGAGGCGCTGTTCGGGTTCGGAGAGTTCGGGGTTCGACCCGAACTTAGCCTGTTCGAGTAGATCGCGAACACCGAACTTTTCCGGGTGTTTGCCGCATGTTGGACCACAATGCATTTTCCCACTGTCCTGAAGCTCCTAATTGGCTACAGCCTTGCACCTGTCAACAGGTCTGGGGCAAGACTGGTTCAACACTATGCCAATCACCGCTCAATCAGGGGCTCACAGAGCTAAGTCCCGCAGCACACTATGTGTTTCCACGTGCCGATTCTGCACGCATTTCAGAGGAGATTTTAAAGGAGATAGTTGTGTCTTGTTACTGCCGGTCTGCCACGCTACTGGGGGGGTCTCATTTCTACCAAATATCAGGGAATTTAGGTGATGTGTGTCTTGTCACTGTGCCAGCAAATCTTTTTGGGGCTCACTAATTTCTTTAAAACATTTGTGAATTAAGGTGATCTGTGTCTCATCACACAACCAGTACCACGCATTATTTTGGGGCTCACTAATTTCTTTAAAACATTTGTGAATTGAGGTGATCTGTCTCTTGTCACTGGCTGCCAGCTATCAGTGTGTCTCACTGAGTTATACCAGAGTTCTTTAAATCTTTATACCAGAGTTGAATCAGAGTTCTGTATATATTAATCTATATATCACTCACCATGTCTGAAAGAACAAAAAGGACAGGCAGACGTTCCCAGACACAGATAAGACACAGACCCTGTGTCGGGAGGCTGTGCCTCTGGTCATGGTGGACGTGGTGCATCCTCTGCAGGGGAACGCTTGTCCTTTCTAACTGGTGCTGGCCGTCTTAAGCAGCAGCAACATACAGAGGACTTGGTGGATTGGCTAACCAGGCCATCCTCATCCTCCGAGTCCTCTGCCAGCCAGGCTTCTAGTGCTTTACAGTCCACCTCAGCTGCCAAAGCATCTAATGCAGCCTCCATGTCCACAGCTACTCCTGCCGTAGCCTCGCTATCACACACGGAGGAGTCAGCTGAATTGTTTGACTACAATGAGAGTGACATGCTGCTTGAGGATGCTCAGCAAATACAGTGCTCTGATTCAATCTCCTGAGGTTGAGCAAGGGAGTATAATCAACCTAGAGGAAGGGGGTGCCAGTGATGACACACAAATAACTGGCACTCATGTTGCCCCAGCAGCTGCAGCATACTGCTAAGTTGGCTCCAGTGACGAGGAGATAGGGGGTGAAGATGACAATGATGATGAGGTCACTGACTCCACCTGGGTGCCAGATCGAACTGAGGAGGAGGAGGCACAGCAAACACGAGGCACAACATCCTCTGTGACCAGCCGTAGCACTAGCCAGTCCAAGCCCTCACATGTCAGAGTTGCTCCGGTGCAGAGCGCTGTTGTCTCAAAGAACACATGCAGGAACTCTGCTGTCTGGGAGTTCTTTAAGAAATGTGCAGCAGACCCCACCATTGCTATTTGTAATCTATGTCAGATGAGGCTGAAGCGTGGGATAAACACCGGACACTTGGGTACCACGTGCTTGAGGCGACATATGAACAAGTGCCACACATCCCGTTGGCGCAAAACTTTGCGTAGGTCCTCCTCCTCCTCATCTGTCTCTACCCACACTGTATGTCCTGCCATGTCATTGCCTACAACCTCCACCGACAGGGATTATGCTACAGTAATGGATGTACAAGCAGGTCCTTCCTCACAATGTGACATCATCCCAGTAGCTGAAGATTTACGCAGTCAGATTACGTTGCCGCAGCTGCTGCAGCGAAAGAAAAAAATATAGTCCCAACCATCCCCAAGCACAGCGTTTAAATGCCAGTTTAGCAAAATTACTCGCATTGCAGCTGCTGCCTTTCCAGCTGGTGGACTCTGCTCCCTTCCGTGAATTTGCTGAATGTGCTGTACCACAGTGGCAGGTTCCAAAATGCCATTACTTTTCACACAAGGCCATTCCAGCACGTGGAAGACAATGTTATCCAGTCATTGGGAAAGGCAGTCAGCAGCAAGGTGCATGTCACTTTAGACACGTGGTCCAGCAATCATGGACAGGGTCGTTACATTTCCTTCATGGCACACTGGGTAACTCTGATTGCAGCTGTGAGGGATCCAAGACGGGGCTCTGTGCTGGAGCTTGTTCATCCACCACGCCTCCAGAAAGCTGCTTGTATGAGGTCTGTCTGCTCCACCACCACCACCTCTTCCTCCTCCTCTGTCTCAGGTGAAGTGGCAGTTAAACCGACACCTGACAGGGTCTACGCAGTGGCTCAAGCAAAAAGATGCCATACTGTGCTTGAGCTGGTTTGTTATGGGGACAGGAGCCACACCGGGTCAGAAATTTTGTCAGCTCTGCAGGGGCAGGTGCAGAGATGGTTAGCACCACGCCAGCTTGAGCTGGGAATGATCGTCTGCGATAATGGCAGCAACCTTCTCTCCGCCCTATGCAAGGGTAAATTGACGCATGTACCATGCCTAGCACACGTCCTAAATCTGGTGGTACAGCATTTCCTAAACAAGTACCCAGGGCTGCCAGAGCTTCTCATCCAGGCCAGAAAGGTCTGCAGCCACTTCAGACGGTCATTCCCAGCAAGCGTTCGCCTGGCAGAAATTCAAAGAGAATTCCACCTTCCCACAAACCGTCTGATCTGTGACATGCTCACCATGTGGAACTCGACATTAGCAATGCTGCAGCGTCTGCACAAGCCGCAGAGGGCCATCAACGAGTACCTGTGTGGGTATGGCACAAAGACAGGTTCAGGTCAACTTGGGTTTTTTTCCCCCCCGCAGTGGCTGATGATCAAGGATGCATGCACTGTACTGTCACCATTTGAGGAGGCAACGAGGATGGTGAGCAGGGACAGTGCATGCATCAGTGACACAATTCCTTTAGTGTTCCTGCTGGAGCACACTCTGCGGGGAATTATAGATGTGGCTCTAGAGGCAGAGCAGCGGGAGGAAGAGGAGGCCTTCCCTAGCTCTCAAGGCCCCAGTCTTTCCGCAGACAGCATTCCAGCGGGTCCTACTCAGATCAGACAGGAGGAGGAGGAGGACTATTTAAGTAGTGGGGGCATTGAAGGTGGGGATTCCTCAAGGGAGGGTTTTGTGTGCCCAGAAACAGAAGGGCTTGTGCATGGCTGGGAGGAGGAAGTGCACGATACGGTCATCCTCATTGACCAGGAAGACTCGGCAGCTAAGGCTAGGGTCAGACTAGCGCAGTTTTAACGTGCGTTTAGCCGCACGAAATCACGGCCGTACTAGCAGCAAATGACGTCCAATGCCGGGGAACATACGACGAACGGCCGCACGAAAGTTCGTCCGCGCAACGCAAGTGGCCAACGAACGCATTTTTTCGAGAACGTCAAACCGCTACTACTGACGTACAGAGTGCGCTGCGGCCGCATAGCGGCGTGTGTGTGTGATTAGGAGACGTCAGACGCTGCTAATGTCCGGCTAACATAACGTCCAGACTCAAAAAGTGTTTTATTGATGATCCGTACAAAATCACGGACGAAAAGGCGCATCGTATGACCGCTATCGCGTATTCCGGGGGAAAATACGTACGTTCGTTCGACCGAACTTTTTCACGGACGACGTGAAAAATGCGTTCGTCTGACCCTAGCCTTATGCCACCTCCAACCTACGCTGCATGGGCTCCTTAATGATGCAAAGCCTGCTAAAGGACCCCAGGATTTGTGCTATCAAGGAGAGGGATCATTACTGGTTGGCAACCCTTCTTGATCCACGATACAAGGGGAAAGTTGCTTAGCTCATCCTGCCCGCACAGAGTTAGCACAGGATGACAAAACTTGAGGACCCTCTAAAGCGACACTTGTGTAACACCTTTCCAGGCACTGGTAGATTACCAAGTGCTGACACACATGCTTCTGAGGCTGCAGGTGATCAGAGGAATAGCGGTGAAGGCCAGGGCCGCTTGACTGATGCTTTTTTCATTTTTTTTAGTCCACGACGCCCAAGGACGTCAAATGTAGGCACCCATTGCCAGCGTCTTCACCATATGGTGCAGGACTACCTAGGGGCAAGGGCAGACCTGGATACCTTTCCAGCAGATGATCCTCTGGCTTACAGGGTGTTGAGATTAGATCACTGGCCAGAATTTAGCCAATATGCTATGCAGCTACTAGGTTGCCCTTCATCTAGCGTGCTTTCCGAAAGGACGTTCAGTGCCGCTGGAGGTTTTGTCACAGACAAAAGAGTGCGTCTGTCCACCGACTCTGTAGACCGGCTGACATTTATAAAAATGAATCAGTCCTGGATCAGCAGCTATCAATCCCCAGATGCTGAAGTAATGGAATAGATAGGGGATGTCCTCTTCTGCATTCACAAAACCTCCAGCACTGAACTCTTCCACAATACCACAAAAGGGTTACGGTGTGAAGGCACTTGCTGCCATGAAAGGCACAATATTTGGCTGCACTGACGCCTGTACCAGATTTTTATCATTTTAATTTTTTGAACCGCAGGGTCCAACCCTGCACTCTTCCACAATACCACAGAGGGGTTACTGTATGATGATACTTGCTGGCCTGGCATTAAAGGCACAATATCTGGGAGCACTGACGCCCATTAACAGATAAAAAAAAAAACACTTTTCAATATAGGACCACATGGTCCACCCCTGCACTCTTCCACAATACCACAGAGGGGTTAGGCTAGGGTCAGATGAGCGCATTTTCTACAGACTGTGCGTCCGTGCAGTACGGATGTAGTTACTGACTGACGACAAGGTAGTGGCCACACACAGTCGGTTTTTTTCACTGACGTATTTTTTGACTGATGTAGCAGGGAAAATAAATTACAATGAAAGAACATTCTGTCCGTCAAAAATGCTGTACCTATAAATGCAGTCCGTCTGACCCTGTTGCATCACTCACACACAAAGCTATGCGGACGTTGTGGACGTGGCGCACTCTGCACGTCCGTTCTAGCAGTATTACGTTCTTGCCTAACCTGCGCCCGTTTGCAGCGTCCGTCAGCCCCCGCACTTCTGTGCGGACGTACTTCGTGTGTGGGGCTCCATTTAACACAATTGTATGCTATCACGGACGTACAGTCATGGCCGAAATTGTTGGCACCCCAGAAATTTTTCCAGAAAATCAAGTATTTCTCACAGAAAAGTATTGCAGTAACACATGTTTTGCTTTACACATGTTTATTCCCTTTGTGTGTATTGGAACAAAACAAAAAAAGGGAGGAAAAAAGCAAATTGGACATAATGTCACACAAAACTCCAAAAATGAGCTGGACAAAATACTTGACACCTTTTCAAAATTGTGGATAAATAAGATTGTTTCAAGCATGTGATGCTCCTGTAAACTCACCTGGGGCAAGTAACAGGTGTGGGCAATATAAAAATCACACCTGAAAGCCGATAAAAAGGAGAGAAGTTCACTTAGTCTTTGCATTGTGTGTCTGTGTGTGCCACACTAAGCATGGACAATAGAAAGAGAAGAGAAATGTATGAGGACTTGAGAACCAAAATTGTGGAAAAATATCAACAATCTCAAGGTTACAAGTCCATCTCCAGAGATCTAGATTTGCCTTTGTCCACAGTGTGCAACATTATCAAGAAGTTTGCAACCCATGGCACTGTAGCTAATCTCTCTGGGCGTGGACGGAAGAGAAAAATTGATGAAAGGTTGCAACGCAGGATAGTCCGTATGGTGGATAAGCTGACCCAAACAAGTTCCAAAGAAATTCAAGCTGTCGTGCAGGCTCAGGGAGCATCAGTGTCAGCGCGAACTATCCGTCGACATTTAAATGAAATGAAACGCTATGGCAGGAGACCCAGAAGTTCCCCACTGCTGACACAGAGGCATAAAAAAGCAAGACTACAGTTTGCCAAAATCCTTCTGGGAAAACGTATTGTGGACAGATGAGACCAAGATAGCTTTTTGGTAAAGCACATCATTCTACTGCTTACCGAAAACAGAATGAGGCCTACAAAGAAAAGAACACAGTACCTACAGTGAAATATGGTGAGGTTCAATGATGTTTTGGGGTTGTTTTGCTGACTCTGGCACTGGGTGCCTTGAATGTGTGCAAGACCTCATGAAATCTGAGGATTACCAAAGGATTTTGGGTCGCACTGTAGAGCCCAGTGTCAGAAAGCTGGGTTTGCGTCCGAGATCTTGGGTCTTCCAGCAGGATAATGACCCCAAACATATGTCAAAAAGCAGCCAGAAATGGATGGCAACAAAGCGCTGGAGAGTTCTGAAGTGGCCAGCAATGAGTCCAGATCTAAATCCCATTGAACACCTGTGGAGAGATCTTAAAAGTGCTGTTGGGAAAAGGCGCCCTTCCAATAAGAGAGACCTGGAGCAGTTTGCAAAGGAAGAGTGGTCCAAAATTCCGTGTGAGAGGTGTAAGAAGCTTATTGATGGTTATAGGAAGCGACTGATTTCAGTTATTTTTTCCAAAGGGTGTGCAACCAAATATTTAGTTAAGGGTGCCAAGAATTTTGTCCAGCCCATTTTTGGAGTTTTGTGTGACCTTATGTCCAATTTGCTTTTTTTCCTCCCTTTTTTTGTTTTGTTCCAATACACACAAAGGGAATAAACATGTGTATAGCAAAACATGTGTTACTGCAATACTTTTCTGTGAGAAATACTTGATTTTCTGGAAAAATGTCTGGGGTGCGAACAATTTCAGCCATGACTGTACTTATGTGCGGGCAACACGGACATTAACACTGCGTTCGTCTGACCCCAGCCTTACTGTATGATGATACTTGCTGGCCTGGTAGTCTTGCACCAAAGGCACAATATCTGGGTGCACTGACGCCCATTACCAGATAAAAAAACTTTTTAATATAGGACCGCATGGTCGACCCCTGCACTCTTCCACAATAACACAGAGGGGTTACTGTATGACAGTACTTGCATACCTGGCACTAAAGGCACAATATCTGGGTGCACTGCCACTGACGCATTTATCAGATTCATATCCTCAGAGGGGTTACGGTGTGACGGCACTGTTACCGACGCTAAAAGCCCAATTTTAAAGCACCTATTGTTACTTTCATCCAAAGCCTGCATAAGTTTCACAATAATTTAGCCCAAAAAAATCACTAAACTTTTTCTGCGTGTCCTAAAATGTATTTTCATACAGGCTGCCGCCCCAAGCAGTTGTTTATGGATAGATTAAAGGAAAAGCATTTACCGTCATATGAAATGTCATTTTTTTTGTTTTTAAGTGTTTCTATACATCCTAGAAATCCGCCACTTCACGGGCAGGTTATGGGGACCTCCTAGGCACGATATTTGAAGGAATTTTTGGTTTTTATTTTTAACCCTTATTTCATGGAAAACTCACTGTCCCTTTTAAAAAAGTTTTTTTTTTTAAACTTTTTGTCCTTGTTTCCTGTCCCCCAGGGCACTACCCGGACCCCCATACACTTTTTTATGGCAAATATGTAGCATATATGCCCTCTTGGTGGGGAAAACTCTAAAAAACCGAATTTTCAGCCCCATTGACTTGCATGGGGTTCGGGTTCGGTCCCGAAGAAATGGGAAGTTCGGGTTCGGGCTCGAACCGAACTCGGGGAGTGTTCGGCTCATCCCTAATATTTATGTCACACAACGTTGGGTCCTCTTATACAAAATCACACGATCAGTTAGACATTGTTTCATACCCCTGCCCGCTCCAGACAACCTGGCGCAGGGGCAACACCGCCTCTAGCTCGAGCCCAGTTTATCTCCATACAATGGGGCTCCTGCCTCCAGCTCAAGCCCAGTCATGCGGAATGCGCCCCCGCCTTCAACCCGAGCCCACTTGGCCATAGGATCGGGAAGGCGCGCTGGTTGCACTCTATAGGCAGCACAATACCCCACCATTAGACTGGACGTTCCTTACCCTCTAATGCCCGTGTGGCCACCTTGCTGAGCGTAGTTAGTGCGCTCAGCGCTACAAAGCAAGATCCTCATATGGAGGATCGTGCTTTGCAGCCCTGTCGATCGCGTGTCGTAGCACTTCGACAAGGAGGCTTGCTGCACGTCTGCTGATGTAACGAGCGCAATTCGTGCGCACTCTAGAGCGTGTGGCCGGCTCTGTTGAAACATCACAACGCAGCGACGGGAGCCAGAAGGCACGTCCGTATGGGCAAAAGTAGTACGCTTGTCTGACACTGGCTTTAGGGTTTATAATTTCTTACCAAGTATGCGTAGCTTTTGCTGATGGGAGTTGAGCAGCAAAAATTTTTTTCTAGTTGTTGTAGACCTTTTTAGAGGGACACACTGCACTGTGCAGCCCACCGTGTGACATGCTGGCTCTTAGTTTCCCATTATATCTCCGAGGTTCTCCTTTCTGCAGTCATGCAATGGACTAGATTCAGGAACAGCAACCTCAGCTCTCTGGATGTTTTTGAACTACATGTTCCTTGATGCTTCGTCAACCAAATGACTGTATGGGCATCATGAAAGCTGTATTATTATCCTTTATTTATATAGCGCCAACATATTGTTCAAAAGCATCTGGAGGATAAGATTACTGATCCCGGTCTAGTCCATTGCATGGCTGCAGAGAAGAGGACCACCTATATAGGAAGACTCTCCTACCCTCCTCTGTCACTGCACCCCTGCACAGTGGTCTGATATAGTGTCTGGCAGGAAAGGTTACATTATCTCACTGAAAGGTGTGTGTGTAATCAAATGTAAGAAAAAATATATATAAATTACAATATGACATTTGCTAGGTATTGGGCCATGATTGTCTCAAATTGATTGCATTTTGATGGTTTGTCCACTAGGTGGCAGCAGCAGAAGCCTTGAATAATTTGTGTCTGTTCTAGCTTAAGGAGTAGGGATGGGCCGAACACTCCCCGAGTTCGGTTCGAAGCCGAACCTGAACTTTCCAAATGTTCGGACCCGAACCCGAACTCGAACTCGAACCCCATACAAGTCAATGGGGCTGAAAATTCGGTTTTTAGAGTGCCCTCCAAGAGGGCATATATGCTAGATATTTGCCATAAAAAGTGTATGGGGGTCTGGGTAGTGCCCTGGGGGACAGGAAACAAGGACAAAAAGTTTAAAAAAAAAAGTTTTTAAAGGGACAGTGAGTTTTCCATGAAATAAGGGTTAAAAATAAAAACGAAAAATTCCTTCAAATATCGTGCCTAGGAGGTCCCCATAACCTGCCCGTGAAGTGGCGGATTTCTAGGATGTATAGAAATATGTAAAAACCAAAAAATGACATTTCAAATGACGGTAAATGCTTTTCCTTTTAATCTATCCATAAACAACTGCTTGGGGCGGCAGTCTGTATGAAAAGAGGAGACATTTTCGGACACGCAGAAAAAGTTTAGTGATTTTTTGGCGGTGAAAAGCAGGAGAATGACTGGAGAATGGAAAATTCTAGACCAAATAGCGGATTTGGAAGGTGAGAAAAATGGGAGAATTTTTCTGGTTCGGCTATTTTGACCTAGAATTTTCTCTTCAGTCATTCTCCTGAGTTTCACCTTTCTCTGAATAACCCTGTCAGGGTTATTCAGAGAGCAGTGAAGAGCAGGAGAATGACTGGAGAATGGAAAATTCTAGGTCAAAATAGCCAAACCAGAAAAATTCTCCCATTTAGGCTAGGGTCAGACTAGCGAATTTTTAACATGCGTTTAGGTGCACTTAATCACGGCCGCACTAGCAGCAAATGACGGGCAATGACAGCCAATATACGAAGTACGGTCGCACGAAAGTCTGGCTGCGCAACGCAAGTGGAAAATGAACGCATTTTTTGGAGAATCCAGAACCGCTAGTATGGACGTACAGAGTGCGCTGCGTCCACTAGCGGCGTGTGTGCGTGATTTGGAGACGTCAGACCCTGCTCATGTCCGGCCAACATAACGTCCAGACACCCAAAGTTTCCTGGTTTGGATCCGTAAAAAATCACGCACAAAAATGCACATCGTATGACCGTTTTCGCGCATTCCGTGAAAAAATAAGGCAATGCGGACGCACTCTTTGACGGTCGCTGTGAAAAATGCGTTAGTCTGACCCTAGGCTTATCTCACTTTCCAAATCGGCTATTTGCTCCAGATTGTTCTCTTTTCCTGCCATTCTCCTGGTTTTCACCTTTCTCTGAACAACCCTGAGAGGTGAAAGCCAGGAGAACTGGCAGGAGAAGAGAACAATCTAGACCAAATAGCCGATTTGGAAAGTGAGTTAAATGGGAGAATTTTTCTGGTTTGGCTATTTTGACCTAGAATTTTCACTTCTCCAGTTATTCTCCTGCTTTTCACGGCTCTCTGAATAACCCTGTGAATGTTTAATCCCGAGGTGAAAAATAACATTGCTTAAGGCTGGGGTCAGATGAGCGCAGTTATCACGTCCATGTTGCCGCACATTTGTACGTCCGTGGCAGCATAGCATTCTGACCAATGGAGCCCCACACACGAAGTACGTCCACACGGAAGTGCGGATGCATGGCGGATGCAGCAAACGGACGCAGGTTAGGCAAGAACGTAATACTGCTAGAACGGACGTGCAGAGTGCGCCACGTCCGCAACGTCCGTGTAGCTTTGTATGTGAGTGATGAAACGAGGTCAGATGCTGCATTTATACGTCCAGCATTTTTGACGGACCGAATGTTTTTTCATTTTAATTTATTTTCCCTGCTACATCAGTCAAAAAATACGGACTGTTTAGCCACTACCTTGTTGTCAGTCAGTAAGTACGTCCGTACTGCACGGACGCACAGTCCGTACAAAATGCGCTCATCTGACCCTAGCCTTAGATGTTATTTTGAATTTTTTTCAAACACCAGTTAACCACTTGGCTGCTATGGACGCGCTCAGCCAAGTGGTTCTCCTGTGCTATGGACGCGCTGAGCGCGTCTATGCGCAGGAGGCAGCAATCTGCCGGATTCCGGCGGATTGCTGTGCCCCCCCCCCCGGTGCGGGCTGACATCTTGGATGTCAGCCCAGCACTCCGGGACCCCGGCGGAGCAATTAGATGTCATTGCGGCGGCGCGATGACATCTAATTCAGGCGCCCCCCTGCGTGTGCGGAGGAAGCGCCTGAAAGGGAGGGGGGGAGGTCCTTCGGACCTCTCCCTCCTGATCACCGGGGGGCAGAGGGTTAATCCAGGCACCGTTTGAAAGGGCACAAACGGTGGCTGTGATTAACCCCTGGGGAGCCGGATCACGAATCGGCGCTGAAAAGCGCGGATCGTGATCCTCTCCTGGAGCTGGCTGACATCTTGGATGTCGGCCAAGCCTCCAGGAACTCCCCCTGAGGACTGGCGTCATCGTGCATAGCACGACGACGCCAGTCCTAGAATTAACCCCTAGCTGCCACCAATGGTGGAGATAGGGGTTCCAATGAACCCCATCTCCCGATCCGTGGCAGTTAGGGGTTAATGTTTGATATCGTTGGATCGGCCAGAGCATGACCTTTCCAAGGATACCAAACATGAGCATGAAAAATGTTATAAAAAAAAAAAATTAAAATAAAAATATTTTTAAAAAAAATTCTAAAAAAAAAAGTTTTTTTTTGTTTTGTTAATGCAGCAATATTGTTCCCATTTCAATTATAATGTGAACAATAATGCTGCACTAACGATTTTTGTATGCGGTGCGTTTGTTAAAAAAAGCGAAATTTTCCCCAAAAAAAAATGTAACGAGACCCCATTTCTAATTTTTTTAACAAGCGCACCCCATACAAAATATAACCGCAAACGATCGCATGTTAAAATGTGAAAAAAAACACTTTACGCATAATAAATTATTGAAAATTCAAATTTTATTGCATTTTTGTTATAATATACAGACATGACATAACGTATACATATAATAATGACATATTATGAATCTGCCAAGTCTGCCGGAAAGAACGATATTTACTATGTCTTAGTCATATATCAAAATATGGCTACAAAACGCGGTTAAACATGATGAGCGAAAGCGGTAAAAATGACCTCAGCACAGAGGTGTGAAAAGCCTCAGCAGCGAAAGGGTTAAATGCAGCATATTAGGATGTTTTAGGGAAATTAATTCTCAAATCTCAATCAGAAGCAGACACCACCCCACCCTCAGTATGGTGTACAATGTATCAAATTGATTACCAGACTAAAAACACCTGGTGTTATGCCCGTTTGTGAACAGAGGTCATTTAGAGTTGATAATCTTTCCACGTACACATTAGTTTTTAATTCAATATCTAATAAACCATTGCTTATAATATTCTGCAGTAAAGAGTCTCTTTATTTCTAGATTTTTTAGTACTTTTTTTAAGCATTTTCTATACTTTTTTCAAAATTTCTTTTTTTTTCGAACTCGAACCGAACACGCCCAAAAAGTTCGAAATTCGCGATCTTTCGAACTCCGAACCGTCCGAACCCAAACAGCTCATCCCTATTAAGGAGTGTACATGTCATTTCTTTTGCCAGTGACTGTTCCTTCTTCCCTTACCCCCCCTAAATGTGACCTGTCACGGAAGCATCTGTGACCTGGGCTGCTGGAGAGGCCCGGCGTCCAGCCTCCACCCTGCTGATTATGAACCCTTGCTGGAGATGGGGTTCTTCCATCACACTATAGAGTAGTACAGAGAACCCCCTCGGACCTGTTGGTCTTTCTTTTGATTATTTTGGAGGAAATGTTCAAACAAAACACTTGCCCTGGTTACATTTTGCGGCCTGTGGATTATCCCAGCTATCCGTTACCACAGAACTAGGGCTAGGGGGACTGTACCTGGACTAGACTTGTATTGGGGAGACAGTTTCCGTGCCTCCTCGGTCACCCCTTTATGTTTAAGCCATCCTGTCGCCATTGTAGATACAGGGTGTGAATACAGCAGCACTTGAGGTTTACTCTGGATCTCGACTCCTATTTAGGTTGATGCCTGGTTTGTCCATTTGTTTCATTGTGTTAATGGGTTTAAAATCTTTAAACACTTTAATGGCCATTTAAGTAAATCAAAACTTCTGTGTTTTTTGTTTTGGCATGGAGCTACAGGGGTGAGCGCAAATGACAAAAAAATTTCTTGTTATATTTTATTCATGGAGCAGGCTGGATACTTCTGGTCTACACAGCCACCGTGCTATGGAATAGGTGTAGAACTGTTTTTTCTGCATGTGTATATATATAAATATATATATATATTATGTTGTACCTCCAGCCAGGTCATTACTGCTTCTGCCTCTTTTCGTGTTTTTCTTTTTAATTCCAAAATTATTATTTTTATTATTATTTTTGTCGTCCTTTTATATTTATTTATTCATAAAAATTTTAACCAGGAAGGATACATTAAGATTTCTCTAATTTTCAAGTACGTCCTGGGTTCAAGAACATTAAAATGTTACAGTTGTTACAGAAATACAAAGTAATAAATGCAAGATATAAAAATAACAAAAAAAAACCCACAAATATACAGATTAACAGAAAATAAATATGTAGGAAATAGTCATTATGTTACATGTTTACAGGTGCATTCCTTATTGAGGTATGTTAATAGGGAGCTCTTAAGGGACTTTAGACTGGGGGAAGATTTGATGGCGTCTGGGAGGTTATTACATAACTGCGGTGCTCTGTAGGAAAATGAGGATCGAGCCACTGTCTTTTTGTATTGTGGTATTGAAGTGGAATCAGGCTGGAAGATGGTCGCTATTATGAGCCAAGCGGCCATCTTGTTCAGAATATTGGTTCACTTGCAATAACTAGAGTAGATTTTTGTAGATTTTTTTTTTTGTGAAAGGATTTTACCAGGAAGGATACATTGAGATTTCTCTCGTTTTCAAGTATGTCCTGGGTGGCGAGTATGTACCGTTAGGTGTCTTGCCAAGGACACTTACTGGAGAGGTTGCTCGCTGGGATCGAACCCATGACTCCACAGGCTCTCTCCATGCAGAGCGGTAACATTACCTCTACTCCACCCAGCCGGTACATTAGAGACGAAGCTTACATAGAATCTTAGGATTGTGGTTGATTAGGAGAACTAGCAATAAAATGAGGAAGAATCCGGCCAGCGCTTGGCACGGAAAGACAGGAAAGACAAATGGTTACTACAAGGTCACATAGACCCGCAGTAAAACAAAGAGAGCGTAGAAACCAGGCCGTGCTCTTATCTATAACACAAACACAGTCTTTGGGGAGGTGGGGGCACGGCCCAGGACGAGTGAAGCCGCAAATCACAGATTGTCAGACTAACACGACAGTTGTCAATTCATTATCAATGTATGGAATTTCTTTGTACTAACGAGGGGAGGTATTAACCCACGTGGGGTGGAATAAAGTGTCATCGGGAGGTGGGCTAATTGGGATGTACCTAATTACGTATTTTTGGGTATAAGACCCCTGGTCGGGGGGGGGAGACGGGGCTCACTCTTTGCGATTCAATCCTGTGTGAACACTTGTGTGACGACACAATAAAGTTTGCCTTTCCTGAAGAGACTCGTGTTCAGACAATCCTTGCTTGTGTCCGGTCCGGCGCCGTATTGAAAGTGAACCTGTCAGATTCCTGCTACATTTCTTGGGGGCTCGATAGCCGTGATATTCGCCCTTTTCCGGCATAAGCAACGGCTGATGAACACTGTAGCGATTGACTGCAGGTGCAAGTGATCCCGTCGGTTGGGTGTCCGTTGAGGGTGTGTTGACATCTGCAGGTGCCAAGCAGGATTTCCTGTTCAGTGGACCTCGTCTCGTCCCAAACAGACTCCCCGCCCGGGAACCTGGGACACCATCGAGTCTGAGGAAACAGCGAGCAGCGCCGGCGATAGGTAAAGTGTCTTCTATGTTTGTATGTCTGAAGGAGATACCGGTATCTAAGGAAACGTCCGACTGAGATAGACGGATAAGGAGACCCGATGGCCACCGGTCTCATTGGTATACCTAGCCTGCCGCTGATAGCACGGACAATGCAAAGGAGCCAGAGTGGCTAGCGCGTGTCTGGATTCGGGGGAATTGGATGCCAACCAAAGGGTAGTTCTGTAAGAGAGGGAGAGAGTAGCCACGTGGAGTTGCATAGTCATAGTCAGTGTTTGTAAACAAAGCTTCGCCACGTGGATAAAAGGAAAGGAGGAGGGATTTCTGTGACTGGGCTTAGAGCCCTGAGTCAGTGCTAGTGTGTACGTCGTGTAGTGAAGAGGGCTTATTAAAGTCAGTGGTAGCTGCAGAGATAGTGCTGCCGGGTGGGTAGATTATCCATAGGCAAATTGGAATTGCAGACGGGAGTATAGTTATAGAACGGGGTGCACATAGACACAAGCAGGCAAGAGTTAGAGTTCAATAAACGGGGTATAAGGAGCCAAAAGGAGGGACGGCGTGCCCTCGGCTAGTAGAAAGAGTTGAAGTGTTTATGTTTTGTTATGTGCTGAAAGTATCTGGTACAGTATGTGCTGTGAATGAATTGATTCGAGTGCTGTGAGTGAACGCGCGCCTACTCGCCCCGCAAGGAAACAAACACGAGAGTTGACTCCCAACGTACGGTTCTGGCTCAGGTGACTGCAGTCGGCTACTGACGGAGGAAGCGCCCCCGACACGCAAGAATTGTTGGCTGAAGTATCAGACTGTAGATTTTAATTGTTATTGTTAAAAGTAATATCTGTGTTGTGAGGAGGTTACTGTTTTCAAGCGTAACAATGGGTAACGGGTCATCAAAGCCCAAGCAGGTAAAGAAGGGTGAGACGCCCCTAGAGTATATGGTGCGGAATTTTGTGGCGTTATATACAACGTATGACTATGGTGTAGAATTGACAAAAGAGAAGCTGAGATTAATGTGTACAATTGTATGGCCGATGTTAGTCCCAGAATGGCCAGAGCAGGGGTCGATGGACCCGGAACTAGTGCAGAAAGTGCATTCCCAAGTCACCGAGCAATACGGACATCCTGAACAGTACCCGTATATAGATATATGGAGGTATTGTATAAAAGATAAGAGTCATTTTATAATGATAGCGGGGAAAAATAAGAGGCAGGTACCCCCAAATAATGAAGAGAGAGGGAGACCGGTGTTGGTAGAACAACCGGAAGAGAGTGATTCTTTGCCCCCAACCTATCCATCGAGTTATGGGGCAGCTAGAGAAGCTTTGAGTGCCGCGGCTGCGCGGGAGGAGAGGAGGGGGCCGGCAGCTGCTATTTCTCAGTCGGCTCCCTCGGCTCCATCAGGCGGGGTTGCGGAGAAAGAGCAAGGCGCAGTGGGTGGAGGGGATGGAGAGGCTACACCACAAAAGATTGAGATGCCCGATGGGAGCGTATATAAATTAGTATCTGAAGGAAAAGGAATACTCAGACCACCATCTGCTGACCTATAAGAAGGACCCTATAAGTAGTTAATGACACCCCATGAATTATAATAGTTTTAAGATAAATTGATAGTCAGCAGTATTATAGGACTAAGGTTCACTTCTCAAGATGTTTGCAAATGTCTTTAGGAATAACAAGGACACTGATGTTTGCAAATGTCTTTAGATGCTGATGTTTACAAATTTCTTTGAAGTGATGTCTGGAAAAGTGCTGATGCCTGAAGAAATGCTGATATCTCAAGAAATCACATGCCGAGGCCACGGGAAGGTCTAGAAATGTGTCACCAGACCTGTATTGAAACTGGCCAATGAACTATGTTATGTTTTGAAAATGTTAACTAATGAAATAAAGAGCCAGCGCCTTGACACAGGGTATAAATATGTGTCAAGAACCGTTGGAAGGCAGAGAGAAATTGCCAGACAAAATTACATGCCTCGTGTGTTTTTTAAAGGATTTTCTCTCTCCCTGCGCAGAAGGAGAGTTAACTCAAGGTGTGCCTAAGACAGGGTCTTAGGGGTTAAGGACGGACAATTGGAGACTATTATTCTCTTCAATCTGGAGGTACTGCTGAGATGAACGGTCACCCCTCGTCCTGGTGAGTATATTGTCTTGTCTGGACGAGGGCAATGACAGCGTTTATCTCGAACTAAAGTTAGTTGTCCATGTCCTATAGAAGTTAAAAGAAAAACGTTGCCAGGGGCCGTTTATTATAGAATTAAAAGAAAACGTTGCCAGGGGCCGTTTAATACAAATTAAAAGAAAAACGTTGCCAGGGGCCGTTTATTTAAAGATGGAGTGGGTCAGGGACCACACTCAATAGAAGGGACATTATATGTCCAATTGATCACACCTTGCGTTAACCCTCATAAAATGTATAGAGTATAAGAATATTACAGTATAAGAATATTACAGTATAAGAATATTACAGTATAAGAATATTAGAGTGTTAAGATTCACTGCTGAACGATCTGTAAGGTAAAACAGACGTCCATCAGTTGTGATAATAGAGTTATAAGTTAAAATAACGAACAATCCGCAAGGTGAGGCGGAAAAGTCGTTATGTATATGTATATATATATATATATGTATATATTGTTAAAGTATATATTATTAGAGTGATAAGTTAATTGGGTGGCAGGAAAATCTGTAAAGTATGCAGACTTTTGCCCCTTTTGTATACTGATGGTATTGTATATATATATATGTATATATATAAGAGCTGACTGGTTGGACATTGTTTGCTGTGAGGTGTATGTTGTATTAAGCAGAGGTGTTTGTTGGCCATTTGTGTGTTAGTTGCTGACTGATGGGGTGGATGATGTTGGTCATATATGCAGTTACTAACCGGAGATACATATATTGTGAAGCTAGTTTTTATATACTATTGGATTGTGGTTTATAAATTTTTGTTGATGTTTATATGAAGGAATTATATAACTACAAAATAAAAGCAAAAGATTAGAAGTTTGATTCTCGAGATTAGGGAGGATTCACTAAATAAGTTTTTATTACTTATCCTTAAATTAGCTCATTTTTTGTTGATCCATGTGGCATAGAGAGATATTATATATAGATATATATATAGTAAGAATTTAAATTGTTTTTCTTTTCGAGCACTGTGAAGAGCCTCTTTTTTTCTTTCTTTCTCTATTTTACCTGCCTGATTATTCAATTGTACAACTAGCCATGGGTATTTAAAGTAGCAAGGTTAAAGAATATCCCTTACCGAAAATAGGAGAGTTTTGTAAAGATTATGTAGCACGAGTAGGGGGCACAGATTGCTATTTAATTAACCCATGGATAGATAATCTAGCGGGATGGACAGAAGCAGTGGGAGTTGTGATCCTTTCCTCAGACAGGGAGACCACAGCCCATTCTATATGGATATAGTGAAAAGGATTATGTCTTGTTGACACCGAGGCATGGCCCCACTATGCAGGAGACCCTCAATGGGATATGACATATATGCGTTTGGGAGGAGAGCAGTGATTAATATCTGCAGGATATTGGTTTAATAGAGTCAATAAACAATGCAAGAAACTAAGTCCAGATGTCTAAATAGCGAAAGATTACATCAAATAGAATTAAGTATATTACGGAGAAAACAGGAAGTCCCACGAGCGGACTGGGGCCCTCGCCCCCCTCCCTCTCTTACAAATATTCAATGTATCCTTCACTTGCTGGATTCCAAGACACCGAAATACTCGGTGCTGTTGCAGCAATCGAATGTACATCGTCAGCCCCTAGTAAACCACAAATAGAAGATACTAGGGACATAAAAATGATAGACGAGATAAGAGCAGAAGAAAAGAGGAAGTAAAAGAGAAAATGGAAAAAAAAATAAAAAAAGGATAAGCAGAAGAATGATATGCTTTCGCCTGTTGTTGTGGCCACTCGCATATAACAAAGGATCGCCATTAATAAGCCCTTAAGATATGAGAATAACACCAACAAAACCCATTTTCCGTTTATGACCGTGGGGAATAAGTTACTTAAAAAGGCGATAGAAATAGAAGATATTAATAGAAATTTTAAACATTGTCAAAAAGAGAAAGAGGACGGACTACGTCCTATGATTGACCAGTTTCTACAGGATGGTATCCTGGAACCTGTAGTCTTCCCCTTCAGTACCCCAATTAACCCGTGAACAAAGCTGACGGGACTGTCAGGTTCGTTCAAGACTTGCGCGCAGTTAATTCCCTAGTGATTCTAATTGCGCCAATTGTCCCAGATGTCACGTCACTTCTGTCATCAATATCAGCGACACATACACATTTTTCTGTAATTGACCTGAAGAATGCATTTTTTTTTTTTAGCATCCCTTACATCCGGAAACGGCATTGCTGTTCGCATTCACATTTGAAGGCACCCAATTTACATGGAAAAGGTTATCTCAGGGGTACGTTGACGCCCCAGTGGTCTACAGTATTGTACTGCAGGCCACTCTGAAATTCTGGCACCCCAGCCATGGTTCTGTCCTGCTGCAATACGTGGATGATCTCCTCGTATGCAGTTCATCAGAGGAGGCCTGCCGGGAGGATGGTAAATCACTTCTTAGATGGTTATAGGAATGTGGGTACAAGGTTTCCCTTAAAAAAAAAAAAAAAAAATGCAGTGGTGTCAAACGCAAGTTGAATATTTAGGGTTTGTTCTCAGACAGGGGAACGGAGCATCAGTCAGAAGAGAGTCCAGTCTGTCACGGGCCTGGTCAACCCGAAAACTAAGAAGGACATGTTGTCATTCTTAGACATGATAAACTATTGCAGACAGTGGATCCCTGACTGCTCTATAATGATAACATTCTGAGACAAGCCACCCTGTTGGGTCAATCCAATGTGATAACGTGGTCTAATGAAATGTTAAACGCTTTTAAGGTTCTCAGAAATGCAATGATGATAAGCCCCGCGCTAGGCCTCCCTGATTATGTACTTTCATTTCATCTGTTTGCAAGGGACAATTGTAAAACCATGGCCGGCCGGGGTACTGACGCAAGAACATGGGGGCCGGTTGGGCCCCGTAGTATTTTTTTTTTTTTTCTTCAAAGATTTTGCCAGTAACGGTACAAGGGATGCCGGCCTGTTTGCGTGCCCTGGCAGTATGTGCAATGGTCGTTAGTATGGCAAGCCAATACACATTAGGGTACGAAACGCACCTACACACAACCCATGATGTTTTATTTTTACTTAAGGGCATACATACACGGCGCACATGTCACAGCGCTTTAGTGGATATGAAGTCACACTGCTAAGCAACCCTGCACTGCACATAGAATACAGTTCAAGTGTCTCTGGTCCAGCACCAATCCTAAACGCTTTCCTGGGTCTTAAGTATTCCCTCAGATACCATCCCACTCGAACATGACTGTGCTCTCTCCATTGAGTCTGAAACTGCACCCCGCACTGATCTCATGTCAACACCTGTTCCGGACGCAGATGTCGTCTTTGTTGACGGCTCCTGTACCCGCCCCAATGACAACACTTATTATGCAGGCTATGCAGTAGGTTCAACTCCCTGACACTGTTCTAGAGTCAGGGCATGTACCCTACCAGTCTGCCCAGGCAGCAGAACTGATTGCATTAACACGAGCATGCAGGCTCTATGCGGGTAGACCTGTCACGATATACACTGACTCCAAATATGTTTATGTGTGTGGTCCATGACCATGGGACGATATGGGAAAAGAGGGGATTTGTGGCCGCAGATGGCAAGAAGATTTCCCATTCGACCCTGGTCACGGGCTCCTAGCAAGCATTCTTATGCCCTCTCAGATAGCGGTGTTACATTGTAGAGCACACACCAGAGCCTCAGATCCTATTGCAAAAGGGAATCATCTGGCTGACCAAGCAGCTAAACGAGCAGCACAACAGGACATAGCTAAACTAGTAATGCCGGTTTTGCGACCTCCCACAATGGATAGGGACCAATTATTTTGTACCTTACAAAAATATGCAACCACAGAAGAGCTAAAGAATTGGAAATTGGTACTCCCCATCATTCTGGCTGAAATCAGAATGGCGGTTAATAGGAACACAGGCTACTCCCCCTTTGAGATATTTATGGGCAGACCCTTTCCATTACCATGGTCTACAGGTAGGCTAACAGTGGAGACAGGGGACTTAGAGCAGATAAGGATGAATATGTTAGGCAGCTGATCTCAACCCTCGAGACAACCAGAGACGAAGTTATATTTAAGTTCCCCTTCTTTCAGACAAATCTACCCACCTATTTAATCCAGGAGACAAGGTGCTGGTAAAGCGGCTACAGAAAGGAAAAAGACCAGAGGATTTCGCCTATGGACCAGAGACCACGGTGGTAGCTGTAACCCGCACAGCTATACTGACAGAGGACAGCCCAGTCTGGATTCAACAAGGGACCTCTCGAGTCAAGCGGATTCAACAAAGGACTCAACAAGGGGTACTAACGGGGGCAGCTAATAGCCTTGGCCTCCATCAGGAAGAGGACCCGGACCAAGAAATGTGAGGGTAGATAGCCCGTTTCCAACAAAGAGAAGATGACAACCAATGATCCTTTTCGAAGAGTATGGAGACGCATGTGGGGGAAGAAAAAGACTGAAATAATATGTTTACCCCCCCCCTTCGGAACATATATCACAACCCCTATTGTCCACACCCCCTACCAGAAAGAACCCCAACCCAAACCATCACTGTCTGGCCACTGTTGTTTCTTTATTGTCCACCATTACTGCAGTATGATACTGTACAAGGCAACTGTATATATATGTGTAACCGATGAGTACTGGGGACATAATTGTGATTATTGGGGCGCAGTGGGGTGGGACACGGGCAATATGGGATATGGTACCTCTGATGCCGTAGTTAACAGATGGGGATATAAACCAGATAGCGCCGCACGACGACGCAGTTCCAAGGGACAAAGCCTATTAAATCGTATGACTTTGATTGGGAGAGGTGGGTGGCGGTGCTCAATAAGAAGCGGAGCTCAGTCAGTACAATTGACGCTGACTATACAACACCCTTCCCAGGCCGACACGGGTGTCTATGTAATGGGAATATACGTAACTGCCACAACCAAATTCCCTCGATACAAGTTCAAACTCCAAGATATGGCCATTTATAAGAAGGAAGAGAACCCATTCCTACCCAGGAAATATGGAGAGGTAGTGAGACCTCCTCCTCTCCTACCTAACACCAAATCAATAGCCAATCCCACCTATGAAGACAGCATAGTAATGGAAACAGGATTTTCAGATGTAAATGTTTGGCTAGAATGGGTAAAATTTAGTGCCCTAAACAATAACCGTACAAATTGTTATGTGTGTCAATATTGATGTTATAGGGGTACCAAGAGGGGTCCCTGATGAATTTAAAGCAAGGGATCAGGTAAAGGCAGGGTTTGAGTCATTCCTAGCACCTCTTGTTACTATTAATAAGAATATAGATTGGATTAACTATTATATTATAACCAGCAGAGATTTGTTAATTATACTCGCGAAGCTTTACAGGGCCTCGCTGACCAACTACAATCCACATCCATTATGACGTTCCAGAACCGGATGGCTCTGGACATGATATTGGCTGAAAAGGAGGTGTATGCAAAATGATAGAGGGGACAGGTACATGCTGTACCTACATCCCTGATAATGTAGGCCCAAATGGCCAAGGGTAACCCCACCACCATGATGTACAGTACACCTCTACCGTCCACTCCAAAATGATTATGCAGAATATGTCCCAACTCCGCCGAATAGCTAATAGGAAGTAAAATATACTGTAGGTTAGGAAGATAAATAGGCACTAGGAGACTGCCATGTGTTACCAGTTCCGTGGCAGGTACAGCCCCCCTGGTTCTATATTGATCCACATGGGTATTGAGGGTCTCGCTCCCCAACCCATACTAACTTACAGTAGATAGATGAAACAAAGAAAGAATCACAATAGTATGATCATACTATGATTCTAAGAGGGGATTGAAGGAAAAGGAATACTCAGACCACCATCTGCTGACCTATAAGAAGGACCCTATAAGTAGTTAAATGACACCCCATGAATTATAATAGTTTTAAGATAAATTGATAGTCAGCAGTATTATAGGACTAAGGTTCACTTCTCAAGATGTTTGCAAATGTCTTTAGGAATAACAAGGACACTGATGTTTGCAAATGTCTTTAGATGCTGATGTTTACAAATTTCTTTGAAGTGATGTCTGGAAAAGTGCTGATGCCTGAAGAAATGCTGATATCTCAAGAAATCACATGCCGAGGCCACGGGAAGGTCTAGAAATGTGTCACCAGACCTGTATTGAAACTGGCCAATGAACTATGTTATGTTTTGAAAATGTTAACTAATGAAATAAAGAGCCAGCGCCTTGACACAGGGTATAAATATGTGTCAAGAACCGTTGGAAGGCAGAGAGAAATTGCCAGACAAAATTACATGCCTCGTGTGTTTTTTAAGGATTTTCTCTCTCCCTGCGCAGAAGGAGAGTTAACTCAAGGTGTGCCTAAGACAGGGTCTTAGGGGTTAAGGACGGACAATTGGAGACCATTATTCTCTTCAGTATCCCACAGAGAAGGTGATAGTGAAAGGGAGGATGAGAGACATGGGGCCACCACTCGCGCAGCGAACAATATACATAAACCCCGAGATCTATATCGGCACGACCCCGGTGGGAGCAAACTGCGGATGCCCCTGCGGGAGGTGCCGGGTCCTTTACTGGAAAACGAAGCGCCTGGGCCAGAGGGGAGTGAGATGAACGGTGGACCAGATGGTGGTCTAGAAGGTTTTGAAAAAAAAAAAAAGATGATTGCGGTGCTGTATGGCTTGTGTGTGTGATTCGGACTGATTGTTCGGATGTGAGGTCTGTGCTGTATTGAGTGGTGTATGCAAGAGTGTTTTTGTCTGATTGTGTTTATAATTGATCTATTAAACTGTTCAATTAAAAGTAAAGTGTGATAAGTAATTAATTTAGAGTGTGGAATGGCTGAGAGGTAGTGAGATTGGGCTTCGTACTTGTTTCCTTCCTTCCCCCCCCTCCTTTCTGACAAACTGTTTGCGTGGGGAGAGGGGAGGGAGTCAGTTTTTCCTTTTTTTGCTCTCTGATCGCTAGAGAAAGTAACCCTTTGTGTGTGTCTGTGCAGCGAATTCAAAGTAAAGAGAAATAAAGAAGAAAATTTACTATGTTTAGCTAATTTTTAATATATGCTACAATGAAATGTATGAAGTCTGTTGAGTGCAAGATATGTTTATATTTTGTGTTGATATTATTCCAAAAACTCAAGTCCTGATTTTTATATTGTTACAGATTATAACAACAATAAGTATATAATAATATACAATTTTGTCTATCAAAATACAATTTATTAACAAATTAAATGGAAATGTATGAAACGGTTAAAAAATTAATATTAAAAGAGCAGTTTGATAAATAAAGTAGTTTCGTACTGTTTTTATGTTCTATATAGTTAAAATATAGCAAAATTATGATTAATAATTTAATTAAAAGTATGTTTTTGTTTGATTTTTGATGGGATTATTTTAGATGATTACTGATGAGATGTTTGTAGTGATCTTATAATAATGGAGTGGTTTATTTTTATTTATTTTTTTCCGATGTGATATTAAGAGTCCGTTTTGGCTACGGGAGAGAGACCTCTGTGAATATTGTTTATACAATGTGTATATGCCCGAATGTCCCATCCAGTTCCTGGGGCGGGATATTTTTTTGCAAATTGCAAGCCCAAATTATGTTTTTTTCCCGGGGGTCATGTTAGATTAGACCTGTCTGAGAGTGGCAGCCCTGCTCGGCAGCATAACCCAGCCAGCCAGCACCCCCAGTCTGTGAAAATCGCGGTGATTATGCCAAAAGAGGAAGAATGGCGTACAGCACCTACTCTGCCGGCTGTCCCCGGACCCGCACACACTACTCCTTGGAATTCCTGAGGTGTGGGTGGAGGAAAACCCGCCCAGATTAGTTGAATTAAGACCCGGTGCAACGCCTGTGGCTCTAAAACAATATCATATCCCACAAAAAGCCAAGCAGAATATCCAGACATCCAGACACATTTACAGAAACTTAAAGATCACGGCATATTAAAATTCTGCGTGTCACCGTGGAACACACCCTTTTGCCAGTACTAAAAGAAAGCACACAAGAGTACCTTACAAAATATTACACAGTGCTTGATTTTAAAAGACGCTTTCTTTTGCATCCGTCTGGCTCCAGCAAGCCAGCCCCTTTTTATTTTTCAGTGGGAGGTATCTACAATGGATGCGTGCTCAGCCAAGATCTCCTCGCCTTCAACGCTCTGCCAGACAAAGTTGTGTTACTCCAATATGTTGATGATTTATTACTGGCTTCCCCCACAGAAAAATACTGTTTATCTGCCACAAAAGCTTTGCTACATCTACTGTGCCAAGCAGGTTACAGAGTTTCTAGAAAGAAGGCACAAATATGCAAACAAAGTGTAAAGTACCTGGGTTTCCAGTTAACAGGTACCAAACGTGCATTAGGGGCAGAAAGAAAAGCAGCGGTATGCCGAATACCCAGAAAAAAAAAAAAACAGAAGACAATTCTGTGAGTTTCTGGGAGCTGCAGGCTTCTGCCGCCTGTGGATCCCCAACTTCGCAGATATTGCCAAGCCCCTTCATCAAGCCACAAAGGGGGGAGAACAAGACCCTTTCCATTGGGGAGAAGAGCAAACAGCAGCGTTCCTGAAATTAAAAACTCTGCTAATGGAGGCTCCTGCACTGGGACTGCCAGATCACAGCAAGCCCTTCCAGCTGTACGTGCATGAACACAACCAAACAGCAACAGGAGTATTGATCCAGAGTTTCGGCTCTTAGAAACATAGAACATAGAAACATAGAAACATAGAAACATAGAAAAATGTCGGCAGATAAGAACCTTTCGGCCCATCTAGTCTGCCCAATTACATGGATACTTTACTTGGATTTATCTTTTGTTTAGGATAGCCTTATGCCTATCCCATGCTTGCTTAAATTCAATTACTGTTTTGGCCTCTACCACTTCAACTGGAAGACTGTTCCATGTATCCACCACCCTCTCAGTAAAATAATGCTTCCTGATGTTACTTTTAAACCTTTGCCCCTCTAATCTAAGACTATGTCCTCTTGTTTTGCTACTTTGTTTCCTTTTAAATATACTCCCTTCCTCTACCTTGTGGATTCCCTTTACGTATTTAAATGTTTCTATCATATCTCCTCTGTCTCGTCTTTTTTCCAAGCTGTACATGTTAAGATCATTAAGCCTTTCCTGGTAACTTTTCTCCTTCAAGCCGCACACCATTTTAGTAGCCCTTCTCTGAACTCTCTCTAAGATGTCTATATCCTTCTGGAGATACGGTCTCCAGTACTGCACACAGTACTCCAAGTGAGGTCTCACCAGTGCTCTGTACAGTGGCATGAGCACTTCCCTTTTCCTACTGCTAATACCTCTCCCTACACAACCAAGCATTCTGCTAGCATTTCCTGCTGCTCTATTACATTGACTACTTACCTTTAGATCCTCTGAAATAATAACCCCTAAATCCTTTTCCTCAGATGTTGAGGTTAGGACTGTATCAAATATTCTATATTCAGCCCTTGGGTTTTTACGTCCCAGGTGCATTATCTTGCACTTATCCACATTAAAACTCAATTGCCACAACTCCGACCATTTTTTTAGTTTACCTAAATCATTTGTCATTTGGCTGATCCCTCCAGGAACATCAACCCTGTTGCAAATCTTTGTGTCATCAGCAAAAAGACATACTTTTCCATTAATACCTTCTGCAATATCACTAACAAAAATATTAAATAGAATGGGTCCAAGTACTGACCCCTGAGGTACCCCACTGGTAACAAGACCTTGCGCCGAATAAACTCCATTTACCACAACCCTCTGTTGCCTGTCACTCAGCCACTGCCTAATCCATTCAACAATATTGGAATCCAAGCTCAAAGATTGCAATTTATTGATAAGCCTTCTATGCGGAACAGTATCAAAAGCCTTACTGAAATCTAAATAAGCAATGTCTACTGCACCACCTGTGTCTATTATTTTTGTTACCCAATCAAAAAAAATCAATAAGATTAGTTTGGCATGATCTCCCTGAGGTAAACCCATGTTGTTTCTGATCCTGTAATCTATGTGTTGTTAGATGTTCAACAATCCTTTCCTTTAACATGGTTTCCATTAATTTCCCCACTACTGACGTAAGACTAACTGGCCTATAGTTCCCAGATTCCTCCCTACTACCCTTCTTGTGAATGGGCACAACATTTGCTAATTTCCAGTCTTCTGGGACGACTCCCGTTAGCAAGGATTGGTTAAATAAATCTGTTAACGGTTTTGCTATTACATCACTGAGCTCTTTTAATAATTTAGGGTGGATCCCATCAGGCCCCATTGATTTATTTGTCTTTACTTTAGACAGTTGCTGTAGAACCTCCTCCTCTGTAAACTGATATGTAATTGTCTCGTTAGTGTTTCCTCCTAACTGAGGTCCCTTTCCTTCCTTTTCTTCTGCAAAGACTGAACAAAAATATTCATTGAGGCAGTCAGCGAGACTTTTATCCTCTTCTACATACCTTCCTTCCTTTGTTTTTAATCTAACTAATCCTTGTTTTACTTTTCTTTTCTCGTTTATGTATCTAAAAAATGTTTTGTCCCCCTTTTTTACTGACTGAGCTATTTTCTCTTCTGCGTGTGCTTTGGAAGCTCTTATAAATTGCTTTGCCTCTTTCTGCCTAATCTTATAGGTTTGCCTATCTTCTTCACTCTGAGTTGTTTTATAATTATTGAATGCTGTCTTTTTGTTCTTCACTATTTTGGCCACTTCTGCAGAGTACCACAGTGGTTTCTTCCCTTTTTTGTTTTTGCTAACAAGTCGAATGCAATTGCCTGTGGCCTTCAATAATGCTTCTTTTAAATAATCCCATTTCTCCTGGACACCCTTTAAACTCCTCCAGTCTGATAATGACTCCTTCACACAAAGTCTCATTTTAGAAAAATCGGTTTTTTAAAGTCTAAAACTTTTGTTTTTGTGTGGTGTGGCTCCATCTCTGTTCTTATATTAAACCATACTGACTGGTGATCACTAGATCCCAAATTTTCACCTACAACAACGTCCGATACCAAACCTCCATTTGTGAGTATTAAATCCAATATGGCCTCTTTACGGGTCGGCTCCTCAACTACTTGTGTTAGAGATAATCCCAGTAGGGAGTTTAGAATATTTGTACTCCTGGTGCACCCAGCAGTTTTGGTTTTCCAGTTCACATCAGGAAGATTAAAGTCCCCCATGATAATAACTTCCCCCTTCATTGCCATTTTGGCTATTTCCTCAAGCAGCAGATTATATAGCTCTTCTACTTGTCCAGGGGGTCTATAGATCACACCTACACGAGCTACTGTATGATTGCCAAATGTTAGCGTAACCCAAACTGACTCTATGTTCACCTCGGTCACTTTTATTTGGTTCGTTTTTATGTTGTTTTTCACATACAGGGCCACTCCTCCTCCTTTCCTACCTTCTCTGTCTTTTCTATATAAAGAGTACCCCGGTATTGTTATGTCCCAGTTATTTTTCTCACTGAACCATGTCTCAGTAACCGCAACTAAATCTACTTTTTCAGCTGCCATCATTGCCTCCAGTTCATTGATTTTATTGACTAAACTGCGAGCATTCATAGACACAACTCTGAGCTTGTCCTTTTTTTCCCCGCATGTTGCTTGCACCCGCCGATTCAGTTTTGGGGGACAATCAGGCAGATTGTTTTTTACCCTTTTGTCCCCCCCTCCTAGTTTAAATATTTCTTTGCGAAACCTTTGAACTTCTCACTGAGAACATATGTTCCCCTATGAGTAAGATGCAAACCATCTTTTTTATACAGTTCCTTTCTGCTCCAATTAGAGCTATCATGGGACACAAAGCCAAATCCTTGCTCTCGATACCATTCCCGAAGCCACAAATTAAATTCCCTATTGCGCATCTGCCTATCCTGAATGTTATACACAGGCAAAACTTCAGAGAATGACACCGTGGACGCAATCTGCTGTATTTCACCTCCAAGAACACAAAAATCCTCCTTACTCTCAGAAAACTCATTGCTAGCCAAGTCATTTGTCCCTAGATGGACTAGAACATCCACTTCCCCTTGCTGCTTTGCTTGTTTGACAATATTGAGAATACGTTTCTTGTCTCTACGAGCAGTAGCCCCAGGAAGACATCTCACCAAACCACTACTCTCCAGCTCCACACCTCTTATGCCTCTTGGCTAAGACCTGTGGCCTGTCTCTCCAAGCAACTCGATCCTGTGGCTTGCGGCCTACCCCCATGTCTGAAAGCAGTGGCAGCCACCACAATGCTGATAGCAGAAGCAGACAAGCTGACCCTTGGACAAGTTCTTCATGTCAAGGTGCCCCATGCTGTCAAGGCCCTGCTGGATGTGAAAGGAAGCTACTGGTTCAGCAACAGCCGGATGACGAAGTACCAAGCCATGATGTGTGAAAACCCACGGGTTCGTTTGGACCTCATCGCTACCCTGAACCCTGCTACTTTACTGCCTGACTGTGAAGAGGATCCAGATCATGAATGCCTCCAAGTCATGGAAGAAGTGTTCAGTAGCAGGCCAGATCTGAAAGACGTACCCCTCGACAAATACGATCTACAGCTATTTACTGATGGTAGCAGCTACATGGATGATGGGAAGAAAGTCTCCGGCTATGCAGTAGTCTCAGCAGAAGAAATTATCGAAGCAAAGCCACTGCCAGGCCACACATCTGCACAATTGGCTGAAATAACCAGGGCTCTAGAAATTTCAGAAGGCAAGAGAGTAAATATCTACACCGATTCCAAATATGCCTTCATGACAGTCCATGCACATGGTGCACTTTACAAAGAAAGAGGCCTACTTACGTCCTCAGGACAACAAATCAAATATGCAGCTGAAATCGCGGCCCTTCTAGAAGCTGTATGGAAACCAAGCGCTGTCAGCATCATGCACTGCCGTGGCCACCAAAAGGGTCATGCTGAAATCCCGAAAGGCAACAGACGCGCTGACCAAGCTGCAAAAGCAGCTGCAAAACCAATACTAACTGAACAAGCCAAAGTCCTGCTCTGCAAGCAAGAGCCCCAGCTTCCCATGCCAAACTACGAATTCTATATGAATTGGAGAAAATTTGAACCCAAAGGCGAATTCATTGAAACAATACTGCACAAATGGCAAGATGATTTCGACCTACTAGAACTCAATCATGATTATATCCAATGGCTATTTTCAACCCGATGTCAAGGCCGAAATTTCTATTCCACTCCTCTGAATCCTCAAGAGATACGTCTAATGGTTAACACCTCAGAAATTCAGCAAAGGCTACGCAAAGTATACAAAATGATGCTGAAGTTCTTTGGCGTAAAAATAATGGGGGAGTGTGGAGAAGACACAAAAGTAACTGAAGTTGAACGAGCAGAAAATTTCGCCTCACGTTTTGAAAATCTGACAATCAACACTTATAATCAGGGGATAAAATAATGGGTAGAGTCCTCGCGCTTACGCCAAGTGTCCAGTGAGTAATACTTCAAGATAATCTAGAAAACATAATAGGAGACATTCATTGCGCAGTACATCCTTATGACACCTGGTCTCCAGAGAGAAAGTATTCAACTCACTTTTTTCTGAGCCCCATAAAGTCGGCTCTGGACTATATAGGCATGAATCTGTGGATATGATCTCACCAGCCCGTCCTACCAGCAACCATCCGTGGTGATAACCTGGTCCATAGATGAAATATTGGATCCCCGGGATATGTCACAGACGAAAAGTCAGCAGGATAAAATGAAGTAAAATTTATTGCAGCACTAACGCGTTTCGACCTAATTGGTCTTTATCAAAGTGCAAAAAGATATACATAATACAATGCAGTGTACAACGTTCATTTATACAAAAAAGATGTATACCCAAGACCGACCATCTACACATTATCTGCGCCATTTTTTCCACCTTATTGTTTTTTCACTTATAATCAGGGCTCGAGTCGAGCGGGAACGCGCAGGAACGGCGTTCCCGCACTTCTCCCACAGCAGGAACGCTGCGGGAACGCAGCGTTCCCGCTGTGGCCCGAGCCCGAGCGCCGCCGCCGCACATTGCCGGCGGCCGCGTGCTTCCTGTTACAACGGCCGGTGACAGGAGGTGGAGCCGCTCGCCTGGCTGTTTCATAGATCCCAGGCGAGCGGCTGCACTTCCTGTCAGCGGCCGCTGAAGCAGGAAGCACGCGGCCGCCGGCAATGTGCGGCAGGAGCAGGAGGAGCAGCAAAGGTGAGCTGGGGGCAGTATCCATGAGACCTGGGGGGGCAGTATCCATGAGACCTGGGGGGGCGCAGTATCCATGAGACCTGGGGGGCGCAGATCCATGAGACCTGGGGAGCAGTATCCATAAGACCTGGGGGGCAGTATCCATGAGACCTGGGGGGGGGCATATCCATGAGAGCTGGGGGGGCAATATCCATGAGACCTGGGGCATATCCATGAGACCTGGGGGGGCATATCCATGAGACCTGGGGGGGCATATCCATGAGACCTGGGGGGGCAATATCCATGAGACCTGGGGCATATCCATGAGACCTGGGGGGGCAATATCCATGAGACCTGGGGGGGCAATATCCATGAGACCTGGGGCATATCCATGAGACCTGGGGGGCAATATCCATGAGACCTGGGGGGGCAATATCCATGAGACCTGGGGCATATCCATGAGACCTGGGGGCATTATCCATGAGACCTGGGGGCATTATCCAAGAGAGCTGGTGCATATCCATGAGAGCTGGGGCATATCCATGAGAGCTGGGGGCAATATCCATGAGAGCTGGGGCATATCCATGAGAGCTGGGGGGGCATATCCATGAGACCTGGGGGGGCAATATCCATGAGACCTGGGGGGGCATATCCATGAGAGCTGGGGGGGCAATATCCATGAGACCTGGGGCATATCTGTGAGACCTGGGGGGGCATATCCATGAGAGCTGGGGCATATCCATGAGACCTGGGGCAATATCCATGAGACCTGGGGGCATTATCCATGAGACCTGGGGGCATTATCCATGAGACCTGGGGGCATATCCATGAGACCAGGGGGCAATATCCATGAGACCAGGGGGCAATATCCATGAGACCAGGGGGCAATATCCATGAGACCTGGGGCATATCCATGAGACCTGGGGGCAGTATCCATGAGACCTGGGGGCAGTATCCATGAGACCTGGGGGCAGTATCCATGAGACCTGGGGCAGTATCCATGAGACCTGGGGCAGTATCCATGAGACCTGGGGCAGTATCCATGAGACCTAGGGGCATTATCCATGAGACCTGGGGGCAATATCCATGAGACCTGGGGGCAGTATCCATGAGACCTGGGGGCATTATCCATGAGACCTGGGGGCATTATCCATGAGACCTGGGGGCAATATCCATGAGAGCTGGGGGGGCATTATCCATGAGAGCTGGGGCAATATATACCCATGTGAGCTGGGGCAATTATATCCATGTGAACTGGGGAAAATATATCCATATAACCAGTGCTGTGTATATTATTCTTGGGGTTCAGTGCTGTGTATGTTATTCTGGGGGCTCAGTGCTGTGTATGTTATTCTGGGGGTTCAGTGTTGTGTATGTTATTCTGGGGGTTCAGCACTGTGTATATTATTCTGGGGCCTCAGTGCTGTGTATATTATTCTGGGGGCTCAGTGCTGTGTATGTTATTCTGGGGGCTCAGCGCTGTGTATATTATTCTGGGGGCTCAGCGCTGTGTATATTATTCTGGGGGCTCAGTGCTGTGTATGTTATTCTGGGGGCTCAGTGCTGTGTATATTATTCTGGGGGTCTGTGCCTGGATATGGATATATCTATACTATAATTGAGTAAGCTAAAAACTGTCCGTCGCCAAAAGCCGTCTGCGCATGCGCGACGGACATTTGAAAGCGGCCGTTAAAACACACAGGTAGCTGCGCGTGCCGACCGCGTGAAAAAAAAAAACCGGCACGAGCCGCGCGCAGCTACCCGTGTGTTTACACGGCCAGATGCCCCGATCCTCCAGCGGTGACCGTCCTCCGGCTGCCGGCGGGCCTCCAGGCTCAGGCGAGCCCCCGGCTCGGTTTGGGCCTACAGGCCCAGCCGAGCGGGGACTCGCCTAAGCCTAGAGGTCCGCTGAGCAGGCCGCCGGCAGCCGGTCACCGCTGGAGGATCGGGGCCGAAGTTCCCAAAACATACATACCCCATAAGTCGGCCCTGAGCTCCAGCGGAGACCTCCTCCGGCTGCCGCTGGCTGCTCGGCGGCCTCTAGGCTTAGGCGAGCCCCCGGCTCGGTTTGGGCCTACAGGCCCAGCCGAGCTGGGGACTCGCCTAAGCCTAGAGGCCCGCCGAGCAGCCAGCGGCAGCCTGAGAAGGTCACCGCTGTAGGATCGGGGCCGAAGTTCCCAAAAAAATACACCCCAAAATCGGCCCTGAGCTCCAGCGGAGACCTCCTCCGGCTGCCGCTGCCTGCTCGGCGGGCCTCTAGGCTTAGGCGAGCCCCCGGCTCAGTTTGGGCCTACAGGCCCAGCCGAGCCGGGGACTCGCCTAAGCCTAGAGGCCCGCCGAGCAGCCAGCGGCAGCCGGAGAAGGTCACCGCTGGAGGATCGGGGCCGAAGTTCCCAAAAAAATACACCCCAAAATCGGCCCTGAGCTCCAGCGGAGACCTCCTCCGCTGCCCGCTGGCTGCTCGGCGGGCCTCTAGGCTTAGGCGAGCCCCCGGCTCGGTTTGGGCCTACAGGCCCAGCCGAGCCGGGGACTCGCCTAAGCCTAGAGGCCCGCCGAGCTGCCAGCGGCAGCCGGAGGAGGTCACCGCTGGGGATCAGGGCCGAGGTTCCCAAAACATACTCACCGACATCGGCCCTCCTGCGATGGCGGTCCCGCTTGCAGCATCCTCTCTCTCTCCATTGTTCGCCGGAATGACGTCACGAAAGCCTTTGACCCCGGGGGTCAAAGGCTTCCGTGACGTCATCCCGGCGACCAACGGAGAGAGAGAGAGGACGCTGGAAGCGGGACCGCCATCGCTGGAGGGCCGATGTAGGTGAGTATATCCACGAGCGGGGGGCCATATCCACGAGCGGGGGGGCCAATATCCACGAGTTGGGGCAGTATCCACGTGCTGGGGCAATATCCACATGCTGGGGCGATATCCACGAGCTGGGGCAGTATCCACGTGCTGGGGCGATATCCACGAGCTGGGGCAGTATCCACGAGCTGGGGCAGTATCCACGAGCTGGGGCGATATCCACGTGCTGGGGCGATATCCACGTGCTGGGGCAATATCCACGAGCTTGGGCAGTATCCACGAGCTGGGGCAGTATCCACGAGCTGGGGCAATATCCACGTGCTGGGGCAGTAATCCATCCACGTGCTGGGGCAGTATCCACGTGCTGGGGCAGTATCCATCCACGTGCTGGGGCAATATCCACGTGCTGGGCAGTATCCACGTGCTGGGGCAATATCCACGACCTGGGGCAGTATCCACGAGCTGGGGCAGTATCCACGAGCTGGGGCAATATCCACGTGCTGGGGCAATATCCACGTGCTGGGGCAGTATCCACGTGCTGGGGCAATATCCACGTGCTGGGGCAATATCCACGTGCTGGGGCAGTATCCACGTGCTGGGGCAATATCCAGGAGCTGGGGCAGTATCCACGAGCTGGGGCAGTATCCACGAGCTGGGGCAATATCCACGTGCTGGGGCAATATCCACGTGCTAGGGCAGTATCCACGAGCTGGGGCAGTATCCACGAGCTGGGGCAATATCCACGTGCTGCGGCAATATCCACGTGCTGCGGCAATATCCACGTGCTGGGGCAATATCCACGTGCTGGGGCAATATCCACGTGCTGCGGCAATATCCACGTGCTGCGGCAATATCCACGTGCTGGGGCAATATCCACGTGCTGGGGCAGTATCCACGTGCTGGGGCAGTATCCACGTTCTGGGGCAATATCCACGTGCTGGGGCAGTATCCACGAGCTGGGGCAATATCCACGTGCTGGGGCAATATCCACGTGCTGGGGCAGTATCCACGTGCTGGGGCAATATCCACGAGCTGGGGCAGTATCCACGAGCTGGGGCAGTATCCATGAGCAGGGGCAGTATATCCACAATAGACTGCCCTCTGGGCAGGCTTTACAACTAGTATATATATATATCGTTAGTCCAGTTGCCACAATCCCGAGTATACCTGTACGTAGTGATACCTTTCACTGATCAGTATAGTTTCCAGTTTACACTCTTGAAAGCTTGTCTTTTAAATGTAAAGTTAACCCAATAAAAAATGGTATCACCGGCACGCACTGCTATACTCGTGATATATATATATATATTTTCTTCAGGTAATGGGGGTTGTGGAATTCGTGGGTGAGTTCCCTCACTTTTTTTCCCAGGACTTGACCCCTGCTTATAATAATCTGCGGATTACACGAATACTGCTAAGTTTGGGAGAATTGGCGCAGAAGAATACCAAGCCCCGTTGGTAAGGTTCTTCCTCAAGGAGATCCTTATCAAGAACAGACTGCCAAGAATGAAGAAAAGTGCAATGGACTTTTTCATACCAGCAGTAAGAGATACACAAGACAGACAAGATCTGCTGTTCTTTGCATGGCGTTATTATTTTCCAAAAGAGGAATTCGCCTGGGGAAACCATGGAGAACTGGCACGATACAAAGTGAAACCAGTGGTGGCTGCACTCCTACCGGCGCCACTGAGTGAATGGACACCTGTGTACTCAGAAAAAGAAAAGAAATGGCTGTCAGAAGAACCAGGTGAACATGGAGAAGATGGATGGTTCCAGTTGAAGAATGGACAGATAGTCCTCCCCGCAACATTGGCTCCTGAAATTGTAAGAGCATTCCATGCGAGCACCCATGGAGGAAGAGAAATGATGGAACAACAGTTGGAGCCACATTTCTATATACCAGGATTATCAGCAATATGTAAGGCAATAGCCCAACAGTGCGTGACATGTGCCAAGAACAACCCAAGAACGGGCCCATCTCAACCTCCAGGGAAGCAGCCGATCGGGCTATCCCCAATGGCATCGCTACAAATAGACTTTACAGTGCTACCACCCAGCAAAGGATATAAATACCTACTGGTAATGGTGTGCACCCTGAAAGGATGGGTGGAAGCTTTCCCAACAAGAACTGAAAAGACTGCGGAAGTGGTGAAGAGTCTGATGAAGGAAATAATACCACGCTATGGACTTCCTCTCGAAATAGGGTCAGACAATGGCCCTGCATTTATACAGAACTGTCTGCAACAGTTTGCCCGCTTGTTGGGCATCACCTGGAAGCTACATACTGCCTACAGGCCCCAAAGTTCGGGAAAAGTCGAGAGCATGAACCGTACCCTAAAGACTTTGTCCAAATTGTGCCAAGAGACGTCGCTAGGCTGGTTGGATGTGCTGCCGATAGTCCTTTTGCACATTAGGTGCAGACCAACCCCCCAATTGAAGCTAAGTCCGTACGAACTTATGTTTGGACGGCCAACCCCTTTGATTAATGGACTAAGGGGGGACCTTCGGGCATTGGGAGAAACTAAATTAACTGATCAGGTTGTAATGCTGGGTAAATCAATGCAGAAATTGAATACTTGGGTGGGAGATAACATACCTCATTTTCTATATCCCCCACTGCATAAGTATTGTCCAGGTGATTCAGTATGGGTAAAAGAGTGGAAAAATGATCCACTGGGTCCAAAGTGGAGAGGTCCTTACCTTGTCCTGTTATCAACCCCTACAGCAGTAAAGGTTGCCGAGGTGGTCCCGTGGATACATCACTCCAGAGTAAAAGCAGCTGCAGCCAGTCCTGAACCAGTATGGAAGGTCATCACCAACGAGACCAATCCACTGAGGCTGAAGCTGACCAAGACCACAGCCATGAGCACCTAAATGATCCAAACCCAGACAACCAAGAGGTTCCACAAGTGGGTGTTTTGATGGGCACAGGTCCTGACCACCCACCAACGGGGGATACCCAAAGGGTGTTTTTTAGGGGCATGGCCCCCACCCTTGATCATCCGGAAGTGGTTCTTATTTTTGCAATTCCGGTGGGGAGGGATTGGGTTTATGTGACTGCAAAAAGAATTGCCCAAGGGATTCTGACACTCGGGGCATTTGTAATACTGATTTTGTACCTTGCTAATCTGATTTACGGACTCTCACGTGGAGCATGCCCCAATTGTCCAAGTACTGCTGGGAAAGTGGATATTTCCCATATCTGGAATGGTACGCACCCGGTGATGGAAAACCGTACCATGTGGAGACAGAAACGAGAAGCGACATCTGAGATTTTGCCAAGAGGACATTTACTTGTGCAATTCAAATATGACTATGCCAAAAAGTCTGGGCAAACTGCATGCTGGGTGTGTAGCAGGATGCACCCAGAAACAATTCATGTTCCATTCGCTTCTGTTCCAATGAATCTGAGTATGTTTGCATCAGGGAATGTCACAATACACTCTTTTGATGCACCCAGGCAACCCCCAGAAGTATACAGTCCCGGATACCCTATAATAGGGCATGTGTACCCTCCAGAGTGGTGTTTCCAAATAGGGACAGATAAAGACACACACAAGGAGGATGGCGGGTGTTATTCAAGCAAGTTTAACTGGACATCATACATTTACACAAAAGAGCAGGCAAATTTTCTATATATACAATGTAGAAAGCTCACGAGTGAACAAGAGGCAGTGATTGTGGGAGTGACTGATGGAAAGCAAGGTATTCTGGATACAACAAGACGAATGAGACGACTGGTGATAGAAGTAGCGAAGGGAACACTACATTTGTCTCCATTCATGTTAGAAGGGGGGGACCAGGTGTGTTGTGGGAAAGTATCTTACACATGGGTACCACCAACAATAACGGGGATGTGTTATTTGGCCAAGTTGGTCCCAATCCAGAGAGTAAGAGGAGAAGACACTAATACAGACACAGAACTCCACCCTAGGTACCCACTGATGTTTGAAAGACCTTAAAAGAGAGTTGTTTGGGAAGATGGATCGAATATGGTCATGGTTGCCAGCATGGACTGGATGGGGACGAGAGATGATGGCAAGACTGAATAGTTATGTCAATTTGATGGATGAAATTCTGAATAAGACTAGTATGGATATCCAGCTGCTGAATCTGGAGATGCGTGAGCTACGAAAGGTACAGATGATACATGACATAGCGCTCGAGCAAATCAGTGTGGCTCTGAATGGACTGTGTGAAATGACAATGCATTATGAATGTTGCACCTTCATTAGGAACGCCTCACGTGAAGTCCCAGACTATTACCAGGTAATTCAAGATCATCAAGAAAAGGTAGCACAGTTGCAGGGCGCAGCAAGAAGGATCGCTGCCGAGGGCTGGAATCCACTCCGTGGGTTCGGAGCAGTCAGAGAATGGTTCGGATCCATCTTGAAATTTATTTCACAGATTGGATCCATGATACTGATGATAGTGGTGGTCTTGATCATAAGGATACTGATATACCGCATAGGGCTAGGTCTATGGCCACTGTGCAAGGCAGCACTGACGCCCACACAAACACAAAAGATACCACTGATAATTCCACATGACATGTTCCCAATGGGAGTGGGTCCCCAAAGGTATGAGGAGTTTCAGAATAGCGGGGTGTGATGGCTACAAGCATCAGGAAAAGAACCTGAGGCTTGAGCCAAGGGGGGAATGAATTGGAATCAGGCTGGAAGATGGTCGCTATTATGAGCCAAGCGGCCATCTTGTTCAGAATATTGGTTCACTTGCAATAACTAGAGTAGATTTTTGTAGACATTAGAGACGAAGCTTACATAGAATCTTAGGAATGTGGTTGATTAGGAGAACTAGCAATAAAATGAGGAAGAATCCGGCCAGCGCTTGGCACGGAAAGACAGGAAAGACAAATGGTTACTACAAGGTCACATAGACCCGCAGTAAAACAAAGAGAGCGTAGAAACCAGGCCGTGCTCTTATCTATAACACAAACACAGTCTTTGGGGAGGTGGGGGCACGGGCCAGGACGAGTGAAGCAGCAAATCACAGATTGTCAGACTAACACGACAGTTGTCAATTCATTATCAATGTATGGAATTTCTTTGTACTAACGAGGGGAGGTATTAACCCACGTGGGGTGGAATAAAGTGTCATCGGGAGGTGGGCTAATTGGGATGTACCTAATTACGTATTTTTGGGTATAAGACCCCTGGTCGGGGGGGGGGAGACGGGGCTCACTCTTTGCGATTCAATCCTGTGTGAGCACTTGTGTGACGACACAATAAAGTTTGCCTTTCCTGAAGGGACTCGTGTTCAGACAATCCTTGCTTGTGTCCGGTCCGGCGCCGTATTGAAAGTGAACCTGTCAGATTCCTGCTACAGTATTGCAAGTAAGGTGTTGGTCCTGGATCGGAGGTTATAGGTTGAGGAAACTGCTGGAGGAAGCAGTCTATTCAGGTAGGGTGGCAGCTTCCCAGAAATGCTCTTAAACACCAGGCTGGAAAGGTGATGGGTGCGTCTAGATTCCAGCGACGGACAGTTTATTATTATTATTATTCTTTATTTATAAAGCGCCAGCATATTCCGCAGCGCTGTACAATAGGCACAGTATGGACAGGGTTACAATACAATACATTGAACAACATTTGACAAACATTACAGGAGGAGATGAGGGCCCTATTCCCGTAGAAACTCACAATCTAGGAGGGAGTTTAGCCCTTTTAACATGTCACAATGGTGGGTCATGTAGTTACATTGTAGCGCAAAGCGGCAGAATGAGTTATACAATGTGGTAAGTTTCTGGAGGTGTGTTTGCGGGGCAGCTGCATACACTACATCTCCGTAATCAATAGCTGATAGAAAGCAGATTGTACAACAAATGCTTATAACTGCGGGGTTCAGGCAGGATTTGTTTCTGTACAGGGCACCTAGTTTGGGGTAAAGTTTAGATGAGTTTTTTGATGTGGGGGCCAAAGGATAGATTTGGGTCTAACCACGTACCTAGATATTTGAGAGAAGTGACTGTGGTCAGCGTGCCATTTGATTTTGTCCCCACACATACAGTTGTGTTCAAAATTATTCAACCCCCACTGAAATTGAGTGTTTTGGCCAGTTTGACATTGATTTTGATCATTCAGTCATCTTGCTTACAATTAAATCAAAGAGGCACGTGTAGGTCAGACAAATATAACATAACATTTGTAATGAAATAACCACAAATGTCTTTTCTGTGCTCACATCATTATCAGTTTTATTCAACCCCCAAGTGACATTCAAACTTAGTACTTAGTACAACATCCTTTTACAGTTATAACAGCTTTTAAACGTGAAGCATAGCTTGACACAAATGTCTTGCAGCGATCTACGGGTATCTTCGCCCATTCGTCATGGGCAAAAGCCTCCAGTTCCGTCACATTCTTAGGCTTGCGCACTGCAACTGCTTTCTTTAAGTCCCGCCAGAGGTTCTCAATTGGATTTAAATCAGGTGACTGCTATGGCCACTCCAAAATGTTCCAGCCTTTAATCTGCAACCATGTAAACAAGACATTTACATATGAGTTTACAGAGGAGGAGGTTCTAAAGCAGCTGTCTAAAGTAAAGACAAGTCAATGGGGCCTGATGGGATCCACCCTAAATTATTGAAAGAGCTCAGTGATGTAATAGCAAAACCGTTAACAGATTTATTTAACCAATCTTTAACGGGAGTCGTCCCAGAAGACTGGAAATTAGCAAATGTTGTGCCCATTTACAAGAAGGCAACAGAGGGTTGTGGTAAATGGAGTTTATTCGGCGCAAGGTCTTGTTACCAGTGGGGTACCTCAGGGGTCAGTACTTGGACCCATTCTCTTTAATATTTTTATCAGTGATATTGCAGAAGGTATTAATGGTAAAGTATGTCTTTTTGCTGATGACACAAAGATTTGCAACAGGGTTGACGTTCCTGGAGGGATCAGCCAAATGACAAATAATTTAGGTAAACTAAAAAAATGGTCGGAGTTGTGGCAATTGAGTTTTAATGTGGATAAGTGCAAGATAATGCACCTGGGATGTAAAAACCCAAGGGCTGAATATAGAATATTTGATACAGTCCTAACCTCAACATCTGAGGAAAGGGATTTAGGGGTCATTATTTCAGAGGATCTAAGGGTAAGTAGTCAATGTAATAGAGCAGAAGGAAATGATCGCAGAATGCTTGGTTGTGTAGGGAGAGGTATTAGCAGTAGGAAAAGGGAAGTGCTCATGCCACTGTACAGAGCACTGGTGAGACCTCACTTGGAGTACTGTGTGCAGTACTGGAGACCGTATCTCCAGAAGGATATAGACATCTTAGAGAGAGTTCAGAGAAGGGCTACTAAAATGGTGTACGGCTTGAAGGAGAAAAGTTACCAGGAAAGGCTTAATGATCTTAACATGTACAGCTTGGAAAAAAGACGAGACAGAGGAGATATGATAGAAACATTTAAATACGTAAAGGGAATCCACAAGGTAGAGGAAGGGAGTATATTTAAAAGGAAACAAAATAGCAAAACAAGAGGACATAGTCTTAGAGGGGCAAAGGTTTAAAAGTAACATCAGGAAGCATTATTTTACTGAGAGGGTGGTGGGTACATGGAACAGTCTTCCAGTTGAAGTGGTAGAGGCCAAAACAGTAATTGAATTTAAGCAAGCATGGGATAGGCATAAGGCTATCCTAAACAAAAGATAAATCCAGGTAAAGTATCCATGTAATTGGGCAGACTAGATGGGCCGAAAGGTTCTTATCGGCCAACATTTTTCTATGTTTCTATGCTCTAGTGGACTTGGAGGTATGCTTGGGATCATTGTCCTGTTGAAAGGTCCAACGTCTCCCAAGCCTCAGGTTTGTGACGGACTGCATCACATTGTCATCCAATATCTCCTGGTACTGAAGAGAATTCATGGTACCTTGCACACGCTGAAGCTTCCCTGTACCTGCAGAAGCAAAACAGCCCCAAAGCATGATTGACCCCCCGCCATGCTTCACAGTAGGCAAGGTGTTCTTTTCTTCATAGGCCTTGTTCTTCCTCCTCCAAACATAGCGTTGATCCATGGGCCCAAACAGTTCTAATTTCGTTTCATCAGTCCACAGAACACTATCCCAAAACCTCTGTGGTTTGTCCACATGACTTTTGGCATACTGCAGTTGACTCTTCTTATTCTTTGGAGACAGCAAGGGGGTGCGCCTGGGAGTTCTGGCATGGAGGCCTTCATTACGCAGTGTGCGCCGTATTGTCTGAGCTGAAACTTCAGTACCCACATCTGACAAATCTTTTCTCAGTTCCTCAGCAGTCACACAGGGACTTTTCTCCACTCTACGCTTCAGGTAGTGCACAGCAGTCAAAGTCAGCATCTTCTTTCTGCCACGACCAGGTAGCGTTTCAACAGTGCCCTTTGCCTTGAATTTGCGAATGATGCTTCCTATGGTCTCTCTTGGTATGTTTAACATCTTTGCAATCTTCTTATAGCCATTGCCCTTCCTGTGAAGAGTAATCACCTCTTCTCTTGCCTTCCTGGACCATTCTCTTGACTTCACCTTGTTTGTAACCACACCAGTAAATGTCTAGAAGGAGCTGAGTATCAGTCATTTTAAAGCTGCCTAATTGGTGCTTATTATGCTTTATTGCTGCTCCGTGACATCCACAGGTGTTTTCAATACCTGATTGAAAACACTTGAATGAACCTCTGTCCTTCAGAGTGGTAGTCTTTAAGGGGTTGAATAATTGTGTCAATGAAGAATTCACAAAAGAAACATTTACTACTGTATTACAAAACCAATTGATGTCAGTTTAGTTGCATATGATTCTTTAAAAAGTCCTTGTAGGATTTCATTCTGAATACAATTACAAAGGTACACTAAATTCCCTAAAACCCTTTACAGCATTGGGAGTTGAATAATTTTGAACACAACTGTAGATGGGGATTTTGCAATTTATGTAGTGTAGGTGCTGTTCCAAAGAGCATCGTTACCGTTTTGTCAGTATTTTAAAAAAGTTTGTTGTGTTTGATCCACTTTTCTACCTCTGTGAATTGTTCTTGCAGCACGGCCTCCAGTTGTGGGAGAGTTGGTTTGCTTGTATAGATTACGGTGTCGTCTGCGTACATGTGTACAGTTGATATATAGCGCCAACAGTTTCTGCAGCGCTTTACAATAACCAAAGGGAACTAGATAAACAGACATACAGAGGTGTACAGGGCCCGGCTTATAGAATGTTACAATCTAGTGGGATTGGGGTTGAGGAAGACCAGGAGTTTCTCTGGATCATTAGTGCCAGTGGTTTGGGAAAGGTGGGGCCATAGAACCAGCTGCAAATATGCTGAGATCAGTCCTATAGAATTCAAGCTAGGTAACAAATATTGCCAAATAAAGGCAAGACCTTATATATTTCCCTGCATATTCATGCATTTACAGGGTTATTCAAAGAAATCCGAATGACTGGAGAAAGGTAACCGAATGCTGAAAATCCGCGTTTGGTTACCTTTCTTGGCCATACGGCTATTCAGAGAGCAGGCAATACGCCAAATCCTGGCGAATTGCCTACACGTTCGGTGCCTGTTCGAGGGCAGTGAAATCCCCATAAAAAAGCACTGCTTCGGCTATTCAGAGAACACAAACCAGCAGTGTAAGGTTCCCGAAATGCCCTGTCATTCGGTGGTTTTATTCGACCGGTTTATTCAGGAGAATCCCATAGGCTTCAATGTTAAAAATATTCCGGTTTTAATTAAATCTCTAATAAACCATTCATTATAAAATTCTGCAGTAAAGAGTCTCTTTATTGATAGATTTTTTTAGGATGTTTTAAGCATTTTTCTGGATTTTTTTTTAAGTCTTTTTTTTTTTAACTTATTTTTTTCTGTAACAGCCCTTTTTATTACCATTCCCTGGACCTCCTATGTAAATTTCAGACATTTTCGCTCAGTAGTTTCTTTGCAAACAGCGTTTTACTTTTCAATCATTCAAGCAAACTGTTTTGCTAATTTATTCACTGCCTTCTTCTACGGTGTCGGCATTTTCCGGAGGCTTCACTGCTTGTGATCGGCTCCTGCTCAGGTTTTTCCAGCGTCTTCGGGTTAATCCAGATGTTTTTACGGGTTTGCGGCGTGCATTCGCCGGGTTTTCCTCAGCTTTTCCCTGCACTTCGACAGCCTTGCTGAATACACCGCAGGGTGGCTGAAATGGGAAATCCGATTTGCACTGAATTGAGGAGAATGAAAAGTCACTGAACGTGCGGTGACTTTTCGATTCTCTTTGAATAACCCTGTTAGTGTTTTTTTTTACATCCCTGTTGGAAGTTGCTGGTCCTGCCTAGGGCGTAAAATAGTCTAGCACCGGCCCTGGGTATTGGGGCTAAAAATATGCGCACCTACAAAATTTCAGACATTTCTGGATTTGTCTAAGATTATCTGATTGACACAAATCAACAAATTACGGAAAATTTCAAACTTTACCAAAATTGCGCATGTCTACTCCATATAGCCAGGGGGGATTGTTTCTGAGTGTTCCATGCTTCTTCCCTGCTTTTTAGGTTCATACCTAGGGTTGTCAGACCGGCCATGTCGACCTGGATGTATCTTACTATTTCATGCAGAAGGAAGGAGCTGCCCTGTAACATGTGTAGTTCATATGAATCAGGAGGTAAATCTGTTCCCTAATCAAGGCAGTTTGTCCACGATTCCTATTTAATTTCTTACCTGCTGCATGTGATTCTACAAGCCTCAGAGGCTCATTATTCCTGCACTGCCCACCAGCCTACTCAAACAAGCCGCTGACATGTCTCCTTCTCTAGTGATGAATGTTCTGATGTTTCTGCACTCCTATGTATAAAGTAAAACCCTTTGTAAGTTAGCAGTCACTTGTTATACCTTCTCATCACCTGTTTAGACTATTTCTTCCTTTCCCCGCCTCCCTTCCCATTGGCCTGGTCACTTCACCTCCCTAAATGTTGCCGTTCTACTCCGTCTCCTATCCTTTTTATCGCTTTTTCCCTCCATCCCTTCTCTCTTGCAAACATCTCTCCCCATACTAACTCTCAGCTTCGCTTCACACTTTTCCGTTAAATCCACAATGGGGGGGGGGGGGATAAAAAATTATATTTATGGATTTTCTATATTATATCACTCTGGAGTGGTCAAGCACATCTGCTCTTCTTCTGCAACATCCCTCTAGGGAAGTGATTTTCAACCACTATGCCTGGCAGACTGGTCCTCAGCTGCCACTGGAATTTGCCATGCGATGGCAGAAAGAGCACAGTGACAGAACGTGGATGTCATGGAGCAAAGGCACAAAGGGGAGACGGGTTACTCTGCACAAGGAAAATGTTTCTGACTTGAAAATATGTCTATTGATTTCAGCATGTGTATATAGCATTTAAAACACAGCAGAATATAGTAGTTAAAACTTTCTGTTGGCCTTTGGTTCCAAGGTCTAGCCGGTTTATGATGATGTATGGCCGGGGTTGGCAACATTGGTCCTCCAGATGTTTTGGAACTACATCTCCCATGATGCTCGGAAACTAATCTCGTTCACTGAGCATCACACAACATGTAATCCCAAAACATCTGGAGGATCAAGGTTGCTGACCCCTTATGTAGGCTATGAATATAAAGTGTGTGGCGCTCCTAGGGACTAAATGAAATCTGTTGAATGTTTTGATACTAGGGAATCTTGGCATCCAGAGAATATATAGGTTGGCAAACCTGCATGGCACAGGAATGATGGCTTAATAGACCTTTTGTTTACTGTCTGTATAGCTTGTACACAAACTTAAGGGGTTATTCAAAGAGCAATGAATTGGCCACAAAATTAAACCGAATGGTGAATTACGCAGCCATTCGGCTATTAAAAAAGCTGGCAATTTGCCAAATATTGGAGACTTGTCTACAGAAAAGCAATGGTTACTTTATTTAGATAACACTGAACAGCAGAGAATGTCAGTGAAATGCCCTGATTTTTGGTGGTTTCATTCAACACGGTTGAGCAGTAGGTAAAATGTGGCAATTAGCGTCCCTCAAAAAATTAGCGCTGGCACCAAGAGATCTCTTGTGCTCCCCATGTTAAGTAAAGGACGCGGAAAGTACAGTAAGCTTGCGGTACAAATCGCTAATAGCAACGCGCCACGTAATTTTTCCATTTCTAGTGGGAGGCAAACAATCTGTTGGTCAGGTGCTAGACTCCATTAACCTGGCGCTAACGCAAAACCATGCCGACGCAAGGGTTAGCTCACACCGGGTAATAGTGCCCTAAGGCTAGGGTCAGACGAGCGTGATTTCTACGGACTGTACGTCCGTGCAGTACGGACATCACGTCCGTGCAGTACGGACATCGTCAGTACGGAAGACGCAGTAGTGGTCACACAGTCTGTTTTTTCACTGAAGTTATTTTTTGACGGATGTAGGAGGGAAAAATAAATTACAATGAAAAAACATTCTGTCCGTCAAAAATGCTGGACGTATAAATGCAGTCCGTCTGACCATGCTCCATCACTCACACACAAAGCTACACGGACGTTGTGGACGTGGCGCACTCCGCACGTCCGTTCTAGCAGTATTACGTTCTTGCCTAACCTGCGTCCGTTTGCAGCGTCCGTCAGCCCCCGCACTTCTGTGCGCACGTACTTCGTGTGTGGGGCTCCATTTAACACAATTGTATGCTATCACGGACGTACTTATGTGCGGCAACACGGACGTTAACACTGCGTTCGTCTGACCCCCAGCCTTAATAAGATAGTATAATATATATATATATTATACTAACTGTGACGGAACGGCCGCCACAGTGTATAAAAAGATTATTATATGTGTGTAGTTATTCGTTCATTTAAAAGGTTAAATTTGTTTCTATAATTTAGTATCTGTTTTGATGTATTTCGTTTGCCCTGTATTTATCCAAACAAATTCCCCTGTTAGATGTGCTGTAAAGTGTCCCCAAGGTCATATTTGTGTTTTTCCTGCAAGGTTCGCCACTGATTCTGCTCGTAGAAACTGCAACATTGTAGCAGACAGCCGCTGGCGAATTGCCAAAACCCGACCTGAGTTCACCTGCTTGCCCTGGAGCCCCCTTTACCCCGAGCAAGGTGCTTTTTGGACCATAGGTCCCCAGGGATGGTAGCCTGATGTGGGGCAAGTTTGGAGAGGATTCGCCTAGGAGAACTCCTCCATCCAACTAGAAATCCCCCTCCTGCCTGGAGCCTGTCAGCCCCTGCACCGCAGTCTCGCTGACAAACTGTATCTGATGGTGTTCTGACCCCTCTGGACGGATCGGGCTGATTCTTTCAGGGAAGTAGCCCGGGGACCAGAGCTACCCAAGGTGTAAAGGAGGTGCCGGAGCGCCCAGGGGGATCACCCTGAAAACCCCATTTCCCAGACTATCAGGCTGAGAGCCGTGCCCGCACCATGGGGGGCATCGGACAGCAGACAGGCAGGCTCCAGAAACTGGGCTATGGCAAAGGACAGTGGCTGAATTCACCCCAGGGGTCCCGGGGCGGGCATGTGAGAGAACAATGGGACTGTTCCATATAAAAGGACCGTGTATGTGCTGTTTAACATTAAACCAACTTGCTTAAACCTATACTGCGTCTCGACGAGTATTTGAGAAGAGGGACTAAGTATTTCCTACTGGCCGACTCGGTATTTTCCAGCAAGGAACCTGACGCCGGCTCGCTACCCCTGCTCACTGCAGCGCTACCCGACACCTAAGGTGGATCTATTCTCTCAAGTAGCGGCATCCGTCACATTGGTGGCAGCAGTGGGATCTCTGAGACCAGCCCAGCAGGGGGAGATACAGCCGCTGGCTTGACCCCCGATCTCAGCAGCCCTGAAGCTCAAGGAGGTTTGCAAGACTCCCACCTCAACGGAGCAGCTCTAACTGTATGGCCCAGTGCTACGAAAGGCTCAAGCGGACAACTCTAAAAGACTTGCTGGAAAGGTAGCCAGCGGGAAACCCAAGGCAACGCTCATTACTGAACTGATGGAGGACGATCAGGTGAGCATGGCACCTTCCGAGAATTCAGAGGCCTCTGAATGGCGGCAAGAGATACAGTGGCGGCTGGCCCTGTATGGAGCCAACCCTGCGGCAGAAGTGATTGCCAGCGTATTGGCAGATACGGACCAGCTCCGAAAAGCCAAGCTTCAACACCGGTCTGGAGGGTCCACCACGTCCCAGCACGCCACAATGGCTCCCAGGCACAAAATGCCCTATGCAGCATTCCAAATGTTCCCGGAAGGATGCGAAGATATCGATGGTTTTATGCAGGACTTTGAACGGCAGTGTGTGCTACAGGCGGTCGATACCACAGATTGGGTTCCCATCCTGGCAAGCAAACTCACCGGGAGAGCAGCTGAGGCATTTCGGGCCGTGGCAGACGAGGACTGCACTGTCTACGAGCGGGTAAGAGAACATCTCCTTGCCCGCTATGCCCTCACTCCAGAAGCCTATCGGCTTAAGTTCTGAAACCTCCGGAAAGGCCCCATAGACAGTTACACAGAGTGGGGCCACAGGATGCAGCAGGCCGTTAAGAACTGGGTCCAGGGGTGTCAGGCGACCACTCTGGACCAATTCACTCACCTCATCCTACTCGAGCAGTTTTACAACTGTACCCCTCCAGAGGTGCGGGACTGGGTCAGGGACTGAAGACCCCTCACGCTACCTGAAGCCACCTGCCTCGCAGATGAATACCACAAGGCGGATCTACTCTCTCAAGTAGCGGCATCCGTCACACTAACCTGATACTTAAATTCAATATTTTATTTGCTGCAATTGGGCAATTTTCGCTGAATGTCTGATTGCTGCTTCAGCGATAGTGATGGGCCGAACACCCCCGTGTTCGGTTCGCATTCGAACACGAGCATTTGAAAAAGTTCAGATTCGAACGCGAACACCATTCGAACTCAATGCAAGTCAATGGGTGTCAGGGAGCTGGTTCCGGGGTGACAAGTGTGAGCCCAATATGCAATGATGGGAAATAGAAAAACGGATATGAACAAAAGGGGTTTATTAAGAATAAGGCATAAAACAAATATGAATAAACAATTATGTAGCTGGGTAATAAGAAAGGAAAACACTGTATAAATAATAATCAGCAATAAGAAACTAAAAGGCAAGATGAGAGAAAAGTAGACCAAAAGTAACAAAACTAAACTACACTAAACTATACTACTACATATAAAGAAAAAGAGTAGATTAAACTTAGAGCAGGGTTAAACCAGATATGGAGAGAAATAGGAGAAGGAAGAGAGAAGGAGATCTTTAGAAAAATAAATAGGAAAATAGAAACGGAAGAGTCTTTGAGGCAGAGGGTCCTGGGTATGCGGAGGGGTCGTGGATCTGTAGAGCGAGGGGGTCCTGGATCTGTAGAGCGAAGGGGTCCTGGATGTAGGGCAACAGGCTGAGGATTCTGTAGGTTGTAGGGCAGCGACGACTGAAGGACCTGCGGGATACAGGGCAGCACCTTCTGTAGATCCTGCAAGATGTAGGGCAGTGACAACTGAAGGACCTGCGGGATGCAGGGCAGCACCTTCTGTAGGTCTTGCGAGATGCAGGGCAGTAACTACTGTAGATCCTGCGAGATGCAGGGCAGCAATAATTGGAGAACCTGCGGGATGCAGGACAGCAGGCTCTGGGGATTCTGTAGGTTGTAGGGGAGCAGGATCAGAGGGTACTTGCAAGATGTATGGTAGCAGGCTGTGGATTCTGCAGGATGCAGGGCAGCCGGATTAGAGGATCCTTGTAGTAAGTAAGGCAGCAAGCTCTGAGGATTCTTGCAAGATGCAGGGCAGCAGGATCCTTGTAGCAGGAACTATGGACAGTATGGTGGGAACCAAGACAAAACAGGTTAAAGCAAGCAGAGATAGAATACAGCTCCTTCCTATGAGAGGTTCACTAGAACAATGCAGAAGCATCTTGCTTTGGGAGTGGCCCTTTTTTATAGTGGAGAAATCAAGATGTTATGGCTAGCACCTGGTTGCTGGAACAACTTGGTTCTGTAGGAGAATCACTTATTATTTCGCTGAGACACTTTGCCTTTAGTTCTTTTATGGCGCCGGCGGCTAGGGACCTGACAATGGGACTTGAACGTTCGATTTTTAGAGTGCCCTCCAAGAGGGCATATATGCAAGATATTGGCCAGAAAAGGTGTATTGGGGTGGGGGTAGTGCCCTGGGGGACAGGATACAAGGAATTTTTTAGTTTACAAAAAAAACTTTTTTAAAGGAACAGTGATTCTTCCATGACATAAAGGTTAAGAATAAAAACGAAAAATTCCTTCAAATACCGTGCCTAGGAGGTCCCCATAACCTGCCTGTGAAGTGACGGATTTGTTGGATGTATAGAAACATTTAAAAAGAAAAAAAATGACATTTCAAATGACAGTAAATGGTTTTCCTTTAATCTATTCATAAACAACTGCTTGGGGCGGCAGCCTGTATGAAAAGAGAAGAAGTTTTAGGACACGCAGAACAAGATTTTTTTGGCTAAATTATGGTGAAACTTATGCAGGCTTTGGATGAAAGGAACAACAGGTGCATTATATTGGACCTTTGGTGCCAGCTAGTGCCTTCACACCGTAACCCCTCTGAGGTATTGTGGAAGAGTGCAGTGGTGGAGGTTTTGGGAATGCAGAAGAGATCCCCGATCTATTCAGTTACATCAGCATCAGGGGAGTGATAGCTGCTGATCCAGGACTGATTCATTTTTATGAATGTCAGCCAGTCTACAGAGTCGGTGGACATACGCACTCTTTTGTCTGTGACAAAACCTCCAGCGGCACTGAACGTCCTTTTAGAAAGCACGCTGGATGAAGGGCAACCTAGTAGCTACATATCATATTGGCAAAGTTCTGGACAGTGATCCAATCTCAACACCCAGTAAGCCAGTGGATCATCTGCTGGGAAGGTATCCAGGTCTGCCCTTGCCCCTAGGTAGTCCTGCACCATATGGTGAAGACGCTGGCAATGGGGGCCTACATTTGACGTCCCTGGGCGTCGTGGACTAAAAAAATTGGAAAATGCAGTCAGTCAAGCGGCCCCCTTCACCGCTCTTCCTCTGATCAAGCGCAGCCTCAGAAGCACCTGTGTCATCACTTGGTAACCTACCAGTGCCTGGAAAGGTGTTACACAAGTGTCGCTTTAGAGCGTCCTCAAGTTGTTTCATCCTGTGCTCCATCTGTGAGGGCAGGATGAGCTCTGCAACCTTACCATTGTATTGTGGATCAAGAAGGGTTGCCAACCAGTAATGATCCCTCTCCTTGACAGCATGATTCCTGGGGTCCTTTAGCAGGCTTTGCAGGATAAGGGAGCTCATGCAGCGTAGGTTGGAGGTGGCATTAGCTTCCGAGTGTTCCTGGTTGCTGAGGATGACCGTATCATGTACTACCTCCTCCCAGCCACGTACTAGTCCTTGGGTTTCTGGGGACACAAAACCCTCCCTTAAGGAATCCCCACCTTCAATGCCCCCACATCTTAAATATTCCTCATCCTCATCCTCCTCCTGTCTGATCTGAGGACCCACAAGAATGCTGTCTGCGGAAAGACTGGGGCCTTGAGAGCTAGGGAAGTCCTCCTCTTCCTCACGCTGCTCTGCCTCTAGTGCCACATCTATAATTCCCTGCAGAGTGCACTCCAGCAGGAACACTAAAGGAATTGTGTCACTGATGCATGCATTGTCCCTGCTCACCATCCTCGTTGCCTCCTCAAATGGTGACAGTACAGTGCATGCATCCTTGATCATCAGCCACTGTGGGGGGACGACCAAGTTGACCTGAATCTGTCCTTGTGCCATACTCACACAGGTACTCATTGATGGCCCTCTGCTGCTTGTGCAGACGCTGCCAATGTCGAGTTCCACCTGGTGGGCATGTCACAGATCAGACGGTTTGTGGGAAGGTGGAATTCTCTTTGAATTTCTGCCAGGCGAACACTTGCTGGGAATGGCCATCTGAAGTGGCTGCAGACTTTTCTGGTCTGGCTGAGAAGCTCTGCCAGCCCTGGGTACCTGGTTAGGAAACGCTGTACCACCAGATTTAGGACATGTGCTAGGCATGGTACATGCATCAACTTACCCAGGCATAGGGCGGAGAGAAGGTTGCTGCCATTATCGCAGATGACTATTCCCAGATCAAGCTGCTTCTGCAGAGCTGACAGAATTTCTGGCCCGGTGTGGCTCCTGTCCCCTAAACAAACCAGCTCAAGCACAGTATGGCATCTTTTTGCTTGAGCCATTGCGTAGCCCCTGCCACGCGTCGGTTTAACTGCCACTTCGCCAGAGACCGAGAAGGAGGAAGAGGAAGAGGTGGTGGAGCAGACAGACCTCATATAAGCAGCTTTCTGGAGGCATGGTGGATGAACAAACTCCAGCACCGAGCCCTGTCCTGGATCCCTCCCAGCTGCAAGCAATGTAATGACCCTGTCCATGCTTGCTGGACCACGTGTCTAAAGTAATGTGCACCTTGCTGCTGACTGCTTTTCCCAATGACTCAATAACATTGTCTACCACATGCTGGTACAGTGCTGGAATGGCCTTCCGTGAAAAGAACTGGCGTTTTGGAACCTGTCACTGTGGTACAGCACATTCGGCAAATTCAGGGATGGAGGCAGAGTCCACCAGCTAGAAAGGCAGCAGCTTTTGCAGAGTAATGCGAGTAATTTTGCCAAGCTGGCATTTAGACGCTGTGCAAGGGAATGGTTGGGACAATATTTTTTCTTATGCTGCAGCAGCTGGGGCAATGAAATCTGACTGCGTAAATCTGCAGCTGATGGGATGCTGTCACATTGTGAGGAAGGACCTGGTACACCCATTACTGTAGCATCAACCCTGTCAGTGGAGATTGTAGGCAATGACATGGCAGGACGTATAGTGGGGGTAGAGACAGATGAGGATGAGGAGGAGGACCTATGCAAAGTGTTGTGCCAACGGGATGCGTAGCAGGTGGTCATATGTCTTCTCAAGCACGTGGTACCCAAGTGTGTGATGTTTTTCCCACGCTTGATCCTCCTCAGACATAGCTTACAAATAGCAACGCTGCAGTCTGCTGCACATTTTGTGAAGAACTCCCAGACAGCAGAGTTCCTGCACGTGTGCTTTGAGACAACAGCGCTCTGCACCTGAGCAGCTCTGACTTCTGATGCCTTGGACTGGCTACGGTTGCTCATAGAGGACGTTGTGCCTCGTTTTTGTTGGGCCTCCTTCTCACTTGACTCCTCTGTTCGATCAGGCACCCAGGTGGAGTCAGTGACCTCATCATTGTCATCACCCCCTATCTCTTCGTCACTGAAGCCAACCTGGCAATATGCTGCAGCTGTTGGGAGAACATCAGTGCCAGTTCTTTGTGTGTTACTGGCACACCCTCCCTCTAGGCTGATTATACTCCCTTCCTCAACCTCAGAGTTTGAATCCGAGCACTGGAGTTGCTGCGCATCCTCAAGCAGCATGTCACTGTCATTGTAGTCAAACAATTCAGCTAACTCCTCTGTGTATGATGGGGAGGCTACGGCAGGAGTAGCTGTGGACATGGAGGCTGAATTAGATGTTTTGGCAGCTGAGGTGGACTGTAAACCACTACAAGCCTGGCTGGCAGAGGGCTCGGAGGATGAGGATGGCCTGGTTAGCCAATCCACCAAGTCCTCTGTATGTTGCTGCTGCTTAAGACGCCCAGCACCAGTTAGAAAGGACAAGCGTTCCCCTGCAGAGGATGCACCACGTCCACCACGACCAGAGGCACAGCCTCCCGACACAGGGTCTGTGTCTTATCTGTGTCTGGGAGCGTCTGCCTGTCCTTTTTGTTCTTTCAGACATGGTGAGTGATATATAGATTAATATATACAGAACTCTGATTCAACTCTAGTATAAAGATTTAAAGAACTCTGGTATAACTCAGTGAGACACACCTCAATTCACAAATGTTTTAAAGAAATTAGTGAGCCCCAAAATAATGCGTGGTACTGGTTGTGTGATGAGACACAGATCACCTTAATTCACAAATGTTTTAAAGAAATTAGTGAGCCCCAAAAAGATTTGCTGGCACAGTGACAAGACACACATCACCTAAATTCCCTGATATTTGGTAGAAATGAGACCCCCCCAGACCCCCCCCAGTAGCGTGGCAGACCGGCAGTAACCTCTGTATGTTGCTGCTGCTTAAGACGGCCAGCACCAGTTAGAAAGGACAAGCGTGCCCCTGCAGAGGATGCACCACGTCCACCACGACCAGAGGCACAGCCTCCCGACACAGAGGCTGCTTGCCCTCTTATCTGTGTCTGGGAGAGTCTGCCTGTCCTTTTTGGTCTTTCTGACATGGTGAGTGATATATAGATTAATATATACAGAACTCTGATTCAACTCTGGTATAAAGATTGGAGATATGCAGAACTCTGATTCAACTGTTATCTAGATTAAAGATATTCAGAACTATGCTATAACTTAGTGATACACCCGGTCCCTGATAGCTGGCAGTGCCAAGACACAGATTCAAATTCCCAGAACTCTGGTATAAATCAGTGATAAACCCTGATAGCCTTTGCAGTGCCAACACACAGATTACAATTCCCGGAACTCTGGTATAAATCAGTGATACAGCCTGATTTGCAACACTCTCCTCTCTGATTCACTCCTGTAACAAACACACGCTGGGGCTACGGGGAAACCTTATATAGTGTGCTACGGGACTTAGCTCTGTGAGCCCATGATTGGTTAAATTTTGCCCAATCAGGACTCTGAGCCCTGATTGGCATAGTCTTGCACCTGACCTGTGGTCAGGTGCAAGGCTGTAGCCAATTACAAGCTTCAGGCCAGTGGAAAAGTGCTTTGTGATCCATTGTGGGCGAACACGCTGAAATGTTCGCTGTTCGAACGGCCAATGTTCGAATCGAACCGCCAGCCCATCCCTATTCAGCTACTCCAATTTTAGCAAATTACAGTGACCATTCGCTAAATAGGGAATTCACCTTATTTTCGGCGAAATAAATTCCCCGAAATGTGCCGAAAAGCAGAGGATCTAAAGATCATTAGACCCTTTAGATTCTAACTTCCATAATAACTCCTAAAATTCCATAAACCCAGGGAAATACAATAAAATTTAATAAACAATGTGGCATTTAGCCTACTCCTTAACCCCTAATTTGCAATTGATCAAAGGAAAACATAAAATGAATACACTGAGGCATTTAGCCAACCCATTAACCCCGAAAATGCCATTAATCAAGGAAAAAATAAAATGTATACTGTGAGGGATGAAGCCTACCCATTAACCCTTAACATACAACTAAAGCCAAGGCAAAAACTAACGTTATACACAATGTAATGGTCTGAACATTAACCACTTTACTGCTGAGCCATTTCATTCCTGTGAAAATGTTTACATTTAAGTGCACGTTTTTAATTAATGTTTTATAACTTTTACTTTACACTGAATATAGTCATGTTGGGTATCATTGGAAAGGCCACGGGAACAGAGATACAGCGGTCCGAAAAGTGTGGGAAGCTGGATGCTGATTTTTGGTGGGGCAAGGAATAACCTTGGGGGGGCAATTGCCCCCCTGTAGAGACACCTATGGAGCCAGCATAAGCCAGATAAGGGATGCCCAACCTGTGTATATTTTAGAATACAAATATTTTTCTTTAGTAGCTGGTGACCTCTGCAACAGAGCCGGCTTTTACTATATAGTTGTACATGAGCACAGGCTGATCAGTTCCTGCTGTAGTAATTATTCTAATCGAAGCCAAGCTGTCCTCGTGAGAGCAGATCCAGGATCTAGAATCTGTGATTTAGAATTCAAAGTCTCATGAGTCTGCTGTAGTAGATTTTAATTGTCACCAATTCTGTCCTGCAGCGCCATCTAGTGCCCACAGCCTGTAATAAACACTGCCATGTCTCAGGCCTTCTAAACAAAGACAAAACAGATTATTTTGAGGGTAAAGGCCCAAAGCCTGCTGTAGAACTTTTATGATTACGCTTTAGCACCCTTACAGCTGGCATCATGGAAGCTGTAGTTATGCAGCAGCTGGGTAATCTTGTTTGACGATCCTGCTCCATAAAGTATATATCTTTATATATTAAAGTATTAAATACATTGCTTGTACAGAAGTTTCTGTTGTGTGTTACTTCTTCCTTCAGTGTGTGGGGTTGTCTATGATTGCAGGGCCGGATTTGCACCTCAGGAGCCTGTAGGCACAGAAATGCGGAGTGCCCCTACCCCCCAAACTGAAACCGTTTTTCTCCGTGCTCAAATCAAAAGAAGAGGCAGAATCTGTTGCTTTAGTTGAATTAGTTAGTTACAAGTATTTATAAAGCGTCAACAATTTCCTTAGAATAACAAAATACATATGTTACACACACGGAACAGAAGGAGGGAGGACCCTCCTCGAGAGCTTACAATCTAACAGGAGAGGGGTGGCACATTAGTTATTTGAAGTAGCGGATTGGAAAGATTGGGAAGATGGAGCAGGAAATGACAGTGGGGGATCATGGAGTGAGCTGATAGGCTTCTCTATAGTAAAGCGTTTTCAGAAACTTCTTTAAGTACTGGAAAGACGGGCAAGTCTGATGTTGCAGGGAGACAGTTCCATAGAAAGAGTGCAGCTTGGGAGAAGCCCTGAAGGTGAACGTTGAAGGGTGCGGGTGCGAGGAATTGATAGCATCAGATCATTGGCCGAGCGAAGTTGTGGGGATGGGATGTACCTGCTAATAAGGAGATGTAGGCAGCGGCGCGGTTATGGAGAGCTTTCTATGTGAGCACCAGTATAATGAATTGGATTCTAAAGGAAATCGGGAGCCAGTGTAGAGATTGACAGAGAGGTGAGGTGCAGGAGGTGAGGTGTGTGAGTCTGGCACAGGAGTTCATTACAGACTGCAGAGGCAGAATCTGGGATCTCTTAAGGCCAGAGAGAAGGAGGTTACAGTAGTCAAGGCGGGTGATAAGAGCTTGGTAGAGTCTGGATTAAGAAAGGGACGGAAGCGTGCAATGTTTTTTAGGTGGAAGTAGCAGGGATTTGGTTAAAGACTGAATGTGAGCAGTAAAGGATAGATTGGAGTCCAAGAGGACCCTGAGGCAACGAACCTGAAAGGTAGAAGTAATGGTGGCTCATTCACCTGAAGAGAAATTGGCGAAGGAATGGAGGTTTTAGAGGGAGGGAAGATGAGAAGTTCAGTTTCAGAGAGGTTGAGATTCAGGAAACGGTAAGTCATCCAGTCGGAGACAGTCGATAGGCCGGCTATAACACGGTCCAACACCGGAGGAGAGAGATCGAGGAAAGGTAGATTTGGGTCGTCAGCATAGAGGTGACCTTGAAATCCATAGGAAGAGATGAGGTTGCCCAAAGAGGCGGTATAAATCAAGAAGAGTAGGGGACCTAGAACAGAGCCTTGAGGTACCCCAACTGAAAGAGGAACTGGTGGTGAAGAGACACCAGCAAAGGAGACGCTGAAGGAGCGAAAAGAGAGCTAGAAAGAGAACCAGGAGAGTGATGTCACTGAGGCCAAGTTGTCGCAGCGTGAGGAGCAGGAGAGGGTGATCACTAGTGTTGAATGCAGCAGAAAGTTCAAGTAGAATAAGGAGGGAGAAGTGACCTTTGGTTTCAGCGGCAGCTAAATCATTAGTCCCCTTGGTCAGAGCAGTCTCAGTAGGTTGTTGGGAGCGAAAGAAGACTGGTGCGGATCGAGTAGAGAGTTATCAGCAAGAAAACTGGTGAGCTGGTTATAGACCAAACGTTCTAAGATTTTGGAGGCAAAGGGGAGCAGAGCGATGGGACAGTAGAGGGAGGTAGGATCAAGAGATGGCTTTTTTAGAATGTGGTGATCAAAGCACGTTTGAATACAGAGAAGATCCAGAGGAGAGGGAGAGGTTAAAAATATGAGTCAAAGCAGGTACAGCAACTGGTAGGACAGGCCGAATATGGCTAGGGTCAAACCAACGCATTATTCGCAGCGACCGTCAAAAAGTGCGTCAGTCGAATGAGGAGGCTTGCAGAACGCAAGCGAAACACGTTTCGGACTTTTTTCTTTTCGTATTTATTTGTTTCTTGTTTTCGGACTTTTTTCGTATTTATTTATTTGTTTTTTGTTCTGTATATTTTCGGATTTTGTTCCCATCGGATTTTATACATATTACATTTTCTTTCATTTTTATGCCTAATTTTTTTATTTTGGACGTTTATCTATCTCTATCCTGGAGGAAGGACCCCCTCTGACCAAATAGCGGTCCATATGCCTTATATACAGAGCCATCATATCGGAAGGCTCTGAATCACGTGAGTTTTTTACTACAGTATACCTTTATCTGTGTATCTATCTTCTACATTTGAGGTACATCCTACCATCCAAAGAAAATTTAGAGATTTATACATGGGCGAAATTCCCCCTCTGGCCTTTAGGTCTCTTGTAATCGATACGAGCCATTGGGGACTCCACCTTTGGATATCCTCTATCCCAAGAAAACTTCAAGATATCCTATATGGGCGAGGTCCCCCTCCTATAAGAGACCTAAAGGCCAATTGATACGAGCCATTGGGGGCTCCACCTTTGTGAGTGCGACCATTTACACTATTTAGTGTGTTATAAATTGTCATACTGTACTACGCAATTTATTTTTCTTTTCATATAGGGTGATGATATTATATGATCAGATTTCCGAATAAGAAGGTTCAACCCTATGCTGATTAATTTAAAGCTAAGTCAATCCTTGTTTACAATTTCCATTAATATATGTACTGCGCTCCCTTAAATACATTCATTTGTATTTTTCTGTTTGATAATTGGTAAGGTGACAGGTACACCCAATAGGTGAGCAGCATTATAGATCACCAGTTCATTATAAGAGATAGCGCCGATACTCTGAACGTCTTTTCGTTCTATTTTTGACATCTGAGATTTTGCCAAGAGGACATTTACTTGTGCAATTTAAATGTGACTATGCTAAAAAGTCTGGGCAAACCACGTGTTGGGTGTGTAGTAGACTGCACCCAGAGACAATTCATATACCATTCGCATCTGTCCCAATGAACTTGAGTATGTTTGCATCAGAAAATGTTACTGTACAGACAGTTGATGTGTCAAGAGAGAAACCAGAACCATTCAGTCCTGGGCATCCTATAATAGGACCAGTGTACCAACCAGAATGGTGTTTTCAATTAGGCCCAGATAAGGAGATAAATAACGGGGATGGGTTATGTAACTCAAGCCAGTTCAACTAGACATCCTACATTTATATATTCAGAACAGGACTGAAAGGAGCAGTCAAATTTTCTATACATAAGATGAAGAAAGCTCACAAGTGAGCAAGAGGAGGTGATTGCGAATGTGACCAATGGAAGGCAGGCTGTAGTGGATATGATGAAACGACTGAGACAGCTTACGATAGCGATATTAAAGGGAACACTACATTTGTCACCATTTATAGTGAAAGGAGAGTACCAGGTGTGCTGTGAAAGAGTGTGTTACATATGGGTACCATCTACAGTAACGGGAATGTTATTTGGCTAAATTGATCTCAATCCAGAGGGTGAGGGGAGAAGACACTAATTCAGACACAACACTTCACCCTAGGTATCCACTGGTGTTTGAGAGACAGAAGAGAGAGTTGTTTAAGAAAGCGGATTGAATTTGGGCATGGCTTCCAGCATGGACTGGATGAGGAAAAGAGTTGATGGCAAGAATGAACAGTTATGCCAGTTTGATGGATGAGATTTTGAATAAGACTAGTTGAGATATTCAGGTGCTGAATTTGGAAGTACGGGAGATACGAAAGGTACAAATGATATGTGACATGGCACTGGAACAGATCAGCGCGGCCCTGAATGGATTGTGTGAGATGACAATGTATTATGAATGTTGCCACTATTCAAGAAGACACTGACACCCACACAGACACAAGATATACCACTGATTATCCCACAAGGTATGTTCCCAACGAAAATAGGCCTCCCAAAGTATGAGGAACTTGAGGATAGAAGCAGTGAGGTGTAATGGCTACAAGTCTCAGGAGAAGAGCCTGAGGCTTGAGCCAAGGGGGGAATGTAGTGGCAATAGGCTGGAAGATGGCCGCCATTATAAGCCAGGCGACCATCTTGTTCAGAATATTGGTTCACTTAAATATAACTAGGCAGGTTTTTAGCTGAAGCTATAATGAGGCACATGTAGAAACTTAGGAATGTGCTGAGATTGCTAGAAAAACAATTAAAGCGCTGAGAGAGAGATCTCTGCTGTTCCAGGCACAGAGAAAGATATGTCAAGGTCGTTGGGGCCCGCAGAAAGACAAAGAAGGCGCTAGGGAACCAGGCGCAGCCCGGAACAGTGGGAGAAACTAACCATGATTTACTGTTACTAATATGAAGTTTGCCAATTTACAGCCAAAGTAATGGAATGTCTTTGTATTAGACTAAGGGAGGTATTAACCCACGTGGGGTGGGATAGCGTAACCGGGAGGTGGGCTGATTGGGAGGTACCTAATTGTGTATTTGGGATATAAGATTGGATGTCACGAGGGAAGGGGGGCTCATTCTTTGCGATTGAATCCTGTTTGAGCATCTGTTGTGATATCACAATAAAGTTTGCCTTTCCTGAAGAGACTCGTGTTCAGACAATCCTTGCTCGTGTCCGGTCCGGCCTCGTCCCGAGTGAACCCGTCTGATTCCGCTAACAATATAACCGTATTACTTTAATATACTAGATGCCAAGGGGATATAGAAAGCGTTCGTAATTTTCCCCACTTTTTGAAGCAACGTGGCATATTTATGTCACACAACGTTGGGTCCTCTTATACAAAATCACACGTTCAGTTAACATTGTTTCATCCAGTGGTGTATTTCAGCCTGGGCTAACAAGACCTAGGGCGGCACTTTCCAGGGGGCGGCGGCCCATTGTGGTGCATTGTGGGCGAACATGCGGCGAACACGCGGAAATGTTCGTAGTTCACGAACAGGCGATGTTCGAATCGAACTCCGAACCGAACAGCTCATCCCTGGCGATGGGTTGCCTGGATGGGACGTGCTTGCTGTGTTTATGTAGAAATTAGGGAGGTGTTGAGTTGGGGAGGCTAATGAGGAGCGAGTTGCAGCAATCAAGTCGTGACATAACAAGAGCAAAGGGGAATGGTTTCTGGTGAGGGTATAAATGTAAACACAACAGTCTCTCTCATGACTGATAAGCAGCATGAGCACATGTGGTTGCTTAGAAAGCAGCTTTTGGTTTCATTAGGTAGGACTCACCTGACCAGAGGTGCCGTGGCGTGGTAGGTGAGCTTTCACATTTTACTGGTCATTTAAGTAAACCAAACCCCCCCCCCCCCCGCATGGAGCTACAAATGACAACCTTTTTTCTGATAATGGGATTAACGCCCTCCCGCCGGGTACCACTTGCCCAGCGGTAGAGGTTAATGTCCACAGGATGTGTTCGTACACCCCTCTCTCCGGCTGCTGTGGCGGGCCCCTCCTCGAGCCCACCTACACAGTTGATGCGCACAGCAGCGATTGACACGTGCCAACTAGTGGGCAGGCCTGTCGTGGCCCATAGATGCCGATGCTGCCCCCGCAGCATTGAATCTCACCCACCTCGGGGATGGCATAGTTTGCCTATGGTGTAAACAGGTTAACATTATTTACTCAGCTACAACTAGACTCTCAGGAGATAGTTAACCCATTCTACTTATTTATTTATTTATTTGCAAAGTATTTTACCAGGAAGGATACATTGAGATTTCTCTCGTTTTCAAGTATGTCCTGGATTCAAGAACATCGAACAGTCGTTACAGAAATACAAAGTAATAAATGCAAGATATTAAATACAAAACACAAATATACAGATTAACACAGAAAATAAATATGTAAGTAATATAGTTACTATGTTACATGTTTACAGGTGCATTCCATATTGAGGTATGTTAATAGAGATCTCTTGAGTGACTTAAGACTGGGGGAAGATTTGATGGCGTCTGGGAGGTTATTCCATAACTGCGGTGCTCTGTAGGAAAATGAGCATCGAGCCACTTTCTTTTTGTATTGTGGTATTGCAAGTAAGGTGCTGGTCCTGGATCGGAGGTTATAGGATGAGGGAACTGCTATGGGAAACAGCCTATTCAGGTAGGGTGGTAGCTTCCCAGAAAAGCTCTTAAACACCAGGTTGGAGAGGTGAAGGGTGCGTCTAGATTCCAGCAACGGCCAGTTGCTCTTTTATCTTGTCACAATGGTGGGTCATGTAGTTATTCTGCCACTTTGTGCCACAATATGAGTTATACAATGTAGTAAGCTTCTGGAGGTGTGTTTGCGGGGCAGCTGCATATACTACATCTCCGCATTCAATAGCCGGCATAAGCATTTTTTTTTTTTTTCTGTAAATATCTTTTTATTAAATTTCAAGATAAACACAGATCAGTGAACTCGCAGGTTCTCAGAAATGGCAAACAAGTAGTTAGGGACACGCAGGTCCCGAGTGAAGCATCAATGCGAACATATTGCAATGAAGGGGAAAGGGAAGCTAAATGAGGATAAAAGCATGCCTCAAATTAGAATCATTCCATTTGTCTGTGTACGGAACCATCTAGGAACTCTTATTTATTCGGGAAGGATCAGCAACGCTCTGACTGCAGAGGCTGAGGATCTGAGAACCCAATTTGACCAGATTGCAGAGTATAGGGGTAATCGATCAGAGGCCTTGTACATCAATTGTTCAACGGAATGGAGTTCTTCCATGCGGGTAAACCAGAGTGTGAGGGGTGGGGGGGTGAGCTGTTTCCAGTACAGGGGTATTAAGGTCTTAGCAGTGTTCAGGACCCGGATAGCCAGAGTGCGTTTGTAAGAAGCTATTGACTAGTTATTATGATGTAGGAGCAGTGCAACCGGTGAAAATTCAGGTGGGGGTCTATAAATTCTTTAAGTTTGTCGTATATTCTAGCCCAGAAAGGTCGGATTATTTGGCAGTCCCACCAAATGTGCAACATATCACCAAGTGCATCATTACATCGCCAGCAGAGCGCAGGAACCTGTGGGTCATAACGATTAATTATGTCCGGGGTCCGGTACCAAAAGCTAAGTACTTTATATGCTGTTTCCTGAGATTTGGAGGAGGTGGAGCAGTGATGTGTTAATTCACATATCTTGGACCATTGGTCGTCCGAAAGTGTAATGTTTTAATATGGATTCCCATTTTCCCATGTATGGTGGCAGAGGTCGCGTCCCTGAGCAGCGAGTAAAGCCGTGACAAACCATGTGAGAGAGGTCCCGTGCTGTGACAGTCTCTCAAATGTCCGTAGCGGGCGCCCTAGCTGATGTTTTTGGGTTATGCCATCAAGGTAGTGTCGTATCTGAGCGTAGTGAAAGGAGAGGAGGAATGAAACAGGTCTGTCTTGCATTTAGTCAGTCAATGGTCGGCGGACCGAGGCGTTGAAAAAGTGCAGTATGCGAGGTGTGGGGGCGGGGATCAGCCGTCTAACCGAGTGGGGGTCTAGGCCAGGAAGGTAATCTTCATTATGTATCACCGGAGTCATGGGAGAGGGAAAGGAAGTGAGGTTAGAGTTAATCGCTATCCGGCGCCATATCCCGTACGTTGCCCCCATGTACGGCGAGGAACTGGCCAATCTCCTGCCTTCTTTCAATGTCAACCACGGGAGAACCGCCATCGGTCTCCCAACCAGTTCTTGTTCCACTGCTCTCCACAACTTAACCGAGCCCTCTCTTGACCACTCAACTACCCGTTGCAAGTGACAGGCCTGGTGGTAAAGGCTAAAATTGGGTAGGGCCAAACCCCCTGCAGCTCTTGATCTAGTGAGTACCTGGTAGCTCAACCTGGGGCGTTTACCCCTCCAAATGTAATTGGCCACTAGAGACCTAAGGGAAGCAAGAAACGCCCTAGGGAGATCAATGGGTATCGTTTGTAGCAAGTATAGGAGATGGGGTTGGACATTCATTTTAATAACTGCGATATGTCCTAGCCAAGAGATGTGTGGGTAATTCCAATTGGCTAGGTCACGCTGCAGGGACTTAAATAGTGGAGGGGAAGTTATCTTGAAAGAGGTGGGAACCATGTGACGAGAGCCAGATGCCCAGGTATTTAATTTTGTCGGCTACCCATGTAAAAGCAAAGTGCGGTTTTAAAGCTTGGGCTCTGGGGTCAGGGACCGAGATGTTGAGGATATGAGATTTGAGGAAATAAATTTTAAGGTTGGATAGTCTGCCGTAGTCCTCAAAAGCCGCATGATTCCCGGCAGGGTCACCTCCGGCCTTGTGACAAAAAACAGGAGGTCATCTGCGTACGCTGCCACCTTGTGGTGTTGAGGACCTACCGTAACCCCCATTATATTCGGATTCGACCGAATGGCCTCTAAGAATGGTTCTAGGGTCAATACGAATAGCAACGGTGAGAGGGGACACCCCTGTCGAGTGCCGTTGCGGATGGGAAATGGGGCTGTAAATACCCCATTCACACAGATGCGTGCAGTTGCATCTCCGTATAAAGCCCCTATCCAAGCGCGGAGATGAGGGCCCAGGCAAAAAAGTATCAGGGAGAGTGATATAAAATCCCAATCCACCCTGTCAAAGGCTTTCTCCGCGTCTGGATAGGAGCGCCAACACCTGAGATGAGCGGCGAGCATGGTGCATGAGTTGCAGTTTCCGCATGGTGTAACGGATCAGCTACCCTGCAGGGGTAGCTCCGTCTGCGGCGCCGAGTCTTGCTGGAGAGCTTAGCGAGGTAGCGAGCTAGCAAGGTGGGAGAGAGATTGGCAGCGGTCCCTGGATGGTCTGGAAGCAAAGGATTCAGTAAAGCTGGCTTCTTCGGTGATTATGCCCTCCCCAAATACTAGTCGTGACTCAGTACAGGATTGAAGGTAAATCAGAGTGTTTAATGAAAAACAGAACATACACGGTCCTTTTATATAGTACAGTCCCATTGTTCTCTCCCATGCCCGCCCCCAGACCCCTGGCGTGAATTCTGCACAGGGGCTAGCCATAGCCCAGGTTCTGATTGGGTGGTTCCAAGACCATTGCAGGCTTCTCTCAGGTCCTCTCAGTCTTCACTTGGGTCCACTGGTTGTATGCAGATGAAGTCTTGACCTCACAGCGATCACATACAGTGATTTACATAACCCATTGTAAAGGGAATCAGATAGTGGGTGGCTGAGACAATGTGACTCCCAACCTTTCAGAACAGGTAAACAGATAACAGATATCCAAACAGAAAGCACTTTTGCATAATCCACAAGTTACTCAAACCTATTGTATATTCTATACAAAGGAAAGCATTTGACACTAGTGGCAGGTAGTGTTTTTAAAAAACACATTTAACTAAAGAAATATAAGTCTATTTAAAACTAAAAATGAGCAATTGACAATACATTTAAAACCACACAATATAACTGAGCATAAACTAGCAGGATGGTGCAGGGGAAAAACATGATTAATTAGAAGTCTAGCAACAGTTTTACACTAAATCTAACAAAGGAAATTAGTTCCTATATTTCGTTTACCCTTTATTTATAACAAAATAAGAATGAAATTAAACTAAATAAATCCTGTGGCGGCCGTTCCATCACACATGGTGTTGTCCCGGGCCTCTTGGCCAGGGACAAACCCCACTTGGTCCGCATTGACAAGGGTGGGAAGGAAGGGTTTAAGTCTTTCAGCCAAAATTTTTGCGAACAGCTTCAGGTCACAATTCAATAAAGAAATGGGTCTGTAGCTGGAGCAAAGGTCAGTGTCTTTACCTTCTTTCGGTAGGATCGTTATGTTGGCACATAGGGTCTGTGTAGGGAGATGTTGCCCCTCTGCCAGGTCATTATAAGCTGTCAGGAGATGGGGGGAGAGGATTGCAGCGTAGGTTTTGTAGTATCGGACTGGGAGACCATCAGGGCCGGGGCTTTTCCTGGTTTTAGAGGTTTTAAGTGCCAAAGCCAGTTCTTCTGCCGTTATGGGCCGGTCTAAAAGTTCTGATGTTTGGCATGAAATTTGTTTAGGGGAGTATTTAGTGAGGTAAGCCAGAATGTCTGCACGTTTGCGGGCTACATCCTGAGGGCAGGTAGTGCCCTGCAGGTCATAGAGCGCAGCATAATAATCTCGTACAATTTGAAGTTTTGCTGGCAACCGTTGCGTTACGCCCTGTGAATCGCGCAATTTGGCTATATATGTAGCTGAGCGTTTTTTGGCCATCATTCGTGCCAGTAACCTCCTGCTTTTGTCCCCGTGTAGATGGAAAAGGGCCTTAGAGCGTAAGTACAATCGGTGATAGGTTGTGTTCATAAGTGTAGTTAAGGATCTGCGTAGCTCAGTCAGGTGTGCCATAGTTTCAGGGTTACCCTCCCGCTTGTGGTCGGAGGAGATCTGGGGTATCTGACGCTGGAGGTCTCGCATAGCAGCTGATCGATGTTTAGCCTGCTCAGCGCCCTTTCTGATAAATGCGTGATCAGAGGCTTCTTTGTGTGCCTCCCACACTAGCGATGAGGCCACCTCCCCCAGTGGCGTTCTCTTCAAAGAAGTCTGTGAGGACCTGCCGTCCATCCTCAGCCACAAGCGGGTCAGATAAGAGGGAGTCATTAAGGCGCCAGTTGGGGGCAGTCGGCCTGAACATGGGGGAGCGTAAAGTGATAGAGACTGGAGCGTGGTCCGACCTTGCGGCCATACCAATAGCTGTGCTGCGCAGAGCTACGAGGTGGTATTGTGGTATAAACAGGTAATCAATCCTGGAGTAGGATTGGGAGGGATGTGCATAGAATGAAAAGTCTTTGCCCGTAGGGTGCAGTGTTCGCCAGCAATCTGCAAGTCTAGATGCATGTAGGGAGTTACGGCATGAGCGCAGAATGTGCAACGGGATGGACGAGTTGCCCGCGCAAGTATCCCAGGATGGTTCTAAGGGCACATTTAGGTCCCCTCCCAGTACGACCAGCCCCTCAGTGTGCGCAGTGTAGCGGAGAGCAACCTATGTTGTGCTCTGTTGGGGGCATAGCAGTTGGCAACGGTGTAAACCTGATCGAAGATCCGACCCTTGACAAAAACAAAGCTGCCTCCCGCATCAGTCACAGAATCTAGTAGCTGAAACAGGACGCGCCTGTGAAACAAAATCGCAGTCCCCTTAGTTTTAGCCTCAGTATTATTGCTATAGAAGCCTAAGGGGTAATAAGAGTTTGTCAAAGTGGGCGCCTTCCCTTCCTGGAAGTGAGTCTCCTGTATAAGCACAACTGAGGCCCTCTGGGATCGGAAGTCTCTCATGGCGTGGGAACGTTTTTCAGGGACATTTAAACCATTTGCGTTAATGGAAACAATGACCAGATCAACAGGCGTAAGTAGTGTGCTGTGTACAGTCGACATATCGAGATCCTCAAGGGGGGGGAGGGAACAAAAGAAAATAAGGGAAAACTATATACAATCACAAAGAGGCAATGAGCGGCGGGTGCAGCAACGACACTGGTGAAAACACCAGATGACGACTGCACTCTGCAAGGCCGCTAACCTCGGTGGGGTACGCGGTCGGGCCCCAGGCGGGACCAACAGATTATTAAAAAAAAAGAAAAGGTGAGCAACACAACGGTGTGGAGCCGCTCAACGATTCAAAAAGGCAGTAAAGTAAAACATTTTCGGCGCATAGGAGATAGGAGAGATAGATCGAGATATATATATATATATATATATCTCTAAGGCCAACATTACTGAATTATTGGAGACGAACCTGACCAGTTTTGGGGTAGGGACAGGACCCTCCTACTAATTCTGAAAAAGGAGGAGACCCATTGCGTGGTCAGTCCAGCTGTGTGGAACAACAAAAAGTCCACCCAATCCAACAGTGATATCGTGCCAAAGTTAATGTGGTGGGAAGGCTGGGCAATGAGGCGTTTTCTACTCATTAGTGTGCATCGTCATGTGCATCCTTCCTCGGTCAGTAATCCACGGTAGCTTCAGCAGCAACGAATAGCCCCAGGGTGGGGCGGTAAGGAGACCAGTAGGGCGCTCTGTGCAGTCTGGCGGGTTATCTTAAAAAGGAACAAGCGGCATACCTGCGTGGCAAATCGTGGAGAGGGTTGGAAACTTCAGTCCGTTATCAGTAGACTGTCCAGGCATGTAGGGGCAGCCCAACACGGGCCTGCATGGTTCAGCTGCAGAGCTCGAATATATCAATCCAGCCAGGTGAGAGCGAGGGGTGTCCAGGTCACATCTGCGAGCCAGTGCGTCTCCCAGCTTGACCACGACTTCTCCCAGGGCATGGCGGAAGAGGAGTCTGGCGTGAGCCACGTGCCGCTTGATTGTAGAGAGCAAGGGGGTCCGGCCAGGGAAATTGCAAAGGTGGTAGTTGAAGGTCCGTCAATAGAGTCGCTACATCCTCCGGGGATTGTAAAATATGAGTGCCTTGATCAGAGAGAACCACCAGGCCAGTTGGTGTGTGCCAGCGGTAGCGAAGCTGTTGGTCACGTAAAAGCGATGTAAGAGGTTTTAGGGCACGTCTATATGCCAGGGTCGCCGGTGATAGGTCTGGGTACAGTTGAAGCTCAGTCCCTTCGTAGGAGAACTGTGAAGCCTCACGTGCTTTACGTAGTATGTCGTCTTTGAGGCTAAAATCATATAGGCAGCATATTACGTCCCGTGGTGGGCTCCATGGAGGCCCTCGGAGCCTGAGGGCTCTATGCGCCCGGACAAAATTAATGGCTGAGGATTCAGGTCTTTCTAGTAACGTATTAAAAATTGAAGAGCGCATACCCGTCAGTTGATGCACAGATGTCTCCGTTTCTGGTAAGCCCCTTAGCCGGAGGTTATTGCGGCGTCCCCTGTTATCCAAGTCCGCTATGTGGAGGGCCATGTTACGAAGTTGAGTTGAGCGTAATTGCAGGACCGATGTGGACACTTCTTGAGCCAGCCGCAGTGAGTCAGACCCCTGTTCCAGCGTGTCCACCCTGTGTGTAAGGCCCTGAATGTCTTGGCGCACGTGTTGCAGTTCCACCATGATGGAGGAGTGTAATTCTGCATTGGCCTCCTTTTAAGTCTGACTTCGTAGGCAAATTGCGGAGCAAAGGGAGCCAAACCGCTGGGTCTACCGAGATAGCTTCATCTGTGTGCGATGGGGAGATCAAGGAGGGTTCAGGTTCTGCCTGCGTCCTCACCTAGTCCGCCATTTTGTCCGGTGGACCCGCTGGGAGATCTGCAGGCCCCACCAAAAAGCGGCGCAGAGATGGTATGTCGGTCACCCGGTCGGGTCCCTGAGGCTTCTGGGCACCGGGGGTCTTCGATTTCCCCATCGCCGGTCAGGGAGTGCAGGAGAGCCGTGTAGTGCTGGAGTCTGAGCGGAGCTCCTCACTCACGCGGCCATTCCGGATGGAGCCCAAGCCACGCCCCACATAAGCATTTGTTGTACAATCTGCTTTCTTACAGTGGGGCTCAGGCAGGATTTGTTTCTGTACAGGGCACCTAGTTTAGGGTAAAGTTTTTTAGATGAGTTTTTCGATGTGGGGACCAAAGGATAGATTTGGGTCTAAACACATACCTAGATATTTGAGAGAATGACAGTGGTCAGCGTGCCATTTGATTTTGTCCTGACCCAGTCCCTGATTTTACTGTAAGAGAGCTGTATTTAATGGAGGTACCCAATTGGGTACAGGGCAATCCGTGACATGAAGTTATTGAATTTTTTTTATTTTTTTTAATTGGGGTGGAGTGGAAGATAAAACATATTTAAATGTGCAGCAATTCCTAGTTCCCCCAATCCTAGACTTGCTCACGTGTGCGCAAGTTACTACATGCCACCAGTCTCCAGTGATGTGTGTTCAAGAAGCATGGCGGATCTGGAGAGAGCCCTAGCCCATCTGTTTGGTTGTTCCTTCATTGTGCCATTCATTGGCTGTCATGTGTAGGATCATGATAGTAATGATGTGTCCCATGTTATAATTGTGCCAAGATAACATCTTCATACAGTATAAATAAAAATCAAGTAAACTTTTTTTATTTTATTAAACAAACTTTAATTAAAAGTATACCAAGCCTGATAGGTTGTGCGTTGTGGGCATCTAATATTGTGCAAACTCTCCAAACCTTCTGCCTTATTTTGCCCCCCCTTTTTTTTTCTCCCACTTGTGATTTCATGTTCCACAAGAAAACAGTAGAAATTAGTGGGTTTATTATATTTCTGTGGTTTCCTTTGTTTTTCAGCACCTCTCCCTGTAGTATCTTATTTTTCCCCCTCCCTACTGGAATAACGCAAAGTTCATCCTTAGCATTATCGAAGATTCGAGGCTTCTCTTGTGAAATGTGCAGAAATTATATCGAAAATTACAGCAGATCACACAACGTTCTTTGTAGACAGATGTGTGTGACTGTGTGAGCATTTGTGTCGAACATGAGGCATCTCAATGTCACTTGCAACCCAACATACCACATAAATTCTGCCATGCAAGTCTGAGTGACAAGGTTAAAACCCACCTCAGATTGCCTTGACATGGCTGTGGGTTTAATATTCCAATGGCCATTAAGCAGACCATTTTTGATTTCATTTTGTAGGATGAATACCGTGTTTCACCGAAAATAGGACCTACCTCGAAAATAGGACTTAGTGGGTTTTTTGTATCTACTAAAAATATAAGACCTACCCCCGAAAATAAGACCTAGTTGAGACCAAGTTGCGGAGCTGCGGGGGAGATTTGCCGGCGCCAGAGGCTGCATTACCGTATGCAGGATTGCGATTCCCTTCATGGCAGCGCTCGTATTGTGGGTTATGGCTGGATGGATTGCATGGCTGTGCAGGGGAGCAATACCAGCGGCATTGGAGGAAGCAGAGCTGCTTCCTCTAGCGCCGGCTCCTGTCACAGGCGGAGTGATACCAGATGCACACCGCCTGTGAGGAATCGCTAGGTAGTGAAACATACCGGTATTTTGACCCCCAGAGAAGATGAGTGCAAAAAGAAAGAGCTATTCAGGATTTGAAGAGTTATGACGATGTTCCAGAAGAAGATGACATGACTGTAATTGAATAAATGTAAGACCTACCCCTGAAAATAAGACGTGATTTTTGGGGTCCAAAAAAATATAAGACAGTGTGTTATTTCCGGGGAAACATGGTAGGTATGAGTGTACGTCTTTCTCTGTGTCCTGCTCCGTTTGAGAGCGACATTCGGCAAAAGCATACTTAGTCCACCTTAAAGATCTGACTTTGCAGCAGTTGAGCCATTGATGTATACTAGGTGGAAGCAGTTTATCATTTACTGCTGGTATGTTATTATTATAGCACCAACCGTTTCCGCAGCGCATTACACTAATCAGAGTGAACAAGATACAGATAAACAGGCATAGAATGGAAACAAGAGGTGTAGAGGGCCCTGCTCATAGGAGCTTACGGTCTAGAGGGATTAGGGTTGAGGAAGACCAGTAGAGTTTTACTGGAGAAGTTCCGGATCATTAGTGCCGGCGGTTCGGGAATGGTGGTGCTATGGAAGTGGCTTCAATCATGTGTGAGTAGGTGAGCAGGGGGATGAGTTGCATCAGTAATGTGTATGCTAATCTGAAGAGATGGGTTTTGAGGGATTTCTTGAAGGCCTGAAGATGTGGGGAGAGTTTGGTAAGGCGAGGTAAGTCATTCCACAGGACCGTCTTGGAGGAGAGAGTTGGCAGCGCAGGTGCAGACAGAGACAAGAGTTGTCTAGATGGGACATGCTTGCGGAGTACCGAAGACATGTAAGGAGGGGTTGAGTGATTTGAACGTGAGAGTTAGTATTTTAAACTGTATCCTGAAACGTACAGGAAGCCAAAAGAGGGACCGGCAGGCGGGAGAGGTACACAAGATGCGTCTGGTGGGAAAAATAACTGCGGTGCCTGCATCCGTTATGCTTTAGCATCTGTTATAATTGACCACCTTTTAGTTATGCTAATTTTTATGTTCATCATGGCAGCATAAGGAAAGGGATCGTATCCAGTACTTTGTGTTTTAGGTGGTCTTAATGTTGTAGTGAGTTAAATTTTCTAGTGTGTAATAAGATGGGATGTGGCAGATCGATTTTTGTAGCTTGTAATTATTTGTGACCTGGTAAGATTCCGTTTTCTAATTGTATTAAAAAAAAATTACACCCACCCTTCCCCCTTCCAAGTCGTAATTAGGAATCTATATGAAAAAATGCACGTTTTTCAATTTTATTTAGTAAACATATACAAAGTATTAAAAAAAATACATGTTTTATATTTAAGCAGAACTTGTCAAAGAGAATGTTTGTTTGCTGGATTACAATGAAAGCTGTATGGAAGGTCACTAAGGGACAAAGTCTAATTATAAGGACTTGGAGATGTACAAAGTGGTGCCGCATCAGCGGCACAGCACGCTTTGAAAGGTCATTTCTGACACTTGCATTACATCACCTCACAAAAAGATAATGTATATTTGTCCACTCATGATGACCGACGATGCAGCATTGCACCGGCCAATGAGAATGCTGAATTTCATGTCCATTTACACATAGCAAATGGTGCTATGCAGAAGCCGTTGAAGTATGCTGGATATCGGGTTAGGGCCAACACTTTATTAGACTGCCAGGTATATCAATAGTTAAAGTCATCCATTTTTTAAATGCATAGTGTCGACCAGTTTTAGAGAGCTTGGACTTCTAGGACAGATCAGAGGTGGTCAATAATGCATACTCATACTCCAGTCTTCCAGTATTGGTTACATGGTGACGTTTAGTTTCCGCGGTGACCTCAGTGATCCAGGTGGTTTGCTTCTAATCCATTGCTGTTTCTTCATTTATTAACGAATCCTCTTCATTCTACTTGTTTCCTTATCGATGGAAGAGCGACCTCTCTGTGTACGCTAGTCCATTTCGGTGTTTTATAGGCGACTGAAATTATTTCGGAGAGTATCATCTATGAGATATGACATATCAAACAGTAACAGGGTTATTCAAAGAGAATCGAAAAGCCACTGCACGTTCGGTGACTTTTCGTTCTCTTCAATTCGGTTCGATTTGGCGAACCCATTTCGGCGACCCTGTTGTGTATTCAGCAAGCACCACAGGGCCGTCGTAGTGCAGGGAAAGGTCACCGCAAACCTGCTGAAAACTAACGGCAAAACCCAACGAATGCACACCGAAACCCGCAAAAACATCTGGATTAACCCGCCGAAAACGCCGGAGAAACCCGAGCAGGAGCCGATCACACACAGCGCAGCCGCCGGAAAAAGCCGACACCGCAGACGAATGCAGTGAATAAATTAGGAAAAACGTTTGCTTGAATGTTTGAAAAGTGAAACGCTGTTTGCAAAGAAACTACTGAACGAAAAGGTCTGAAATTTACATATGAGGTCCAATGAATGATAATAAAAAGGGCTATTACAGAAAAAATAAGGATTTTAAAAAATAATGCTGAAAAATGCTTAAAATATCCTAAAAAAATCTAAAAATATAGACACTTTTTACTGCAGAATATTATAATGAACGGTTTAAAACGGGAATATTTTTAACATTTGAAGCCTATGTGATTCGCCTGAATAAACCTGTCGAATTAAACCACCGAACAGCAGGGCATATAGGGAACCTTTCACTGCTTGTTTTTGTATTTCACTGCCCTCGAACAGGCACCGTTTGTGCAGGCAATTTGCCAAGACTTGGCGAACTGCCTGCTTTCTGAATGGCTGAATGGCAAGGAAAGGTAACCGTACGCTGAAATTCAGCATTCGGTTACCTTTCTCTAGCAATTCGTATCTCTTTGAATAACCCTGTAAGTGACTTATTTGGGTTTTAAAATGGGTCTAATGAAACCCAAATATTGAAAATCTGTTAGAGGAGTACTTTTGGCCAAAAGTAAACCAAAAAAAGGCTTAGGCCATGAAGAATGACCCTGGGGAGGTCGTATTTTGTTTGAGAGTTCATGCATCAACTTTTCCTCCTTAAAAGACAGAGTTTGTCTCAACGGATTCATAAATTGCTCCACTAGCCATGCTTATTTTGATAGATTCAAGTATTTATGCGGTGAGGGCGAATGCCTCAAAAGCAAACTTTCAACAGTGCTGTTGTAAAAGTAGACATACAATCACGCTGTGTTTGTAATGCTGTTGTTCCTGACTGAATATTGGCCCTTATGAATCTGAAGTCATATTGATGATATTTATATCTCACAAGTATCTTCTTTTTTTTTCTTTTTTACTTGAAGTCCTTTAATTACAAAATGTATAATGTCCTCTTTACGTTTTTTTTTTGTGTATACATGTTCATAAAGCAGTATTTTATCATGGTTGGAGCCATTTGTCAGTCCACGTTTGTAGATCCTATCCAAACATCCCACGTGGTCGCCTTGGGGCATCTGGAAGAGCTGGTACCACCATATGCAGGTTCCTGAATGGATGCCAAAGGGTGCTTCTTTGCCTGGGAAGCTACTGATATTGGTAGCAATGTAAATGTCTTTAATACACCTCATATGCTAATCTACGCTCCTCCCAGACATATTCAAGGGCAACTTCAATTTTGTGATGAAATATTAGATGTTCAGTTTATTTGCTTTTTACCAAGGTCACACCGTAACATCCGGGGTGCTCACAGGTTGAACATTCTGCTTTTTCATACTTCGTCGAGCTACGTCTGTCCTCCTGTATGGCTGGTTCCTTAAATCTAAAACAAGAAGTGAAAGTAGTTACTAAAGCAAATTTACAGTTATAGGGGGGACATCATTGATGCCCTCCAAAAGAGATGGACTTCTAAAAAGGGAGGCGTAACACCATGGGAAGAAAATGTATAGTGATATTGTTGATGTACATCTTGTTGAAGGGAACAAACATCTTGCAAGCTTTGGAAACCTCTTTCATGTCAAAGTGAAGGGGACTATAAACACAGACTACAGAATTTAATCACTGCTACGGTAAATATTTTCAAATTTGTTGGCATTAAAAACAAAATGTAGAGTAACAATAAATGTGTAGGTACGAGGAGCTGATAGCATCAGATCATTGACAGAATGAAGTGGCCGGGGCGGGATGTACCTACTAATAAGGGAGGAGATGTAGGCAGGGGTGCGGTTATGGAGAGCTTTGTATGTGAGCACCAATATTTTGAATTGGATTCTAAAGGAAACAGGGAGCCAGTGTAGAGATTGACAAAGGGGTGAGGTGCAGGATTCTGGCACAGGCGTTCATTACCGACTGCAGAGGGAGGATCTGGGATTTTTTAAGGAGGTTACAGAGAAGGAGAGAAGGAGGTTACAGTAGTCAAGGCTGGAGATAATAAGAGCTTGGATGAGCATTTTAGTAGAGTCCTGATTAAGAAAGGGACGGATGCGTGCAATTTTTTTTAGGTGGAAATAGCATGATTTGGTTAGTGACTGAATGTGAGGAGTGAAGGAGAGATCAGTGTCCAAGAGGACCCCTTGGCAAGGAGCCTGAGAGGAGGAAGTAATGGTGGCACCATTCACCTGAATGGAAATGGGCGCAAGAATGGAGGTTTTAGAAGGCGGGAAGACGAGAAGTTCAGTTTTAGAGAGATTAAGCTTTAGGAGACGTGAAGCCATCCAGTCGGAGACCGTTGACAGACAGGCAGTAACACGGTCCAGCACAGGAGGAGAGAGATCAGGAGAGAGAAAGTAGATTCGGGTGTCGTCAGCATAGAGATATCGAAATCCATATGAAGAGATAAGGTTGCGAGAGAGGCGGTATACATCAGACTGGTGTGTTGCAAACAAGAGCAGAGTTTCATTGGAAATTCAATGTTTCAGTCCTATCCAGGGACCATCATCAAGCATGCACCTTTTGTTAGGACCGAAAAGTTGTTTTTTTCCAATAAAACTTAGGAAATGTTGTAAATGGGGTTAACACATAAGTATCAGGAAATTTCAGGCTGCCTGCAGGGACGCTTGGGGAGGTACGCCAAAGCATGTTTTTAGGGTATAGTCACAAAGCATCGAAATAGTGTACAGTTTCGTGCTTTGTATTTAGCTGGAATTCGCGGCATTTCAGCGATTCCAATTACGTTTTTACATTGAATCCTATTGGATTCGTCTCTTTTAAACCCTTCAAATTGAAACACCGTGCATTTCACTGTAATTTCTGTGCAATTCGGCATTCTGTGAATAAAAGACATGATCGCCGAATTGGAAGCTTAGTGTATAGATGACTTGGCTTGAAATTCGGGGGCCAATTTGGAGGTAAAGTGAATAACTTCTTAGGATTTAACCATAAAAATGTGTGGAAAAGCTCTTCATAGGTCACCCACCGGTTATGATATCCTCTATTGCCAAGTTCTCCTCGTACACTCGTGGTTCTTTCTTCTGCAGCTTCTTGTTTAATTCCGCCATTAAATTGACTTGTTGTGGCCGGGGGCTTTTCACCCCTGGAGACTGGGAATATGAAAGGAAATGTTTATTGCTTACCGCACATATTGTTCCAGTAGTTTTTGACAACAACAATTTACTATCGTTAACACACCTGTGTTGGTTTTTCAGGACTGTCCTTCTTCTCGTCAGCCATGGACTCCTGCTGCTTCCAGAGTTCCAGGTCTTTCTCAGCTTGCTGAAAACCATATAAGTAAAAGTTGTAGCACAAGCTATATAATGCAGAACCACAGGGCTGCCATCAGGAATCATGGGGTCCATTATGGAAACACTGGTTTAGTGTCCAGTGTCTGCTTCCCGTTTCATTAAATTGATAAAAAATTAAACCTTTTGCTCCCTCTGCTGCTTGCCTTTTTTATGCATGCTTGGATAAATTTCTATTGCTTATGCAAGGGATTAAAAAGTATTCCCATGTGGTCCAGTGAGGACTTTATCATTTTGCAACTTTTTCGCTGGTGCAGACCATACAAATTGCACCATCGTGGTGGTGTCAGTGCTGAGTCATACCAGTTGCTGTGGCTCACTGGGACATTTCCTGCTATCTTGGTGGGCCAATCCGGGGCGGCATGGAGGGGCCTTTTACCCAGCGACTTTTCGATAAGCTGTTGCCAGGTTTGGTGGGGGTCAACTGGAAATCTTTTTTTTCTTCTTAACTTGATAATATGGAATTCAAAACAAAGATGACAATTTCTTGGTATGCTTTGTGCATGTAGTGGGGCTGAACACTAACCATGTTACGCTGCTGCATGAGAGTACTGGAAATGGAGTGCGGGACAGATTTTTAAGTGTTTGAAATATTCTTAACATCGTACATTTGATAGTCAGCTGCTTTTTATAGATTTGTTTTGAATTTCTTAAAAAAAGCTCCAAATATTGTCAGTAGAATAAAATGTGTCACAAAGGGGGCCAGGGGTTACCTTCCGGGACTTGCCTGAAGGCTACATAAGGCTCAGTTCAAATGTTGGTTAACTCCCAACTTAAAGGGACAATCTATCCACCATGACCGCTTAGGTCAATGTAAGGGCTCATGGTGACAGACTTCTGTCATCTCCTCCCTGAAGGTGGCCAATTAGTGGATGACTGACAGGCTCCCCATGGGGTAGCATCTGTAATGACCACAAACTATGTCAACATGCTACTGTGGGCCAACATAGATTCAGGAGGAGTCTATTGGTTGAATGAGCGTTCGACCAGCCTCACTGTGCTGAGACCTATGACTGGCTAGGTATTTGATACCTGTTTTCACGCAAATAAGACCTAGTGTGTTTTTTTGATAACTGCTAAAATATAAGACCTACCCTGAAAATAAGACCTAGTAGTGGGGCAACTTGAAGAGACGCAGGAGAGAATCAGTGATGCCGGCACCAGAAGAAACGAGGCGGCAGAGGAGGAAGTAGAGCCGCATAAGGCTGTGGTCACACAAGGGTTCTTTGAGCAGAAGGAATGTCCGTGAGAGTGGACTTCCTTCCACTTTAATGCTCGTGTGTCCACCTCGCGGAGTACAGTTAGTGCGCTCAGCGCTAAAAAACGCAATCCACCTATGGAGGATCGCGCTTTGTTGCCCTGTCCGCATCCGTCATAGCTTTTGGATGAGGAGGCTGATATCACATCCGGTGGTAGCGCACGCAATTCGTGCGCACACTACACTGTGTGGTCCCCCAGGCCAGCCTTCACAAAGTTGCGACAGACACCGGGACGTGCGGTCACACGAACGCACTCAGTGCGCTTGTTTGACCGCAGCCTTAACTGATGCTTCCACTGTCACTGGCAGAGTGATACCAGACATACACTGCCAAAAAAAAAAACTACCCCAAAAATAAGACCTAGTGTTTTTTGGGGGCCAAATATATATAACACAGTGTCTTATTTTCGGGAAAACACGGTAGTTGCCCTCATGCGGATTGTTATCAGCAAGGTATGTGGCCTCTTCCTGAAGAGAAGAGGGAAGACTGAGGCAATGATAGCCCAGTTTAATTGGAGAACAAGACAAAATATCGATATGGGGAGGGTGTCAGCAGAGATTATTTTTTAGTTTTTTGTCTACTAGAGTTTTCTTTTAACCCCGTCATGCAAGGTGAGGTGTCATGACGGTCGCAAAAAGCTGTCCCTGTAAGAGACTGTCATGGCACATCATCAGCTGATGGGAGCTACACTTGCCTTCTGAATCCGGTACCACCTCTGGATCTCCACTCCAGGCTGCCTCCAATGTGTGTGATGATCTGTGTCACCGTGATCATGTGGTTGATGTAATTGGTTGTCACATTGATCACACTGTATGAGGACCTAAAGCAGGGTTGTCAAACTCTGTAGTTCAGAAACATTTTGGGTGCTGGCGTTTGACACCCCTGACTTAAAGGGTCTCGTCCACTGGGCAACACACTTACAAGGGATAAATGCATGTAACATGGTTTTAGAGAACCTCATTTATAATCTGGAACAGGTCATTTAATGAAATTCCACACCAGTCTATGTGCAAATATTCTCCATACATCTTTGGTTCAATAGCCTGTAATAGAAATGCATGTGGCATATTGCAGCTACTTTATACTACATATAGGATATTAAAAGCAATCCCAGTGTTCACCTTGTATGCTTTGACAAAACGTGAGAAAATGGGGAAGAAACTGGAAGGAGGTGTATTTTTGCTATTCTCTCCAAAATATTCAACGGCAGTAGCATAGGTCTCCTGAATAAAGGAGAGTAAGAGAAACATTAGAACAAGATTTAAAATAGCTCAGTCACTATGGGCCCTATTACAATCTTCGCGCATACATTTGCGCCCGCGCAAAAACGCATTAACGCGAGGGGCAAAACCCTTTGCGCTGAACGCCGTATTACAATGTCAGCACAACAAACGCGCGTATACGTCTACCGCGGGTGAACCTGCGAGAACGCTGCACAAGCTTACTGTACTTTGCGCGTCCTATACCTAACATTGTGAGTGCAAATGCATTTGTGCGCTGGTATGCGGATGGTATCACAATCTATGCGCAGTTTGTAACTCACAGCCTTTGTGCGCATAATTTTAGCAACTCCTAAAAGCTGGTGTTAATGGCAAATTCTATCAACCTGGCCGAAACCAAATACACCAGCCCAAAAAAAAATAATGCAGCAAAGTATAGTTACACATTCCACTCATACCAAACCAATAAAATTGAGAAGGTGTGTTTTTTTTATTGATGCAGCATATATACGCAGATTGACTTTGACAGGCGCAAAAACCTAACGTGAGACAATTGTGGTTCATAATTCTGATTGACTGAATCGCGTGAAAAAAACAGTCCACACTGACTTCTGCGTGCAACGTTGATGCGCATACATTTTTGCGCATCCGTTTTACGCGCGTTATTTTTTGACAGATGAAAAAATGCACGAGGATTGTAATACCAGCATTGATTTATGCGCGTTAATGTTTAACGCTTCACGCAAAAATTCACGCGTTGCGCGTATGTTTTTCCGTGAAGAATGTAATAGGGCCCTATTTGTTTTATATAAGTGTTGCCTTTTGAAATCTACCACAGTCTTTCTGCCAGTGTCACTTCATATTCCAACCTCTTACCTGTGCAGTCTTGGCGTCACTGGACAGTTTGGACAGGACATCCATGTTTTTTTTAATGAAGTTTTTAAGAACCAAGCTGTCATCTTGCTTTGTAAATTCCTTCTGTGCCTGCTCCATCCCAGTCTGGAGGGACCGTACCTCTGCCAGAACCGAATCCAGAGGCACTGAGAAGGAAGAGGGAATCTGTGAAGGCTAGAGATACAGTTGGCTGCAGTCATTTAGACCTTAGACTTGTGCGATTTGTTTCAGTCCGAATATCTTTCAAAGTGTTTAATTTTAGTCTGTTCATCCTAATATAGTGTATAGCAAAGAAAGCTGTGCATGCCACTGGTAAATAGGAGGTAACCAGGGGCGGACTGACCCATTGGGCACTCTGACAACACTGCCCGAGGGCCCGCGGGTCAGTAGGGGCCCGGTTTGGGGCGTCATAGTGGGCCCCCGCCGGTTTCCCTGGGATGATCAGTGCACTTAACAGGTAGCCAGCAGCGCACTCTGTAAACGCCGCAGTGGCGTCTGTGCCGCCCCCTCACGTGATGTATCACGTGAGGGGCGGCGCCAGTGCAACGTGCCTGCTCCACTTTTAGACTGGGTGCAGGCACGCTGCAGGCGCCATCGCGGCATTTACAGAGTGCGCCGCTGGCTGCCTGTTAAGTGCATTGATCATCAGAGGGAAACTGGCGGGGGCCCACTGTGTCGCCCCAAACCAGGCCCCTACCGACCCGTGGGCCCTCAGAGCCGGTGAGCAACAGGGGGGGGGGAACAATATATATATCCATGTTTGAGCTGCTTGGGGCAAATATATTCATGTTTGAGCTACTGGGGGCAAATCTATTCATGTCTGAGCTACTGGGGCAAATATATTCATGTTTGAGCTACTGGGGGCAAATATATTAATGTTTGAGCGACTGGGGCAAATACAGTCAGGTCCATAAATATTGGGACATCGACACAATTCTAACATCTTTGGCTCTATAAACCACCACAATGGAGTTGGAATGAAACAAACACAATGTGCTTTAACTGCAGACTGTCAGCTTTAATTTGAGGGTATGTACATCCAACTCAGGTGAACGATGTAGGACTTACAGCAGTTTGCAGATGTGCCTCCCACTTGTTAAGGGACCAAAGGTAATGGGACAATTGGCTTCTCAGCTGTTCCATGGCCAAGTGTGTGATATTCCCTCATTACCCCAATTACAATGTGCAGATAAAAGGCCCAGAGTTCATTTCAAGTGTGCTATTTGTATTTGGAATATGTTGCTGTCAACTCTCAAGATGAGATCCAAAGAGCTGTCACTATCAGTGAAGCAAGCCATTTATTAGGCTGAAGAAACAAAACAAACCCATCAGAGAGATCGCAAGAACATTAGCTGTGGCCAAAACAACTGTTTGGAACATTCTCAAAAAGAAGGTGAGCTCAGCAACACCAAAAGACCCGGGAGACCACAGAAAACAACTGTGGTGGATGACCGAAGTATTCTTTCCCTGGAGAAAAAACACCCTTCACAACAGTTGGCCAGATCAAGAACACTCTCCAGGAGGTAGATGTATGTGTGTCAAAGTCAACAATCAAGAGAAGACTTCACCAGAGTGAATACAGAGGGTTCACCAAAGATGTAAACCATTGGTGAGCCTCAAAAACAGGAAGGCCAGATTAGAGTTTGCCAAACAACATCTTACAAAGCCTTCACAGTTCTGGAACAAGATCCTATGGACAGATGAGACCAAGATCAACTTGTACCAGAGTGATGGGAAGAGAAGTGTATGGAGGAGGAAAGGAACTGCTCATGATCCTAAGCATACCACCTCACCAGTGAAGCATGGTGGTGGTAGTGTCATGGCGTGGGCATGTATGGCTGCCAATGGAACTGGTTCTCTTGTATTTATTGATGATGTGACTGCTGACAAAAGCAGCAGGATGAGTTCTGAGGTGTTTCGGGCAATATTATCTGCTCACATTCAGCCAAATGCTGCAGAAATAACTGGACGGCGCTTCACAGTGCAGATAGACAATGACCCAAAGCATACTGCAAAAGCAACCAAAGAGTTTTTGAAGGGACAGAAGTGGAATGTTATGCAATGGCCAAGTCAATCACCTGACCTGAATCCCATTGAGCATGCATTTCACTTGCTGAAGACAAATCTGAAGGGAAAATGCCCCAAGAACAAGCAGGAACTGAAGACAGTTGCAGTAGAGGCCTGGCAGAGCATCACCAGGGATGAAACTCAGCGTCTGGTGATGTCTATGCGTTCCAGACTTCAGGCTGTGATTGACTGCAAAGGATATGCAACCAAGTACTAAGAAGGGAAAGTTTGATTTATGATTATTATTTCATTCCAACTCCATTTTGGTGGTGTATGGAGCCAAAGATGTTAGAATTGTGTCGATTTCCTAATATTTCTGGACATGACTGTATATTCATGTTTGAGCTACTGGGGCAGTATTTATCCATGTTTGAGCTACTGGGGCAGTATTTATCCATGTTTGAGCTACTGGGGGCAATATATATTCATGTTTGAGCTACTGGGGCAATATATATTCATGTTTGAGCTACTGGGGCAATTTATATCCATGTTTGAGCTGCTGGGGTTTTTATTGCTATGCAGCTCTGTGATACGCTCATACACTCTGCACATTACTGGGAGTTTTATTTCTGTGGAGCTCTTTGATGTGCAGTGTGTCAGGATTGTACAGTATCTTTTAAACTGATCAGCAGTGGCGTAGCGTGGGGGGGGCAGGGGGGCCGTGGCCCCGGGCGCAGTTTTGTTAGGGGCGCATAATTTCTTTTGAAATTATGCGCCCCTAAAACTTGTGGCCCGACTGACCCGCCGGGCCCTCGGGCGCCACCCAAGGGCCCGGGGGTTGATGGGAACCCAGCTCCCGGGCAGCGGGAGTGCCTGCCGGCTGCCCGGTCCTGAACAGTGAGTCGAGTCCGTCCTGTTGATTGAAGGGGAGGTGGCTGCGTGCAGGCGCAGGTCACGTGGTCAGTCTAATCAGGTGGTACTGAGTCTCTGTACCACCTGACTGGCCGGACCGCGTGACCTGTGCACGCACGCACGCAGCCGACTCCCCTTCAATCAACAGGACGGACTCGACAGCCGGCAGGCACTCCCGCTGCCCGGGAGCTGGGGCAATATCCAGATGAGAGCTGGGGCAAATCCATGTGCTGGGGGGCAAATCCATGAGCTGGGGCAAATCCATGAGCTGGGGCAAATCCATGAGCTGGGGCAATATCCAGGTGAGAGCTGGGGCAAATCCATGAACTGGGGCATATCCATGTGCTGGGGCAAATCCATGTGCTGGGGCAATATCCATGAGCTGGGGCAATATCCATGAGCTGGGGCAATATCCATGAGCTGGGGCATATCCATGAGCTGGGGCAATATCCATGTGCTGGGGCAATATCCATGTTCTGGGGCAAATCCATGAGCTGGGGGGCAAATCCATGAGCTGGGGCAATATCCAGGTGAGAGCTGGGGCAAATCCATGAACTGGGGCATATCCATGTGCTGGGGCAATATCCATGTGCTGGGGCAATATCCATGTGCTGGTGCAAATCCATGTGCTGGGGCAAATCCATGAGCTGGGGCAAATCCATGAGCTGGGGCAATATCCAGGTGAGAGCTGGGGCAAATCCATGTGCTGGGGCAATATCCATGTGCTGGGGCAATATCCATGTGCTGGGGCAATATCCATGTGCTGGGGCATATCCATGTGCTGGGGCATATCCATGTGCTGGGGCATATCCATGAGCTGGGGCAATATCCATGTGCTGGGGCAATATCCATGTGCTGGGGCATATCCATGTGCTGGGGCATATCCATGAGCTGGGGCAAATCCATGAGCTGGGGCAAATCCATGTGCTGGGGCAAATCCATGAGCTGGGGCATATCCATGAGCTGGGGCATATCCATGAGCTGGGGCATATCCATGAGCTGGGGCAAATCCATGAGCTGGGGGGCAAATCCATGTGCTGGGGGGCAAATCCGTGTGCTGAGGCATATCCGTGTGCTGGGGCATATCCGTGTGCTGGGGCATATCCGTGTGCTGGGGCAATCCATGTGCTGGGGCAAATCCATGTGCTGGGGCAAATCCATGAGGTGCTGGGGCAAATCCGTGTGCTGGGGCAAATCCGTGAGCTGGGGCAAATCCGTGAGCTGGGGCAAATCCATGAGCTGGGGCAAATCCATGAGCTGGGGCAAATCCATGAGCTGGGGCATATCCATGTGCTGGGGCAAATCCTTGAGGTGCTGGGGCAAATCCATGAGGTGCTGGGGCAAATCCGTGAGCTGGGGCATATCCATGTGCTGGGGCATATTCAGGTGCTGGGGCATATCCATGTGCTGGGGCAAATCCATGAGGTGCTGGGGCAAATGTGTGAGCTGGGGCAAATCCGTGAGCTGGGGCAAATCCATGTGTGAGCTGGGGCAAATCCATGTGTGAGCTGGGGCAATATCCATGTGAGAGCTGGGGCAATATCCATGTGAGAGCTGGGGCAAATCCATGTGTGAGCTGGGGCGATATCGATAACGTGTCCACAGGTTGGGGGGGGCGCACAATTCTTGGCTGGCCCCGGGTGCTGACAACCCATGCTACGCCACTGCTGATCAGCAGTTTCCCACATTTTCCACAGGGACTTTCTGTGCCGCGGCGCAGCCTTAGCTGCAATAAGTGGGTGATGGGTGATGGCTGCTGCAGCAGTGCGGTGGCCATCTGTAAGTATGGAGGGGTCACAATTCGCTGCTGGGTCCAAGTGGATTTTCAAAAAGGTTATTTTTAGGAGTTCAGAAATTAATTATTTAGCACAATAATGTACATGTGCTTGTTGCGTTGTAGTTTTTTTTTATGGGTGTGGCCTCCTTTGGGTGCAGAACAAGGGGGCCCCATGACCTCTTGGGACCCCTGGGCAATATTAGTTGTCAGTCCACCCCTGGGGGTAACCCTAAACTTTGCATCAGTCCTAATACGGCTATTCAGAAACATCCGAATCACCGAACCGAATCACATCCGTAATAAGTTTTTAGAAATGACATGAATATAATCGGATCAATCTGCATTACTGAAAACTATTGCACTGAATGTACAATGCAAATTCCCTGACCCACATAATGAAATGGGCAGAAACCGTAACCCTATTTTCCAAAATATGAGTGGCCCGAATAGATATTGGAGTGGACAGATATTCAGACGCGTCCAAACCTGAAGTTTCCAAATCCTAAATCTCTCCGCTTTGCTGCATCGTATCTAAAATGTCTGCTAGACATGGGCACAGCAAAAAGTTCAGTTTTTATTCGGAATTTATTATTTGGACCTCCAAAAAGCAGTACAAGGTACACCTGTTATCATCCCACCACTTTTATCTGAGACTAGGTAGTGGACCTAAACTGGACCATTCTAAGGTGGACTATACTTACAACACACCAGTTGAAAATATGGAAATTCATCTTTTACTGGGCTTGACACACATGTTCCTAATTCAAGTGACCGTATAACTTTTTGTATCATTTCATAAATTTATTCATAAGAAATCCTTTTTTTCTGCTTTTACAGAGGTGAAGTGCCATATAATGCTTGGTAAGAGGGAAACGTTAATTTAGCTAGAACCCAAACACATCAGATGTAACATTGTCCATAAGATCTATTTAATTTTAGTTCCTCTAAAACAAGAATATAATTTATTTGGGAGAGCGTAATGTGTAGATCCAACGAGCTGGTGCTCTTTTCAATAGCTGGCACCACTGGAATACCTTCTCTCACAGTATGGAGTCAACATGTCAGAAATAGAGCTGTTATTACCAAACTGCAAATGGATAACTGCTGGAGAAGTATTTTCCCTTTTGTTAATGGCTCTGTTGGAATCTCTCACCACGAATTCTATTTTATATAGTATGAGCTCCTGTAAGAGAGTGAAGTTACCCTCCCTGGCGGTCTAATTTTTTCAAAATTTTGTCTCTAAAAGCGTCTCAATTTTTTTTGAAAGGAAACGTGTTTTTGTCTATAGCAAGCCTGTAATAATTAGGAATAACGCACTGAAATCCGTGCAAGCAAAGGTCCTTCCTGGTAAAATCCTTTATAAATAAAATAAATAGTAAATACACTGAGTCCGATAAAGTTTGAAACACGACATAATAATTTATTATCCCAAAACGAATTATCCAAAATAATGCTAATAAATTATATTCAATAAAATAATCAAACAAAAAACACTGAAATCTTTCTGAAAACAAGGGTGCAATATTAGACTATGTATGGTCTGTTTCTGATCCATTAGTGCCACCTAGTGGCCATTCATGAGCAGGTCATGCTGCTCGAAATTTTACATTGGAATACAGTATTCTTTTTCAGTTTGCTGCCTGGTCCCGCCCCCTGCATCGTGTGACTCGCAGGGACCGTTACCAGGAAGCAAGTCGCCGCCATCACACTGTGGGGGAGCGCAGGATGAGGTGAGTATGCAGCCCGAGTGTGGCTCGGGGTTACCATTCGCGGTAGCGAAATTTAACCCAGAGTCACACTCGGGAATACCGCCAGGGAGGTTAATTGATCATCGCTACTCATACCTATTCCGGCCTTTTCCAGGAAATTGAGATCCAAGTGGAAGTTTGACAGCTCTAGATACTTCTCACGGACCACGCGCACCAGATAATGCAACAGCGTCTGCTTTCGATCTGTGGATTTGGTCTCCAAGAGCTGCAAAACGGAGCGAGAGAGATCTATTGAATTTTGATTACGTCAGATTTGTATATCGATTACACATGTCTTGCCAAGGCTGATAATTCATTTTGCTTAATTTGCAAATGTAAGATTTTTGTAAGACAGGATCTTAGATTAATCTAGATTTGAAAATAAAATTTGTAACACATCAATCACTTTTGGTCTTTGGCATAAAGATTTGGCAATATCCTTAAAAGCCTTTCTTTCATGTGTGTCACTGAACACCATGCTCAGAACTGTTCTCCTGGGCTTTTAGTAATGTTATTTTAAGTACTGTATTGCCAGGAGTGCTCCTGCTGCTTTCTCTCCATTAAAGACTATGGTCACTGTAATATGTTTTATGGCTCAGATTGCCCCATTTTCCCCTTTTCCCTGCGCCTGACTGGGTCTCGGCCGCGATTTCACAGAACTGCTGGGCGGTTGAGACCCGTGGAAAGAAACTTGTAACTTTAGGACTCTTGAGTCCTTTCTCAGACCATGGCACGCTGTTCAGACTTGTGGGGAGTATGTTTGATTTCACTGTCAGGATGTCTGGGTGGGCTGAGTTTGGTAACGGTATTAAATGTTATTTGATTCTGTACCAAATAAAAGGAGGCCTGCTGGAATGGACAGGCAGTCTGCTTAACCCACTATGATCGGTGTCTTCTGCTTTATTGGGAGAACCTAATTCAGCGCTGTCTGCTGTGAGAAGAATCCAGGGATTAGAGGAGGAAAGCTCCTTAGTTCCCGTAACAATATGAATCGTTATACAGAAGGTTTTTCGGGCCACAGATCTTCATATATTTATCTTTTTAGCTGGGAGACAGATTTTTTTCCACCACTTGCTCATCATTAATGACATAACACACACACACTGTACTTACCACATCTAGAGACTGCAAACGGAATCCATAGGCCGCTCCTCTCTTGCTGCTGTTCATGTAATTCCCAAAAGCCAGAACAAGCTGGAAGAGTATGAAGTAGAAATTAAAGAAAGAAAAATGTGAAAGTGATAGAGAATTGGAGACGTGGAAGGAACAGACATAAGGAAGAGAAATTATTCTGCAATTCGTTTTTGGGTGATTTCTTTGCTTTTTCAATATTAGAGTTTGAAATCAAACTCCATTTTACTTTTTCAAAAATAGGAGTAAGGAATTTATTTTACAGAATGTCATTATGAGGATCGGCAGAAAAGAGCCGACAGGTTTGTCAGGTGGCTTTCGATCCTGCTGGCTCTACTCTGCCTGACGCTCGGACACTTCGTCAATTGTTTTCTTATTCCTCCGTTTTCATAAAGGTAAAATCGAGGTTGACCTCAAACTGTAATCATGAAAAATCAAGGAAATTGTCCAAGCCGTACTGGCAGTAACTATGTCCATAGAGTTTAGAAGAAGAACATTACAAGGTTCTAGAATATTGTTGATTAATGATAAAAATGAGCAGGTGGCCATTAATCCAGACTAAAAAGAAGATATATATTAAAAAGAAGATATATATATATATATATATCTCATACAGCGTAGGCGCCTATTTATAAACCAGATTACTATAGTGTTATGAAGTAGTTAAATTATGACTAATAAGTAGTGAGATGCTGCCCAAAGGGGTAAGCGCAATATACAGAAAAAACAACCAAAATCTGCATTAAACAAAAATGAAATTATAGATAGAACCTTTGTAGCACATCAAAAATAGATTTAAAGGTAGACTTCAACAAAGAGGTATATCAAACATAAAGTGCTTCAATCTTAAGGTGACAAATATTCAATCAATGTACACATATAAAAGTGCAATGTGCCATAGAACACAGTAAAGTGCAATATATAAAATTCCAGCAGTGCGATGGGTATAAGAGTCTATAAAGTGCAACAGTGTCCGAATGTGCAAATTCAAGGATATCCAATACAACCGTATGAATACCAGTGGGAAAAATTCCTTAAAATTTACTTCTCTTTATGTTCAAGCGATGCACAAATATAGTCCTCCTTTCTTGGTCTGTGTATCTCTTGCCGTCTCTCAATAGTGGAGAGGATAGCCAGAAAGGATAAAAAAGTGAGAGAAAGAGGGAAAAAAAAAAGATTCGAGGGGAGAGAAAAAATGAAGAAATAATCGTGCAGAAAATCCCAATTAAATATGGCAAATAAATCACTCGTAGGAATATGGAAACTCACATTTATAAAGAGCCCAAAAAATCCCTGGCTCTATGTTTAGGAGCTTCCAGCCACATAGAGGGTGGTGTATCCCTTCTTAAATCTTCAACTCTGGTTGCGGTATATTACCGTATTATGATAAAAAGAGGTGATAATGTATTGAACTCACCAGATATGGAGCCTCTTCCACACAGGCTCACTCAATACAGCGTCAGGTACACTATGGTGGATACCCAGAACCTCTTCCCAACCGTCTGAGGGTCAGATATCAGGAGCTTCCAAGCGGTGGCAAGTATATATCCAAGGAGAGTAGTCAATAGAATATAAACCATATAAAATTTATTGTGTATTAAAAAATAATTGCATATTAAAAAATGGACAGATGCGTTACCGAGACGCGTTTCGGCATTAACAACCTTCCTCAGTCGGTATATTTAGGTGCACTATTGTCCAAAAAATCTCCAAACAGGAGCAAAAGTAAAAAAGTCCTCTTTTATAGTCCTTTCATGGGATTATGTGAACCACATGAACAACATAAGACTTCCTGCATCCTGTTGTGTGACCTCTGTGATTTCATATCCGGTTCATTACCCAGAGGTGCTTTGCAGTAATCACCTGACAGAGTAAACACAAAAAAAATAATAATAAAATAAAAAAAAATATGTCTCACTGACGATCAGGAAGAGGAAGTAAATGAAAACCACTGCTCAAATAAGCAACAGACAAAAATGAAAATAAATGGAGCCTGGAGATAAATGTCCCTCTGTATATGCATCGCAAGTCCACGATTTAAAAGAGAAAACCACAACGCTTTCATGGGATTAGATAAACCACATGAACAACATAAAACTTCCTGCATCCGGTTGTGTGACCTCCGTGATTTCATATCAGGTTTATTACCCAGAGGTGCATTTGCGGTAATCACCCGGCGGAGTAAACAAACAAAAAAAACCTCACTGACGACCAGGAAAAGGAAGTAAATAAAAAAATAAAAAAAATAAAAAACACTGCTGCTCAAATAGGCAACAAACAAAATACATGGAGCCTGGAGATAAATGTCCCTCCGTGTATGCATCGCAAGTCCACAAAGGGGCACACTGTATCAGAATAACACAGTAACTCTGTGCTCAATGTCCAAACCATATATGAAGAAATGGGACCATATACAGAACCCATTATATTAAAAACACATATTGTCATTAGCATCAATAAGAACATATGTACCGCATGCCAGCTAAGAGAATACACATGCCCATAAAGAATTAAAAATAAAAAATACATATTTAAAAGAAAAAGGTTACATAGTTACATAGTTACATAGTTATATAGGCTGAAAAAAGACATGCGTCCATCGGGTTCAGCCTCTCCCACATAACCTACTGCTGTTGATCCAAAAGAAGGCAAAAAACCCAGTCTGAAATATGCAACATACTGGGAAAAAATTCCTTCTTGACCCCAGAACGGCAGTCAGATTTCTCCTTGGATCAAGAAGCTTTTACCCACATATTAAATATTATAACCCTTAATATTCTGTGTCTGCAGGAAATCATCCAGTCGTTTTTTAAAAGTCTGTACAGACTCTGACCCAACCACCTCAACAGGCAGAGAATTCCACAGCTTTATTGTTCTCACCGTAAAATAACCCTTCCTATGCTTTAAGCTAAATTTTCTTTCTTCCAGTCTAAATGGATGACCCCTTGTCCTATGTATAGTCCTGTTAATGAATAGGTTATCAGACAATGGTTGATAATGGCCCCGTATATATTTATATAAGGTTATCAGATCCCCTCTAAGGCGCCTTTTCTCTAAACTAAACAGGTTTAAGCTTGTTCGTCTTTCCTCATAACTTAACCCTTCCATTCCCCTTATTAATTTAGTTGCCCGTCTCTGCACTTTTTCTAGCGATATAATATCTTTTTTTAAGACAGGTGCCCAAAATTGCACGGCATATTCAAGGTGCGGCCTGACCATTGATTTATACAGAGGCAAAATTATGTTTTCATCCCGTGAGTGAACTCCCCTTTTAATGCATGCCAGTACTTTGCTGGCCTTGGCGGCTGCTGTTTGACATTGCACATTGTTACTTAGTATGAAGTCTATGATTATTCCCAATCCTTCTCCTGGTTGGATTTCCCTAACTCCGTACCATTTAGGGTATAAATTGCTTGTGTGTTCTTCACTCCAAGTGCATAACTTTGCATTTATCTAGATTAAATTTCATCTGCCATTTAAGTGCCCAGTCCCCCAATCTATCTAAATCCCTCTGCAGTGAAGTAACATCCTGCTCACATTGTATTACTTTTCCTAGCTTTGTGTCATCTGCAAACACTGATACATGACTTTCAATGCCTATCTCAAGGTCATTTATAAATAAATTGAATAGTATTGGTCCTATAACAGACCCCTGAGGGACACCACTTACCACTGGTGTCCATCTTGAAAATGTACCATTTATGACCACTCTCTGTACCCTATCTTTTAGCCAGTTTTCTATCCAAGAACAAATATTTTCATCTAGACCATTTTTTCTTAATTTAAATAGTAACCTTTTGTGTGGAACTGTGTCGAAAGCTTTGGCAAAATCTAAGTAAATCACATCCACTGCGACCCCCTGATCTATACTTCTACTTACTTCCTCATAGAACGTAATTAGGTTAGTCTGACATGATCTGAGTTTCATGAAACCATGCTGATTTTTGCCAATTACATTATACCTCCCAATAAATTCCTGAATACTATCCCTTAGTAACCCCTCAAATACTTTCCCAGCCACAGATGTTAAGCTCACAGGTCTATAATTCCCAGGCACAAATTTTAAACCTTTCTTAAATAAGGTCTATGTGATTATCCTAAAATGGGGAGTTCTGCATATTATTCTAAACACTGGATAAAAAATGCTAATTATTAAAAAAAAAAAAGGGGGGGGAAGGGGCTAGTGAACCACTGTCTATCACATCTAAATACAATTATTCTAATTAGGGTTGCACCGATACCGATACTAGTATCGATATTGGTGCCGATACCGGGTACTGCAGGAGTACTTGGTACTCGTGCAGTACCCCCGATATTTTTTTCCGATACCGGAAGCCGGCATTGAACCAGCTTGCCGGCATCCTAGGGGCTGGGGCGGCTGTCCGAATGCTCTATCGGCATTCGGACAGGCCCTGCAGCTGCTCACCCCACTTTGTTTATACTTACCTTCCTTCAGCGACGCCGGGAAAGTCTTTGCGCACGTGCTCCTTGAAAGGTCCCCAGCCGTGACCACGTGGGACCATGTGATCGCGGCTGGGGTCCTTCCAACGAGCGCACGTGCGGAAACTTTCCCGGCGTCGCTAAAGGAAGGTAAGTATAAACAAAGTGACAAAGTGAGCAGCTGCAGGGCCTGTCCGAATGCCGATAGAGCATTCAGACAGGCCCTGCAGCTGCTCTCCGCGATGATACTTACCTTCCTGGGCGACGCCGGGAAAGTTTCCGCGCGTGCGCTCGTTGGAAGGACCCCAGCCGCAATCACATGGTCACACGTGGTCGCGGCTGGGGACCTTCCAAGGAGCGCGCGCGCGAAAACTTTCCCAGCATCGCTAAAGGAAGGTAAGTATGAGCGGAGAGTGAGCTGGGGGGCATTATCTATGAGCTGGGGGGCATTATCCATGAGCTGGGGGGCATTATCCTTAAGTTGGGGGGCAAATCCATGTGCTGGGGGGCATATCCATGAGCTGGGAGGCATATCCATGAGCTGGGGGGCATATCCATGAGCTGGGGCATATCCATGAGCTGGGGGGCATTTCCATGAGCTGGGGCAATATCCACGAGCTGGGGCATTTCCAGGAGCTGGGGCATTATCCACAAGCTGGGGGGCAAATCCATGAGCTGGGGCAGTATCCATGAGCTGGGGCATATCCATGAGCTGGGGCATAACCATGAGCTGGGGGGCATTATCCATGAGACCTGGGGGCTTTATATGGGGTCTGTTCTTATTGGAAAGCGGTCACATGACATAAGATAAAAGTATCGGTACTCGGTATCGCTGAGTACTTGAACAAAAGTATCTGTACTCGGTCTTAAAAAAGTGGTATCGGTGCATCCCTAATTCTAATTAAATAGGAAGGAGATAAATATAAACTTGTATAATATATACATAGATGTGCACATGTATATAGATGAATGGGTATAATCATGTAATGCATCTAATGAACCACAGTCTATCACACCTATATATAATTCCTCTAATTGGATAGGAAGGAGATGTTGTAAAATTATATAATAATACATGAAGGGGAGGGATAAATAGATTTGCTGCATCTAAAGTCAAAAGGAAAGAGGAAAATAAACTGTAGACGTACGTATATAAAGAAAATGGAGTATCAACAAAAGGGCCGTTATTCATTAAGAAAATGGCAAAGTTCAAAATCAGCGTTCAATCCGTATGGTTGTAGTGAATTCAAATAGATCCATTTCATCTCTTCTTTACCTAATCTCTTCTCCAAACTACCGCCTCTCCAGAAAGGTTCTAGTTTCTTGACCGCTCTAAAAACGAGGCCCTCCGGATTCTGATTATGCTTACGTTTGAAATGTAATGACACACTACGCTTCTCGAAACCATTCCGAATATTCCGTACGTGTTCTTGTATTCGTTTATTCAAATGCCTTGTGGTGCGACTCACATAGTTCAGTCCACAAGGACAAGTTAGAACATATATTACGTTTCTAGAGAAGCAAGTCATCACTTCTCTCAGTTTGATGGTCTCACCATTTCTTTCTATCTCTGTTATCGTATTCTTCTTCCCTCTAGTATTTCTGCAATTCAAGCAATTACCACATTGATGGAAACCTGCTCTTATGACAAACTGATTAGTGGGTTTCTTTTTCTTTAATTTGTGTGTGAGTTCCATCTTTAAGTTGCTTGTCCCTCTACAAATAATCCGGGGTATTATTGGTAAATTATCTTTCAGCATAGGGTCTTTACATAGTATAGGCCAGTGTCTCTTAATACTCCTTCTAATCTCTTTATTAAAAGGGTTAAATGAAAAAACAAAGGGTACATCTTCACTGAACTTCTTTTTCCCAATCATATCCTTTTTCTTCAATAAGACTGATCTTTCCATTGTCCTAACTTCCATCCTTCTTTCATCCAGAGTATGTGTCCTGTAACCCTTATCAGCAAATTCTGAATGTAGTTTAAGGGATTGCATGTCATAATCCGAAAGGTCCGTGCAATTCCTCCTCCTCCTCCTAAACTGTCCCTTTGGTATAGCTTCCAACCACTGGGGCAAATGGCAGCTTGTATGTTCGATGTAACTGTTACAGTCTACATCTTTAAAGTGAGATTTCGTTTTTATGGTGCCGTTTTCTATATAGATCTTAAGATCCAGAAAAATAGCCTCTGAATCACTTATAATAGTAGTTAGAATAATTCCTCTGTCGTTATTCCCCAAAAAAAATCGAGGAATTGTTGGAGGCTTCCTTCTTCTCCCCTCCAGATAAGAAATATATCGTCAATATATCTCCGATAAGTAATTAGATGTGTCTTCCAGGTGGTTAAAAAGGTATTCTCCCAATATACCATGAATAAATTTGCAAAACTAGGGGCAAATCTTGTCCCCATATTTGTACCTGATATTTGAAGATAGAAATCTTCTTGGAACCAAAAGTAATTGTGCTCCAAGATAAGTTTGATTCCATTCAAAATAAAGTCTATCTGCTCTGGTTGTAAACACATTACCTTCTCTCAGAAAAAACTCTATGGCTTCAACGCCCTTTTCATGTTGTATAATGGTATACAGCGACTGTACGTCGCTCGTAACCAATATGTCTCCTGCCTTCCATTCTATCTCGGCTAATAAACTTATAATCTCAATAGTATCATTCAAATAGGCTTCTGTGGTTACAACATAGGGTTGTAATTGTTTATCAAGATACTCTGAAAGCCTACTGGACACAGAGCCTATGCCAGATACAATAGGTCTCCCGGGTGGTCTTTCTAGGTCTTTAGGCATTTTCGGCAGAAAATAAAAAACAGGTATCTTCGGGTGCTCAATCTTAAGATATTTATGCTCATTGTTGTTTAGGATCCCTAATTCATGCCCATGGTCCAGATATTCGTGAAATTTATCCATGGTATCTCTCGTGGGATCTTTATTAAGTAATTTATACGTAGTAGCATCACATAAGAGTCGCATCGCTTATGTTCTGTAGTATTCTGCTGTCATAAGTACCGTACCTCCCCCTTTATCCGCGGGTTTAAACACAATATCATCATCTTGAGTAAGTTCTCGTAGTGCTCTGCGTTCATGATAGGTCAAACTATCTTTCCTTACTTTGGATTTCATCTTATCCAAATCCATTAAAACCATCTGTTCAAATGTGGTTATTTCAGTTGAAATCAAAGATTTTGGAAAAAAATGTGGATTTCTCTTTTAAATCGGTATGTGTATACACATGGACATCGGTGTTTCTTTCTATAGGGTTTTTCATAAAAAACTTTTTTAGACATAAGTTCTTCTTGAATTTTTGTACATCTATATATACTCCAAATTTATCTAGTTTGTTGGTTGGGGCGAACTTCATGCCCTTCTTCAGGACTTGTTTCTGATAAGTAGAGAGGACTTTATCAGTTAGGTTGTATATTCCTCCATCCGACTGTATTTTTCTCTCCTTCCGTTCTTTCCGTTGTCTTCCTGCTCTACGTCCTCGTCTTCTAGGTAATCGTCGTTTCCAGGTGACCAACCTCTTTTCAGGGATAGATTTCGATTGCGAGGTCTCTGACTGGGAGACTAAAAAACCTCCTCTTTTTCCTCCATCAATGGTAAGTATCTGTTCTGGGAATATGTTTTTTGGGTCCCATATTGCGGTGCGGGTTTTTCCCTTTGTTTATTTCTCCCAGGGACATATTGGGGTCTCCTATGAGGGGTTTTAGCATATTCATGAGAAGGGTACCTATCCCTGTATCGTGGTTGGTCTAGTCTCTGGCGAGGTTTATAATCCTGATGATTCCGATACGGAGTATATCCATATTGCGTAGGTCTGTTATACCTTGATTTCTGGAATGAGTTGTTACGAGGACCTCTATAGGAAGAGTTCCTATGTTGAGTGTATTCCTTGACTGGTTGTCGTTGTGGTGGATAGGCTAATCTATCTATCCTGGATGGTGGGTTCTGTCTTATACGGGAACCTATAGGTATTGGTTCATCATGAGTGGTAACTTCATATTGGGGTGACTGATTACCAATATCGAAGTGTACCGACGGAGGTTCTTGATTATCAAATGACCATACATTGCCACGTTGATAATCCCTCAGATCTCTATGATACTTTTTCTTTTTTCTCTCTTTAATCTCATTATCAAATGACCATACATTGCCACGTTGATAATCAAGAACCTCCGTCGGTACAATTCGATATTGGTAATCAGTCACCCCAATATGAAGTTACCACTCATGATGAACCAATACCTATAGGTTCCCGTACAAGACAGAACCCACCATCCAGGATAGATAGATTAGCCTATCCACCACAACGACAACCAGTCAAGAAATACACTCAACATAGGAACTCTTCCTATAGAGGTCCTCGTAACAACTCATTCCAGAAATCAAGACCTACGCAATATGGATATACTCCGTATCGGAATCATCAGGATTATAAGCCTCGCCAGAGACTAGACCAACCACGATACAGGGATAGGTACCCTTCTCATGAATATGCTAAAGCCCCTTGTAGGAGACCCCAATATGTCCCTGGGAGAAATAAACAAAGGGAAGAACCCGCACCGCAATATGGGACCCAAAAAACATATTCCCAGAACAGATACTTACCATTGATGGAGGAAAAAGAGGAGGTTTTTTAGTCTCCCAGTCAGAGACCTCGCAAGCGAAATCTATCCCTGAAAAGAGGTTGGTCACCTGGAAACGACGATTACCTAGAAGACGAGGACGTAGAGCAGGAAGACAACGGAAAGAACGGAAGGAGAGAAAAATACAGTCGGATGGAGGAATATACAACCTAACTGATAAAGTCCTCTCTACTTATCAGAAACAAGTCCTGAAGAAGGGCATGAAGTTCGCCCCAACCAACAAACTAGATCAATTTGGAGTATATATAGATGTACAAAAATTCAAGAAGAACTTATGTCTAAAAAAGTTTTTTATGAAAAAACCCTATAGAAAGAAACACCGATGTCCATGTGTATACACATACCGATTTAAAAGAGAAATCCACATTTTTTCCAAAATCTTTGATTTCAACTGAAATAACCACATTTGAACAGATGGTTTTAATGGATTTGGATAAGATGAAATCCAAAGTAAGGAAAGCTAATTTGACCTATCATGAACGCAGAGCACTACGAGAACTTACTCAAGATGATGATATTGTGATTAAACCCGCGGATAAAGGGGGAGGTACGGTACTTATGACAGCAGAATACTACAGAACATAAGCGATGCGACTCTTATGTGATGCTACTACGTATAAATTACTTAATAAAGATCCCACGAGAGATACTATGGATAAATTTCACGAATATCTGGACCATGGGCATGAATTAGGGATCCTAAACAACAATGAGCATAAATATTTTAAGATTGAGCACCCGAAGATACCTGTTTTTTATTTTCTGCCCGAAAATGCATAAAGACCTAGAAAGACCACCCGGGAGACCTATTGTATCTGGCATAGGCACTGTGTCCAGTAGGCTTTCAGAGTATCTTGATAAACAATTACAACCCTATGTTGTAACCACAGAAGCCTATTTGAATGATACTATTGAGATTATAAATTTATTGGCCGAGATAGAATGGAAGGCAGGAGACATATTGGTTACGAGCGACGTACAGTCGCTGTATACCATTATACAACATGACAAGGGTGTTGAAGCCATAGAGTTTTTTCTGAGAGAAGGTAATGTGTTACAACCAGAGCAGATAGACTTTATTTTGAATGGAATCAAACTTATCTTGGAGCACAATTACTTTTGGTTCCAAGAAGATTTCTATCTTCAAATATCAGGTACAACTATGGGGACAAGATTTGCCCCTAGTTTTGCAAATATATTCATGGCATATTGGGAGAATACCTTTTTAACCACCTGGAAGACACATCTAATTACTTATCGGAGATATATTGACGATATATTTTTTATCTGGAGGGGAGAAGAAGGAAGCCTCCAACAATTCCTCGATTTTTTGGGGAATAACGACAGAGGAATTATTCTAACTACTGTTATAAGTGATTCAGAGGCTATTTTTCTGGATCTTAAGATCTATATAGAAAACGGCACCATAAAAACGAAATCTCACTTTAAAAATGTAGACTGTAACAGTTACATCGAACATACAGGCTGCCATTTGCCCCAGTGGTTGGAAGCTATACCGAAGGGACAGTTTAGGAGGATGAGGAGGAATTGAACGGGCATTTTGGATTATGACACGCAATCCCTTAAACTACATTCAGAATTTGCTGATAAGGGTTACAGGACACATACTCTGGATGAAAGAAGGATGGAAGTTAGGACAATGGAAAGATCAGCCTTATTGAAGAAAAAGGATATGATTGGGAAAAAGAAGTTCAGTGAAGATGTACCCTTTGTTTTTTCATTTAACCCTTTTAATAAAGAGATTAGAAGGAGTATTAAGAGACACTGGCCTATCCTATGTAAAGACCCTATACTGAAAGATAATTTACCAATAATACCCCGGATTATTTGTAGAGGGACAAGCAATTTAAAGATGGAACTCACACACAAATTAAAGAAAAAGAAACCCACTAATCAGTTTGGCATAAGAGCAGGATTCCATCAATGTGGTAATTGCTTGAATTGCAGAAATACTAGAGGGAAGAAGAATACGATAACAGAGATAGAAAGAAATGGTGAGACCATCAAACTGAGAGAAGTGATGACTTGCTTCTCTAGAAACGTAATATATGTTCTAACTTGTCCTTGTGGACTGAACTATGTGAGTCGCACCACAAGGCATTTGAATAAACGAATACAAGAACACGTACGGAATATTCGGAATGGTTTCGAGAAGCATAGTGTGTCATTACATTTCAAATTTAAGCATAATCAGAATCCGGAGGGCCTCGTTTTTAGAGCGGTCAAGAAACTGGAACCTTTCTGGACAGGCGGTAGTTTGGAGAAGAGATTAGGTAAAGAAGAGATGAAATGGATCTATTTGATGAATTCACTACAACCATACGGATTGAACGCTGGTTTCGAACTTTGCCATTTTCTTAATGAATAATGGCCCTTTTGTTGATACTCCATTTTCTTTATATACGTACGTCTACAGTTTATTTTCCTCTTTCCTTTTGACTTTAGATGCAGCAAATCTATTTATCCCTCCCCTTCATGTATTATTATATAATTTTACAACATCTCCTTCCTATCCAATTAGAGGAATTATATATAGGTGTGATAGACTGTGGTTCATTAGATGCATTACATGATTATACCCATTCATCTATATACATGTGCACATATATGTATATATTATACAAGTTTATATTTATCTCCTTCCTATTTAATTAGAATAATTGTATTTAGATGTGATAGGGGGGGGGAAGGGGCTAGTGAACCACGGTTCTTTTTTTTTTTTATAGTTAGCATTTTTTTATCCAGTGTTTAGAATAATATATAATATGCAGAACTCCCCATTTTAGGATAATCACATAGACCTTTTTCTTTTAAATATATTTTTTATTTTTAATTCTTTATGGGCATGTGTATTCTCTTAGCTGGCATGCGGTACATATGTTCTTATTGATGCTAATGACAATAGGTGTTTTTAATATAATGGGTTCTGTATATGGTCCCGTTTCTTCATATATGGTTTGGACATTGAGCACAGAATTACTGTGTTATTCTGATACAGTGTGCCCCTTTGTGGACTTGCGATGCATACACGGAGGGACATTTATCTCCAGGCTCCATGTATTTTGTTTGTTGCCTATTTGAGCAGCAGTGTTTTTTATTTTTTTATTTTCTTCCTTCTCCTGGTCGTCAGTGAGTTTTTTTTTTTTTTTTTTTTTTTACTCCGCCGGGTGAATACCGCAAAGCACCTCTGGGTAATGAACCGGATATGAAATCACGGAGGTCACGCAACCGGATGCAGGAAGTTTTATGTTGTTCATGTGGTTTATCTAATCCCATGAAAGCGTTGTGGTTTTCTCTTTTAAATTGTGGACTTGCGATGCATATACAGAGGGACATTTATCTCCAGGCTCCATTTATTTTCATTTTGTTTGTTGCTTATTTGAGCAGTGGTTTTCATTTACTTCCTCTTCCTGATCGTCAGTGAGACATATTTTTTTTTTTTTAATTATTATTATTTTTTTTGTGTTTACTCTTTCAGGTGATTACTGCAAAGCACCTCTGGGTAATGAACTGGATATGAAATCACAGAGGTCACACAACAGGATGCAGGAAGTCTTATGTTGTTCATGTGGTTCACATAATCCCATGAAAGGACTATAAAAGAGGACTTTTTTACTTTTGCTCCTGTTTGGAGATTTTTTGGACAATAGTGCACCTAAATATACCGACTGAGGAAGGTTGTTAATGCCGAAACGCGTCTCGGTAACGCATCTGTCCATTTTTTAATATGCAATTATTTTTTAATACACAATAAATTTTATATGGTTTATATTCTATTGACTACTCTCCTTGGATATACAGTTGTGTTCAAAATTATTCAACCCCCAATCCTGTAAAGGGTTTTAGGGAATTTAGTATACATTTGTAATTGTATTCAGAATGAAATCCTACAAGGACTTTTTAAAGAACCATATGCAACTAAAATGACATCAATTGGTTTTGTAATACAGTAGTAAATGTTTCTTTTGTGAATTCTTCATTGACACAATTATTCAACCCCTTAAAGACTACCACTCTGAAGAACAGAGGTTCATTCAAGTGTTTTCAATCAGGTATTGAAAACACCTGTGGATGTCACGGAGCAGCAATAAAGCATAATAAGCACCAATTAGGCAGCTTTAAAATGACTGTGATACTCAGCTCCTTCTAGACATTTACTGGTGTGGTTACAAACATGTTGAAGTCAAGAGAATGGTCCAGGAAAACAAGAGAAGAGGTGATTACTCTTCACAGGAAGGGCAATGGCTATAAGAAGATTGCAAAGATGTTAAACATACCAAGAGAGACCATAGGAAGCATCATTCGCAAATTCAAGGCAAAGGGCACTGTTGAAACGCTACCTGGTCGTGGCAGAAAGAAGATGCTGACTTTGACTGCTGTGCGCTACCTGAAGAATAGAGTGGAGAAAAGTCCCCGTGTGACTGCTGAGGAACTGAGAAAAGATTTGTCAGATGTGGGTACTGAAGTTTCAGCTCAGACAATACGGCGCACACTGCGTAATGAAGGCTTCCATGCCAGAACTCCCAGGCGCACCCCCTTGCTGTCTCCAAAGAATAAGAAGAGTCGACTGCAGTATGCCAAAAGTCATGTGGACAAACCACAGAAGTTTTGGGATAGTGTTCTGTGGACTGATGAAACAAAATTAGAACTGTTTGGGCCCATGGATCAACGCTATGTTTGGAGGAGGAAGAACAAGGCCTATGAAGAAAAGAACACCTTGCCTACTGTGAAGCATGGCGGGGGGTCAATCATGCTTTGGGGCTGTTTTGCTTCTGCAGGTACAGGGAAGCTTCAGCGTGTGCAAGGTACCATGAATTCTCTTCAGTACCAGGAGATATTGGATGACAATGTGATGCAGTCCGTCACAAACCTGAGGCTTGGGAGACGTTGGACCTTTCAACAGGACAATGATCCCAAGCATACCTCCAAGTCCACTAGAGCATGGTTGCAGATTAAAGGCTGGAACATTTTGGAGTGGCCATCGCAGTCACCTGACTTAAATCCGATTGAGAACCTCTGGTGGGACTTAAAGAAACAGTTGCAGTGCGCAAGCCTAAGAATGTGACTGAACTGGAGGCTTTTGCCCATGACGAATGAGCGAAGATACTCGTAGATCGCTGCAAGACACTTGTGTCAAGCTATGCTTCACGTTTAAAAGCTGTTATAACTGTAAAAGGATGTTGTACTAAGTACTAAGATTGAATGTCACTTGGGGGTTGAATAAAACTGATAATGATGTGAGCACAGAAAAGACATTTGTGGTTATTTCATTATAAATGTTATGTTATATTTGTCTGACCTACATGTGCCTCTTTGATTTAATTGTAAGCAAGATGACTGAATGATCAAAATCAATGTCAAACTGGCCAAAACACTCAATTTCAGTGGGGGTTGAATAATTTTGAACACAACTGTATACTTGCCACCGCTTGGAAGCTCCTGATATCTGACCCTCAGACGGTTGGGAAGAGGTTCTGGGTATCCACCATAGTGTACCTGACGCTGTATTGAGTGAGCCTGTGTGGAAGAGGCTCCATATCTGGTGAGTTCAATACATTATCACCTCTTTTTATCATAATATGGTAATATACCGCAACCAGAGTTGAACATTTAAGAAGGGATACACCACCCTCTATATGGCTGGAAGCTCCTAAACATAGAGCCAGGGATTTTTTGGGCTCTTTATAAATGTGAGTTTCCATATTCCTACGAGTGATTTATTTGCCATATTTAATTGGGATTTTCTGCACGATTATTTCTTCATTTTTTCTCTCCCCTCGAATCTTTTTTTTTTCCCTCTTTCTCTCACTTTTTTATCCTTTCTGGCTATCCTCTCCACTATTGAGAGACGGCAAGAGATACACAGACCAAGAAAGGAGGACTATATTTGTGCATCGCTTGAACATAAAGAGAAGTAAATTTTAAGGAATTTTTCCCACTGGTATTCATACGGTTGTATTGGATATCATTGAATTTGCACATTCGGACACTGTTGCACTTTATAGACTCTCTTATACCCATCGCACTGCTGGAATTTTATATATTGTTGCACTTTACTGTGTTCTATGGCACATTGCACTTTTATGTGTGTACATTGATTGAATATGTCACCTTAAGATTGAAGCACTTTAAGACTGAAGCACTTTATGTTGGATATACCTCTTTGTTGAAGTCTACCTTTAAATCTATTTTTGATGCGCTACAAAGGTTCTATCTATAATTTCATTAATCCAGACTAGCCGAACTCCATTTTGCATTCAAGTTTTTTTCCCATACGGTGGAATCTTTATTTTCAGTTAATCTTAACTCCTTTAGCCACCCCCTTAAACTGTGACTACTTTAATTTCCCCAATAGACATGAAGGTCTCCTCTCATCTGGCCTTCAAACACCATCTTACTTGACTCTCCCCAGACAATATGTGACCTCAGTTATTCTTATGTACTTTCTATTCCTTACATTTTCCGATGAACAGTGACACCCTTGTATCTCACTACTTTCTGATATTTTATCACATACACATTTTCACCTTCTCCCTATCCCTACAAGCACAACGCCAGTCCGATTTTCTTCTAATGTATCTCAATTACATTTCCCCTCCACCCTGTGACCTCCTTCCGTTCCTCCCTTACAACTCTCTGCAAGCAGTCAACCCCCCCTCACTTTTCTCAACTTTCACTGTGAACCCCTTACATCCTTCATATACACAGAGTGCTCACCTCTAGGACTCCTTTCAGCTTTTCTGAGGACTTCAGTGACATGGAGGCAGCAATCAAAGCATTACATTGCTGAGAAGTTATGAGAAAAACATTGCACATGTTAATAACTGCTGTTCAATTAGCCTGTCTTCATTGCACAACATATATTAACTTAAATATGGCTTCACATTTCATTGGCAATAGATGCATCTACAGAGACTAACACTAATGAACGAGACAAGAATTATTACAAGGAATGATCCATTAAATGGACCATCCAACTGATGTGAGCTCTGGATTTACTGGGCTATACTGTTGAGACATCTATACACTTAACCAGGGATCATAGATTTTCTTACCGGTGCTAGACGGGCTACAGTATCGGGAAAGTTGGAAATGAAGGCCATAGTGTTAACCCTCTCAGACAGCCTCGGGATTGAACAGAGATGGACCATGAATCTGTCCTCAGAACTGAGGTCTTCTAAGGGCTTCTTATCCCGCAGGTATTTAGAGATCTGCTGTCGTTCCCAGTCTGTTGGCAGGAATCGAGCCAGAAGCTCCAGGAAATCAAGGTTCAGGGCCTGCATATCATAGCTGAAGAAAGGTGGGAAATTCATTACTTTGGTATTGAGACAATTACAAAGCAGCTGGATGGCTTTTACCTTTGTTAATTGACAGTAAATAAATAAGTGTCCGTAGGGACAGCTTAATTTCCCTTGCGATGTCATGTCTCATTAGGCGATGTATATCAAAATGATAAATGTGATATCTCCTCAAGGGATGAACTATCACTTTGTTCCAGTGCTGGGTGCTGCCATGTACCTCCTCTGTGGGCGTTTCTTAAGGATCATCATGCAGCCCTGTGTAACTGACCCTCTGTGGCGATGTTGACGCACTGTTTCATACATCAGCACGTCGGCACTCAATTGTTTGCCAGCAGTAAGCAGACTATTATCCTGTAGGAGGGCTCTACCACTCACAGCTGTCACCTCTGGTAGCATGCTAATGGGGTGAGTAAAACAAAGTTTTGATGGGGGATTTACAGTATCCTATAACAAGGATGTGACTTTCCATTCACAGTAAAAAAAAAGTTGAGTATTTGAAGACGCCCCAATATCAACCGACACAGATTTGGATACCTTTGTAAAAATGGAGAGTCATTCTGTTAGATATTAGGGTTACGGTTAGAAATTTGGGTAAGGTTACTATTTTTGCTTGTTTAAGGCCTAGTCTTCTGCTCCATTTTTAGGTAACGGATTGTGCCTCTTCTTTTAACGCGTCTAAATTGGAGTGTCTGTTTCAAAGACGCAACTCTGTCACTGCATCATTTTTTCATTCAGTTTAAAAGCGGCTTCTTTGTCACAATAAATCTCGAGTGTATTGTGTTAATTTAAAACACTAGCTAGGGAGCGAGTCCCTATCAACTGACGCCAACATGTGCAGAGGACCTTTCATTACTTTGAGAGTCTTCACAATGCATATTTTATTGAACAACAATGGTTTGATCGTTCTGTATAATAAAGATGAGGCAGTGTTTATTATGTTTTTTTATAAATGTCTCCATCTTGATATCTAGGTCTGGTATATGCAACATACATGGTCCAGATTTCAGCACCCTGAATGTGGAGAATGTGTTGGTCGGTGATTGGGATTTAAACAAAGTGTGTTGGAAACTGTTTCGAGGATGTTCCTGTCCATACTCACTTTTGAATGGTAGTGGCGATGGCTTCAGGAGCTAGGCCTCCTTTTTTCAGGGTTATCGCAAGATTCTTGGCACGGTTAGGGTCGATCAGAGACACTTTGCTTGGTTGTTTCTGTGCAGCTTTGATCTTCTGGGAAAATGCTGTTTGGCTAGGACCTTGGGCCTTGGTCTTAAATTGGTCTTCAAAGTCACTCATATCGAGTTCCTGGTCGAGAGGATATGGTTAAGATCAGATAGTGACACACAGCTGACACCTTTATTACATATGTGATTTTATATTACTAAACACCAACGTGCAACACCATTAACTGAACAATCCTCGAGAATTTAAGGGTTGATTAAAGTCCAGAGAAAAGCATACCAACTACTTGCAAGAACAATGTTATGTTATCAACTATTTCTTCTAATAATTTCTCAATCCAAACATCTGCCTTGCAGAACCGTTCAATACACACCTGAAGCACCTTCTCATCATTCAGTTGTGTGAAGACCGTCCCATTGATTTGTGTTGGTTTCAAGGGCACCCAGTTGAGGACCTGCATCCGTAACTTTGTCTGGACAGGTTTTTTTATACTCATACCTGTTGGAAGGACAATATTAATGGAAAGGAGAAATGGACTGCATTGATGAGAAGTTTTGATTTTGTAGGTGCTGGAAATCATTTAACGGTAGAAACAAAAGTCCAAGATGAAAAAAAGTTAAAGCACTTCAGAACCATGTTTACCTGCAAGTACCGTTTGCCCGCACATTGGTAAACCAACTAACATTGTATATAAAATAAAACTTTGAAAATAAACAGCATAAGTTGTATAGATACTTTTTTTTAATTCTCTTCTTACCTTTTCCAGAAGACGCTGGAAGATTTGACGATGGCGGAATAGATCCAAAACCTAGAGGAGGAGGAGGGGGAGGTCCACCAAACCCTGATGGAGGTGGTGGCGGTGGAGGCGGTCCACCAAAACCTGATGGAGGTGGTGGTGGCGGAGGTGGTCCACCAAACCCTGATGGAGGTGGTGGTGGTGGAGGTGGTCCACCAAACCCTGATGGAAGAGGTGGCGGTGGAGGAGGTCCACCAGACCCTGATGGAAGAGGTGGCAGTGGAGGCGGTCCACCAAACCCTGCTGGAAGAGGTGGTGGTGGAGGAGGTGAGTCACCAGAGAACAACAGTATAGGTGCAGTTGGGGATGGTCCAGTAAGTGTTCCAGGAAGAGGTGAAGAAGGAGGATGGTCCACCTTTGTGTCTAGCAGTGGAGATGGTAAGTGAGCAGAGACACTGTTGACCGCTGATACTGACAGTGGTGGTGGGACAGGAATATTGCTGACCTCAGATGCAGGGAGTGGTGGTGGGGCAGGAATGCTGGTGTCTTCTGACCCTGGTTGGAGTGAGGTGGAATAGATGGTGCAAATTTCTAACGCTGGGAGTGGAGGAGGAATAGGAAGAATTCTGTTCTCTGGCAATGGTAGAGAAGAGGGAGACAAAACTGAGTGAATTATAGACTCAGAAGCTGACGGTGTGGAAGGAAGAGGACATGCAGATGCGGTTGCAGTATTTGCACTGTTGTTAGGGGCTGCATCTGTAAGCAAAAGACATAAAGTGGATTTTTTTTCCCTCTAAGATTAAATATTCTGGGTTATGCATAGTGCTAAAACATTAAACTATCCTGCATAGATCTACTGGGCTCACCTGTGATGATCTCACTATGTGAATGAATACTGCTTATCCTAAAAGCCGTTGATTCTTCTGGTGTGTTGCGGTTAGCAGGCGTTGACCTCGGGGAGACCTTTTCTACAGGAGAGTCTTCTGTACAGGTATCTCCCACAGGTTCCATCCACAGAACTCCCCGTAACTCCCTTGTATGCACAACTTTTTGGGCAGCCAACGAGGGCTGCGATGCCTTCTGGTCCTGTTGACATACAGGCAATATTTAAATCCATCTGATCATGTCATGTGGTATCTTTTGCATTGTCAATAAGTGAATATTTCTTCTGGACTGCAACTACAATAACTGTCCCAAGAACAAAACGCATAGGCAGGACACCCGTTTCATACCTGATGATATTGCTTGAGACAGACTCCTAAAATAGTCAAACAGATCTTTATAGAACTCTATACTGATATTGTTTTTCAGAGAAGCCAGGATCTTGTGACCCCCCCCCCCCATGGAGCAAATCGTTCAGCACATGGTATGCGGCAGTAGACTGAACACATGGTCATTGGGCTTGAGAAGGGACAGCTTATAGCTGAAAGGTCACGATTTACCCAATAAATTCAAACTATTTACAGACAAGTGGAGCACCTAGACCTTCTTCCTGTTTCGTATGAAATCATTGCCCCAACAGTCCATTCTATAAAGTTATGTTTGAAAACATAATGTTGCTTTTTTTGTGCAATTTCATTATTTTTTAAATAGTGGATGTTTTAGGTTATGGACTTTATACCAAAAATTTAGGAATTACAGGTCAGAAAATATAGACAGATATATATTGTGACCATATAGAAAAAGTAGCAAGATTGCTTTTAACGAATTATTGATAATACCCCATCAGTCATAGTCCACCATGTCACCTTTTCGATCATAATATTATATGGAGGAACACCGCTGGATGTCTGACACTGACATTTCATTCACTATTTATAACAGGAAAGTATTGTACTCCAATGAGATTTCTTATTTTTATTGTTAAATTTGCCTGATTTAACAATAGAAAACAGTTTTCTCTTTCTTACTTTTCTCATGCTCCCATTTGGGCCCCTATTACATTCTTCGCGCAATTTCGTTCGCGCAGCGCAAATTTTTTTGCGCGCATCGTCCAGCGTTATCTCGTGAAAATTAACGGTGGTATTCCAATCCGAACGCATTTTCTCATCCGGCCGAAAAGAACGTTCATAAAAATGACGCGCAAAACGAAGAGTAATACGCGCGCAGTAACGTAGCGCACGTAAGTCAGTGTACGGACTGTTTTTTTCGTGGGATTCAGCCAATCAGAATTAAGAACCTTAATTGACATCAATTTACCTTAATTGACTCACCTACGTTTTTGCGCCTGTCAAAGTAAATCTGAGTATACATGCTGCAGCAATAAAAAAAACACTCACAAATTCACAATTTTATTGTTTGGGTATGTGTAGAATGTGTAGCTATACTGTGCTGTATTTTTTTTTTTGTGCTGCTGTTTTTCGTTTCAGCCAGAACGTTCCGATTTGCAGTTACCACCATCTTTTCAAAGACGTTAAAATTATGCTCGCAAACGTCATTCGTAAAAAGATGAGCATCGATTGTAATACCATCCGCGTACCAGCGCACAAATGAATTTGCACTCACAATGTTAAGAATAGGACGCGCACAGTTCATCACGCTCGCGCAGGTCCATCCACGTTAAACGATAACGCACATCGTTTGCGCGAACGTTGTATTACGATGTTCTGCGCAAAGGCTTTTGCCCCTCGCGCAAATGCGCATTTGCGTGCGCAAACGAAAATGCGCGAGGAATGTAATAGGGGCCTTAGTGTCTGTTACCCTCATCTAGAGGCCAAATTGGAAAGGACAGGACATGTAGATGTTGAAACAATGTCTAAAGCACTTTGCCCATCATGCCACCATATAATTCGGTCTCTGGAGTAAGCAGGAGTATAATTATAGACATAAAAATCAGTGGACTGTTTACCTTGGCTGCAGATAATTCCTTGCGCGCTCGGTCAAGCTGCTGTTCCAGCTCGGCCACTCTCTGCATGTATTCATTTTCTGTTTGCTGCAGCTTCTCTCTTAGCTGGAAGGCAGAAAGTCACGTGAATGCACAGAGCCTATTAACTGTAGAAGAGTTGGAAATTCTGCAACTTTTGAAAAATGTGCAACCAGGTTCTTCAAAGAGCATCAGTGTTTGCCTAAGTTATGAACACCTGTGAAAAGTACTGTTGTTGCACCAAACGCCGGCATTTCACAAAACAAAAGTCTAAACTGCAGCAGGGGAAGCGTCACAGTGACGATTCTCCTGCTGCTGTTTGAATATTTCAAGCAATAAACATATGTGGGGTTCTTGTGTATAGAGTAAGCTCCTTGGTTATTTTCACCATTGCATCTCTTGGACTTTTGGGAAAAATGGATATGTGAGAAAACGGGTGAAACCACTATGTTTAGCTTCAAATGTATGGGCGCGTAATTTACACATTAAACCTATAGAACAGAGGCCAAGACCATCTACCATCATCGAGCTCGGGGGACAACCTTGTCCCTCTAAATGGTTGGAACTACATCTTCCATGATACTCCGTTACTAGGTAGGTTGGCAAAGACTCATGGTAAATGTAGTTCAAAAACATCTGGAGGACCAAAGTCCCTGACCCCTGATTGAGAAATCTGTCGTCTTAGTGTGGTTAATACAAAATATTCTCAAAAATATTGAGCTACCACCAATTAAAATGGAGTGGATATTAACTAGATTTAAAAAAAATATATATATATATTATTATTATTATTATTCTTTATTTATAAAGCGCCAGCATATTCCGCAGCGCTGATCACTTTTACCAGCTACATTGGGAATTTCAGGAAACTTGCAATGTGGCTTACATGGAAAGGTATGGGTGCTATGATGCAGACATATATGTTCAAATTGGAAATTAAATAACGATGAATTTGAAGGAGCATAGGTTACGACATTTGGTTCATTATTGGGTACCTACGTTGTCCACATATTCATGGAGTCGTTCAACTTGATCCAACGTTTCATGCTTGGCCTCTGTATCGTCGAGGAGGCTGTTCACATCAAAGAGGTTATCTAGATAGGCTTGTATCTGTACCTTCAGACGATCACTCTCCGTATGTTTGAGGGCCTGATCATCAGGAAAAGACACATTTACAGATAATTCAAGGCATTCTCCTTTCCCTCTTTGAAGGGACTTCAATTCCTCTACACTATTTTGTATATACATTTAGGTCTGCAGTGTATCTTAATTTTCTACTATATCTTCTTACATGTTGTCCATTATACAAGGCTGCCATCAGATATTCTTGAGGTCCCTCACGGAAAGACTGGCCAGGGCACCTCCTTCACTCAGCTGACCATTTACGTATATTAAAAATAAAACATTTTGCCTAATCCTGCTTAATTCATTTTACATGGAGTAGTCAATATCCCTGGTGGACCAGCAAAGCGATAAAACATGTTACAGGGAAAAAAGAGGTCACCATTTTTCTGTCTCTCCTTAGCTGAAAAGCAGCAAAAGGGCATGCAGCTGCACAAGAGGGAGCCCTTCACTGGGTACGATTTCTGATCTAAAACAGGTGACAGGGCTGAGGGTAGACACCATAAAAGGCAGGAGTTTGCAAAAGACCTTAACACAAGAATGTCACAAATACAGATTCCAGGGAGCAGGCAAGAATGGTCAAGGAGCATAAGCAATAGTTCATGCACGGGTTGTCACAAATACAGATTCCAGGAACAGGCAAGAATGGTCAAGGAGCATAAGCAATAGTTCATGCACGGGTTGTCACAAATACAGATTCCAGGAACAGGCAAGAATGGTCAAGGAGCATAAGCAATAGTTCATACACGGGTTGTCACAAATACAGATTTCAGGGAACAGGCAAGAATGGTCAAGGAGCATAAGCAATAGTTCATGCACGGGTTGTCACAAATACAGATTCCAGGAACAGGCAAGAATGGTCAAGGAGCATAAGCAATAGTTCATGCACGGGTTGTCACAAATACAGATTCCAGGAACAGGCAAGAATGGTCAAGGAGCATAAGCAATAGTTCATGCACGGGTTGTCACAAATACAGATTCAGGAACAGGCAAGAATGGTCAAGGAGCATAAGCAATAGTTCATGCACGGGTTGTCACAAATACAGATTCCAGGAACAGGCAAGAATGGTCAAGGAGCATAAGCAATAGTTCATGCACGGGTTGTCACAAATACAGATTCCAGGGAACATGCAAAAGAGTAAACCAGAAACAAAGCCAAAGTCATACACGATATATCATATGCAAGGTACAGGGTACAGACAGAAGAATCAACCAGAAACAAAGCAAATGGATATACACAGATAGATATACAGAAACTCAATTCCAAGGTGCAGGTACTCAATGGGTATAGACCTATCCTGACCCAAGGAGCAAGTGTACGGCTGAGCAGGTCATGTGACCGCAGACTATCAGCCCATGAGAGATGGTCTGCAGTGCCTGAGCCTGAAATCTACCTAACTGATGAATCCCTGCTCCCACCACCAGGGGGCAGGGCAGAAATGTGACAACCTCTACCTGGTGCAGACCTTACTAAATCGCTCCCTCAGTGAGGAATTGGTGTTTTTAACGGCCACAGATGGCACAGCCCACTGTGAAACTTGTTGGTTTCTTAGTGGGCTAGTCCCTGGTGGCACTGAGTGACATTTCCATTCGGGGCACTTAGTCAAGCTGCACAGGGTTTGCGAGGGCCGTAGACTCTTGTAACATCTGTGTCCCTTAACATATCATTGGCTGTCACCCCCTGTTTGCTGCCCTGTCATTATGTAAAATGATGGACCTACCTCAAGATACTCATCCAGGCCTAATTGAGAGAACTCCTGTTGAAGGAAGACTCGGAAATTCATATTCTTCACAGAATGAACCACTATGTTAATGAACTGCATGCAGGCCACCTATAGTCAGATGTAGAAACATTGTATTCAAATACATATACAATGACAAATATTGATGAGCAGTACATCAACATAATGAGGATGATGAAGAGAAAGAAGCCTTCCCATTCAAGACTGGAAAACTCAAACCCAATTCATAGATAAGTCCTCCCATCCAAAAACACCCCACCACCCAAAAAAAGGACACACTGTAATGGTAATTTGGCAATTTTATTCACACTGCTTCTTCCCCGTGTAAATACCTTTTGTGGAAATGTACAAAAATAGGTAGCTTAAAATGTAAAGGACTTTGCGTGTACAGCTTGCACTCACTACCCATCTTACCATAAAGTCGATGTTTGAATCTTCTGTCCGGAAATATTCCATGAGCTTCTCGAAGCGAGATTTTTCCCCACAGACCTGCGGAGACCAGAATCATTGAAAGTTTTCTAGCCCCTATTAAGCATATAGGAATACCAAATTTTATCATCTTTGTCTTGAATACTGTTTCTTTGTGGGGATTTAATTTTATTACAAAAATAGAAGTGAACAAGAAACAGATGGTGGTCAAAAATAACATATACTGCCCTTATCTGGATTCAGAAGTACGATGACCATTGCAAGCACTCTCACGTACTAGATAGCGGAGCACAAAATTAATTTAGGCTTCCTTAGTCTGGCTACTTTGTATATAGATTCAACAATGTATCCTATTACATGCTGGAACGAGTAACCATTTGGCCAGATTGATATAAGGCAAATAGGCAACTGACCCTTGCTTTTCCTTTTGTAAATTGCTACGCTTGGCCTGCAAAGTTATAAATCACCAGACAACATAGTAAAAACCAACACTCAACACAGACGTAACCCAGGTCCGCAGGAAGGGGATAAGTACTATACTTTGAGTATATCTCTTGTTTTTTCATCTATTGTACCATCACAGTCTATACTATGGTTCCTACCCTTTTATATTCAAGGGATTGAAGCATTCCATTATTGGAAGGGCATTTGGGTGGCCGGTAATTACCCAGAAGCACACTACCTTGAACCGGGAGAGTTCTACTCCATGCTATTTAAAGAAGAAGACATTATGGACACACCATTGGGAATTGTGACCCAACTTTAAAAAGGAACATTGTCATCAATGACACTATCTCTTTATTGTGTTTGTTTCCCATTGATGGTTGAGTGACAAGGACCATCCAAGTGTGTATCAGCAATTTCCATTATAGCATTTATCAGAGCTACCCAGGTTTTCTGCTTTGTATGTATCTATAACCAGGAATCAGAATGTCCAATCGCCTGCTCGCATTTGGCGAGTGAAAATGCACAGGGAGGCAGCATGATAAATGATATTGTGCTGCCAGTGCTGCATATTGCAGCCGCAGCCGTATTTCTTTTCTTCTTTCGGGCACCGCTGGAATATGCAGCACAGACAGCGCACTATAATTTAGTGTGCTGCCTACGTGTCCATTTCCACTCGCTCTCACTTAAGTTGTATCTGGGGTCTGATGTCAAGGTATTCTTGTATCTGGTGTCTGATGCCTGGGTATTCATGTATCTGGGGTCTGACGTCTGGGTATTATTGTTGTTGTTTGTTTTTCTAACTTTATTCTGAATAAAAAATTAAACCGTTTAATTTCATATGATAATTTACGATGGTGTGTTTAGGGGCTGAGTTAAGGGCAGGGTAGGTGGGGCAACTGGTGGCGAGTAACTCTTACGGCCTGGCTAGTAGCGCGAGAGTTGAAATTTTAAGTCCTGATCTATAGTTACATACAGGCAGGGCCGGATTAACATAGGGGCAGATGGAGCAGCAGCTCCAGGCCCATGCCCCAGAATAGGCCCAGACAAAAAATAACAATGTCTGCATTTATGAACATGTGGACCCCATTATCTCCAACACCGTAGCAGCTACAGGGTCATATGAGGTATCACTGGAAAGGCCAGAGTATGCCCTTTCCAATGATACCAAACATGGTTTTATGTAACAATAAAAATAAAATAATAAATATTACTTTATTTTTTCTTTCTAACACAGCAATACTTTCCACTTTTCAATTATAAAGTGAACAATGATGCTGCACTAACTCATCATCTCAAGTGTGGAGGTGATGGCACGATCCGTTATTACGTATTGTTGCACCAAAAACCTAAACCACTGCACTGCAGCAAAGTGCACTGGGGGGTGACTTTGGAACGCTGCGTTACTAATCTTTACACCTCACAAGGTCAAGGGAGGTGTCATTGGACAGGTCAGCGTTTGGCCTTTGCATTAATACCAAACATGACCATGTAAAATCTAAAAGGAAAACCCCAAAACTTTTTATCTTTTTATTTTTAGTTCCAATGCAATGACATTGTCCATTTGTCACTTATTAAATGAGCAATACCACTGCCATTACTCACCTTCTCATTTCCCACGCTGGGAGCAAGACCAGTGTTTTATACATAGTCATATTATTCAAAAAACACAAGGGAAATATTTCATTTTTTTGGTTAAAATTTTATATTTTCTCAGAAAAATGCAGTAACAGGATCCCATTTAAAAAAAATTAACAAGAATTCCCTATAGAATATATAACCACAAGGGTTTGGATGATAAAATATGAAAAAATTATTTTACACGCTTTAAATGATTTAAATCTGAATGTAAATTTACTCACACAGTATCTGCCTGGTTAGATATATCAGTATCTGCACTATAACCTAAAATATGCTTTAATTTCACTAAATTCCAAAAAAAAGCCACCAAAATCTTCAGCTCCAGGCCCATAGAGATCTTAATCCGGCCCTGCATACAGGGTTATTCAGAGAGCAGTGAAAAGCAGGAGAATGACTGGAGAATGGAAAATTCTAGGTCAACATAGCCAAACCAGAAAAATTCTCCCATTTATCTCACTTTCCAAATCGTCCTATTTTGACCTAGAATTTTCCATTCTCCAGTCATTCTCCTGATTTTCACCGCTCTCTGAATAACCCTGATAGTCTCCCTTAAAAAGGTGTCTGGCTCCTTTCACTCCAACCAAATCATAAAGGCTACACTTTGGCACCAGGAATAAAAATACTGAAACAAGGAAATTGGGACAATTCGTTGCTCACGCACCATGATTTTAATTTGAGGTGGATTCCAAAAATGAAAGCTACAGTTTTAAAAGCTCCCCTCCCCACCCCCCTCAATTAAGATTTTCCTGTGGTCCAGCGATCATGGATCTCTGGTATAGAATCGTTGATGTAGTCACTAATCGCTTTCATCCTTAAAATGTAAACCAGGGATCTCAGACTCTGCCCCCCCATCCAAGAGGTTTATTTCCTACAATTCCCAGAATTCTTTGCAGGCAATAAGTGACCAGAGTGTCATGGGCGTTGTAGCCCAGAAACATCTCAGGGGCCAGAGTTTGAGATTCACGTTGGAGACTTTCTTGGCGGGATATTGTCCCCTTACATTTTGACCTATTTATCATTTTTCATATTTTTTTAATCATTGTTGATTATTTGAGACTGTGGGTTTCTTTTCTTGCATGTAAACGTTGCTTTTTTCGCAGGGGAAGAATGAACAGGCACAAATAACTGTGGGAGGTTTGTGGCTTCAGGGGGAAGTCTAACAATAGAGTAAATGGTCCTGTACACACTCAGTTGTGAAGAGGCGCTCTGGAGGAAACAGTTCTATTTCAGTACAGTCAGACATACAGATAGCCTCAATAACAGCACAATTTAAGTTCTACCCTTAAAAGACAAATTATATACAGTGGCAAGAAAAGTATGTGAACCCTTTGGGATTACGTGGAGTTTTGCATGAATTGGTCATAAAATGTGCTCTGATCTTTATCTAAGTCACAACAATTTGAAAAACACAGTCTGCTTAAAATAATACAACACAACCATTATATGTTTTCATGTTTTTATTGAACAGAACATGTAAACATTCACAATGCAGGGTGGAAAAAGTATGTGAACCTTTGGACTTAATAACTGGTTGACCCTCCTTTGGCAGCAATAACCTCAACCAAACGTTTCCTGTAGTTGCAGATCAGACCTGCACAACGATCTGGAGTAATTTTGGACCACTCCTCTTCACAAAACTGTTTCAGTGTAGCAATATTCTTGGGATGTCTGGTGTGAATCGCTCTCTTAACCACTTCGTTGCGGAGGACGCGCTCGGCGCGTCCTGCCGCAGGAAGGGTTGGCTGCGGAGGACGCGCTGAGCGCGTCCTCCCGAAGCAGCCTGCGATCGGCCGGATTCCGGCCGATCGCTGTGCCCCCCAGTGCGGGCTGACATCTTGGATGTCAGCCTGTCAATCCGGGACCGCCGCGGGCACAATAGATGTCATCGCGGTGGCGCTATGACATCTATTTCAGGCGCCCCCCCGCGTGTGCGGAGGAGGCGCCTGAAAGGGAGGGGGGAGGTCCTTCCGATCGTGTTGTCCTGAGCTTAATGCCAGGCACCGTTTGGAAGGGCACAGCCTGCCCTTCCAAATGGTACCTGGCATTAACCCCTGGGGAGCCAGATCACGAATCGGCGCTGAAAAGCGCCGGTTCGTGATCCTTTCCCGGAGCTGGCCGACATCTTGGATGTCGGCCAAGCCTCCGGGAACTCCCCCTGAGGACTGGCGTCATCGTGCATAGCACGATGATGCCAGTCCTGGAGTTAACCCCTAGCTGCCACCAATGGTGGAGATAGGGGGTTCCAATGAACCCCCTATCTCCCGATCCGTGGCAGCTAAGGGTTAAAATTTGGTACTGTTGGATCGGCCAGAGCATGGCCGTTCCAACGATACCAAACACGACTGTGAAAAAGTTTTAAAAAAAAATAAACAAATATTTAAAAAAAAAATATAAAAAAAAATCTAGTTTTTTTTCTTTTTTTTGGTTTGTTAATGCAGCAATATTGTTCCCATTTCAATTATAATGGGAACAATGATGCTGCACTAACAATTTTTTATGCGGTGCGTTTGTTAAAAATCGCGTAATTTTCCCCAAAAAAAAAATGTAACGAGACCCCATTTCTAATTTTTTTAACAAGCGCACCCCATACAAAATATAACCGCAATTGCTCGCATCTTAAAATGTGAAAAAAAAACACTTTACACGTTGTAAATTATTGAAAATTCATATTTTATTGCATTTTTTGTTATAATATACAGACAGGTCATGACGTATACATATAATAATGACATATTATGAATCTGCCGAGTCTGACGGAAAGAACGATATATAATATGTCTGGGTCATATACGAAAATAAGCCTTCAAAACACGTTTAAACATGATGAGCAAAACCGGTAAAAATGACCTCAGCACAGAGGCTGGAAAAGCCTCAGCAGCGAAAGGGTTAAGTTCATGCCACAGCATTTCAATCGGGTTGAGGTCAGGACTCTGACTGGGCCACTCCAGAAGGCGTATTTTGTTTTGTTGAAGCCATTCTTTTGTTGAATTACTTCTATGCTTTGGGTCATTGTCCTGTTGCATCACCCTTCCTCTGCGGAGCTCCAGTTGGCGGACAGATGGTCTTACGTTTTCCTGCAAAATGTCTTGATAAACTTTGGAATTCATTTTTCCATCAATGACAACAATCCGTCCAGGCCCTGAGGCAGCAAAGCAGCCCCAAACCATGATGCTCCCTCCGCCATGTTTTACAATGGGCATGAGGTTTTGATGTTGGTGTGCTGTGCCTTTTTTTTCGCCACACATAGTGTTGTGTGTTTTTTCCAAACAACTCAATTTTGGTTTCATCTGTCCACAGAATATTTTTCCAGTAGTGCTGTGGAAGATCCAGGTGCTCTTTTGCAAACTTCAAACGTGCTGCAATATTCTTTTTGGACAGCAATGGCTTCCTCCATGGTGTTAATATTTTCCTTATTGTAGATGTGTCAACAAAAATGTTAGCATTTGCCAGAGATTTCTGTAAGTCTTTAGTTGACACTCTAGGATTCTTCTTTACCTCATTAAGCATTCTGCGCTGTGCTCTTGCAGTCATCTTTACAGGACGACCACGTCTAGGGAGAGTAGCAACAGTGCTGAACTTTCTCCATTTGTAGACAGTCTGTCTTACCGTGGACACATGAACATCAAGGCTTTTGGAGATACTTTTGTAACCCTTTCCAGCTTCATGCAAGTCAACAATTCTTGATCGTAGGTCTTCTGAGAGCTCTTTTCTGCGAGGCATGGTTTCACATCAGGCAGGGCTTCTTGAAACCAGTAAACCAAAAACTGGTGTGTGTTTTTAAAAGGGCAGGACAGCTTTCAGCAACACATCCAATAATATCACACTGATTGGACTCAAGGTTGGCTCACTCCTGGCTCCAATTAGCTCTTGGAGAAGTCATTAGGCTAGGGGTTCACATACTTTTTCCACCCTGCACTGTGAATGTGAATGAACATGTTCTGTTCAATAAACACATGAAAACATATAATGTTTGTGTTGTATTACTTTAAGCAGCCTTGTGTTTTTCAAATTGTTGTGACTTCCCAAAGGGTTCCCATACTTTTTCTTGCCACTGTATGCTATACGTGTTGTTGTTTTTTGTTACTTTTATTTGCCCTTTGGAATCTCTAACAGTTAACCTAGTTGCCACAGCCACTTCTTTAATTCTAGTGAAATCCTCTCTACCCATTTTACAACACAATAGTAACTTAAAAGTCACTTTATAGAAAAGGAAATTGTTTACAATATATATTTACTCATAGCATGTTGAATTTTCACTGAAATTCCAGTTCCTACTTTGCCTTTTATCTGTATTATGCAAGGCCAAATGGAAACAATCTTTTTCTGACTGCCTTGTTTTGACCGTTTCCTACAGTTTCTGCATACTCCTGTCATGTATTAACGTGAACGTGTGAGCCCGATAAAACTTGACGTTATAGATAGAACAAGGCAGCACATATACTTGAAGGTGAGTAGATGTCCCTCTTCTTTTTTCTTGCCAGTCTCCACCATGGACTTGTTGCCTGCTTGGGTTGTAGTAAAATACGTTAGACAGGCCTAATGCCGGCCGGCTTTTAATGTGTCTGAGTTAGAAGATGTGGCGCATATGAAGGAAGGTATGTAATTGGTTGGACGTCCCTCTTCTTCTCTCTAGATTTCTTTGAGAACCTGTTGCCTAATTGGATCTTTGCAAAGGGCATGCAGACAGTTCCAAGCGCACAGTCTGCATTATTTCTCCCCATTCTTAGATTTTGTCACAAGGCGTTCTTGGTTTTGATCTTGACCCTCTCGTGCTTTTGGTGTTTATTTTCTATAAAGCGCCAACATATCCCACTGTACTTTACTAGCTGTAACAACTCTTACATGCATGTGATGGCAAATATTGGAAAATGGGGACAAGAAGAAGAGGCCCTAATCTAATCCAACAAGCTATCAACCATCAACAGCAAAGATTTCCTTGCCTCTCACCTGCATGAAATAGTTGAAAGCTGAGAGAATAACCTCATGTCCACCTCGTACCAAACAAACAGCTGCAAGGAGCTCCAAAACAAGCGCCTTTGTTCTGTTAGAGACACAAAAAAACGAATAATGACATGGTAAAGGATAATGTGGCGAGATAGGATGAAGATGCAAGAATAGCATTGGAAAGCGAGATATAAATTATAAAGTGAAGGTTTGAAATAGTAATCCCTTTACTATCAGAATTGACTATACTCTATCTGTAAGGTACTTCCTGGTACCCCAACATTGAGTATAGTTGTTACGGTGTTCCACAGGAGCAATGCAGAAGAATTTTTTTATTGCAAAAGAAATTTGCTTGCATTTAGACACCAGAACATGCCTTTAAGGTTTTAGCAGCGTGGGCATGATGCTTAGGTGCTAACGCTCTTTAAAACCAGCTAGGAATGTGTCTAACGGACATCTCCCCAGCAGATCCTGCACGGAGACTTGAATTGCAGTCATTTCATTTGGCCAGCAGATGGCGAAATCTGCCTTCTAGGTTATTACAGTAAGGAATACATTGTGAATGTTCCCAAATATTTCTTACGGTTTAATTAAAAACTATTTTTTAAAAATGGATTCCAGACAGTTTTCATGAAAATCCCTTGGTAGTGAAGGCGTTATGGTACGTGTGAATGGTCGCTACCTTGTGATCAGCCTTTTTAACAGAGAGGTAAAGACACTGGGAATTAAATATTTTACAATCAAGCATTGCCAATGTTTGAGGCAAAAATCACTAACGTTTACTCAAACAACTGTATTTTCACTAGCCTTAACTCTAATTCTAACTCAATCTATTAGGGATGTGCATGATTTTTTTTTTTCGTTTCGTTTCTTTCCGGGTATTTTTTTTTGTTTTGTTTTTGACAGGTTTTGGACCGGCTTTATTTTGTATCGATTCGGTGATTCGGATCGAAACGGCGATTCGGAACAGTTAGTTTTTGTTTTTTTTATCAATTATTTTGTTTTATTATTATTCTTTATTTGAGAATGGGAAGTAGATTACTACCAATAGAATGAAAGTTTCTTTACTTGCACCGAACAGGGAATTACGTGGCTATTCAGAAAGCAGGCAGTTTGCCAAGTTTTGTTGAATTGCCAGCGAAATACAGTGCTGTTCAGCGACAGTGAAATCCCCATAGAGAAGCAATGGTTAATCTATTCAGAGAACGCCGAACAGCAGAGAAATGTCATTGTAATGACCAGATTTTCTGTGGTTTCATTCGACAGGTTTAATCAGGCGAAGTTTCAATGTTAAAAATACTCCCGTTTATTAGAAAATCTATTAAACCGATTTATTCTTCTAATCTGCAGCAAAAATTCTCTTAATTTTTATTAGGAATTTTTAGGCATTTTCCTTGATTTTTTTCAGCAATTTTTTTTTCCGATGGTCTGTTACAGAAAACCCCCCAGCTTTTTTATTATTATTCATAGGACCTTATTTGTTAATTCCAGACATTTTCGTCCAGTAGGTTTTTTGCAAAGAGCGTTTCAAAGTTGAATCTTTCAATGTGTTTTTTTTTTTTTCGTTCATTACGGCGGCTGGTCGGCTTTTTTTCTGATGTGTTTGGGATTTTTTCAGCGGTTTTGCATATGATGGTTGCTTTTTTTTGGATGCATGCAGTTTTTTTCGGCAGTTTAGCGGCTTTTTCACGTTCGAGGTGGTGGTTTTGCGGTGGACTTTCAATGTGGTCAGCAGATTTTCCCTGCACTTTGGGGACCCTGTGGTGAATGCTGAATTCACTGCAGGGTCGGGGAATTTGATTCCCTAAAGAGCAGTGAACGAGAGAGCATTGACATGTCGGTGACATTTCAATGCTTTCTGAATAACCCTGACAGTGTGTGACAGAGAAAGTCATGGAATGACAACACAATCAAGGACAGCTTTGGCACGATAGGGGTGGGAGGAAATGGTGAAGATATCAGGGGGGGGGCTTGTTAAAATGTTATATTTTATATTCACAGATCCCCCATATTGACTATATATATTTTCACAAATTTGTAACTTTTTTCTCACCGTGGATTTTTGTTGCAGAGTCCGAGTGTGATGTGATTGACACAAGACGTGTTAGACAACACCATGGTGAATCCAGACTGCAAAGCAAGAAAAAATAAAAGCACTCATGACTCATGCCTCGCTGTTCAGGATTCCTACCTTAATGTTCTTATAAATGCAGAAACAGCACAGCATCACCTAAACGTAGGCCAGCATTCAATGACAGTGACATCATAAATGCATTTGGCTCTGAAACTCAAGACCATCAATTGTGAACCCCGGTGTTGTAAGAGTGCTAGAAACCACTGAAAATGTATCGACAGGTTCTATGTTAAGAATGATAAATGAATATATGAATATCTGCTAAATAACAGACAAGCATAAGACATGTTACGCCATGGTCGACAACATACCTGGTAGTTCATTATTGCCCGGAGGCACATGATACAAACATGTACAGCCTCTGTTGTGTTCACGTGTTTGGGGATCCTCAATGTTGCCCTGTGAATGTACCTGTTAAGAGAGATGATCAATGTCCTCCAATGTCTCATGCAGTACAGTTGTTGTTTCTCTATAGAACTACATTATTGCTCAAGAGAAGTATAATGAACATGTAACCAATGAGCTGTACCTAGCAGAGATTTTGGAAAATTTACGACATAAGGACAGGAGTAATACACCTGAGATTCCTAAAAATCAGCTGCTATTGGTCCTTTATTACCAAGAATACCCAAGGTGCATCATACTTCAAGGAGAATAACCCACTAGCTTCCAAGTAGATGGTCTCTACTTACTTGACTGTCTGGTTCCGTATACGGTTGGGGGTACTTGATGGACTGGTAGAAGCAGAAGACTTGTGTAAATCCTCTAAGGATCTGTGTAACAGTTTATTTTTTTCCGTCATCCCATTTTCTGAGCTTTCTAAATCATTCCTAAAGTAGAAAGAGAGCGAGGCAGACGGTTGATAATAAAATTAATGATAAAAGAGTCCGAGGGGAAATAAAAATTGAGAAAGCAGTAGAAGCGCCCAGATTAAGAGAACACAAGACATTATAAGGGGACGCACTGAGCATCAGACCATGGGGTGGATCTAGGCGAGGGTATAGAAACAGGACAAAGTAGTAGTGAAAGTGCAGAATATACAGTATAATATATAAAAAAGCTACCTTAAGAGCTCTTCAACTGTGTTTTAAACATTACATGTTTAATACGCAACCCACACATGTAAGTGCTCCTGAAGTGAAACTATGCTTCAAGTAAAACAAAGTATCACACACACATAAATAACCCTGAGTGCTTCTCCTTTTTACTCTACAGTTCCTACTTCCTCAGTAAAACTCTAACTATCAGAAGCAACATCCCAACACAAGATAGTTATCTGCCACCTCCACTCCCACAGGTCCCCTCTGCCACCCTCTGCCGCTTCCTCCCAGCCACTGAGGAGGAAGTCAATTCCTTATTGTCCTCCTCACATCTCACCACGTGCCCGCTCGACCCCATTCCCTCACATCTAATTCCTCCCCTCTCCTCCTCCCTCACCCCTGCTCTCACACACATCTTCAACCTATCTCTCTCCACTGGCTCCTTTCCATCCGCCTTCAAACACGCGCTAGTTACCCCTTTACTAAAGAAACCATCCCTAGACCCCAACTCTCCATCCAACTACCGCCCTGTATCCCTGCTTCCCTTCACATCAAAGCTCTTAGAAAAACTAGTCTTCAACCGCCTCTCCCTCTTCCTGACCTCCAATTCCCTACTTCACCCCCTGCAATCTGGCTTCCGTCCCCTACACTCAACTGAAACTGCCCTCACCAAAGTCACCAACGACCTCCTAACTGCTAAAATACACGGCCACTATTCTATTCTCATCCTGCTTGACCTCTCGGCTGCTTTTGACACTGTTGACCACCCCCTCCTTCTACAGACCCTCAACTCTCTGGGTCTCGGTGACACTGCACTTGCTTGGGTTGACTCCTATTTATCCAACAGGTCCTACTGTGTGTCCTTTGCTGGTAACTCCTCCTCTTCATTGCCTCTATCTGTTGGTGTACCTCAAGGCTCTGTCCTTGATCCTCTGCTCTTTTCCATCTACACCTCCTCCCTGGGCAAAATCATCAACAGCTTTGGCTTTAATTACCACCTCTACGCTGATGACACTCAGATCTACCTCTCTACCCCTGATCTCTCTCCCCCTGTCCTTTCAAAGGTCAGTGACTGTTTATCTGGCATCTCCTCCTGGATGGCCTCCAACCACCTAAAGATCAACATGTCAAAGACTGAGCTCCTACTTATTCCTCCCTCCAATGCCTCCCCACCTCCTGACTTCTCTATCACGGTGGAGGGTATCACCATCTCCCCATCAAACCAAGTTCGCTGTCTTGGAGTTACACTTGACTCTGCTCTTTCCTTCATCCCCCACATCCAGTCTCTTTCCTCCTCCTGCCGATACCAACTGCGTAATATTTCCAGAATTCGGCCATTTCTTACCGCTGTCACCCCAACAACTCATACACGCCCTGGTAATCTCCGACTCGACTATTGCAATAATCTCTTATCTGGCCTCCCTCTGTCCCGCCTCTCCCCCCTACAATCCATCCTGAACGCCTCCGCCAGGCTAATTCACCTCACCCGCCGCTCTGTCTCTGCCGCTCCCCTCTGCGAGTCCCTTCACTGGCTCCCCATCACTGCAGAATTAAGTTCAAAATCCTTATCCTTACCTACAAAACCCTCACTAACTCAGCGCCCCACTACCTGTCCTCACTAATCACCAGATACACCCCAGCCCGCTCCCTAAGGTCAAACAGTGACCTGAGCCTAGCTTCTCCCCGCATCACCTCTTCCCATGATAGACTGCAGGATTTCTCACGCGCAGCCCCACTCTCTGGAACGCTCTCCCTCGTACTGTCAGACTTTCCCTAACTTCTCTTCCTTCAAACGCTCCCTTAAAACATTCCTATTTAGGGAAGCCTACCACCCAACTCACTGACGCAACCATCAATCACTCTCACCTTACAGTCCTCTCCTGTTTCCAACCCCAACCCTCCTAGATTGTGAGTTCCTACGGGAATAGGGCCCTCATCTCCTCCTGTACTGTTTGTCAAATGTTGTTCAATGTATTGTAACCCTTTCTATACTGTGCTTATTGTACAGCGCTGCGGAATATGCTGGCACTTTATAAATAAAGAATAATAATAATACAGTTCCTGGTCTTAATTACAGACATTTTCTAATGTCCCCTTCAGCAGACGTACAGATAAGGTTGTGGTAGGGGATATCTAGGCATCCTGGACATCTGCAATCAGACTGATTAAATTGTTTGTGAGTGGAAGATATGTTTTTTCTCTAGGTTTACAAAACCATATCTGTGGGAGTTGTATAAAATATAGTAAAGGGATCCGTCTGCACAGTGTGAGCCCTCAATTTTATATGTATTATAATTTATTTATACTAGAATGCATTTAGAATTTTATCATTTATAACACCCTGCTCTCTTCTTACTCTGAGGGGGGCTCAGAGGGCTGAATCAGCTATCCAAGTGCAGGGGCTTAGTCAACCCAGAACCTCAGGTCAGGGATCCCGCAGTTCAGGTTTCCTGGACTTTGAGTTCTATTGGTACCAACCCCATCCATTGGGATCAAAGCCTTCCTGCATTGAGAGCCACTGGATTGGCTCGAGAGATCACATGACATGCTGAGCTGGAAGTATGTCAGAACACACAGATCAGAGGGAGATCAGCACTGTATTTAAGTGAATTTTTAAAGGAAACTAAAGGGTTAAAAGGGAAGAGTTACTGTTTAACCCCTCAGGTTTCTACTCCGTCCTGTTTTAACCCTATACTATCCTTCTAAGGGCTATATTTAAAAGCTATACCTGTTTGAATTCAAACCAGAGCGGTATCACAACTATAAGGGTGAGGATTGAGGTAACAAGTCAAGTAAATATAACACTTCACAAACACATTCATTCTGCAGATACTCACATAGAATAACATTGTGTGATTGATAGATATTTCACCAATACGTCAAGGCCACCAACTTCCTCGCTCAGGAACTCCTCGACCCACCTTTAACATCAAGATATTGTCAGGGAAAGAAATACATTTAGATATAAAAAAAAAAAAAAGTAAAGTAAGAAGGTTATCAAATTGGACCAAGACACCTAAACAGGTCATGCTAAGCAGTTTATTCAGAAATTAACTGTGTTTGGTGATGTTGCAAACACTGGCGTAAATCGCTGATGTTGCAACGGCAACAAACGCCAATGCTTCACAGAAGAAAAATCAAAAACAGCTGCAGAAGAACTTTCTTTGTGAAGCTCCTCCAGCTGCTGGTTGGGTTTTTCTCTTGTGAAGTGCTGCTGTTTGTCGGTGTTGCAACAACACCGGTGTTTGCAAAATCTGTGTATATCGGTCATATCTGTCATTCATTTTTTCACTCTACGTGGGGCGTACTCAGTTTCACAACCTATACTATGTTTTTAGAGATTACATTCTACAAGAAAGATGCGTCGTGTTTTTAACCAAAATTGGAAATATTGGCAATTATATTTTAGACAAAAGTTAAAAAAAATTAAGAAATCGACTTGTGCCATTTTGACTTGAATTGTAAAGGTGCTTGCTCAACCCCATGGGCTTGAAAATGTTTTCAGAATGTCTTTCAAAATGTTATTTATTTATTTGTTTATAAAGTATTTTACCAGGAAGGATACATTGAGATTTCTCTCGATTTCAAGTATGTCCTGGGTTCAAGAACATTATTGTTTCAGTATGGTATGGAAAGATAATATCTTCCGGGTAATATCCGTGTGACCAGCCTCACCCAATGTGATTTGTCCTTAGTGAGATTTCCAGCTTTTGAAGGACCTTGGTGGACTCTTGGACGCGTTTCTTGAACTAAAAAGGAACAGAAATCCTGATTTCAAACGAATGTCATACAGTGTCATTGTCAAGGCGACGTTGAACGGTGACAGCCAGGTGTATTAATGGATGTTGTATTTGGTCAGTCATTGAGCAGGGAATTGGTGGTGGGGACTCGGTGAGGAAATGCAAGTTTTCAAGGCCAAACAGTGATGCTAAATCAATACACAGGCGTGTCGAAAATGTTAAAATTCAGCAATTTTAACTACAATTTCACATCAATTCACTTCCTAGTGAATAAAAGCATGCATCTGTGTGCCTGTGTGCGTCATACTTAAATGCACAATCACATTAGTCAGACTGAAGGTTTATAAAATGTGTAATTTTAGCAGATTAATGGGTATCGGTCCATGTATCAATATTGTATATTTCTGAAAATGTTTAAATTTTCCTCGTAAAAAAAGTTTATATGAAAGGTTTTTAATTTGTATCACATAGAGGGACAGAGAAATCATTATGAAATAGAAACAAGACAGGATTATTTTAGCAATTCTTCTGCTACTTGGAATCATACTGATATTTTTAATGTTATTTATAAAGTGCCAACACATTCTGAAGTGGCGTACAGTTAGAAAGACAGGGATAACACATCTAAAAGACAAGTCAACATTAAACAAACACGTGGGAACTTATCATCTGATACCTTCTAGATATAGGATTGTTCCCCCAATTTTAATGCTTAACACTAGTGAACAGAGGAGTTTGAACATGTGACACATATGGGGATATTCACACAAATACAAAGTGACCTACCATGCGGGTGAACCCTCCTGTATCCACGAAACTCCGCAGTTTCTGTATGTATGCCGCTGGGGGATCCTTAACTTGAAATCGTTCCTTTGAAGAAAAAAAAGATTTGAGGTGTAACATCACAAATAGAAAGAAAACCGAGACTTGCAGGTTTGGCACATTTGTATATGGTTGTGTTAGAGAAACCGCTACTAAATAAGACCTAAACTTCAATTTATGTACTTGAAATTGATTGAAGTGACTGTACTTCTTTAAGACTCTGGACACCTGCCCTGAAATCACTTTTGGGAGGATGTGGAAAGAAGGTTCTGGTGGGTTTGACCATTTATATTATTCCCTGACCCTCTCGTGTGTCCACGTCAGCCTGTACGCCTTATAGGTACAATCTGTGTTTATAGGTTACTAATATTATTATTGTGTATCATGAGGTCCCTTTCCACCCCCCTCCCCGGTAACAGAATAGGTTGTTTTACAGAGGTGACAGATTTGAGTAGTCATTGTTTTGCCTAGAAAAACATTGCCCTTCCTATCAGATTTATGTATTTGTGCTATCTTTTATCCAATTTAGCTCAATGTCCAAGCTGTGATTATGATGTGCTGTATAGTTTTGTCTTTTGTTTGCGTTTGCCACCAGAGGGTTATGCTGGAGGATGTCACCAGGATGTCACCTTCCATTGTTCTCCTGGTCTCTCCTTGCACTCTAAGTAATTTGGTTCATATGTGTCATTATAGCCCACTTATTTTTCCCACAGATCTGAGTCCAAGTCCTATCTCACTGCTGTTGAGGAATGCTATAATTACTATTTTATCTTAGCAGTCCTTAAACTTCTGTTAAGGACTGGAGAAACCATGAAAGATCGCTGATGGGACTGGAGAAACCATGAAAGATCGCTGATGGGACTGGAGATCCAGTATCTTGCAAGGGAATGACATTAGCAGATAGTCCTTGATACTAAAGATGCACCGAAATGACATTTCTGGACCGAAACCGAAAATACAGGATGTGCTCGACCAAAACAGATGGTTTTTTTTTAAGAGGCAAAGTGTAGCACATTCTTCCTCCCTTTGGTATTTATCAACATCTTTGCTTACAGTCTATCTTGCCTTCACCATCATCCCATGGAACAAATAAGAGGCCCATCAGACCTCGACTAGGATTGGAATGACAGGCACATAAATGACTTCTTTGTCTCCAAAACATTGCATCACTCTACCTCTAGCCAGGAAAAACTTCCAGTTTTATGCCATCACATCTTGTTGATCTACCCCTTATCCTCACAAACCCTTCAACAAATCAACTAACTCCCACATTTGAAAAATGCCAAATTTATGATTACTCACCTGATCGCACACCAGTTCCCATTTCTTGTCCTGGTCATAATTGCGAAGGACATTCAGCTTGTCTGGGGGGAGGTTCATGGTATTCTAAATGTAAAGCAGAGGGGGGGGGAGTTTGAGACTCAAATCAACACATCTATGACTTATTATTCTGTATTTATAAAGCGCCAGCATATTCCGCAGCGCTGTACAATGGGGGAGTGCAGACATGAGACATACTAGAACACATAAGAAGCAGATGGCCCTGCCCTTAGGATAATTGTCCTACTGATACAGCACTTTACACAAGTGCTCAGCTAGACATCCCATGAGCTTACAGTCTAAAGGACAGGGGTGAGTGAAACAGAAGGTGTGCTGGGGAGTGTGGATCTGGTGGCTAGAGAGAGAATAGCAAGCCACAGGTTGATTAGAATAAAGTGGCTACAGGTGGAGGGGAATGAATAAGTTTGGGCCTGGGGCGGGTGGCACGGCAGAGTCTGGAGTTGTGGCTGTGTGTGATGAGCTGAATGAAGGAAAAGGCAGAGCTGTTAGCAGAGGGGCTCTGTATGCAAGCAGGTAATGAGATGGAAGGGGAGGAGGAGGAGGTGGGGAGGGGAGGCAGAAGCATGGTGGGAAAACAAAAGTTTTTTGTACCATCAAATCCTAACAAAAATGGAGGGAAGATATAAAATCTCCATTATCTGACTGGTTCTTCAGAATAGAGAAAAAGACAACCTGTCAAATGTCATGGTGCTGGACTGCAAAAGTCAAGCTACATCAGGTCTATGTGAAAGATCGAGACATAGTTGGCACAACTCGACAGTAATAATGTTTCTTCACAAACCTGTGTCAGGTTTAATAATTAAGCTGAAGTAGAATTTAATAATTGCGATTGTGAAAATTAGTATTAAGAATTGATAATTGAATACCTGACATATGTATATATAATAACAAGGCTAGCCAGACAAAATCCCTACAGTCGGGTTCCCTAATGCCAACATCCCTAATGCCAGCTTCCAGACAGAACAAGTGCCTGACATCCCAACTTCCCTACACGGCCAACTTCCAGACATCCATAATCCCAGCAGCTAACCCTAATACTAACACTCTAACCCTAGGTTTAAGGGGGTTAGGGCTAGGTTTAGGGGGGTTAGGTTTAGGGTTAAATTTAGGGGGGTTAGGGTTAGGACTAGATTTAGGGGGTTAGGTTTAGGGGGGTTAGGGCTAGGTTTAGGGGGTTAGGGAGTAGGGTTAGTGTTAGCCGCTGGGATTTTGGATGTCTGGAAGTTGCCCGTCAGGGAGTTGTCGGTGTAGGGAAGTTGGCCGTCGGGATTTTGGCATTAGGGAACCTGGTTGTAGGGATTTTGACCCAAACCCAATAACAAGACATGGTAGCAATTGGTTTTACATAGCAATTATTGTGCCATGGACACAATTATTGCATACACAGGTGGTGCATTGAAGAATATATGGCTAACATTGTTGGCTTTAATGATGATTAATATCTAGGGTGTATAAGACTATTAAAGATGTTACATGGATTTGATCAGTAGACTTGTCAAAGACCTGGTGCAGGTCGAAACGTTCTGTTCTTGGTGATGGAATAAAATCCCATTGATTTATACTGCCATATGCTGGATTCACTTTGTGATGTTGATCCGGTCCTTTGAGAGAGGACCTTCCTGCAGCAGCCCAGAGGTGGGTGCTAACACCTAATACACAGCACATTTGTACAATTTATGCTGAGCACAGTGTGTATTGTGTATGTGGAGTGGACTGTGGATGTAGAATGTGCAAGACCACACAAAATGCTGTATTCCTTCTCCACGCATTGAAGCCTGTGTATGAATATATATGAGAATGTAAATTCTTGCTGTGGCTTGTAAGATTGTATATCCATTTTCACCAATGGAACTGCTGTTAGGTGCAGCATGGATGTGGTGGAGAGGGAAATATGGTGTACACTTAAACGTACGCTAGAGACACCAACAACTTCAGCTTACTATACTTAAGCGTAAGCAATTCAGTTACAAAACTATTTCGATTTCATAAAACAGAATTTTTAGAGTGATAATCTCATTCCACATAGAAGCATGTCAGTAAGTGATTGGGTAAGCTATATCCTTATTAGAACATATACACATGTTGCAGGGCAGCACCTTCCCAATGACAGCCTTGCAATAAGGGGTTCTGAGTTAAAGTAGGACAGTCCCTTTAAGTAAGAGGGTCACCTAGAGCAATAGATTACTCACAGGTAGGGATGAGCTGTTCGGTTCGATCAGTTCGGAGTTTGATTCGAACATTGACCATTCGGCGAACATTTCCACGTGTTCGCCCACAATGGACCACAATGCACTTTTCCACTGGCCTGAAGCTTGTAATTGGCTACAGCCTTGCACCTAACCACAGGCCAGGTGCAAGACTATGCCAATCAGGGCTCCGAGTCCTGATTGGGCAAATTTTGCCCAATCATGGGCTCACAGAGCTAAGTACCACAGCACACTATATAAGGGTTCCCCGCAGCCCCAGCACGTGTTTTTTTTCAGGAGTGAGAGGAGATTGTTCTTTTATGTGTGTCTCACAGACGTCTAGCAGATTTCTGTGAATTGTAATCTCTGTCTTCTCACTGCCGGCTATTGGGGTCTCACTTTCTTCTAGCAGATATCTGGGAATTGTAATCTGTGTCTTCTCACTGCCAGCTATCAAGGGGTCCCACATACTTCTAGCAGATATCTGGGAATTGTAATCTGTGTCTTCTCACTGCCAGCTATTGGGGTCTTACTTTCTTCTAGCAGATATCATGGAATTGTAATCTGTGTCTTCTCACTGCCAGCTATCAGGGGGTCCCACATACTTCTAGCAGATATCTGGGAATTGTAATCTGTGTCTTCTCACTGCCAGCTGTCGGGGGTCCCACATACTTCTAGCAGATATCTGGGAATTGTAATCTGTGTCTTCTCATGGCCAGCTGCTGCCCGGCTACAAGGCTGTATCACTGACTTAAACAGATTTTCCAGAACTCTGGTATATCTTTAATCTATATATCACTCACCATGTCAGACCAAAAAGGACAGGCAGACGCTCCCAGACACAGATAAGAGGGCAAGCAGCCTCTGTGTCAGGAGGCTGTGCCACTGGTCGTCGTGGACGTGGTGCATCCTCTGCAGGGGCACGCTTGTCCTTTCTAACTGGTGCTGGCGTCTTAAGCAGCAGCAACATACAGAGGATTTGCAGGATTGGCTAACCAGGCCATCCTCAGAGTCCTCTGTCAGCCAGGCTTGTAGTGGTTTACAGTCCACCTCAGCTGCCAAAACATCTAATTCAGCCTCCATGTCCATAGTTACTCCTGCTGTAGCCTCACTGTCACACACGGAGGAGTCAGCTGAGTTGTTTGACTACAGTGACAGTGACATGCTGCTTAAGGATGCGCAGCAACTACAGTGCCGATTCAAACGCTGAGGTTGAGGAAGGGAGTATAATCAGCCTAGAGGGAGGGGGTGCCAGTGACCCACAAAGAACTGGCACTCATGTTCCCCCAGCAGCTGCAGCATATTGCGAGGTTGTCTCCAGTGACGAAGAGATAGGGGGTGATGACAATGTCACTGACTCCACCTGGGTGTCTGATCGAACAGAGGAGCCAAGGGAGGAGGAGGAGGCACAACAAAAATGAGGCAGAACGTCCTCTATGAGCAACCATAGTCAGTCCAAGGCATCAGATGTGAGAGCTGCTCAGATGCAGAGCGCTGTTGTCTCACAGCACACGCCCAGGATCTCTGCTGTCTGGGAGTTCTTCACGACATGTGCAGCAGACTTCAGCGATGCTATGTTGGAAGAGGATCAAGTGTGGGAAAGACATCAGACACTTGGTACCACGTGCTTGAGGCGACATATGACCACCTGCCACGCATCCCGTTGGCACAACACTTTGCATAGGTCCTCATCCTCATCTGTCTCTACCCCCACTATATGTCCTGCCATGTCATTGCCTACAACCTCCACTGACAGGGATGATGCTACAGTAATGGGTGTACCACGTCCTTCCTCTGAATCTGCCAGCATCCCATCAGCTGCAGATTTATGCAGTCAGATTTCATTGCCCCAGCTGCTGCAGCGGAAGAAAAAAATATTGTCCCAACCATCCACATGCACAATGTCTAAATGCCAGCTTGGCAAAATTACTCGCATTACAGCTGCTGCCTTTCCAGCTGGTGGACTCTGCTTCCTTCTTTGACTTTGCCGAATGTGCTCTACCACAGTGGCAGGTTCCAAAATGTCATTTCTTTTTACGGAAGGCCATTCCAGCACGTGGAAGACAATGTTATCGAGCCTTTGGGAGAGGCAGTCAGCAGCAAGGTGCACATTACTTTAGACACATGGTCCAGCAAGCATGGACAGGGCAGTTACATTTCCTTCACGGCACACTGGGTAACTGCTTGCAGCTGGGAGGGATCCAGGACGGGGCTCTGTGCTGGAGCTTGCTCCTCCACCACTCCTCCAGAAAGCTGCTTATATGATGTCTGTCTGCTCCACCATGAAATAAGGGTTAAGAATAAAAACTAAAAATTCCTTCAAATATCGTGCCTAGGAGGTCCCCATAACCTGCCAGTGAAGTGGCGGATTTGTAGGATGTATAGAAACATTGAAAAACAAAACAATGATGTTTCAAATGACGGTAAACGCTTTTCCTTTAATCTATTCATAAACAACTGCTTGGGGCGGCAGTCTGTATTAAAAAAAGGAGACATTTTAGGACACACTGAACAAGTGATTTTTTTGGCTAAATTATGGTGAAACTTATGCAGGCTTTGGATGAAAGTAACAATAGGTGCTTTAAAATTGGGCCTTTAGCGTCAGCAACAGTGCCGTCACACCGTAACCCCTCTGTGGTATTGTGGAAGAGTGCAGGGTTGAACCCTGTGGTCAAATATTAAAATGATATAAATCTGGTAATATAGGCGTCAGTAGCAGTGCACCCAAATAATGTGCCTTCACACCATAACCCCTTTGTGGTATTGTGGAAGAGTTCAGTGGTGGAGGTTTTGTGAATGCAGAAGACATCCTGATCTATTCCGTTACGTCAGCATCAGGGGAGTGATAGCTGCTGATCCAGGACTGATTCATTTTTATAAAATGTTAGCCGGTCTACAGAGTCGGTGGACAGACGCACTCTTTTGTCTGTGACAAAACCTCCAGCGGCGCTGAACGTCCTTTCAGAAAGCACGCTGGATGAAGGGCATCCTAGTAGCTGCATAGCATATTGGCTAAGTTCTGGCCAGTGATCCAATCTCAACACCCAGTAAGCCAGTGGTTCATCTGCTGGAAAGGTATCCAGGTCTGCCCTTGCCCCTAGGTAGTCCTGCACCATATGGTGAAGACGCTGGCAATGGGTGCCTACATTTGACGTCCCTGGGTGTCGTGGACTAAAAAAAATAAAAAAGGCATCAGTCAAGCGGCCCCGGCCATCACCACTATTCCTCTGATCATCCGCAGCCTCAGAAGCACGTGTGTCATCACTTGTGTAACACCTTTCCAGGCACTGGAAGGTTACCAAGTGTCGCTTTAGAGCATCTTCAAGTTTTTTCATCCTGTGCTCCCTCTGTGTGGGCAGGATGAGCTCTGAAACTTTACCCTTGTATCATGGAGTAAGAAGGCTTGCCAGCCAGTAATGATCCCTTCTCCTTGATAGCATGAATCCTGGGGTCGTTTACCAGGCTTTGCAGGATAAGGGAGCCCATGCAGCGTAGGTTGGAGGTGGCATTAGCTTCCGAGTCTTCCTGGTCAATGAGGAGGATGACCCCATCGTGCACTTCCTCCTCCCAGCCAGGTACTAGTCCTTTTGTTTCTGGGCTCACAAAACCCTCCCTTGAGGAATCCCCACCTTCAATGCCCCCACTACTTAAATATTCCTCCTCATCCTCCGCCTGTCTGATCTGAGGAGGACCCGCTGGAATGCTGTCTGCGAAAAGACTGGAGCCTCCAGAGCTAGGGAAGGCCTCCTCTTCCTCCCGTTGCTCTTCCTCTAGAGCCACATCTATAATTCCCCGCAGAGTGTGCTCCAGCAGGAACACTAAAGGAATTGTGTCACTGATGCATGCACTGTCCCTGCTCACCATCCTCGTTGCCTCCTAAAATGGTGACAGTACAGTGCATGCATCCTTGATCATCAGCCACTGCGGGGGACGACGACACCAAGTTGAATTGAACCTGTCCTTGTGCCATACTCACACAGGTACTCGTTGATGGCCCTCTGCTGCTTGTGCAGACGCTGCAGCATTGCTAATGTTGAGTTCCACCTGGTGGGCATGTCACAGATCAGACGGTTTGTGGGAAGGTGGAATTCTCGTGGAATTCTCTTTGAATTTCTGCCAGGCGAACACTTGCTGGGAATGACTGTCTGAAGTGGCTGCAGACTTTTCTGGCCTGGCTGAGAAGCTCTGCCAGCCCTGGGTACCTGGTTAGGAAACGCTGTACCACCAGATTTAGGACATGTGCTAGGCATGGTACATGCGTCAACTTACCCAGGCGTAGGGCGGAGAGAAGGTTGCTGCCATTATCACAGATGACCATTCCCAGCTGAAGCTGGCGTGGTGTTAACCATCTCTGCACCTGCCCCTGCAGAGCTGACAGAATTTCTAGCCCGGTGTGGCTCCTGTCCCCTAAACAAACCAGCTCAAGCACAGTATGGCATATTTTTGCTTGAGCCATTGCGTAGCCCCTGTCACACGTCAGTTTAACTGCCACTTCAGAGACACAGAAGAAGGAGGAGGAGGAAGAGGGAGAGGTGTTGGTGGAGCAGACAGACCTCATACAAGCAGTTTTCTGGAGGTGTGGTGGATGAACAAGCTCCAGCACAGAGCCCCATCTTGGATCCCTCCCAGCTGCAATCAGTTACCCAGTGTGCCGTGAAGGAAATGTAACGGCCCTGTCCATGCTTGCTGGACCACGTGTCTAAAGTCACATGCACCTTGCTGCTGACTGCCTTTCCCAATAACTCGATAACATTGTCTTCCACGTGCTGGTATAGTGCTGGAATGGCCTTCCGTGAAAAGTAATGGCGTTTTGGAACCCGCCACTGTGGTACAGCACATTCAGCAGATTCACGGAAGGAAGCAGAGTCCACCAGCTGGAAAGGCAGCAGCTGCAATGCAAATAATTTTGCTAAGCTGGCATTTAGACGCTGTGCTTGGGGATGGTTGGGACTATATTTTTTCTTTCGCTGCAGGAGCTGGGGCAACGTAATCTGACTGCGTAAATCTTTAGCTGATGGGTTGCTGTCACATTGTGAGGAAGGACCTGGTACATCCATTATTGTAGCATCATCCCTGTCAGTGGAGGTTGGAGTCAATGACATGGCAGGACATATAGTGGGGGTAGAGACAGGTGAGGAGGACCTATGCAAAGTTTTGCACCAGCGGGATGCGTGGCAGGTGGTCATATGTCACCTCAAGCACGTGGTACCCAAGCGTCCGGTGTCTTTCCTACACTTGAGCCTCATCTGACATAGATTACAAATAACAATGGTGGGGTCTGCTGCACATTTCTTAAAGAACTCCCAGACAGCAGAGTTCCTGGATGTGTGCTTTGAGACAACAGCGCTCTGCACCTGAGCAGCTCTGACATCTGAAGCCTTGGACTGGCTAGTGCTACGGTTGGTCATAGAGGACGTTGTGCCTCGTGTTTGTTGTGCCTCCTCCTTCTGCTCACTTGACTCCTCTGTTCGATCGGGCACCCAGGTGGAGTCAGTGACCTCATCATCATTGTCATCACCCCCTATCTCCTCGTCACTGGAGCCAACTTGGCAATATGCTGCAGCTGCTGGGGCAACATGAGTGCCAGTTATTTGTGTGTCACTGGCACCCCCTTCCTCTAGGTTCATTATACTCCCTTCCTCAACCTCAGAGATTGAATCAGAGCACTGTAGTTGCTGCGCATCCTCAAGCAGCATGTCACTGTCATTGTAGTCAAACAATTCAGCTGACTCCTACGTGTGATAGTGAGGCTACGGCAGGAGTAGCTGTGGACATGGAGGCTGCATTAGATGTTTTGGCAGCTGAGGTGGACTGTAAAGCACTACAAGCCTGGCTGGCAGAGGACTCGGAGGATGAGGATGGCCTGGTTAGCCAATCCACCAAATCCTCGGTATGTTGCTGCTGCTTAAGACAGCCAGCACCAGTTAGAAAGGACAAGCGTGCCCCTGCAGAGGATGCAACACGTCCACGACGACCAGAGGCACAGCCTGACGACACAGAGGCTGCTTAGAAACATAGAAAAATGTCGGCAGATAAGAACTTTTCGGCCCATCTAGTCTGCCCAATTACATGGATACTTTACCTGGATTTATCTTTTGTTTAGGATAGCCTTATGCCTATCCCATGCTTGCTTAAATTCAATTACTGTTTTGGCCTCTACCACTTCTACTGGAAGGCTGTTCCATGTATCCACCACCCTCTCAGTAAAATAATGCTTCCTGATGTTCCTTTTAAACCTTTGCCCCTCTAATCTAAGACTATGTCCTCTTGTTTTGCTATTTTGTTTCCTTTTAAATATACTCCCTTCCTCTACCTTGTGGATTCCCTTTACGTATTTAAATGTTTCTATCATATCTCCTCTGTCTCGTCTTTTTCCAAGCTGTACATGTTAAGATCATTAAGCCTTTCTGGTAACTTTTCTCCTTCAAGCCGTACACCATTTTAGTAGCCCTTCTCTGAACTCTCTCTAAGATGTCTATATCCTTCTGGAGATACGGTCTCCAGTACTGCGCACAGTACTCCAAGTGAGGTCTCACCAGTGCTCTGTACAGTGGCATGAGCACTTCCCGTTTCCTACTGCTTGCCCTCTTATCTGTGTCTGGGAGCGTCTGCCTGTCCTTTTTGGTCTTTCTGACATGGTGAGTGATATATAGATTAAAGATATACAGAACTCTGATTCAACTCTGGTATAAAGATTAAAGATTTCCAGAACTCTGGTATAACTCAGTGAGACACCCTGATAGCTGGCAGCCAGTGACAAGACACAGATTAGAATTCCCACAAACCTCCTATAAATCAGTGAGACCCCCTGATAGCTGGCAGTGAGAAGACACAGATTACCACAATTCCCAGATATTTTGTAGAAATTACTGACCCCCCCAAAATAGTTGCTGGGAGAACACGGATTACCACAATTCCCAGATATTTTGTAGAAATTACTGACGCCCCCAAAATACTTGGTGGCAGTGAGAACACAAAGATTAGAACAATTCCAAGATATTTTGTAGAAAGGAGACCCCCCCCAGTAGCTGGTGGCAGACTGGCAGTGAGAACACACACTAACACAACAACAATCTCCTTTCAAACACGTGCTGAACCGCTGTGTGAAGCCTTATATAGTGTGCTGCGGGACTTAGCTCTATGAGCCCATGATTGGGCAAAATTTGCCCAATCAGGTCTCTGAGCCGTGATTGGCATAGTCTTGAACCTGTCTTGCACCTGACCTGTGGTCAGGTGCAAGGCTGTAGCCAATTACAAGCTTCAGGCCAGTGGAAAAGTGCATTGTGGTCCATTGTGGGCGAACATGCGGCGGAAATGTTCGTAGTTTGCAAACATTCGAACGGGCTTGTTCGAATCGAACTCCGAACCTTACAGCTCATCCCTAATCCTCAGCGACCAGGAACACTCTGAAGCTAATGCCACCTCCAACCTATGCTGCATGGGCTCCCTTATCCTGCAAAGCCTGCTAAAGGACCCCAGGATTCGTGCTATGAAGGAGAAGGATCATTACTGGTTGGCAACCCTTCTTGATCCACGATACAAGGGTAAGGTTGCAGAGCTCATCCTGCCCTCACAGAGGGAGCACAGGATGAAACAACTTGAGGACACTCTAAAGCGACACTTGTGTAACACCTTTCCAGTCACTGGTAGGTTACCAAGTGATGACACACGTGCTTCTGAGGCTGCGGATGATCAGAGGAATAGTGGTGAAGGCCGGGGCCACTTGACTGATGCCTTTTTACATTTTTTTTAGTCCACGACACCCAGGGACGTCAAATGTAGGCACCCATTGCCAGCATCTTCACCGTATGGTGCAGGACTACCTAGGAGCAAGGGCAGACCTGAATACCTTTTACAGCAGATGATCCACTGGCTTACTGGGTGTTGAGACTGGATCACTGGCCAGAACTTAGCCAATATGCTATGCAGCTACTAGGTTGCCCTTCATCCAGTGTGTTTTTTGAAAGGACGTTCAGTGCCGCTGGAGGTTTTGTCACAGAAAAAGAGTGCGTCTGTCCACCGACTCTGTAGACCGGCTGACATTTATAAAAATGAATCAGTCCTGGATCAGCAGCTATCACTCCCCTGATGCTGATGTAACTGAATAGATCGGGGATCTCTTCTGCATTCCCATAACCTCCACCACTGCACTCTTCCACAATACCTCAGAGGGGTTACGGTGTGACGGCACTAGCTGGCACCAACGGCCCAATATTTGGGTGCACTGACGCGTGTACCAGATTCCAATCATTTTAATATTTGAATGCAGAGTCCACCCCTGCACTCTTCTATAATACCTCAGAGGGGTTACGGTGTGTAGACACTTGCTGCCACCAAAGGTACAATATTTGGGTGCACTGCCACTGACGCCTATACCAGATTCATATCATTTTAATATTGGACCACAGGGTCCAACCCTGCACTCTTCCACAATACCACAGAGGGGTTACGGTGTGACGGCATTGTTGCCGACACTAAAGGCCCAATTTTAAAGCACCTATTGTTACTTTCATCCAAAGTCTGCATAAGTTTCACCATAATTTAGCCAAAAAAATCACTAAACTTGTTCTGCGTGTACTAAAACGTCTCCTCATTTCATACAGGCTGCCGCCCCAAGCAGTTGTTTATGAATAGATTAACCCTTTCGCTGCTGAGGCTTTTCCCGCCCCTGTGCTGAGGTCATTTTTACCGGTTTTGCTCATCATGTTTAAACGCGTTTTGAAGGCTTATTTTAGTATATGACCCAGACATATAATATATCGTTCTTTCCGTCAGACTCGGCAGATTCATAATATGTCATTATTATATGTATACGTCATGACCTGTCTGTATATTATAACAAAAAATGCAATAAAATATGATTTTTCAATAATTTGCAATGTGTAAAGTTTTTTTTTTTCACATTTTAAGATGCGAGCAATTGCGGTTATATTTTGTATGGGGTGCGCTTGTTAAAAAAATTAGAGATGGGGTCTCGTTACATTTTTTTTGGGGGAAAATTACACGATTTTTAACAAACGCACCGCATACAAAAATCGTTAGTGCAGCATCATTGTTCACATTATAATTGAAATGGGAACAATATTGCTGCATTAACAAACCAAAAAAAGAAAAAAACTTGTTTATTTTTTTTTTATAATTTTTTTTAAAATATTTTTATTTTTAATTTTTATTTTTTTTACTAACTTTTTCACATTCGAGTTTGGTATCGTTGGAACGGCCATGCTCTGGCCGATCCAACAATACCAAACTTTAACCCCTAGCTGCCACGGATCGGGAGATAGGGAGTTCCAATGAACTCCCTATCTCCACCATTGATGGCAGCTAGGGGTTAACTCTAGGACTGGCATCATCATGCTATGCACGATGACGCCAGTCCTCAGGGGGAGTTCCCGGAGGCTTGGCCAACATCCAAGATGTCGGCCAGCTCCGGGAAAGGATCACGAACAGGCGCTTTTCAGCGCCGATTCGTGATCCGGCTCCCCAGGGGTTAATGCCAGGTACCATTTGGAAGGGCAGGCTGTGCCCTTCCAAATGGTGCCTGGGTTAACCCCCGCAACGCCGCCGATTGGGAGGGAGAGAGGTCCGAAGGACCTCCCCCCCCCTCCCTTTCAGGCGCCTCCTCCACACATGCGGGGGGGGGGCGCCTGAATTAGGTGTCCTCGCGCAGCCGCGATGACACCTAATTAGCCCGGCGGCGGTTCCGGATGCTGGGCTGACATCGAGGATGCCAGCCCGCACCGGGGGGGCCAGCGATCGGCCGGAACCCGGCCGAACGCTGACCCCAAAGGCTGGACGCGCTCAGCACATCCTCCGCACGCAACGTGACATGCGGTTGGACGCGCGGAGCGCGTCCACCGCAGCGAAGGGGTTAAAGGAAAACCATTTAATGTCATTTTTTTGTTTTTAAATGTTTCTATACATCCTACAAATCCGCCACTTCACGGGCAGGTTATGGGGACCTCCTAGGCACGATATTTGAAGGAATTTTTCGTTTTTATTCTTAACCTTTATTTCATGGAAAACTCATTGCTCCTTTTAAAAACGTTTTTGTTTTACTTTTTGTCCTCGTTTCCTGTCCCCCAGGGCACTACCCGGACCCCCATACACCTTTTATGGCAAATATCTAGCATATATGCCCTCTTGGAGGGCACTCTAAAAAGCAAACGTTCGAGTCACATTGACTTGCATTGAGTTCGATCGTGTTCGCGTCCGAACTCGAACTTTTGAAATTGTTCGAATGCGAACCGAACACGGGGGTGTTCGGCTCATCCCTACTCACAGGATGATTTCTAAAAAACAACATGTTTTTGCATTTCAGGCTAAGCATAATCCAATGTGGGCAGGGGTAGTCATAGTGAGTCATTGATATTTATACCAGTTTCAAAGTCACGCTCAACATTTCGCCATATTTACTGAGGGAAGAATCTATTTTTTTTTCTGCAGCTGTCACATAGTATTAGCAATGAAGGTTCTATGGCCTATATGAGGCACATCTCAAAAACACAAGCACAGGGGTCAGACATTGAGCAATAACTAATTTCAACCGAATACCCATGATGACCGAAGGCTGTTTACTGTTATCGACAGAAAAAGCTAGAGCAGCAATAAAAGTTTTCTTATTGAGTCCAATCATCAATCAAATCAATGAAGTAATGTATCAAAATAAAGCAATTTAAAAGCACAAGATTAGAGTTGATGTTGTATACTAGCCAAATGTCATAGAAGATTTGCACTTGTTGGAGTCAGCTATGATGATCACCACCTCAAAAGGCTTCCAAGGCTGTTTGTTTACCGATTAACCAAGCTAACTTGGACAAGTACAACTCCTGTAGCACTACCAGACGTCAAATCAGAGGATTGTGAATAGACCATTTTACATATTTATCCATTCTTTCTTCAGTTCAGTCTTGCCATTTATCTTTGTTCTAGTGCTCAATCTACATCTTTTAAATCCCACTTATTCCTTTCTTGTATATCTCTTCCAATCTTGACTAGTGAGTAAAAACAAGGTTTATGAGAGCACTGAGAACAGACAGCAAACTAGTGACCTGCCTTCAGATGAGTCCCTGCTCAGGTTTCATAAGGTTTTAGCGTAATGGTTCCTGTGACATATGTCACTTTGAACTTGGGGTACATGGGCCTAGATATGTATTTAGGAGGTGCAGGCCGTATGTTTTATGTTGTTTCCCTGCCATCTCCTATATTGAAGTCACCCTGAGCCTGTAGGGTGCAGAGTGTTTGTGCTGTGTCATGTATGAATAATGTTCTTGTAATTATCTTTGTCTAATTACTGTTACTGTGGTTTATATGATTATCGTGTGGGTTACTGTGGCCTTTCCCAACTCCCCCCAACTTTTGAGTCTCTAGCAGAAACTAGATGACGTACTTATGCACTTGTGTTATTTTTATGTTACTACATAAATATAATGTAGTTAACTTCCAGGTGGACATATTTTAGAACCAAAATCCATTTGTTACTTTTTTATTACCCATATTTCTTTAGCAGTTATTAAAATTGAGAGAAGAGGTGTGGCCAGCTGTGGACGGGAGACGTCGTGTTTTGGTGGAGGTCTGCTGCGTCTTTCTCCTTGAGGCTTTTTTTGCTAATTTTATTCGCTGACTTCCTTTGCCTGAGGTCACTAAGTGGCTGATCATCAGGAATGCATTGTCCAGGGCCTGTTCTGGCCCCCTTCGGATCAGAGCGACTTACCTACCACCAGCTGCTGTTTTTTGGCTGGAGTGCTTTACTGGTGGCCATCTTGTGGCCTACCATCTGGCTCTTTCTGTATTTCTACCCTGTCACTTCCATCTTCCTGGAGACTCTCGCCTCTGGATGGGAGTATGATGTGGGCTGCAAAGATGGTGGGCCCTTGTCTCGCAGCCGTCCTGGATTGCTGTTTGCTGAGTGTGGCATGGGGACCTCACGGCTGGCAACGGGATGATCCCATCCCCCCACTGGAGATGCGGAGACCGTGATCTTGGGCCTGGATGCCTGCCTAACATTGTGGTCCGGGGAGGATGATGACGGCCTGCTCACCAAGTGTCTGGCGTCTGATGGTGGCTGCGCTGAGGACTGTGTGCCACACGACTGTGCGTGCTTGGGGCGGCCTAGTTTCTGAGCCCTGCTGATCACCGTTCGGTTGCTGAGGGTGATGGAGAGAGCTGTGAGAAGGGTATATAGGTACCTCCCAAGTGGCAATATTTTAGGGCCCAGGTTTCTTTGTCCTTGTAATAAGACAAGACGAATGGATTTAGGTCCTAAATACCTCGACAAGGAAGATTTATACACACACCCTTCTCCATTTTATCGAATATTCTAGGGCTATGTCCCAAGTGGCTAAATTTTAAGACCCAAATCCAGAGGTCGTATCCAACAAAAAGTGTGGGAACTCGCCAAGATTTCTGCCTCCTCTTTACCATCAATAATTATTTTCTTCATGCTTTTAGCCCATAATACAATTTTATATTGATAATACTATAGTTAGGTTGGATTTTAAGGAATCCGTATAATGATCAAATCTTCTAGTGAGACTTCAAATGGAAATATACAGTCAGGTCCAGAAATATTGGGACATCGATACAATTCTAACATCTTTGGCTCTATACACCACCACAATGGAGTTGGAATGAAACAAACACAATGTGCTTTAACTGCAGACTGTCAGCTTTAATTTGAGGGTATCCACATCCAACTCAGGTGAACTGTGTAGGACTTACAGCAGTTTGCAGATGTGCCTCCCACTTTTTAAGGGACCAAAGGTAATGGGACAATTGGCTTCTCAGCTGTTCCATGGCCAGGTGTGTGATATTCCCTCATTACCCCAATTACAATGTGCAGATAAAAGGCCCAGAGTTCATTTCAAGTGTGCTATTTGCATTTGGAATCTGTTGCTGTCAACTCTCAAGATGAGATCCAAAGAGCTGTCACTATCAGTGAAGCAAGCCATCATTAGGCTGAAGAAACAAAACAAACCCATCAGAGAGATAGCAAGAACATTAGGCGTGGCTAAAACAACTGTTTGGAACATTCTCAAAAAGAAGGAACGCACCGGTGAGCTCAGCAACACCAAAAGACCCGGGAGACCAAGGAAAACAACTATGGTGGATGACCGAAGAATTCTTTCCCTGGTGAAGAAAACACCCTTCACAACAGTTGGCCAGATCAAGAACACTCTCCAGGAGGTAGGTGTATGTGTGTAAAAGTCAACAATCGAGAGAAGACTTCACCAGAGTGAATACAGAGGGTTCACCACAAGATGTAAACCATTGCTGAGCCTCAAAAACAGGATGGCCAGATTAGAGTTTGCCAAACAACACCTAACAAAGCCTTCACAGTTCTGGAACAAGATCCTATGGACAGATGAGACCAAGATCAACTTGTACCAGAGTGATGGGAATAGAAGAGTATGGAGAAGGAAAGGAACTGCTCATGATCCTAAGCATACCACCTCATCAGTGAAGCATGGTGGTGGTAGTGTCATGGCGTGGGCATGTATGGCTGCCAATGGAACTGGTTCACTTGTATTTATTGATAATGTGACTGCTGACAAAAGCAGCAGGATGAATTCTGAAGTTTCGGGTAATATTATCTGCTCACATTCAGCCAAATGCTGCAGAACTCATTGGACGGCGCTTCACAGTGCAGATGGACAATGACCCAAAGCATACTGCAAAAGCAACCAAAGAGTTTTTGAAGGGACAGAAGTGGAATGTTATGCAATGGCCAAGTCAATCACCTGACCTGAATCCCATTGAGCATGCATTTCACTTGCTGAAGACAAAACTGAAGGGAAAATGCCCCAAGAACAAGCAGGAACTGAAGACAGTTGCAGTAGAGGCCTGGCAGAGCATCACCAGGGATGAAACCCAGCGTCTGGTGATGTCTATGCATTCCAGACTTCAGGCTGTGATTGACTGCAAAGGATTTGCAACCAAGTATTAAGAAGGGAAAGTTTGATTTATGATTATTATTCTGTCCCATTACCTTTGGTCCCTTAACAAGTGGGAGGCACATCTGCAAACTGCTGTAAGTCCTACACCAGTCACCTGAGTTGGATGTACATACCCTCAAATTAAAGCTGACAGTCTGCAGTTAAAGCACATTGTGTTTGTTTCATTCCAACTCCATTGTGGTGGTGTATAGAGCCAAAGATGTTAGAATTGTGTCGAAGTCCCAATATTTCTGGACCTGACTGTATAACAAACCTAAAAAAATTAAAGCTTTTCATTGCATTGAACAAACAGGAACTTTGCTGTCCAGTGTCCCTGTATCTTTGAGATAATACCCTGCCCGTTCCAAAACTGTGCCATATGATCATATTTTTATGCTCTGCAATCAGAAAGCTTGCTATTATATATATTTTCAGTAATTTCTTGTACGCCAAAGGGAAGAGTTTGGGGACTCTGATAGAGAAACACAATAAAACGCAGACGAGCACGACATATTTGGCAAAACAAACATGTCCTTGTTATAAATTGTTCTGATGAGCAAGGATAGACGTCTGTCCGTAACCTTTAGCAAAAACCAAACAAAAACACTAGGCTGATGAATAACAAACTTTAAACCAGTCGATCTTATATGTCTGGAAGAACAGACTTATTCAATATTTATGCCATTGGGTTGGGGAAGTCTGACACATTTAGATTTATTTATTTATTAATTTTTTTAAATTTAAAGTTTTTTATTTTGAAATAAGTCAGCATTACATCATACTGTAAAATAATGGATGACCTCGCAGGGCCAAACAAGAAGACATAACAAGCAACGGAAACCACACATGGCCAAAAAAGTGTCATCGTAAAAACAGCGAATCGAAAAAATCTAAGGATAGCAATATGTTAGCAGAAAACATCCCCTAGACGGGGGGTCTCATCAAGGTGGGAAATCAAACATATATAAATGCAGCCACTTAAGGCCGGCCAAGGTAACTACGGTCAGCTGGTCAAAAAACATGCGTCGCAAAGAAGGACAGGGCGGTAAAAATAAGTAAAAAGGCAGAAAGTACCATGTGCAGGCAAAAAAGCAAAAGCCCTATGCAATGCAGGCTGGGACTGATCAAAACAAATTACGAACCGTCCTGAAAGTCCAGGCACTAGGCCAAGCTAGAGACCAGGGACACGTAAGCATATAAGAGAAATGCAGGGGAGGGGGTGTAATTCAGTAAAGCTCAGACCTGGAGAGGTAGAGGGCATAGAAACCAGCCTTCAATCCGGTCGAGGGTCCGGAGGATCTGGTGAGAGGCCCGCAGCCGCAAGGTCAATCCAAGCCACCGCGGGATCCGTGATGGTATAGGGGACATTTGCGTGGGTCACCACCAAAGCTCCTGCCAGACCCCAGCGATATCGGACACCCTGTCGGCGAAGAACTGATGTCACTTCACGAAAACGCCTGCGAGCCATCAGGGTCTGGAATGGGAGATCATGATACAGGGCCAGAGTGGAGCCCTCAAAGCGTACGGGATCCCTCGCGCCCGGAGCAGACATAACCTTGACCTTGAAAGCCACTTCACGGAAGGCCACTACGACGTCTCGAGGAGCCCCAGGTGGGTTCGTCGCAGGTCTCCTGACCCGAAACACCGACCCAAGCATGTCAGGTGTGTCAGGGGGAAGCCCCGTGACCTGAAGCACAAGACGAGTCACGTAGGACGGCAGAGCGTCGGAGGTAATAGAGTCCGGGACCCCTGACCCTGATGTTTCGGCGTCTGTGTCTCGTTTCAAGCATCTCCACAGAGCGTGTCAGAAGTTCGACTTGGTATCGCAAACCAGCAACCTGACCAGACAGGTGAGTTTGTTCCGTTGTCACACAGCAGAAGTCGTCTCCTGTACCACCTTCACCTGAGCACGCATCGCCGCTATCTCCGTGCGGACCGCCGCCACCTCAGGCTGCCACACCTCACGTATCACCCGAAGCTCCTCCAAGATCCTGCGGAGATCCCCCTTCGTGGAGGGGAGATGGTCGTCCTCCTCCTGCACCTGTTGCTGTCGAAGTCCCGTCCCACTGCAGACCGATGATCCGAGGTCACACTATTACTGGCGGAGGTAAGGGGAATCTCAGTCGGGTCCCCATAAAAAATATCCTCTGTGTCCGGCGTTGCCCCGGACGATGTCCGCATTGCTGATTTTCTCTTCTTCTGTGCCCGTTTCCTAGCAGCCGCCGAGAGGGGTCGGGAGTCAGACGCCGGTGACTGCGGGGCAAGCCAGGATTTATAAAGTATTTTACCAGGAAGTATACATTAAGATTTCTCTCGTTTTCAAGTATGTCCTTATTCACAAACCTCTGAATGTGCCGTCAAATTGCACTTAACGATGAATTTAAAGGTAGGTGCAATTTTGGGGCAATTCGTATTTTCACAAAGCTGTCACTTTGCCAAATACAGGCGAATTGACAGCAAAATGCGGTGCATTTCGCCACAATCCAGTGGCACTGAAACTGTCCCATAGAGAACTATCGATTAGTCCATTCACAGAATGCTGCATTGCACTGAAATTTCAACTAAATTACCGGATTTCGATTTGTTTCAATTCGACAGGTTAAAAAAGGCAAATCTAACAGGTTTCAATGTAATAAATGTAGTATTTTTTAAAGACCTTTTATTTTTTGCAAAAACTTATTTTTTAAAAAGACCTTTTTCTATTTTTATTTTTTTAAAGGACCTTTAAAAATAAAAGGGCCTTTTTAATTATTTAAACACATTTTTACTACATTTTATTCATTTAACCTATTAGGAGAATAGGAGACTTCCTATCCTTTTTTCAGTTTGGGGGTATTGGTAATTTTCATGCAATTTCCACGCAATTTGGTGCTTATCGCCGCCGACTTTCACCAACGTCCGATAATTGCTTCTGTGACTACATTTTCGGTAAAATACAGTGAACACTCGATAAGTAGTGAATTCACCAACATTTAAACGAAATCGAATCGCCAAAGTCAGCCGAAACGAAAATGAAAAGCTCTGAAATTGGTTTCAGTTTCGATGCTTTGTGAATAGACCTCCTAATGTGTCACATTATTTGCACATAATTTCTAGCAGGGCCAGGACCAATTCTACGAATGTTTCACCGGTTTACCAAGTCACTACTATTCTAGCAGGACCTGACCCATACTATACAGAGCACACGTTAGTCCTTGGGGCATTCAGTCTATTTAATGTTATGAGTATTAGCACATGTTGGTTCGGACAGCATCTGTCCCAGTAAACATGTCATGGGTTACTCTAGGTGTTGGTTCCTGAATAAGCAGTGGGTCTTTAAAATGTCGCAGACATTAGCACACTCAGTTTCAGCTCTGTGATAATCTGCAGGTGGCCGTTAATGTTCCTCCTCCCTGTGGGTTTCCTGCTTCTGTTTTCGACCCTGATCTTGTAGCATTAAATGCTGTGGGGGGGGGGCAAGAATACGAGAAGCAGAGAGGAAGGAGCTGGATAAGACTGATTGGGGAAAGCGGAGATAAAGCAGATAGTAAGTGGAGGTAGAGATGATTCTTGGTAACTCTAGACCAGGGATCACAAACTCTGGCACCCTAGTTGTTTATGACCTACAACTCCCTTGATTCTCTGGCCATCTTTTGCATTCAAAGAATTCTGGGATTGTAGACAATCAAGATATGGAGGGGCCTGAGTTTTTAGATCCCAGCTGTAGACAATTTGGAGAGAAAGACTGTATGTATGTCACAGGACCAGGCTGAGTAAAGATGGGGGTCTGGGACATATCATGACGGCAAACACTACCTGTCCATCATGCCTCAACCTTCTCGTTGCTTGTGACCAATAGCTAAACATGCATTGTTGACTAGTGCCCTTTTTTCCATTGTATACTGCATTTGGATGCACCTTCTTGGAGGAACATAAGACAACAATTGTATGGTTTTGTTGTTGCAGACATTATATATAGTTTACTTTCTTTGCAGACTCCAGTTCATGTGGTCTATAGGTCCTTCGAACAGGGACAGGCAGAGACTTGTTGGCACTTTATGCTGAAAATATGACGTTTAGCTTTGGAGAACCACTACAATGGATATAGCATTAATACCAGTTAGTGTCTATTTACTTAATGATGTACGGTCACAAGTCACCTATTAAACAGAACGGTCTCGCTCCTCTTCTACTTCAAAGTTTCAAGAAGTCAAAACCACAAACATTTCTGTCTCCACAAACACACCCTACTCTTTATACAAACATGCTTCCTTAAATCAGTCTCCTCCGTCAATGATTAAACCTTCAGACAGATCATCACACAAGCAAATGTCAATGTCTCAAACATCACAACTCATAGTACTTAAACCTCTGCTACACATAAAAATAAAGCTTTGTTTAAAAGTAATTTTATCCAAGTGTCCATGAATATATAAAACTTGATACAAAAATCTAAATAAGCATGGTCATCACAAATTTTTCCCCTAGCACACATATTCCTGTAGCAGGGGTGGATCCAGGGGGGGAATGGGGCAATTGCCCCCCCCCGAGAAAGTATTCCCAAGTGCTTCTTACTGTGCGAGCGGCCGCTGGCATCATGCTCGGCCGCTCGCCTGGGAACCACCAGAGCCGCGATCTCGCGAGATTGTGGAGTTAACTTCCGGGATCTTGCGAGAGCGTGGCTTGTGCATGGTTCGCACGCAGGAGAGTGACAGAGCTTGATGCCAGCGGCCGCGCGCACATGTGATGCACTCGGGGCCCGGCCTGGCACTGCAGACGGCAGGAGGAGACAGATTGGGACCACGTGAGCTGGGGGCAATATATATATATATAAAATGTGAGCTGGGCACTATATATATCCACGTGAGCTGGGCCTATATATCCACGTGAGCTGGGCCTATATATCCACGTGAGCTGGGCCTATATATCCATGTGAGCTGGGCCTATATATCCATGTGAGCTGGGCATTATATATCCATGTGAGCTGGGCACTATATATATCCATGCGAGCTGGACACTATATATCCATGTGACCTGGGCACTATATATATATATCCATGTTAGCTGGGCCTATATATCCATGTGAGCTGGGCATTATATATCCATGTGAGCTGAGATATATACACTATATTGCCAAAAGTTTTCGCTCACCCATCCAAATAATAAGAATCAGGTGTTCCAATCACTTCCATGGCCACAGGTATATAAAAGCAAGCACCTAGGCATGCAGACTGTTTTTTACAAACATTTGTGAAAGAATGGGTCGCTCTCAGGAGCTCAGTGAATTCCAGTGTGGAACTGTGATAGGATGCCACCTGTGCAACAAATCCAGTCGTGAAATTTCCTCGCTCCTAAATATTCCACAGTCAACTGTCAGCTGTTTTATAAGAACGTGGAAGTGCTTGGGAACGACAGCAACTCAGCCACGAAGTGGTAGGCCACGTAAACTGATGGAGCGGGGTCAGCGGATGCTGAGGCACATAGTGCGAAGAGGTCGCCAACTTTCTGCAGAGTCAATCGCTACAGACCTCCAAACTTCATGTGGCCTTCAGATTAGCTCAAGAACAGTGCGCAGAGAGCTTCATGGAATGGGTTTCCATGGCTGAGCAGCTGCATCCAAGCCATACATCACCAAGTGCAATGCAAAGCGTCGGACGCAGTGATGTAAAGCATGCCGCCACTGGACTCTAGAGCAGTGGAGATGCATTCTCTGGAGTGATGAATCGCGCTCCTCCATCTGGCAATCTGATGGACGAGTCTGGGTTTGGCGGTTGCCAGGAGAACGGTACTTGTCTGACTGCATTGTGCCAAGTGTAAAGTTTAGAGGGGGGATTATGGTGTGTTTTTTTTTCCAGGAGCTGGGCTTGGCCCCTTAGTTCCAGTGAAAGGAACTCTGAATGCTTCAGCATACCAAGACATTTTGGACAATTCCATGCTCCCAACTTTGTGGGAACAGTTTGGGGCTGTCCTCTTCCAACATGACTGTGCACCAGTGCACAAAGCAAGGTCCATAAAGACATTGATGACAGAGTCTGGTGTGGATGAACTTGACTAGCTTACACAGAGTCCTGACCTCAACCCGATAGAACACCTTTGGGATGAATTAGAGCGGAGACTGAGAGTCAGGCCTTCTCGTCCAACATCAGTGTGTGACTTCACAAATGTGCTTCTGGAAGAATGGTCAAAAATTCCCATAAACACACTCCTAAACCTTGTGAACATCCTTCCCAGAAGAGTTGAAGCTGTTATAGCTGCAAAGGGTGGACCAACGTCATATTGAACCCTATGGATTAGGCATGGGATGTCACTTAAATTCATATGTGAGTCAAGGCAGGTGAGAGAATACTTTTGGCAATATAGTGTATATCCATGTGAGCTGGCACTATATATCCATGTGAGCTGGGCACTATATTTATCCATGTGAGCTGGGCACTATATATCCATGTGAGCTGGGCCTATATATATCCATGGGAACTGGGCCTATATATATCCATGTGAGCTGGGCCTGTATATATCCATGTGAGCTGGGCCTATAGATCCATGTGTACTGGGCACTATATATCCATGTGAACTGGGCATTATATATACATGTGAGCTGGGCCTATATATATCCATGTGAACTGGGCAATATATATCCATGTGAGGAGCTGGGGCACTATATATCCATGTGTGAGCTGGGGCAATATATATCCATGTGTGAGCTGGGGCAATATATATCCATGTGTGAGCTGGGGCACTATATATCCATGTGAGGAGCTGGGGCACTATATATCCATGTGAGGAGCTGGGGCACTATATATCCATGTGAGGAGCTGGGGCACTATATATCCATGTGAGGAGCTGGGGCACTATATATCCATGTGGGGAGCTGGGGCACTATATATCCATGTGAGGTGGGGCAATATATATCCCCATGTGAGGTGGGGCAATATATATCCCTGTGTGAGCTGGGGCAATATATATATAATGTGAGCTGGGGGCAATATATATATAATGTGAGCTGGGGGCAATATATCACATGTGAGCTGGGAGGATGTACCTTGGGCCCCTGGTATGAAAAGGGTTCACAGGGCTGAGCAGATGGGGTGCCATGTGTGTCCTGCCAGCATGGAAAGGGTGCAAAGGGGATCCCACACCTGGGTTACCCTACACTGCATAGCTTCAAGGGGTATGTGCTGGGAGGGGGGTACCCTGGGCCCCTTGTATGGAAAGGGTTTGCAGGGCTCATGAGCCACATGAGGACAGACCCTGTGCAATGTTCTGGGGAGAGTGAGTGTAACGAGCACAGCTTGTGATTAGGCGCATCTCTGTCACTGCAAACCCAACACCAGCTCGTAGCCAAAACTGGTATAGTGCCCCCCCCCCCAAAATCTGTGTCTGGTTCCGCCCCTATCCTCTAGTATCTTAAAGTGACACCATTTGTGCCTCACTGGACAGGAGGACCCCTGTAATGCCATAAAAAGTATCTTAACCTCTTCTGGCCCTAGTTGGGGGTCATGAAACTAGTTGGTTTTATGAAACGAATCCTGCGCAATCCAAAAGATTATAACCACAGATAGCCCAACACTTCTCCAGAGTTTAATCTAAGGTCAATCTTGACCAATATTTGATATGCCTCGATTTGGTAAGACACCCCTAAATGTTATGTTTGGGATGCTGGTTTCAGTTCTTAACATCTTATTACAAATATGATGAATAACCGGTAACGTTCAAAAGAACCCAAGGATAAACACACTGGAGCCAAGAAATAAGTGGACTGGAAATTGAGTAACATTACATGATATTGGATAAACCCTGCCCTGTTTTCTATCAATGGAATGGCCTTGTCCTTCTGTACTTGAATATCAATGTTTTATAGAGAATATGAAAGCAGTCAGCCCTTTGAAGCATTACAAAAATGGTGAGATTGACCAGGGACCTGACCTTAATGATCGAGATCGTAATAGTGGACACCCCCTGCCCAACCATACGACCTGGTGATTGGATGCATTCAGGCTGGCGAGGGGATAATATACTAGGTGGTTACCAGAAGAACTTTGGATTTCCTTAAATTTTATTGTCAACATCGTAAATTAAATTGGGGGTTTCCAGAAACTTTGTACATTTACATGTCAACTTCTTGTTGGTATCATGTTTTAATTTATATCAAGGCCTGTTAGTGGTTGTCTTTTATTGAAACTAATCATGAAGCTCTTTCCTGGTACTTGAGAATTTACGTTTCTGTCATAGAGCTTTTTTTTTTTTTTTTTTAAATTGTTATTCAGAGAAAGGTGAAACTGTGAAAAACCTTTGGAGAAGTGAAAAGTCTAGGTAAAAATAGCGGTTATGTAGATAAATGGGAGAATAGCTGTTAAATGAGATAAATGGGAGAATTTTTTCTAGTTTGGCTACTTTGACCAGGAACTTTCCTTCTCAAAGTTCTCCAGTTATCACCTTTCTCTGAATAACCCTGTAGATATGGTGGGACCTGGGGTGAGTTGACCTATAGTAAAGGTGTCCCAAAGAAGCCTGTTAACTTGTCTTCATAGCGTGTCAGAGTTTTCAAGAGATGGATCTCAGTATGCAGTACCTTAGAAGGCAACTCCATAAACATGGTATCCAAATCATGAGGCAGGGCCAATACTAGCAAGAGGTCGGTTTAGGCAGTGAAGGTTCTAATGATTTTAAGGGTAATCAAGCCAAACTTTCAGTATCCGGAAAGGGTGAACAAATGGGAGTGCTGAGTTACGGTTTCACAGAAGAGCTAACAACTGAGCAACCTACCCACCAGTGAGCTGTGTTTTAAATAAAGAGTCAGGCAGAGAGCACACCCAGTGTGACACTCTGCAGTTATTGGGGCAGTTGGAGGAGCCTGGGGGCTAGCCTCCTTCCTACTGACTATAAGACAAGGTGCTACCTGGGGTTTGCCAAATGGATTACCCAGGGAATCCAGGATTTATGTTGAACTGTGTCTGTGCATTATTCCCTTATGTATTAATTATAGTGTCATGTTGTATGTATAATGTACATTCCCTCTGTATTACTATCCTCTCTCTGTATGGGTGTACACCTTTGTATTCATATTCTCTCTCTGTATAGTGTACACCCGCTGTAAGAATATATTCCTTTATTTACACATGCTCTGCTCCCATCCCCCCTTCCTCCCAGAAACTAGCAGGCAGTTTAAGACAAAGGTTGCCTGTGTAAACTGTCCATTGTTTTGGATGTACCTTTCCATTGTCCTGTTACTGGATCTGTTGATATTATCTGTGATTTATTTATGAAGGGGAATTGTCCCTAAATGCACATAGCTGTACATCTGTTTGAATAAAGAGTTAGTCTAATGCTGTACTCTAAGACACTGGTCTTACCTGGTGATTCTAGGGAGATTTGGACTGTGGATGCTGGATTTCGGGTTCCAGCAGGGAGAAAGTTAGAGTTTGACAGAGGCACTTAGTCGGTGTGCCAGGTGGTCCATCACACCCAGAATCCGCCTGTCTTCTCAGCACCTATTGGGATGTCCGGTCACCATTGGTACCTAGCTCCCCAGGGCTGCATACCCTGGGAACACTCCTAAACTGACCCCCTGGCTGCCACTTCTGCCGCCCAGCCCTAAAGAGGACAGGTCACCAACTGAAGCAGTCTGTGGTGCGGCTGCAAGCAAGATACCAGTGGTTTGTCCTGGAGTGAGAGCAGGCTTGCACTGGATTATCAAGCCCCCGCCAAAGAGGACATGCTGTAAGGTTAGAATTGACTGCTAAGCTAAGGTGCCGCCATGGATGCAGAGGACGAGTCACTGGAAAGGCTGTACTGTGGTCTGAGCCAGGTGAGTTGGGGCATCAGAAGCATGGAGGGAAATCTGGCATGGTTGGGTAAATTCTATCACCGTGGCAGCAAATTGTGATTGAAAAGGTTTTGGGGTAGGTCAGCATATCATGGGGCATAGTAGGTAATGTTAGTAATGCTAGAGGCTTGGACCTGTCAACCCCTTCAGATCCTCAGCCTCTCCACATCACAGCTGGACCAGTAACCATTTGGTCATGTCAGTTGAGAGTCCTGTTTTACAATGAGTCACATATTATTCTTTCATACAAAAGGTTATTCAATTTCTCCAGTCGTTAAGTTCAAACAAAATCAAAGTTGACAACACTCGGCCTTGTTGCTATATTTCCTGTGTGTAGCAGTCAATCGTTGATGCAATTTTTATGATATTTGGTTGCAGTATGTTAATAACTGAACTATAGTTGGGGCCTGTGAGATGACTATGTTGGCAGTTCCACTATGTTGGTTGTGGTTTAGCATTTAATAATTTTATCAAAGCCATGTAATTTATCTTTAATGTGAAACCTAGTAACGGCTAGAAGTACTTTCATGCATAAAACATTAAGGGCTCTATTACATTCTCTGCGCAAATTCGCACGTGCAGCACATTCTTTTTGCGCTTAGTGTTAAACGTTAACGCGCGTAAATTAACGCAGGTATTACGATCTGAGTGCATTTTTTCAGTCAAAATACCGTGCGTAAAAAAGACGCACAAAACACACACGCATTAACGTTGCGCGCAGAAATCGGTGGGCAGACTTTTTTCATGCGATTCAGCCAATCAGAATTAAGAACCACAATTGTCTCCCGTTCAGTTTTTGCGCCTGTCAAAATCAATCTGTGTATATATGCTGCAGCAATAATAAAACCATGCACAACCTCTCAATTTTATTGTTTGGATATGTGTAGAATGTGTAACTATACTGTGCTGTATTTTTTTTTTTGTGCTGGTGTATTTCGTTTCGGCCAGAACGTTCAGATTTGCGGTTACCACCAGCTTTTAAAAGACGTTAAAATTATGCGCGCAAACGTAGTTTGTAAAAAGTTGCGCATCGATTGTGCGCTGGTATGCGTATGGTATTACAAACGCATTTGCGCTCACAATGTTAAGTATGGGATGCGCGCACGAACTTGCGTTCGCGCAGGGTCACTCACGTTAGACGTTAACGCGCAACGTATGGGTTTTGCCCCTCGTGTTAATGCGCGAAGAATGTAATAGAGCCCTAAAAGAGGACACATAAAACAAAGATAATGTCCATAAAAAACTCTTAGAATTCTGCCCAGTTGTCCTTCTATACAAACCTGATATATGACTATGCGAGCCTATCTGTACCTGATAAAGCGGTTTACATCAAGAATTATTTAGGAGGATGTTAAGGAATATGATTTGGATTAGCTAATCCTATGACAAGTCAATAACTTCAAAAGGGATACTATAGGACAAAAAGAGTCAGCTGTCTACATAAACACCACACAGGGCCCTGAAATCTACCCACACAGATACAGTAAGATTTCTGACTAACAGGCAAAGTAATATACATGTCATATTTACATAGCTCCTCCACCATATATGCTCACACAGCTTCCCTATTTGCTCTCCACTCACTTATCTGTCAGACATAGGTCTTTTTATATAGATAAAACCTTCCAAACTCTTCAGTCTTATGGTGTTTGATTCACATTCCTATACACATACCAAATCCCACGCATCGTGGCAAGACTTGGTAAGAGGATCCATGGTAGGGCAATTGAAGATTTAGGTAGAATGAGAGATCCTGTGAATTTACGGTTACAACTCACCCTGCAATAAAGAACCCTATCTCACACACCGGATTCATTCATCCTTCCACACACGCATACAGTGGCGTCGTAACGTGGGGGCGGGGGTGGCCCGCACCAGGTGACACCCGCCTTTAGGGTGACACCGTCACCCTAAGGGCGGGTGTCTCACCCACCGCCCGCCACCGCCGCGTATTCGCTCCGTGCGAGCGTCCGAAGCATGCAGCTTCGGCGCTCGCCTGGAGGAAATACGTCACCAGCCAATCGCGGCTGGTCACGTGGCTCCCCCAGACGAGCGCCCAAGCTGCGCGCCGCCGGACGCTCAGAAGGAGCGAAAAACCGGCGGAGAGGTGCTGCCTGGGCCGCTATCCATGTGCTGGGACCAGGACCAGGAGGTGAGCTGGGGCAAATCCATGAGCTGCTGGGGCAAATCCATGGGGGCCTGGGGCAAATCCATAACCTGCTGGGGCATATCCATGAGCTGCTGGGGCATATCCATGAGGAGCTGCGGGCAAATCCATAACCTGCTGGGGCAAATCCATGAGCTGCTGGGGCATATCCATGAGGAGCTGGGGCAAATCCATGAGGAGCTGGGGCATATCCATGAGGAGCTGGGGCATATCCATGAGAGCTGGGGCAAATCCATAAGCTGCTGGGGCAAATCCATGAGCTGCTGGGGCAAATCCATAAGCTGCTGGGGCAAATCCATGAGCTGCTGGGGCAAATCCATAAGCTGCTGGGGCAAATCCATGAGGAGCTGGGGCAAATCCATGAGGAGCTGGCAAATCCATAAACTGCTGGGGCAAATCCATAAGCTGCTGGGGCAAATCCATGGGGGCCTGGGGCAAATCCATAACCTGCTGGGGCATATCCATGAGGAGCTGGGGCAAATCCATACCTGCTGGGGCAAATCCATGAGCTGCTGGGGCATATCCATGAGGAGCTGGGGCAAATCCATAAGCTGCTGGGGCAAATCCATGAGCTGCTGGGGCAAATCCATGAAGCTGGGGCAAATCCATGAGAGCTGGGGCAAATCCATGAGAGAGCTGGGGCAAATCCATAAGCTGCTGGGGCAAATCCATAAGCTGGGGCAAATCCATGAGGTGCTGGGGCAATCCATGAGGAGCTGGGGCAAATCCATGAGTGCTGGGGCATATCCATGAGGAGCTGGGGCAAATCCATGAGGAGCTGGGGCAAATCCATGAGCTGCTGGGGCAAATCCATGAGGAGCTGGGGCAAATCCATGAGGAGCTGGGGCAAATCCATGAGCTGCTGGGGCAAATCCATGAGCTGCTGGGGCAAATCCATGGGGGCCTGGGGCATATCCATGAGGAGCTGGGGCAAATCCATGAGGTGCTGGGGCAAATCCATGAGGTGCTGGGGCATATCCATGAGGGCTGGGGGGCATATCCATGAGGAGCTGGGGCATATCAATGAGCTGGGGCTATCCATGAGCTGCTGGGGCATATCCATGAGCTGCTGGGGCATATCCATGAGCTGCCGGGCAGTATATCCAGGAGCTGGGCAGTAATCCATGAGCTGCTGGGGCAGTATATCCATGAGCTGGGGCAAATCCATGAGAGCAGCTGGAGCATTATCAATGAGAGCAGCTGGGGCAGTATATACATGAGAGGAGCTGGGGCAATATCCATGAAGGAGCTGGGGCATATCCATGTGTGCTGGGGGCAATATCCATGAGAGCTGGGGCAATATCCATGTGTGAGCTGGTCGGGGCAATATATCCATGTGTGAGCTGGTCTGGCAATATATCCATGTGTGAGCTGGTCTGGGGCAATATATCCATGTGTGAGCTGAGGCGCAATATATCCATATGTGAGCTGAGGCGCAATATATCCATATGTGAGCTGAGGCGCAATATATCCATATGTGAGCTGGTCTGGGGCAATATATCCATGTGTGAGCTGAGGCGCAATATATCCATATGTGAGCGGAGGCAATATATATCCATGGGTGAGCTGCTGGGGGCAATATATATCCATGTGTGCTTTCACTGCCTTCGAACAGGCAACGTACTTGCTGGCAGTTGGCAAAAAGTTGTGTGAGCATATGAGAGAGCTCCACAGCAATAAACCTCACAGTAATGTGCGCTGTGTGTATGAGCATTCAGTGTTATATGGGAGTACTGATTTAGGAGTAAGAGTAGTTAAAAAAAAAATCTGAAAAACTCGGGGGGGGGGGGGTGACACCATAAATTACCGCACCGGGTGACACCGACCCTAGTGACGCCACTGCACGCATACCTTATTAATGGATAACAGCTGCTGAATGAGAACCTAAATTATACAGGAGTTATTTCTATGTAACCTTTACCTAACCTTCCCAGCCAGTGTCACCTTACAGGACGAGTGCTTACAGCAATTAGTTTGAACACTAAATGCTCCAGTTGTGCAGGTCCAATAGACCATTTATCATTAATTTCAAAATGCACAGGCGTATGTTAAAATATTTCTAGAGCATTGAGTCAGACTTCGTTCCGTCAATTCACTACCGTAACGCCACACTGTTTGACAGGTGTAGCCGACTGTCCCCGGCAAGCTAAGTATGGGATTAGCAACCGCAGCACCCCAGATGTATTGTTACTATAGGCACCCCAAAGAAAAAAAATATTGACACTGCACCAGTAGGGAGGTAAATATTCTAAAAGGAACATCTTTAAAAATTACTGTTATGAATCACATTAAAAACATAATTCCTGTAATTGCTGCTGTCAACTAGGTAACACACACCTACTGAGGAAGTGAAATTCTCTAGGAAACGCGTTTCGGTGTTATTCTGTTATTTTTAATTTAACCTCCCTGGCGGTCTAATTTTTTCAAACCTTTGTGTCTAAAACCATTTCAATTTTTTTGGAAAGGAAATGTGTTTTTTTATATAGTAAGTCCGTATTCTGTAGGAATAACTCCCTGAAATCCGTGCATGCAAGAGTCTAGTAAACACACGGAGTCAGAGAAGGTTTGAAACACAAAATAATTTATTATCCCAAAAAGAATTATCCAAAATAATGGAAATAAATTATATTCAATAATATAAATCAAACCAAAAACATGCCTCTTTCCTCTGGGTGCTGGGATTCCTGTACAGATGTGGACTCCTTTGCCAATGAAATATACAGGACACGGGGGTACCAAAAAAAAAAAAAAAAAAAAGAGTATTCTCAAAGCAGCTTTACAGAAATAAAAGGCAAATAAAAATCATTTCTATAATGTAATATGGTTTTGCGATACAAGTTTCGCTGGTGCTTGCCCAGATCCACCAGCGAAACTTGTATTGCAAAGCCTGATTACATTATAGAAATGATTTTTGTGACGGACGCCGCTACTCGGAGGGAGTAGATCTGCCGTAGGTGCTCTGCAGTGAGCAGCGGTAGCGAAGCCAGCGTCTGGTCCCTTGCTGGAAGCTATCGAGCCAGCCGTAGAAAATACCAAGCAGATAGTCCCTCTTCCCAAATACTCGTCGAGACGTAGTACAGGTTAAGCAGGTTGGTTAATTTAGAACAGCACAGACACGATACATTTATACGGTACAGTCGCATTGTTCTCTCCTATGCCCACCCTCAGACATCCCGGCGCCAGTTTTGCCACTGCCTCTAGCCCGAGCCCTTTTCGTATCCTTAACATGGGTTGACCTGGCCTCCAGCCTCTGGTGCCACACTGACTGGCCCATCCTGGGCTGTTCCTTGCCCGGGAAATTCCACCCCCGGAGTGCGAGCGCTGATTCCGGCGCCGGATCTCCTCTGCGGCTGGGAAGCCCGACCTGTGTTTAGCGCCTGATCGAGGGGTGATCTTGGTGGCGCTCCCCTTTGGAACTCACCCCACAGTGGCATGTTCTCAGGGCCCTTCTGACCAAAAAGCGCTCTGGTGGCATGTACAGGGGCTGAACGGTGCAGGATGTAAGGAAAGTCAGCTGTGTGTGGTCTCGACTGTGCGTGGTCTCGGTCGGCGGCAGCTGTAGCAGGGTTGCACTGGGCAGAAAACTACGATGGCTGGGCAAGGCAGGGTTGGCAAAGAACTTAATAAACATCAGGGTCATACAGGCACAAGTTGTACTAACGAATTCTACACTTGGGTGAACGAAAACTGGGCAATTTAGGTGTTATTAAATGGTGAGGTTTACAGGTGCGTTTGGTGCGGGGAATTGCGAGGGGAAACAATACACACAGGGATCATAAAGACATAAATTGTATAAACGAATTTTAACATTGAATTAACGAACTTTTAACATTTTAGGTGCTACTAAAATGAAAGTGACGGCTGTTCTGTCACAATTTTTATTTGCCTTTTATTTCTGTAAAGCTGCTTTGAATAAATACTCAAATTTTTTTTGTACCCCCTGTGTCCTGTATTTCATTGGCAGTCCACATCTGGACAGGAATCCCAGCACCCACTGCACAATTTATTGTAAATTATTTTTTTACTGTAAATTTTTTTTTCTCTACAGTTTGAATTTGCCGCCTGGTCCCGCCCCCCTGCGTCACATGGAACCAGGAAGCAAAGTTGCCGGCTTCCACGATCACACTGCGGAGACGACGAAGTAGCGAAGAATGCGGTGACTATACAGCCCGAGTGTGGCTTGGGGTTACCGATCGCGGTAGTGAAATTTAACCCCGAGTCACACTCGGGAATACCGCCAGGGAGGTTAATAAATAAGCTTTGATTTTTAACCAATCCTGGTCCTAATTCTGTGGAGCGGAGGAGAATATCAAAAGCTGTTGGGAGATCCGGTGCTCCCAATAATATTGCCAGCCATAAGAACATCTGGTGTCTGATAAAGACACCTAAAAATGTGGGTGTACCCCTTCCTTTTTGTCACCATACCCTTACCTTTACATACTGCACGGTACCCCTATGTTTTATTTGAAGTACGTATGAGAACACGGCTAAGGAGGCTTGCGGAAAAAGGGGACACAAATTGAAGGAAACGCTAATCCCACCAGACTACCCTCTACACACAAGCCTGGCACCTACCTATATTCATTAATGCTCCTCAATATCTACAATCTATATAATAGGGTTGGCGAAAAAGAAATATATCTAATAAAAAGATCCATGATGATTGAGTCAATCAACACACCACAGATCCCACGAACAAGTGATCAAAAACCATTAAAACAAAAAATTATATTTTTGAAAAGAAATAATTTTGGGGGGAAAAAAATAAAAATAAAAAAATAAGAATCGAATAGTCGATGCGGCCCCTGAAAAATGACATGTTCAGTTTGCATAGTGCTGCTTGCATTTATTGTAGATGTCCATTAAAGCACCTGCTTGAACAACGTATCTCCTACATTTTTGTTTGTAACAGTACTGATATTATTTCTATATTGAAGACTATGCATTAAAGTGTCCATTCTGGCATAATGTACAGTTACAAGTATTTATAAAGCGCTAACAAGTTCCGTAGCGATGTACAATGGTTGAGACAGAATAACAAATTTACATGCAAGTTGAACACACAGAATAATAGGAGAGAGGACCCTGCTCGAGAGCTTCCAATGTATCTACCGATTCATCAGAATTTCTGTCTCACGTGTAAGTATGCTGCCTGTCAGTAATTATGAATTATCAGTCCCAGCTTCCTATATTTCAATTAAACCAGCGCTGTACAATTAAAAATCTCATCAAATATCAGTGTTCCCATTCAATGCATACATCCATGGCAGCTCCGGGACCTGGAGCTGTCCATTGATAGTTCATCCCCTCCTCAAAGGGGAAAACTGTTCCGGAGCTGATCGAATTCTGTACTGACCCCAAGAAAGAAGGGGGTTCCATAAACAGAAAGAAAAGTACAGTATTTTAACAAGATGAAAGCAGGGACTGTGGAGCCACGAGAACGTGTCCTTCCCGATTACATGCCATGACCCAATGTACCTTTGTACAACACTGCGGAATGTGTTGGCACTTATTAAATAATGATAATGACAGTGACTCGTCATGTAGGCATGGTTTTGGTGTGACATATAATGTCACCTGGGGTGATTAGGAGGACCAATTCATTATTTGGCCCAAAGCATAAAATGTGGAATTATTCACCAGGTCTTCAACATCCCTCCTGATATGCTAAAGTAATGTCACATCGAATGCTGTCTTAGTATGTGTCAGTGGGTGTGACTGAGTCAAACAGAAACACGCCGTCATACGGATACAGTCCACATTAACACACTGTCATATGGTCATATACAGGCACCCAATACAGACACATATTTTTATACATAAGCAAACTCATGTACTCACTTTAACTGTGACTGCAATCACTTTGCCGTGGACTGCGGGTACCTGGACCTGGAGTTACTATTTGGTGGTGTGGGATTGCTGGTTATAGACCAGGGATCTCAAACTCTGTTCCCCCAGATGTCTCTGAATTACACTTCCCATGATTCTTAGACCATTTATTGCAGTCAAAGAATTCTGTGTATTGTAGGCAGTGGTGTATTTAGGTTTTGTGCTGCCCTAGGCCTGACTAAACTCGTGCACCCCCCAATTTAAATTTGAGGCACCCCTTCCTGTCAAGGGCACACCTCTTCCTGGTGAATCCCCACCCTTCCTCTTTAAGCTCCACCTTTTCCTCTTAGAGCTCCGCCTTTTCCTGTCTTTATATTAAAAGTGGATACCAAGTGCCTACTTGTATATTTTGTATACCGTTTCAAATGTACCTATTGCGATAAATAAAATTATGAAATGTTTAAATGCAAGCATTTTTACAAAGAACAGCCACGCATGTCAGGTATACTGGATCACAGCCGCTCTAATTGGTTGAACAATAAAATCCACAGAAACCTGCACTGCATATGAGTGTATCACAGAGCTGCACAGCAATAAAACCCACAGAAATGGGCATTGTGTATGAGCATATCAGAACTGCACAGCAATAAAACTCACAGTAATGTGTAGTGTGTATGAGCGTATCCCAGAGCTCCAGGGCAATAAAACTCACAGTAATATGCAGTGTGTATCACAGAATACACAGCAATAAAACTCCCAGCAATGCAATGTGCGGTATGTGTGTCAGCGTATCAAAATCCACAGCAATGAAACTCCCAGCAATGCAATGTGTGGTGTGTATGAGTGCATCAGAATCCACTGCAATAAGACTCCCAGCAAACCGAGTGAATATGAGCACACAGCAATTATTTATTCTATATTTACCGGCCTCCATCTGCGGTAGGGCTGTGTGCAGAGTCAGCAGGGACTGTGTACGGACTCAGGATCGCGGCTGTGTCTGTGCGTGGAGCCATCTTGTCAGCAGTGGAGTGCCACTGCCAGAGGGTGCACCGTGGCTTTGATTCCCTTCCGGTGGGTGTTCAGTCCAGAATAGAGTGAGAGTCCGTGTTAATGAAAGGGCGGGCAGCTGCGTGCGTGTCATGTGGTTCAGCCAGTCAGGTGGTACAGAAAAAAATAAGTAAACTCAGTACCACCTGACTGGCCGGACCGCGTGACCTGCACGCACGCAGCCTCACCAGGAGCCAGGCAGCTCAATGACAAATTTCTATCACTGCAGTACTGGTTAAGGAAAGGTCCACTTTAAACAGCAGTAAGCAGACAGGGCTTCATATTCTGCTGATACCTGCCCCTTTACCTGCCATTTACTGTCATCTTCTCTCTCTGCACACAAACCACGTCCCCCTCCCCTCTCCTAGAGCTGCTGCGGGGCAGGGGAGGAGCTATGGAGGGAGGAGAGGGGGATTTTTATTCTATTCGATTTTATTCCGTATGCAAACACCCTGCTTCGCTGCTCGTTGTTTGAGACCACAGCTCAAAGCTGACACACAGTGACAATGGCACCTCCTAGTACCCCCTAATGACACTCAAATAATCACTGGTACCTGGGGCGGCCCGCCCTCCGCCACTCCCCTAAGTACACCACTGCTCTGTGATATGCTCACACACAAGTTTGGTGAACTGCCAGCAAGTACGGTGCTGTTTGAAGGCATTGCAAATCCCCATAGAGAAGTAATGGTTAATCTATTCAGAGAACACCAAACAGCAGAGAAATGGCAGTGAAATGCCCTGATGTTCGGTGCTTTCAATCAGCAGGTTTATTCAGGCGAACCCCATAGGTTTCAATGTTAAAAATATTCCCGTTTTTATGCAATATCTAATAAGCCATTTAGTATTTTAATCTGCAGTAAAAAGTCTTTGATTCTTTTTTTTAGTACCCTTTAGTCATTTTTCAGCAAAATTCCCCCCCTTTTTTTTAAATAGCGGTTTTTCTTTTTTCTGTAACAGAACTTTTTATTATCAATCATAGGATCTTATATGTAAATTCCAGACATTTTCGTTCAGTAGTTCTTTTGAAAACAGCAGGCCACGGGTTTGCGGTGGCAGCATTCAGCGGCCGACTCCATGCACTTTGGGGACCCTGCGGTGAATGGTGAATTCACTGCAGGGTGGGGAAATTTTATTCCCTGAAGTGCAGGGAACTACAGAACACCAACATGTTGGCATCATTACGGTGCTCTGTGAGTAACCCATTTAGTGGTGAGGTTTTTTGCTGCCCCCTGGAAAGTGAAAGCCTAGGCCTTGCCTACCCAGGACATACTTGAAAATTTGTGAAATCTCAATGTATCCTTCCTGGCAAAATACTTTGCAAAAGTAAAAAAAAAAAAAAGAAAAAAAAAAAAAAGATTTTTTTTTGGGGTGGGGCCACCAGTGCGGGCCGCCGCCCCCTGGAAAGTGCCGCCCTAGGCCTAGGCCTTGTTGGCCTAGGCCAAAATACCCCACTGATTGTAGGAAAACATCTGGCAGGCTGAAGTTTGAGATCCTTGTTGTCAGGGGTCAAGTCCTGGGGAAAAAAGTGAGGGAACTCAGCCAAGAATTCCACGACCCCCCCTCATTACCTGAAGAAAAAAAATGAATATATACACCTGCCCCCCGAGAATCAGGTGTAACCAGGCATAGACCCCTCAGAATTATATATATCCAGCACAGACCCCAGACTTGTATATAACATACAGACCCCAGAATTTGATATACCAGCAGAGCCCATAGAATGTATATACCAGCAGAGCCCATAGAATGTATATACCAGCAGAGCCCATAGAATGTATATACCAGCAGAGCCCATAGAATGTATATACCAGCACAGCCCATAGAATGTATATACTAGCACAGCCCATAGAAAGTATATACCAGCACAGCCCATAGAATGTATATACCAGCAGAGCCCATAGAATGTATATACCAGCAGAGCTCATAGAATGTATATACCAGCAGAGCTCATAGAATGTATATACCAGCAGAGCGCCATTCTCGCAGGACTCGAGCCCTGTCTGCTGGTATAAACAAACTACGGGCTCTGCTGGTATATACAAACTACGGGCTCTGCTGGTATATACAAACTACGGGCTCTGCTGGTATATACATTCTACGGGCTCTGCTGGTATATACATTCTACGGGCTCTGCTGGTATATACATTCTACGGGCTCTGCTGGTATATACAAACTACGGGCTCTGCTGGTATATACATTCTACGGGCTCTGCTGGTATATACAAACTACGGGCTCTGCTGGTATATACATTCTACGGGCTCTGCTGGTATATACATTCTACGGGCTCTGCTGGTATATACATTCTACGGGCTCTGCTGGTATATACATTCTACGGGCTCTGCTGGTATATACATTCTACGGGCTCTGCTGGTATATACATTCTACGGGCTCTGCTGGTATATACATTCTACGGGCTCTGCTGGTATATACATTCTACGGGCTCTGCTGGTATATACATTCTACGGGCTCTGCTGGTACATACATTCTACGGGCTCTGCTGGTATATACATTCTATGGGCTCTGCTGGTATATCAAATTATGGGCTCTGTGACAGGACGGCCGCCACTATGCCGTAGCGCAGTACAACAGTTCAAGTGTTTATTTGTGTGTTATAAAAATAAGGGCTAACGAGCTTTTAATAAGTACCCCAATGTGATTTTCCCTGTTGTTCCCTGCTTGTTCAGAGCCCCGGGAAGTTCACCAGTCTATGTGTGCCCCGAGCCGCCGCTAATTATGCCTGCCCAGCCGCCCAACCTTGTCCACCTTGCCCCGTGGAGCGGGTACCATGTAGAAGAGCGCTTCTTGGCCAGTGTGCCCCCTAAAATAGGTTCTATCAGTGGTGTGAATTGTGGGTCGGAGCGCCCACAGGAACCCCGAGAACAGACCAGCGACCCTCGGGCCTGGAGCGCGACTAAAAATGGTGACTCTTGCTCGGGTACAGCCGCCAAGCTTCCACCCTCCACCACTCGGGTCCCCATGGTCCGATCAGGGTGCTTTTTGGAGTGAAACAGCCCAGGGGCCTGAGCTACATGGCTGTAGCCAAAGCGAGCCGCCGCTCCAAGGGGATCAAACCCAAAACCAATGTAACCCCAAAGTCGGGCTGAAAGCCGCAGGGGGGCCACGAGACAAGGAAAGCGCTCACACCACAGGAGCGGCTCCGGGAGGGGGCCAGACAAGCTGGCGCCAAGCCCCAACATAAGGGCTGCACCCAGCAGGGGGGCCCCAGGTTAACAAAGGGAAATTGGGCAATGGCTCGGGGCAGTGGCAGAAATCACCCCGGGAGGGCTGAGGGCGGGCCAGGGGAGAACAATGCCTTTTTCCCCCAATAAATACGCCTGTGTTCCCCATGCAAAATAAATCACTCTTGTTTGAACCTTTACTCCTGCCTCGGCTAGTAATTGGGGATAACAGGGCTTTGGGAACCGGGACGCTTCAAGGACCTCTCTACAGCGCTGCAACCTTGGGGTATACTACGAGAACCAGTGGCACCTCGCTACCACACTACCGACCTCCAGGTCTACTCGGCGCTGATGGCGGATCTACTCACCCCGAGTAGCGGGATCCGTCACAGGCTCTGTCTGGGCCTATCAAATTCTGGGGTCTGTGCTGGATATATATAATTCTGAGGGGTCTATGCCTGGTTACACATGATTCTTGGGGGGGCAGGTGTATACATACATTTTTTTTCTTCAGGTAATGGGGGGGGGGTTCGTGGAATTCTTGGGTGAGTTCCCTCACTTTTTTCCCCAGGACTTGACCCCTGCCAGCAGAGCCCAGAATGTATATACCAGTAGAGCCCAGAGCGTGTATACCAGCAGAGCCCAGAGCGTGTATACCAGCAGAGCCCAGAATGTGTATACCAGCAGAGCCCAGAGCGTGTATACCAGCAGAGCCCATAGTGTGTATACCAGCAGAGCCCATAGTGTGTATACCAGCAGAGCCTAGAGTGTGTATACCAGCAGAGCCCAGAGTGTGTATACCAGCAGAGCCCATAGTGTGTATACCAGCAGAGCCCATAGTTTGTATACCAGCAGAGCCCATAGTTTGTATACCAGCAGTAAATTGATGTCAATTAAGGCTCTTAATTCGGATTGGCTGCATCCCGCAAAAAAACCAGTCCGCACACTGATTTACGTGCGCAACGTTACTGCAGCGTATTACACTTCATTTTGTGCTTCGTTTTTCCGAACGTTATTTTTTGACGGATAAGAAAATGCGTTCGGATCGGTATACCACGTTAATTTTTGGGCGATAATGCTGGACGATGCGAGCAAAAAAAATTGTGCTGCGCGAAGAATGTAATAGGGGTCATAGTGTGTATACCAGCAGAGCCCATAGAGCGTATACCAGCAGAGCCCAGAGTCTGTATACCAGCAGAGCCCAGAGTGTGTATACCAGCAGAGCCCAGAGTGTGTATACCAGCAGAGCCCAGAATGTGTATACCAGCAGAGCCCATAGTGTGTATACCAGCAGAGCCCAGAGTGTGAATACCAGCAGAGCCCAGAGTTTGTATACCAGCAGAGCACAGAGTGTGTATACCAGCAGAGCCCATAGTGTGTATACCCAGGCACACCCCAGGATTATACTTACCCAGACGGATCTCCCCCCGCGTGGTCCGCCGAGCTGCTGCACGCTGCCGCTGTCTTCAGACTTCTGAAGGCGGTGACGCGAAGTCACGAGATCTCGGCAATAGGCCATGTCACAGCCTTCAGAAAGTTGAAGATAGCGGCTGCGTGAAGGAGGAGGCACGCAAGCGCTCGGAACGCGGGCCAGTCAAGGGGGCTGCTAGCAGAATGCGGATAACGCATTCAGCTAGCAGCCCCAGCGATAAACGAAATCGGCCCACAGCGGGAACATGCATTCCTGCAACTTTCCCGCTGCGGGAGAAGTACGGGAACGGCATTCCCGTAGGACTCGAGCCCTGATTTTCAGGGTACTGGGGTTTAAAGTTTCTGTAGATTTTTCCATTAAAGTGAATGCACTGCAGTCCTTGAATGGTATTGGTTGGCCCGTCTAGCTCCTTGGATGGTGATTGGCTGGGGTTTCAAATCCAGCTCATGGTTTCAAACCCAGGCTTCCCCTGGTGTCAGGGAACACAGAGAACATGAGGGACAGGCTTAAAGGCATTTGGATTATGTTCGGCTGGGAGGGGGAATTCACAAAAACACCACTTTTAACATTAACCTCCCTGACGGTATTCCCGAGTGTGGCTTGGGGTTAACTTTTTGTATCGAAAGTGGTATCCCCGAGCCGCACTCGGGCTGGATACTTACATGTCCTGCACTCCCTCGCTGATCCCCGCAGTCTCCTCCAGCCGCTCGCAACGTCACACTGCCTGGTTCTCTTCTCGCGAGGAGTGAACCAGGAAGTGTGACATCACGATCGGCTGCAGTGTGACTGCGGGGACAGCGAGGGAGTGCAGGGACATGTAAGTATCAGCCCGAGTGTGGCTCAGGGATACCGCTTTCAGTATTGAAAATTAACCCCCGAGCCACACTATTACCGCTAGGGGGCCAGATTAATTGTACCAATTCTGACATATAAAATATCGGACTGCCAGGGAGGTTAAAGCATAAACAGCCCAATAGCTTACATGAGGGGAATAGCGGAGGAGAGAGGTTTTAGTACAGTCCACAGACACAGTCTCTGAGCACGGGGTTCCGTGACAGTTACAAGGTCTCCGGTGTGAATGGGGAGCAAGTGTGTTAAATTTGGTGTTCTTGCTCTCACTCGCTTATACTAGTCACTGGAAGTTCAACATGGCACCTCATGGCTCTACATAAGATGGCATAGGCTATAAGAAGACTGCCAAGACCCTGCAACTGAGCTTCAGCACGGTGGCCAAGACCATACAGAGGTTTAACAGGACAGGTTCCACTCATTAAGACATCAGATTTGAATGTGTTTGTGTAGTGTTAGAATAATTGCTATGATGCAGCCATAGATAAAGTTTAAGTCACAGACAAATACAAAACCAAACAGATTCACATACACATATTTACAGAAAAACATCCATACAGTAAATAAGCATACACTATATCAAACCTCAGTGGGGCGGACTGACCCATCTGGATAGTGGGTTGGTAGGGACACGGTTCAGTGGGCCTTCGCCTTCTAATCCTCAGCTCTGGTATCGGACTCTGAGTCCGAATCCAGAGCGGTCTGCTCGGCGCTGCAGTGCTGCAGCACCGCCGCACGACCTGAGAGAATCCCACTCACGGGTCAGCTTACCCATCCACCCACGTGATACGTCGCAGCGTAGTGCATGCAGAAGGGGAGGCAAGAGCGCCATCGACAGTGGAGGACAGGAGCACAGCGGAGCCAGCCTGCGTCTGGACCATGGAAGGAGAACAAAGCAGCCAAGGCCCATGAGTGACCACTAGGGGGGAGGGGTGTAAAAATAATGAAGGGGGATGTAAAATGAATGAGGAGGTGTGTGAAAAGAATGAAGGGGGATTGTAAAATGAATGATGGGAGGGTGTAAAATAAATGATGGGGGTTTAAAAAGGATGAAGGTGGGCCATGGGGGCTGTAATAAAGAATGGGATGAGCCATGGGGGGGGTGTAATAAAGAATGGGATGGGCCATGGGGGGTGTAAAAAGGCTGTGGAGCTCTGGTGTGCTCATACACACTGCACATTACTGTGGCGCAACTGGTGGCGAGTAACTCTAAGGCTAGGGTCAGACTAGCGCGTCTTCTACGGACTGTGCACCCGTGCAGTACGGACACACTTTTTGACGGAAGATGCAGTAGTGACCACACATTCCGTTTTTGTGACTGACGTTATTTTTGACGGATGTAGGAGGGAAAATAAATTTAAATGAAAACATTTTGTCCGTCAAAAATGCTGGACGTATAAATGCAGTCCGTCTGACCACGTTCCATTACTCCTACACAAAGCTATGTGGACGTGGTGCACTCCGCACGTCCGTCCTAGCGGTTCGACGTTCTTGCTAACATGCGTTTGTTTGCCACAGACGTACTTCGTGTGTGGGCCTTTCTTGCTCATGATTATCTGCTACCACGGACGTTAACACTGCGTTCGTCTGACCCCAGCCTTAAGGCCTGACTAGTAGCTTTGGACTTGAAATTTTGAGCCCTACACTATATATACATTTGCATTCAATCACAAAGACAATCCGAGCATGGTGATTGCTAATGTGACAGGAGCACAGTAAGCCACAGCTCAGTAATTCTTCAGTGCTGCAGGAGCTGGGAGCACGGGTTAAAAGTCGTGCCTGAGGGGCAGTTGCCCACCTGCACTCAGTCAGCCCGCTCCTAAACTCCTGCCAGTCCTAACTCACAACTGAATGCCACTACAGAACCCAAACCAGTACTACTAGACACATTCAGCTATAACAGAGAGAGATAAAGAGCACCTGCTAGGTTCATATAGTTTTACCTTTTTATTTTTACCTAAAGTTTGCAAATCATCCACTTTGTGAATAACCGAATATATTTGATGTCACATGACCATCCAATTATCACATGGGAAATATATCTAGTAAGTTCTTCGCATGAGGATATTGTTAAGACTACAGGAACAGCAGGAAATGTGTATATATATATATATATATATTACACATACACATATATATATATACATACATACACACATATACAGTACTAAAAGCAGAAAATCTTCTAGACGCAAATAAGGAATAGCATTAACTTGTAGTTTGCTTGTCTCTGGAGGACCAAAGTTGCTGACCCCTACATTAGGAGATACTAAACTTCATTGTGAGCAAACTAGATGAATTATATGGAGTAAAACCTTTATTTCATGGTTTCTTTTAGGATTACATTCTGACAGACCCAAAGACTTGCACCCGATTTCTCATCAGAATTACATTTCATAAACTCCTTAAAATTTGAAGAAAGATAAAACGGTTACAAATACTTCAATTTTCTTTTTGTCATAGAAAGTGGTATGTTGGAGCAACATGCTAGAAGCAGCTCACCACCTGTTCAAATTCAGAAGCCTTAAAAGATATCTTAGTTTCCTAATAGGGTCAGTATCCACTGGGACCTATCAGTTCTGCCCAACCCATTGAAGTTGCCATGTGTGTACAGATTTCCATTTCTGTGCTTTTATCCTAGCATCAATTTTTTGGCGGGGGGGGGTGTCTACTCACCAAAACCACGTTGAATCGATCCTCCAGCTCCTCAGACTTTGGTCTTGGCATTTTTTGAGAGGTCTTCTCCCTCTGTTTTTGAGGGGGGGTCCCTGACGCCGGCTGGGTCTTTGACTCCCGATTCTGGGAGCCGTCAATGCTCCCTGCCGCATTCCCCATGATCCTAGAAGTTCCACGTTTCCACACGCGCAAATCCAGACTGGGAGCTTCAAATTACTACAGGACGTCAGAAAATCAAGAATGGTATCAGGCAAGCAAAGCCGGGGTTGGAGTAATGTAAAATCGGGACAGTTCTTGGTGACACACCCAACATCCGATTGTGACCCCTAGCGTTAACAACCAGTACCTTTCACCACAAACAGGGTTACAGTCTAAAAGAGAGGATGCAACTTCACCTAAATGCCAAAAGAAGGTATCACCTACATTGATGATTAAAAAAAACGAAAGATATAGAACTTCAAGCACCCCCTTGATTTTCCGCACTACAAAAAAAACCCAAAAATTACGATAGTCCTATTGCGCTATACTTCCCCACTCTTGTTCTCATCGTATAATAAAATAGTCTTGTAGCATTCTTTGTGTATCTTGTGACAGAGCAGAAAAAAAAAGGGAAGTAGGGTTTCAAAATCAGATGGGGGAGGAAACAGGGGGTGAGGGGGCCCAGAAGCTACTCTGCATTTTGTGTACCGTTTCTTATATGTTCTCCCTTCATGAAAGAAGGTGTATTTCCTACATGTCAGAGAGGGATGATTGTAGTGTTTGTGTCTGAGCACCCAGGGGTGGAGGAAGAGGTGAGGACATAGCAACGGTTGGTAGAATGATAGGAAGCTTTGGTGCATATGCTGAAACTGGAACCCTCAGCCTTGTTATAAGATCCACACAGTCAAACATTGCAGGATCTTTTAACCCTTGAAAGCGAACAATATGACAAAGAGCTTCAAGGGCAATTCGAAAAGGTGGAGATCGTTAAAGGCAGGAAGCCAGTGAGGTTTCGCACAGGAAAAGGATAGTCAAAGCGCAAGAAAAACCACACTATATTATACACATCAAAATGAATGTATAAAACAGCCCAAAATAAAAAAAGGGGGGCACCCGTAACTGTGCAATGTCAGTACAAAGCACATAAAATGGTCATCTTATATGTATAAACAGATTTTAAAGCATTAGGGTGTTCAGAAAAAAAAGGTCCTATAGATATGCGAAATGCAAAACTTCAAGGAAGATGTCAAGCCTCACTTGGGTTTCCAATACAAGGGCTGTGCAAAGCTGTAACACGCTAACACAACAGTGACCCGACCAGATAGTTACTTCAATATCGCGTTGTGATGTCAAAACATTTCAGAAGGGTTTTCAAAGACTACGGATGGATAATCTTAGCACCCCAGATATGTTAGAGGTTCAACTTCCATGATGTTCATGTATCAAGGGACATATTCTTCTAACACATCTTTGAATTGCATGGTTTGAGATCATTAGCCTGGGGACTGACATGCAGTCATGTGTTTTGTGATGTCATGCTAATGAGAACCCTATGAGTGTCACGGAAAGACCACACATCACTTTTGGCAACCACAAAACAAAGCGGAGGGAATGAACTCCCCACAACAGACACTAAAAAGTTAACCTGGCACCATCTTCCAGAAATAATCCTAGCATCCCCCAAATTGCCGGCTGGGTAGAGTAGGGGTAACATCACTGCTCTGTGTGGAGAGAGACTGTGGAGACACAGGTTCGAATCCCGGCAAGAGCACCTCTCCAGTAAGTGTCCTTGGACAAGACACCTAACGGTACATACTCGCCACCCAGGACATACTTGAAAACAAGAGAAATCTCAATGTATCCTCCCTGGTAAAATCCTTGCTCAAAAATTAATTTAAAAAAAATTGCAAACGCCAAAAGAAATAGTAAATAGAATGTAGTAAGAACAACAAGCGTGCAATGGAATAGACCAAAACCGAATAACCGGGAATGTTAAACCTTGGTAAAATGCACAAGATGCTTGTAATAATAATAATAATAATAAAAAGAATGCATTACCTTTCTGGGGCTCAAAAGATGCAAAGTGTGTTGTTGCCTTTCACTTCCTTCGCAAAGTGGAGCGTGGACTGTTGGTATCGATGAAAATGCAGTAACTCACGATAGGGTTTTTTCGATTGCAGGTAACGTAATTACTGCAGTGCATTAATAGATCCTGAGGAGGTTTGTTTTCAAAGAAAAGAAAAGTTGAGCATTTTTGTGGTTTTTAATTTATTTAGACAAAAATAAAATGGTCACTTGCATCCAGAGTACCTGCTTCCCTCCCCCCAAATCTATACTAGCAACTTCCGCTTCACTTTCAGAAGAACACAAAGGGCAGGGGCTTGCTATGCACGTTGCAATGTTTGGGCCCTGAAGTTGTGATATACAGGCTTCGATTCGGTCTATCCTGTGCATTTTATTCTACATCTTGGGCTCTATTACATTCTTCGCGCAAACGTTAACGCGTGCGCAAAAATGCATTCATGCGAGGGGCAAAACCCTTTGCGCTGAACGTCGTATTACATGTCGGCGCAAAAAATGCGTGTTAACGTCTACTGCGGGTGAGCCTGCGCGAGCGTACTGTACTGCACGTGTCCTATACTTAACATTGTGAGCGCAAATGCGTTTGGCCACTGGTACGCGGATGGTATTACAATCTATGCGCAAAATTTAACGCACAGCGTTTGCGCGCATTATTTTAACGTCTTTGAAAAGCTGGTGGTAACAGCAAATCTGAACGTCCTGGCCAAACCCAAATACACCAGCCCCAAAAAAAACAATACAGCAAAGTATACAGTTGTGTTCAAAATTATTCAACCCCCAATGCTGTAAAGGGTTTTAGGGAATATAGTGTACATTTGTAATTGTATTAAGAATGAAATCCTACAAGGACGTTTTAAAGAACCATATGCAACTAAAATGACATCAATTGGTTTTGTAATACAGTAGTAAATGTTTCTTTTGTGAATTCTTCATTGACACAATTATTCAACCCCTTAAGACTACCACTCTGAAGAACAGAGGTTCATTCAAGTGTTTTCAATCAGGTATTGAAAACACTGTGGATGTCACGGAGCAGCAATAAAGCATAATAAGCAGGGTTCAAGTCCTAAAAAAAGAAGTGTGGGAACTCGCCAGGATTTCTGTCTCCCAATAAGCAATTATCACCTCGCACGTAACACAAACACACTCAGATCTGATATATTTATGTATATACGTCAATAAGAAAGCAGACTGTACAACAAATGCTTATGCCGGCTATTGAATACGGAGATGTAGTATATGCAGCTGCCCCGCAAACACAAATTCAGAAACTTACTACATTGTATAACTCATTCTGTCGCTTTGTTCTACAATGTAAATACATGACCCACCATTGTGACATGTTAAAAGACCTAAACTGGCCATCGCTCTAATCCAGAAGCACCCTTCACCTTTCCAACCTGGTGTTTAAGAGTTTTACTGGAAAGCTACCACCCTACCTGAATAGGCTGCTTCCCTCAGCAGTTCCCTCATCCTATAACCTCCGATCCAGGACCAGCACCTTACTTGCAATACCACAATACAAAAAGAAAGTGTCTCGATCCTCATTTTCCTACAGAGCACCACAAATATGGAATAACCTCCCAGATGCCATCAAATCTTCTCCCAGTCTAAAGTCACTCGAGAGCTCCCTATTAACATACCTCAATACAGAATGTACCTGTAACATAATGACTATATTTCCTACATATTTATTTTCTGTCTTAATCTGTAGATTTGTGTTTTTTTAATATCTTGCATTTTATTACTTTGTATTTCTGTACCTACTGTACCTGCCTGTGTGTGTATATATCCATAATATGCCTGCCTAACCGTTTGTGTTACTTGTATTTCTGTACCTACTGTAACAATTCAATTTCTTAAACCCAGGACATACTTGAAAACGATAGAAATCTCAATGTCTCCTTCCTGGTAAAATACTTTATAAATAAATAAATATGTGGAATATAGCAAAAATATCTGATAGAGAAATATATGATTGAACACCTGACTACAAGCTTTATAGAGTATGGGACCAAAGGGAACTCCGTTCTCTCTGCAAAATTAGTGCAGGAACTCCATTCCCACACGTTCCCCCTCGACTTGACCCCTGATAATAAGCACCAATTAGGCAGCTTTAAAATGACTGTGATACTCAGCTCCTTCTAGACATTTACTGGTGTGGTTACAAACATGGTGAAGTCAAGAGAATGGTCCAGGAAGACAAGAGAAGAGGTGATTACTCTTCACAGGAAGGGCAATGGCTATAAGAAGATTGCAAAGATGTTAAACATACCAAGAGAGACCATAGGAAGCATCATTCGCAAATTCAAGGCAAAGGGCACTGTTGAAACGCTACCTGGTCGTGGCAGAAAGAAGATGCTGACTTCGACTGCTGTGCGCTACCTGAAGCGTAGAGTGGAGAAAAGTCCCCGTGTGACTGTTGAGGAACTGAGAAAAGATTTGTCAGATGTGGGTAATGAAGTTTCAGCTCCGACAATACGGCGCACACTGCGTAATGAAGGCCTCCATGCCAGAACTCCCAGGCGCACCCCCTTGCTGTCTCCAAAGAATAAGAAGAGTCGACTGCAGTATGCCAAAAGTCATGTGGACAAACCACAGAAGTTTTGGGATAGTGTTCTGTGGACTGATCAAACAAAATTAGAACGGTTTGGGCCCATGGATCAACGCTATGTTTGGAGGAGGAAGAACAAGGCCTATGAAGAAAAGAACACCTTGACTACTGTGAAGCATGGCGGGGGGTCAATCGTGCTTTGGGGCGGTTTTGCTTCTGCAGGTACAGGGAAGCTTCAGCGTGTGCAAGGTACCATGAATTCTCTTCAGTACCAGGAGATATTGGATGACAATGTGATGCAGTCCATAACACAAACCTGAGGCTTGGGAGACGTTGGACCTTTCAACAGGACAATGATCCCAAGCATACCTCCAAGTCCACTAGAGCATGGTTGCAGATTAAAGGCTGGAACATTTTGGAGTGGCCATCGCAGTCACCTGACTTAAATCCGATTGAGAACCTCTGGTGGGACTTCAAGAAAGCAGTTGCAGTGCGCAAGCCTAAGAATGTGACTGAACTGGAGGCTTTTGTCCATGACGAAAGGGCGAAGATACCCGTAGATCGCTGCAAGACACTTGTGTCAAGCTATACTTCACGTTTAAAAGCGGTTATAACTGTAAAAGGATGTTGTACTAAGTACTAAGATTGAACGTCACTTGGGGGTTGAATAAAACTGATAATGATGTGAGCACAGAAAAGACATTTGTGGTTATTTCATTATAAATGTTATGTTATATTTGTCTGACCTACACGTGCCTCTTTGATTTAATTGTAAGCAAGATGACTGAATGATCAAAATCCATGTCAAACTGACCAAAACACTCAATTTCAGTGGGGGTTGAATAATTTTGAACACAACTGTAGTTACACATTCTACGCATACCCAAACAATAAAATTGAAAAGTTGTGCGTGTTTTTTTTTATTGATGCAGCATATATGCCCAGATCGACTTTGACAGGCACAAAAACTTAACGTGAGACAATTGAGGTTCTTAATTCTGATTGGCTGAATCTCGTGAAAAAAACTGTCCGTACACCGATTTCTGCGCGTGTTTTTGCATGTCCATTTTACGCGCGTTATTTTTTTGACAGATGAAAAAAATGCGCGAGGATTGTAATACCAGCGATGTTTAACGCTGTGCGCTAAAATTCATGCGTTCTGCGTGCGTTTTTGCATGAAGAATGTAATCGAGCCCCTTGTGTTTATTCTACACAGGGAGCAGTTGGAAAACAGTGACCATAATATGGTGTCTTTTGAAAAACTCAAAAAAGCACATTCATAGGGGGCATGCTAAAACATGTAATTTCAAAAAGGCTAACTTCATTAAAATAAAGGAAGCCCTCAATGTCATTGACTGGCAGAAACTCTTTTACGGGTAAACACAGGATAAGTGGAATATCTTTAAACGAACACTAGAAAAGTACACGTCACAATGTATTCCACTGGGTAATAAATATAAAAGACAGACTGAAACCAATGTGGCTCACTAGGAAGATAAGTAAATTAAAATAAGAAGAAGACATTTAAAGCTTTTAAATCTGATAAATCTGAGGCATCCTATAAAGCATATAAAAGGCTGCCAATAAAGCATGTAAAAAAGCGATTAGATGGCTAAACTAGAAAAAAGAAAAAGAAATGGCCAAAGAGAGCAAGACCAAACCTAAAAGATTCTTTAGGTATATAAATTCTAAAAAACCCAAGAGTGAAAATGTAGGTTCACTTAAATCTGAGTCAGGGGTATTATTAACGGAACATCAAGAGAAGGCAGAAATTTTGAAAAAACCCCAAAGAGAAACCTGTAACAGGAGATATGCAATTCATTGATAAAAAAAAAAAGTGACTGGTTGACTCAAGAAAAGGTTTTGCAGCAATTAAAGTGAATGTGAATAAAGCTCCAGGTCCATATGGAATTCCCCTGCGAGTACTGAGGGAGCTACATGTTGATATATGTAAACCTCTGTTCTTAATCTTTGTTTTCTTCAGGAATCGTACCAGAGGATTCGAAAAAAAGCTGACGTGGTCCTTAGAGTCAAGAAAGGTTTAAAATTGATGTCTGGGAATTATAGACCTGGGAGCTTAACATCTGTAGCTGGGAAAGTATTTGAGGGGTTACGAAGGGATAATATTCAGGAATTTATTGGGAATTATAATGGAATTAGCAAAAATCAGCACATAGAAAATGTCAGCAGATAAGAACCTTTCGGCCCATCTAGTCTGCCCAATTACATGGATACTTTACCTGGATTTATCTTTTGTTTAGGATAGCCTTATGCCTATCCCATGCTGCTTAAATTCAATCACTGTTTCACGTATCCACCACCCCCTCAGTAAAATAATGCTTCCTGATGTTACTTTTAAACCTTTGCCCCTCTAAGACTATGTCCTCTTGTTTTGCTACTTTGTTTCCTTTTAAATATACTCCCTTTCTCTACCTTGTGGATTCCCTTTACGTATTTAAATGTTTCTATCATATTTCCTCTGTCTCGTCTTTTTTCCAAGCTGTACATGTTAAGATCATTAAGCCTTTCCTGGTAACTTTTCTCCTTCAAGCCATACACCATTTTAGTAGCCCTTCTCTGAACACCGTTTTATAAAACACAGATCATGTCAGACTAACCTAATTGCATTCTATGAAGAAGTAGAAGTATAGATCAGGGGGTCGCAGTGGATGTGATTTACTTGGATTTTGCAAAAGCTTTCGACACAGTTCCACACAAGGTTACTATTAAGAAAAAATGGTCTAGATGAAAATACTCCTTATTGGATAGAAAACTGGCTACAAAGATAGGGTGCAGAGAGTGGTCATAAATGGTAAATTTTCAAGATGGACATCAGTGGTAAGTGGCGCCCCTCAGGGGACGGTCATAGAACCTGTTCTATTTAATTTATTTATAAATGACCTTGAAATAGACATTGAACGTCACGTGTTTGCAGATGACACAAAACTAGGAAAAGTAATACAATGTGAGCAAGATGTTACTTCGCTGCAGAGGGATTTAGATAGACAAAATTTAATGTAGATAAATGCAAAGTTATGCACTATGAAGTCAAGAACACACAAGCAACTTATACCCTAAATGGTACCAAGTTAGGGAAATCAAAGCAGGAGAAGGATTTGGTAATAATCCTAGACTTCAAACTAAGTACCAATGCACAATGTAAAAGAGCAGCTGCCAAGGCCAGCAAGGTATTGACATTAAAAGGGGAATTCGCTCTCAGGATGAAAACAGAATTTTGCCTCTTTATAAAATCAAATGGCAAGACACACCTTGAACATGCCGTGCAATTTTGGGCACCTGTCTTAGGATAGGATATTATGGCGCTAGAAAAAGTGCAGAGACGGGTGACTAAATTAATAAGGGGAATGAAAGATTTAATTATGAGGAAAAGCTAACAAGCTTAAACCGGTTTAGTTTTGAGAAATGGCGCCTTAGAGGGGATCTGATAACTTTATATAAATATATACGGGGCCATTACAAACCATTGTCTGGAAACCTATTCATTAACAGGACTATACACAGGACACGAGGTCACCCATTTAGACTGGACTAAAGGAAATTCAGCCTAAAGTATAGAAAGGGTTATTTTACAGTGAGAACAATAAAGCCGTGGAATTTAATTGCCTGTTAAGGTGGTTGGGTCAGAGACTGTACAGATGTATAAAACAACAACTGGATAACTTCCTGCAAAAACATAATATTAAGGGTTAGAATATTTAATATGTGGGTAAAAGCTTCTTGATCCGAGGAGAAATCTGACGCCATTCTGGGGTCAAGAAGGAATTTTTTCCCCAGTATCTTGCATATTGGCGAGCGCTTCAGACTGGGTTTTTTCATTCTCTTGGATCAAAAGCAGTAGATGATGTGTGAAAGGCTGAACCCGTTGGGCGCATGTCTTTTTTTCAGCCTATGTAACTTTGTAACCTTTTTAGAATGCTGTAATTTTGGTTTTACAGTATTCCAGTGTGCTTCTGGTTTAGGACATTTTCTTAACACTCCTTAAAGTTTTAGCCACCAACAGAATTTGTGGTCAAGAGAAATGAGAATAATAATAAAATCTAAAATAAATACATTGAAACATTGTGGTTAGATTTTATTAATAACTTTATTGGTGAATAAAGGGTCATATTACATTTTTCCTAAGTATAAAGTACAAAAAGAAAAACATTTACAGTTTCATATATGTATGCATTTTCACCTAGAAATCACCTTTGTCTAGGTCGTCATCACAAAAATCAACTGCTGAGTGGTTATACTGGACATTCGTAAACATGTCATTTCCATATTGGTGATCCTGGAGTGCCTTGGTTTAGAAGCCAATTGGGAATCTTCTGGGACAGTATGTGGAGGCCTGAATTTTAAACTCTGCACATTTCCCATAATCCAGACGTGGCTGCTCCATCCTTTTATCCATTGCCCGTTTGCATTTGGAACAGGTTCCACCATTTTTTTTTTCAACAGAAAAAAAAAAAAAAAATCAACCAAACTCTCAGAAGAAATAGATTAAAGATATACAAATCACTTGTAGTTAAAGAAACCTCATTACTCAGTTTTTATCCTCTGATACCATAAAGCTGCCAAAATGTACACCTAGTACCACAGTAAGGTCAAGCAAAAGGCTGGTTAGGTTCGTTCTGTTCATGTTCCAGTCACCATAATGAGGTCATTATTTCAGAAGACTGTACCTGGCATTTTATACACCATGTCTTATGATGGTTGCCAAGGAAGAGAATCAAAATATTTGGCATTGGGGGTTGTACATTTAGGGATCTGTACTCAACAGCAGCTGTTTAATGAATCCGGAAAATACTGGTCTAGAGTTTCGTTTTTATAGATTAGATTTCATGGTGTCCATGGTTTGCTTTACAGATGGTAGAACACATTCCACTTTCGATAAAAGCAGTCATTACAATTATTGAAGTGACAATGAGTTAAAGATCACAGCTGTGATTGTTTGGAGGAAAATAAACTGAAGTTGGCACATCGAACGCGAGACTCGTTGTGGCAACTTAAATGATGTCACTCACTGCAACAAAAAGGAAATTGGCCAAGTGCATAGGATTTGTTTACACAATGTTTATCCTCCCCACTCTTTAAAAAGTTTTTCTAATACTACATCCTATGCAAATCTTTGGCCTTCAAGATACAGCGCATGTCTAGCACTGAAGGCACTTTATTTTTTTCCTTGGTTTCTCAAAATGCTTCACTGAGGTTAAACATCAGGATCATTCGGGTTTAGGGAACTTTAAGCTCTGTCTTCTATTCCAAATAGAATTAGGTTTGCTACCCAATACTTTTTCCTTCTTAAGGTGTCAGCATATATCGGCTTCATTCAATTGGGGTTGGTGGGAGAGGGAGTTAGTATGTAGGTATGGAGTCATAAGATAGTTGTAGTCCGTAAGACAAGAAGATCTCTTGGACTCGAAAACATTAATGAATATGCACTCATTGTGCATTTAAAATTTACTTTTTAGTGATCCCTTTCCCAAATCTCAAGAATACCAAATTAATGTTGTAATTGGTAACACAATAGACTGTTAGTTCCTTAAAAGCCATAATCCCTTGCACCGGATGCCGAAGCTTAAATAATATTTCTAACAACAGCAGTATCACTCAACATTTTTGACAGAGGCACCCAAACACCGCACCAATGGAGTTATATATTCATTTTTATGTAGCAATGTGCAAAATATATAGATGGGACTGCCTCAACAGGAGGTGTGGAACCTTAAACCCTCTAAGATTGCATCTAGACAACATATATCACAACAGAAGAAACTCCAAACTGGCCCAAATATCATTCAGCCCGTGAACCATAACCACCCAAACAAAGCCAATGTCACAAAGTTTTCCATCGTCTAGAAGAGAACACTAAAGGATCCTTGCAGGGAAGTGCTTGTTCCAGAATGCTGGCTCTAAGTTTTAGTTGGCGGACCCTTAAGAAGACCTTGTCAACGCTCTCTTCTCAGACGTTCTGCGAGCAAAGTGTGGACGGTGAGCTTTGCCGAGCACTCCGCCTCTCCATGGGAATTCAGAGCTCGACAAATATAGGTTCCAGAATCTGCTGGGGACACGTCTGCAATGACAAGCGAGCAGCTCCCGGTGTCTTCGTACTCTATCTGTAAGCGTTTTGACTCTTGTACTGGGGAACCACCCTGAAACCACAGAACTTCGGGATCTGGAAATCCTGGCAAAAGAAAAATAATACATCACACGTGTATTTTTGTATGCCCATTAGGTTTTAAATACAGGTTGAGTATCCCCTATCCTAAATTCTCGGGACCTGGAGTATTTTTGATTTATTTTTTTGGATTATAAGGACATCGAAGTCTGTCAAAATGTAACGCATTTCCTTTAATTCTATACAATATTTCTAATAATTTTGCACCTGACCCCCGGTCACATAAGGTCAAACATGGAATTCTCTCACTTTTGGAACCATGTTAATGCTCTAAAACATTTTAAAAAATCCTGATAAAAGGACACTCATCTTGTTTTATGGTGCGATCTTGAACAAAGACTAGAAATAATATGCCGAAGAAAGGTTTCACTGGTATATTTATTATGGATTCCAGATTTTTTTTACAAAATATATTTTTTTTACACTATGATCAAGGTTACAGTGTTCAGTCTTTAATACTGCATAACCAGTTGTGCGTCACTTTGAACTTGGGGTACATCGACTTGGATCTATATTTGTGAGGTGCAGGCCAGATGTTCTATATTGTTTCCCTGCCTTCTGTGTTGAAGTCATCTGGTACCTGTAGGTTGCAGTGTGTTTGTGTAAGCTGTTTTATGTATGAATAATGTTATTGTATATGTGTATCTGTTACTATCTGCTGATATGATTACTGTGCGGGTCACATTAGTCTTTTCCAATTCCCCCCCCCATCTGGAATGTGTGTGTATCTGTTAAAAGGTTTGAATAGATATTGTTCTGTCGAGTTTGCCAAATGGTTGAGCAATACTAATCAGATTATCTGTCCCTGGTCTAATTATGTCCCGGATGCAGAGAAGCAGAGCAGGAACTTCAAAACAGTATTCATGGGTAGGTATTATGATTAAGTGCAGTGAAAAGCCTGGGTATCATGCTCCGCCTGGCACTGTATATATTATTATGTCATTAAAGTCTCAGTCCCTGTTGATGCAGTCTGTTCAAATCATCCAGATCTGCGTGTTGTCTCATTTCTGGGGGATGCTAGCAAAGCTCTTTGCATGTACCCATCCTTAAGCTTCTGCTAAGGTCTGGAGAAAGGCACGAAAGACTGCTGGTGGGAAAACAGGGGTTTGGCAAGGAAGTGGCATTAACAGATGTGACCCAGTTGGGGTACGGAGATCTGTTACAACAGTCTACCATCTTAATCTGATGATGGATACTTATCCTGGGGGACACCAGCATGCAAGGATTGTGGGCCATAAACTCCCACCGCACTTCTGTTGATCAAGCGCAGAGTGAGATGAGCTTTTTAAACATACAGCACTGCAAAAGAAAGGATTCCATGGTGCTCATTTTCACATTTATTGGGAAATAAGTACTCTAGTAGTATCAATTACATATTCTTATGTTACATACATCTAGAATTTAAGGTTATCCTGAGAGGTAGCTAGCATAGTATTTTTTCATGTGTATGTGCAGTCTCTAGAAGGGGTGAATTGGGAATTGACAATAAATATAGTTATTACTTTTTTTGCCACTTTGTAGGCGAATTAAACCACAAAAGGTTCTGGTGGATCGCGACTTTATAGGGGGATTAAACTGTATACATTTCTGATCCTCCCGGGAGCCATTTCGTATGAGCAGTGGGATGGCTATGGCTACCCTCTTGCGAGTAGAATACATACACACCTACAACTGGACTCCTTTAATATGTACAATATACACCAGGTTTTATGTATCTATGAAAGAAATATAATAAACAAGGCTTATTCTGAGAACAAAATAACTCCCGGTTGATTTTGATACATACAGGAGGCCTATTCCATGGTTGTCGTTAAAAGTCAGACGCCAATGAAAAAAAATCGTGCACCAGCTGATTTCCATTAGCGTCTCACTTACCACCCATATTCCAACTGAACCGCTTTGTCAATAGCTCGAGCCTCAACACTTTTTAGGTGTTAAGTGATGGCAGCGGAGCTACGTGCTGCAGTGTGATCAGCTCCAGGAGTCATGGAAGTAGACACTAGCTCTCGCAAATGAGGCCCAGCTACGACTATGGAAGAATTTGGGAACAAATGGTTCCCAGTGTTCCTCCAGTCTTCAATTACAACACAGAGAGGAGATAAGGCTCAAAAACCACTCCACAGGGCATAACCCAAAAATTACAAAAGAGAAAGGACAATTTGCACTAAGTGCAACAAGAGTGGTAATGTAATAAATTTTAATGGTAATAAGGCATATCACAAAGTAAAAAAGAGATTGAAAAAGTTGGTGGAAAATGACCCAAATGGAAAAATGTTGATACTGAACCGATTGGTGGAGTGAAAGTCCAAAAAAGCCAAACAAGCTAAATGTCTCAATGGGATTGTTAATATAACCTCACTATACCTCGGTGGTTCAAGCCACCTACATAACCGATATCACAATACACTATCTTGGTGGTGAGAACACCCAAGGAGACAATAATAATAAGCTGTAGTGCTAAGAGCCCCACCAGAAACCATCAAGGGCACAATGAGTAACCATATATCAAAGGATCAAGGTCCACCGAGTAGAGATGCAAAATAGACTGTTAAAAACAAAGGAGAGGCATGTCTCGACCGGTTTCGCCCAAGCAGGGCTTAGTCTGGAGATACTGGTCTGGTATCTCCAGACTAAGCCCTGCTTGGGCGAAACCGGTCGAGATATGCCTCTCTTTTGTTTTTAACAGTCTATTTTGCATCTCTACTCGGTGGACCTTGATCCTTTGATATATGGTTACTTATTGTGCCCTTGATGGTTTCTGGTGGGGCTCTTAGCACTACAGCTTATTAATATTGTCTCCTTGGGTGTTCTCACCACTAAGATAGTGCATTGCGATATTGGTTATGTAGGTGGCTTGAACCACCGAGGTATAGTGAGGTTATATTAACAATCCCACTGAGACATTTAGCTTGTTTGGCTTTTTTGGACTTTCACTCCACCAATCGGTTCAGTATCAACATTTTTCCATTTGGGTCATTTTCCACCAACTTTTTCAATCTCTTTTTTACTTTGTGATATGCCTTATTACCATTAAAATTTATTACATTGCCACTCTTGTTGCACTTAGTGCAAATTGTCCTTTCTCTTCCTCCAGTCTTCAGCTGTCCATGGAGAGACTAAGCAATGGATTGCTCCGGTCTCTCCACAGAAGTATCTGGAGGTAAGTGTTGGATTTTTTTTTGGGGATGGGGTTAGCTTAAATTTTTTATGTGGTTCTGCTAAAGCACAACCACTTAACACCAGGGATTAGAAGACATTCACAGCTGAGGAATGTCAGGCACAGTTGAAGGAATTGCTCGGTTGGAGTAGCTCGGTCTTCATCTGGTAGATAGCACACATTAACGTCTCCCATACAAAATATAGAAGACGTTAATGTGCAGTCACCTGCCACGATGTCCGAGATGCGCTTGTATGTCAGATGGAAGAAGACACAAAAAAATTAAAGCGCCTCAGGGGTCCGTTCCTCCTCCTCCCCCAGGGAACCCTGAATGCTGGCAGTCTCGGCGGAGCAGTGCGTGTTCATTCTGTTTCTGTTGTAAAACCAAGAAGTTTAAAAGTTCTTTTTCCAAAAAAAATAATTAAAGAGGAGCTGTTATGCTGTAAAGCGCATGCGTTGTGCCTGGTGGCAGCTGTGAAAAAGGAACCAGGATGCCCCAGCTAAATGTAGCATGGACCGCTTCAGCCTGAGCTACGTTTTAGGGCCACCTTTTATATTTCGATTATAAATAGCACTTTTTATTGTTAAAAGCAGAAATGCAGTGTTTAACGGGATTATATCACTGCTGATGTTGCAGCACAATAAGTCTGTCTTTATAAGAACTGTACTGGAATAGCACCAATTATTTATTTCTAATATTTACACTCATGTAAGGCTAGGGTCAGACGAACGCATTTTTCACGTGCGTTTAGGCTAGGGTCAGAGTGGGGCAGTCGGAACGCGCGTGCAGGCGCACTAAATCACGGCGGCAGTAGCAGCACATAACGGCCAATGACGGCCAATATACCAGTACGTGCGTACGAAAGTGCGCCGACACCACGCAACCAGCAAATGAACGCATTTTTATCAGAACGTTAAACCGCTGGTACTGACGTACAGAGTGCGCTGCGGCCGCATAGCAGCGTGTGTGCGTGATTAGGAGATGTCAGACGCTGCTAGTGTGCGGCCAACATAACGTTCAAACAGCCGGATTTCCCTAGACTTCTTTTCACCCCATCGTCATGAAATACGTCCAGAATTGCGCATCGTCTGACCACTTAAGCGTATTCCGTGAAAAAATGCGTGCGCACGCATCGACGTACATTTTGACGGTGGCCGCAGAAAATGCGCTCATCTGTCCCTAGCCTTAGCCGCACGAAATCACGGCCGTGCTAGCAGCAAATGACGTCCAATGCCGGGGAACATATGACGAACGGCCGCACGAAAGTTCGTCCGTGCAACGCAAGTGGCCAACGAACGCATTTTTTCGAGAACGTCAAACCGCTACTACTGACGTACATAGTGTGCTGCGCCCGCATAGCGGCGTGTTTGCGTGATTGGGAGAGGTCAGACGCTGCACACGTCCGGCCAACATAAGTCCAGACGCAAAAGGGTTTTATTGATGATCCGTACAAAATCACGGCCGAAAATGCGCATCGTATGACCGCTATCGCGTATTCCGTGAAAAAATAAGTCCATTCGTTCGAACGCACTTTTTCACGGACAACGTGAAAAATGCGTTCGTCTGACCCTAGCCTTAAAGAGGATCATGTTAAAATTTGTGTTCCATGTAAAAATTTATTAGACCAATGAAAATAAAAATCATGCACCTACAGGGTTATCCAAAGAGATTCGAATTGCTTGAGAAAGGTAACCGAACGCTGAAAATCAGGGTTCGGTTACCTTTCCTGACCATTCGGCTATCCAGAGAGCAGGCAATTCGCCAAATCCTGTCGAATTGCCTGAACATACGGTGCCTGTTCGGTCCCTGTTCGAGGGCAGTGAAATCCCCATCAAAAAGCACTGCTTCGGCTATTCAGAGAACACAAACCAGCAGTGAAAGGTTCCCCTAATGCCCTGCCATTCGTCGGCAAATTTATTCAGGAGAATCCCATAGACTTCAATGTTAAAAATATTCCCGTTTTAATTCAATATCTAATAAACCGTTCATTATAAAATTCTGCAGCAAAAAGTCTCTTTATTTATAGATTTTTTAGGATACTTTAAGCATTTTTCTGAATTTTTTAAAAAAAAATTAAAAGTCCGATTTTTTTTTTTTTTTTTTTTCAGTTTGCTTATTTTTTTTGTAACAGCCCTCTTTATTATCATTCCCTGGACCTCCTGTGAAAATTTCAGACATTTTCGCTCAGTAGTTTCTTTGCAAACAGCGTTTCTTTTTCCCAGATTCATACAAATGGTTTTTCTAATTTATTCACTGCCTCCTCTACGTCACAGCTGCTTCGGCTCTGTGGGATTCGGCTCCTTTTCGGCTCCTGTTCGGCTCCTCTTCGAAGGTTAATCCAGATGTTTTTGCTTGTTTTCATAGTGCATTCGGTTAGTTTTCGGCAGGTTTTCGGCAGCTTTTCCCTGCAATTCGGGGACCCTGTGGTGTTTGCTGAATACACCGCAGGGTCACCGAAATGCAATCGGCAAAAGGAACCGAATTGAAGAGAACGAAAAGTCACCGAACGTGCGGTGACTTTTCGAATCTCTTTGGATAACCCTGATAGTCTCGCTCCTGCTGGTCTGATTGTACGCCTTGCAGAGGACATATCAGGTCAGGCCTGACACAGATCGATTAGATAATTAAACGTTTAGCAGGCTATCCGTCTCTGAGCATTACATCGCAGATTTCCGGTCCTCAGTTTTCTGTTGCAAAGTTTTGTAGTTATTTTGAAAAGTTAATTGAAAACGGCTGATGAGGCAACTTCCCTTTTTCATGAATTGGCTTTTCAACGTCTCACTTCGTAGAACACAATTTCTCAAGCCATGACTACACATGCTGGAGTGGAAAGTTGGAATTTACAATTTGAACCCAAGCAAGGTATAGTAGTAACAGGGCCAAGTGAGGAAAGAAAAAAAAAACTTCCAACGTCAACCAGCAAAACATTGAGAAAGGTGAGGACATGCAAGTATGAAAAAAGTCAACACAGGGATTGCCAAGCAGACCAAAGTGTTTCCCAAGGCCTTTAGTCAGAGTCGAGGACCTGGAGGTCCAGAACTATTTAGGCTGGTTGGTACCCCTCCTCGTCAGAATTCTGCATGCCTGGTTTATTTATTTTTACTAAAAAAAATTTTAAGTGTTTGGACCTCAGGAAAGTCCTCTGTTTATATATTGTTTTTCCCTTGATAAAGGCTCTTAGGAGCCGAAATGTCAGATCTTTTAATGCATACCTAATAAACATTTTCATACAAGTCCTGGAATGCTCCCACCTTCTCCAGTTCTATATTTTTAGGCAGCACCTGGGCAATGAGCCCGTTAAGATTTCAGGGACTGGGTGCAATATTTCATTCTTGAGATATATATATAAAACCCATTAGAAAATAAATTAAAACAAATCAATGCTGGAAACTTGCTCAGTGTATTTCATCACAAGGTTTAAATACTCACCTTCAATACAACACTGGAAGCAAGCGCTGCTTCCCACAACCTCTACCTGGTCCTTCAAGGGAGAAGAGAAGGTTGGAGGTCTCTGGAGCTGTTCTTGCAGGAAGCTGAACACCGCTCGACTATCAGACTCTTCTGAAAATTGAAAAACAAATGTTTCACGACAAAGGCGTTTGACACAAACCGATCGGAGTCCAGTTCTCCCCTTTTGAATGGTTAGGTATTCCATTGCCATAATGACACGTCTAGTTTTAGTAAGTCAAGTCATTGATTAAATACCAATTTCCAAGCAGGGATCCTGGTTAAATTTTTGCAGACCTATGACTTTAGTTTGGGTCACAAATATTTACTACGTCCTCATGGGAGTCTGGTCCCATGGCCGTACCTTCAGGTCTTGATGGAGAAGACCCATTGTCAGTCTTTGAGCTGAGAAGTGCCATTCTTTTTAGAGCCAGAACAGCTTTACCAGTTTTCTGTCCAGGAAAAGAGAATATGATCAGATTATATATTACCGTGCCACAGTATCAACATTCTGGGCAACAGAAGTAGCCATGTTCATCTACTAAAGCACCATACCAACCCTGGTGTAAACTTAACCAGAACCATTATAGTCTATGGAGTTGCTAAGTTTACACCACAGTTGGAATACAGCCAATACAGTTGTAAGTGTTACACCAGTTATCACACACATACAAGATAAGGAGAGAGGCTACATGATGGCACGACAAGATTACAAACCTAATTACAGTTTTCTCTTCCCAACACTGGCCCTCAACGCATGATACAACATTAGCTCTCTTTTAACTGTAATACACTTCAAGGGATACCATAAATTTTTGACAATAGGGCAGAATGTGGACATAGCCATTACTACTTTGCTATTCTGCGTTCCTGGTGAAGTGTGTTGAAAGAGAAACCTAAATATCCAAGGGGTATTTAATGCACCAACATGTCAATCAAGTGACTTCAGCTTCTCTGTGAATAATTTAGAGTAAGGCAAATCCATCAAAAACTCAGTCATGTCTCATTTTAAGTGTCTTTAAACATTGCTTCCCGAAGTGGCTACTACAGACTGACCTTCTACTAGACTTGTGTGACAGGTCGATTTTCATATATGAAAATACTTCACGTATTGTGAAATGCAAAATTCCTAAACCTAAATCATAAAACAAGGGGAAATGGTAACCCTAAACCCAACCCAGCCTAACCCCAACACTAAAAGCAACCACAACAGTAACCCCAACCCTAACTTTTGGTGTGGAGGGTATAGAGGGGTAGATAGAGAACACCACAGCGAGCTCTGCTACCCCCAAACTAACAGTAAATAGAAGAAAAGTAGGATAGCAGGATAGGATCAGGCGGGCATTTTTTTTTTGATGGTCATCGGGGTACAGCAATGCAACATTTTGGCAGTTGAGACTTAATCCTGCAGAATTAAGACCAAGCAGTCGAAATGTTGCATTGCCGTGACCTATCCTGGTAGCCTGCATTTCTTCTATTTACCAGGATATAAAAGGGATGGTATAGAGAAGATAAATTAGAGAGTATAGGAGGAAAAATACATGCGCCTTTGACTGTTTCTATATTTTTGGATCTGTCTACGTTCAAAGGTTCTGAACCCAAAAAGATTTCAAATTATTTGGATTACATTTCCAAAATCAATCCTAAGAAATTTTTGACTGTGTTCATGTCTACCTGCCACTTTTGTCTTGCCAGGAACTTTTTCATACGTTCCTTTGACAATTTCTTATTGTTGGAAGCATCGAGGTCTTTGATCCACACATGATCCAGAGCTTGGTCAGCAGTGAGACGAGACCTATGGAGTATGAGATTGGTTGCAACAGTTATACCAGGATTGTCAACACCACCTTTCGTCACCCTCCCAACATTATCTTTGCCCACCTCATATTTTTCCGCAATAGACGCCTGATGAAGTCCTTTGCAGACTCAGACAGAACAGCATCAGTTTCCTCATCAAATTCCCAACATGCAGATGTGACATTCTGCAAGGTCTCCACATCGTTTGATCCCTGGAAGGGGGAGTCTCCACTTAACCTGTGATGGGAAAGAGGAATAGAAGTGAAAACACACTAGGTAAAGAACGGAGAGGTGATATTTTTAAACTCTGCTGCCTATTATAGTATTGCATTCCTAGGGGAAAGGGGTCTCACATACAGGATGTAGCCGATGACTCCCAAGCTCCACATGTCTGTAGTGAAACCCACAGGTTCAAAGGCGATAACTTCCGGGGCCACAAATTCAGGGGTGCCATGTAACACTTTCACCGGAATGCCAGGGGCTAAGGAGGGAAAAAAGTAGGGTGTTTTGTGAACGTAAAATCTTAGTAGATAATTAAATATTTTCCATTTTTCACGAATTACCTTTTAACCACTAATTAATTATTGGTTATAGAATAAGACAAACACCTGTGTCAGGGGCCTGTTCTGAAAACTAGCCCAAAAAAAACTTGCAAACACAGCTTTTCCTCTATTTTTTTGGATTACACAACCAAAACCTGACAAATACCAGACTTGTACCAGCCAATTTTGGGTAGAGGAAGGGAAAAACTGATGTCAAGGACTAAACTTTAAGGGCCACATTACAATCTTGTTGCTAACGTTAGCCGCGGTGGCTACCGCATATTACAATCCAAACGCTAATGGGTTAAGTAACCCGTTTGTGTTTGGTACCTTGCACTTTTCAGCGCGAGGTTATTGTACTTTGCGCTCCCTATACTTTACATGGGGAGCGCAAAGTGATAATCAGCGTTAGGATTACAAAGTCCCAGCGCTGATTAACGCCTGGCCGCAGTTAACAGAAAGTTAACCACAGCCAGGACTTGGTGTTAACGAATTCCGCTTCTGCAGAATCCGTTAACACCAGCCAAAACACCAGTCCTATGGACTCCATCGAGTGGATGCTCACGGCGGCGCTCAGCTCAGGGGCTTTGCGCGCGGTAACAATGCAGGCAGCCTTTTAAGCGCCTGCATTGTAATTCCACGCTAAAACGGGGGCGGTAGGGAGAAAACTGCGGGCGCAGTTTTTTATCGCTAGCACCCCCGTTTTAACGTCAGGAATGTAATGTGGTCCCAAGATGGATAAATATTGTTGAAAGTGTACATGTCACACCATCCGTAATTTGTTCCAATTTGCCAGGTAATCACTTTTTAGATCAGCCCTTTTTTTTGCAAAAACTGGACAGCCCTCCACTCATTCCTCACAACCAATTGCCCACATGCTGCCGCCAATGTTGAGGACCATCTCACAGTGTTCTGTGTTCGCCCTCATCCAGCCCATTGGAGGATAAGCATTGAGCTGAATAGGCGGAATCTGCGATACATTAAAAAAGGAAGATATATCGCACTGATCATTAAAACCAGTATTGTCCCCGTCTCCTGATGTCACAGGGAATGTACACTGAAAACAAGTGACCAACGATTATGAATGTATATTCCATATGCACACATATGTAGGGCCGGTGCAAGGACCTCTGCCACCCTAGGCAAATTTTTTTTAAAAAAATTGCCACTCCCCATATATGTTCTCTGGTTTCTCATACACTTTTAGTCCATCTCCCCCTATGTTACCCACCTTTAAGGTTTCCCTGCCAACCTCATTCAGAACTTAACTTTTGCCATAGTGCCTGTGGTTATATTAGCTCAGAGCTGTGCCCCCTCCCAACAGCACCCTAGGCTACTGCCTTGTTGGCCTAATGGAACACCCACACACACACCACGCACACTTTTCTCATGTAGTTCTTTGTACCAGTTATACATAATATTAGCTGAAAACTGCCAAATAGGAAAGTATAGCGTGATGGGAGTTTCTGTGTTACGATTATTCTTATCCTTTTGACAGCTTTTGAATTTTAACATTTTCACAGTTCACGGATGGTATGTCCAACACTGTCTAATTATGGAGACCCCCGCCATTTTCTGCAATTTAATGCACCCTCACAACTATTTGGACATAAAGCTACATGTCTCTGAATCCGCTAACCACCAGATTGAGTCCAAGGAATGCCAGCAACAGCTAAAGCATCATGCGCCAGACTGTGACAGACCAATGGATCTCTTGGAACAGTGGTGCACCTCGAAAATCAGCCATGATCTGGTCAAATATTTAACCAGGTGCTGATCAAAAAGTGACTGGATTGGAAGTATATAGTCCTCGGTCTTGAGAAAAAATTGGAAGGGGGACAGGGAGTTTGGTTTCATTACATTGGGAAAGTGATACCCCCCACCTTTCATTGCGAAATGAAAATCCATTTGTTGCTGTATAAATACGGTGTTGTCATTAAAAGGATGTTCTATGTTCATCCTACAACAACTAGTTATGACTGCTGACTGGGTGATACCTGCTATAATTGCCTTTTTTCTAGAAAAAAAAAATCTGGGGGAGTGCGCTGAATGGAGATACATAGAAGAGATTTAGAACTCTGCCGATTAAGACATGCATGTCTACACCTTATCATTCTACAAGAATGGAGGGACAGCATGACGAGGTGGTTTAGGAAACATATTCAAAGTACGTATGATGTAGGACTTATTGAACAAGTATAATGGTCATAATACTATCCTTTTCGGGAATGGATACATGGAGGTCATTGTAGCAAGGTCACACATAAAAGAAGACATTTCTCAGGAATGGAATATCCAGTTTTCAAAGGCTTCTAATGGTGGAAATTGGTGTAACACTCTAGATCAGGACTGTCAAACCAAGACACCCCAGATGTTGATGCCTACAATTCCCAGAATTCTTTAAAAGCAATAGATGTCCAGGGAATCATGGGATTTGTAGTTCAGAAACATCTGGGGGGCTGGAGATTGACAGCCCTGCTTTAGATGGACATCTCATAACCATGGCTAGCTTATGTACCTATAAAAAGGTGTACCAGATTGAGGTCAACAGGTTCAAGGTAACATATATGACTAGTGACTTTTTAATACAGAAACTGCAGCCAGAATACACAATCAATCAACTCTCTGAAACACAATTACATGCACTGGTAACAGACAAATTTCTCAACTTGATGCCTCCAAGGCAAATACAGTGTATATTACATCCATTATTTGCCTTACCCAACTCCTTCGCCAGACCAAAGTCAATGATCTTCACTCTAGTGCTTTCTTTGCTGACACAGACAATGTTCTCAGGTTTGAGATCCAAGTGGACAATGCTCTGCCTGTGCATGTACCCCACTCCTGAGAGGATCTGGGACATGTACTGAACACACAGGACTTCAGTGTGCTCAAAATCATCTGCCACGATCCTCTCAAACAGTTCTCCACCTGCAATACTTCAGATATAATTGAAGGATATTAGTCAAGTAGAACCCAGACGGAGACCTAGAACAAATGCCATCTTAGATATGGGAAGATAAAGCTTGGGAGGGAAAGGGAAAAAAAATGGAAAGATGATATAAAAGGATTTACACAGTCTAACAAGAACATTGATTAGAGAAAAATATGGAGGAATTAGAAACAAAAATAAACTGGTGGAGGGAAAATACAACGGGAATTTGGACTGAATGAAGTCTGTCCAAAAACATAAAAATCTGTAAAGAAAACAAACATTTGAGTAAAGCAAAAAGAAGTTAAAAAAAAATGGAGGAAGGAAAAGGATCTAATCAATCATTCCAGAAAGGGACATCACCCAATAAATGAGTATATGGATGTGGGTACAAAGTAGAACAAATGAGCAACGGTGGTCTGAGTTATTGTAGTGCAAGGGTATAAGGACATCACTGACAAAAATACTCACTAATCCATCACCATGACCACACGGCCCGATTCTATGAATGCAGCTACACAGTGCACCAGCTGAGGGTGATTGAGCTTGTTCATGAGCTCCACTTCTGCTTTAGCATTCTCAACCTCTTTCCTTGTCTTTGTTTTGTAGAATTTGCCAGCAAATAGCTTTCCACTGGATTTTTCTTGGAGCTTGAACACCTGACCAAACTTCCCACTGTAAATAATCGTGAGGGGTTTGGGGAGCGAGAAAAAAATTAGGTTTGCCACATGGCCTTAATCTTTTTTCTGGATACATATCACCATTTCATGTAGAATTCAGACACAAGGTGGTGTGTAATTCCCGCAGCGCAGGGGAGATTCCTATTACCAAAAATCTGTGGTTTCTCAACCCTGGTCCTCAGGTACCCCTAACAGGCCAGGTTTGCCAGATATCTGAAGCACAGCACAGGTGATAGGATTTGATGCTTAGTGTTTGCTGGATCCAGTCTGCATTTCCCCAACAGAATCCTTAAAAATCTGGTCTGTTAGGAATACTTTAGGATGGGGAAACACTGCCTTAAAACCCAAATCCCAAACTTACATCCGATCCCACTGTGAAAAAAGCAGTGTGATCTGCCGACGTATGCAGCGAAAGACTAAGCATACATAGTTCTCAGGGTCACTCGATGCTTCCTTCATAGCTCCCGTGTGACCGTGCATCAGGGTTGCACATGGCACCACTGTGCTTTGTAATTAAAAATCTTAAAACACATGCGTCAACAAATGTAATTTTTAGTTCTCTTATTCAGTGGCGTCGTAACGTGGGGGCGGGGGGTGCGGCCCGCACCAGGTGACACCCGCCCTTAGGGTGACACCGTCACTCCAAGGGCGGGTGTCTCACCCTCCGCCGCGTATTCGCTCCCTGCGAGCGTCCGAAGCATGCAGCTTGGGCGCTCGCCTGGGGGAAACACATCACCAGCCAATCGTGGCTGGTCACGTGGCTCCCCCAGGCGAGTGCCCAAGCTGCGCGCCGCCGGGCGCTCAGAGGGAGCGAACAGGCGGTGCAGGAGGAGGAGCTCATATCCATGAGCTGGGTCAAATCCATGAGCTGGGTCAAATCCATGAGCTGGGTCAAATCCATGAGCTGGGGCATATCCATGAGCTGGGGCATATCCATGAGCTGGGGCATATCCATGAGCTGCTGGGGTATATCCATGAGCTGCTGGGATATATCCATGAGCTGCTGGGGCAGTACCCATGAGCTGCTGGGGCAGTATCCATGTGCTGGGGCATTATCCATGAGCCGGGGCATTATCCATGAGCTGGGGCAGTATATCCATGAGAGGAGCTGGGGCAAAATCCATGATAGGAGCTGGGGCAAAATCCATGAGAGGAGCTGGGGCAAAATCCATGAGAGGAGCTGGGGCATTATATCCATGAGAGCAGCTGGGGCAGTATATCCATGAGAGGAGCTGGGGCAGTATATCATGAGAGGAGCTGGGGCAGTATATCCATGAGAGGAGCTGGGGCAGTATAATCCATGAGAGGAGCTGGGGCAGTATATCCATGAGGGAGCTGGGGCAGTATATCCATGAGAGGAGCTGGGGCAGTAATCCATGAGAGGAGCTGGGGCAGTATATCCATGAGAGGAGCTGGGGCATTATCCATGAGAGGAGCTGGGGCATTATCCATGAGAGGAGCTGGGGCATTATCCATGAGAGGAGCTGGGGCAGTATATCCATGAGAGGAGCTGGGGCAGTATATCCATGAGAGGAGCTGGGGCAGTATATCCATGAGAGGAGCTGGGGCAGTATATCCATGAGAAGAGCTGGGGCAGTATATCCATGAGAGGAGCTGGGGCAAAATCCATGAGAGGAGCTGGGGCAAAATCCATGTGAGCTGGGGCATTATCCATGTGAGCTGGGGCATTATCCATGTGAGCTGGGGCATTATCCATGTGAGCTGGGGCATTATCCATGTGAGCTGGGGCATTATCCATGTGTGCTGGGGGCATTATCCATGTGTGCTTGGGGCAGTATCCATGTGTATTGGGGGCATATCCATGAGAGCTGGGGCAATATCCATGTGTGAGCTGGTCGGGGGCAATATATCCATTTGTGAGCTGAGGCGCAATATATCCATATGTGAGCTGAGGTGCAATATATCCATATGTGAGCTGAGGCAATATATATCCATGGGTGAGCTGCTGGGGGCAATATATAATTGTGAACTGGGGCAATATAGCCATATGTGAGCTGGGGCAATATATATCCATGGATGAGCTGCTGGGGGAAATATATCCAGAGCTGCTGGGGGCAATATATATCCATGTGTGCTTTCACTGGCTTCGAACAGGCATCGTACTTGCTGGCAGTTGGCAAAAAGTTGTGTGAGCATATGAGAGAGCTGCACAGCAATAAACCTCACAGTAATGTGCGCTGTGTGTATGAGCATTCAGTGTTATATGGGAATACTGATTTAGGAGTAAGAGTAGTTAAAAAAATCCGTAAAACTCGGGGGGGGGGGGTGACACCATAGGTTTCCGCACCGGGTGACACCAACCCTAGTGACGCCACTGCTCTTATTTCTGACAATATTAAAATTTTTGATTACATGACATTTCTGAAGGCTCGTATTAATGGATACAATTGTGACTAGAGATCTGGTTATTCTTTCCTAAACCACGCACTAAACATTGTTGTGTATGACTAGCCATAGAAACAAGGCACTTTTTCTCCTTAAAACGCAGGGGTTAAGTCGCACAGGAACACCGTTCTGCCACTGCTTTAGCAGTAGGAACGGACTATCCATACACCAAAAATGCTTTTATTTAGGTGCTGAATAACAATATATAGATTGTACGTTTCCATAAACCTGTATATGTAAAACACTAATATCAATTTAGCGTGTTGGTGGGGTGTTAAGGGAGAAGTTACTTTGTGAATTGGGAGTTCCCAAACACATGGGCCCTATTACATTGTTCGCGCACAATTGTGCGTGCGTGCACAAAAAATGCATTAACGCGAGGGGCAAAACCCTTTCTGCTGAACATCGTATTACGACGTTCGCGCACAAAATGCACGTTAACGTCTAATGCGAGTGACCCTGCGTGAACACTTTGCGAGCGCAATTTAGTGCACGCTAGTGGTGTATTTTGGCCTAGGGCGGCACCTTCCAGGGGGCGGCGGCCCGCAGTGGGTGGCTCCACCCCAAAAAAAAAAAAAAAATTTTTTTTTTTTGCAAAGTATTTTACGAGGAAGGATACATTGAGATTTCACAAATTTTCAAGTATGTCCTGGGTAGGCAAGGCCTAGACATTCACTTTCCAGGGGGCAGCAAAAGACCTCACCACTAAATGGGTTACTCACAGAGCACCAAAATGACGCCAACTTTTTGGTGTTCTGTAGTTCCCTGCACTTAGGAGAATAAAATTTCCACACCCTGCAGTGAATTCACCATTCACCGCAGGGTCCCCAAAGTGCATGGAGTCGGCCGCCGAATGCTGCCACCGCAAACCCGTGGCCTGCTGTTTTCCAAAGAACTACTGAACGAAAATGTCTGGAATTTACATAGGATCTTCTATGATTGATAATAAAAAGTTCTGTTACAGAAAAAAGAAAACGCCATTAAAAAAAAGGGGGAAATTTTGACAAAAAACAAAACCAAAAAAAAAAAAAGAAAAATTACTAAAAAGGTACTATAAAATCAATAAATAAAGACTTTTTACTGCAGATTAAAATAATAGATGATTTATTAGATATTGCATAAAAACGGGAATATTTTTAACATTGAAACCTATGGGGTTCGTCTGAATAAACCTGCTGATTGAAACCACTGAACATCAGGGCATTTCACTGCCATTTCTCTGAGTCTCAGTACCACATGACTGGCTGAACCACGTGAAACGCACGCGCGCAGCTGCCCGCCCTTTCGTTAACACAGACTCTATTCTGGACTGAACACCCATCGGGAAGGGAATCAAAGCTACAGTGCACTCTCTGGCAGTGGCACCCCACTGCTGACAAGATGGTTCCACAGCATAATTGCTGTGTGCTCATATACACTCGGTTTGCTGGGAGTTTTATTGCAGTGGATTCTGATACACTCATACACACCGCACATTGCATTGCTGGGAGTTTTATTGCTGTGGATTCTGATACGCTGACACACACCAAACATTGCATTGCTGGGAGTTTTATTGCTGTGGATTCTGTGATACACACTGCATATTACTGAGTTTTATCGCCCTGGAGCTCTGGGATACGCTCATACACACTGCACATTACTGTGAGTTTTATTGCTGTGCAGTTCTGATATGCTCATACACAGTCCTCATTTCTGTGGGTTTTATTGCTGTGCAGCTCTGTGATACGCTCATACAGAGTGCACGTTTCTGTGGATTTTATTGTTCAACCAATTAGAGCGGCTGTGATCCAGTATACTTGACATGCGTGGCTGTTCTTTGTAAAAATGCTTGAATTTAAACATTTCATAATTTTCTTTATCTCAATAGATACATTTGAAATGGTATACAAAATATACAAGTAGGCACTTGGTATCCACTTTTAATATAAAGAGAGGAAAAGGCGGAGCTCTAAGAGGAAAAGGTGGAGCTTTAAGATAAAGGGTGGGGATTAACCAGGAAGAGGTGTGCCCTTGACAGGAAGGGGTGCCTCAAATTTAAATTGGGGGGTGCACGAGTTTAGTCAGGCCTAGAGCAGCACAAAACCTAAATACACCACTGGTGCACGCATCCTATACTTAATATTATAAGCATAAATGCCATGCGCGCACCAGCGCATAAACGCATTTCAATCTTAGCGCAAAATTTAACGGACAACGTTTGCACGCATAATTTTCACATCTTTGAAAAGCTGGTGGTAACGGCAAATTGTAACAGCCTGACCGTACCAAACTGCGGATTCACAACGTAGAACGTCGATGTGCACGTTTTTTTTTTTACTAGATCCGTCAAAAATGACGGCCACCTTGTCTTCCGTCAGAACGTACTTCTGTTGTGCGCAGTCCGCACAAAATGCGTTCGTCTGACGGACTGGTGTTAAAAATTACATTGCGCTCACTGATTTCTGCTCGCAAGGTACTTTGCGCATCAGTTTTATGAGCGCAATGAAAAAATGCGCGAGGAGTGTAATACCAGCGGTGATTTTCGTGCGTTAACGCTTCGGGCAAAAAATGTGTTAAGAATGTAATAGGACCCATATTATTCAAGGACTTGACCTCTACATACACCCCATCTATCAAGCGTCTTTATGATCACAGTCCTGGTACCCTGTTGCCTTCAACTAGGTTTTTCCCTTGCGAGCAAGCTGGAATCAAAACAAACTAGACAAAAATATGCATGGAAAGAGGATTGCTTCAAAAGCAAAAAAGACCTGTGAGGTTTAGAGATAGCCCAAATATACTTTGCTAAGTCATTAAGGTTTTGGAAACCTTCAGGAACTAACAAGCTTAAGTGATCACTCACACGCCAAGTTTCTCCAACTGAGTGTAGAAGCCACTGACACGGTCCGACGAGTTGATCGAGACTTTGGTGTACTCCAAAGGTTCATCATTTCCGACCTCACCATCTGTGTAGGGAAAGTAAACCACCATAAATCCACAAAAACCTGGAAGTAATCATTGTTATAGGTCCAAAATTTCTCCAGAAGCCAAAATTCTCACTCTGGTCCAAAGATGCTGGAATCTTGGTATTTATCTCTCATGTTAAGACGTTGGATTGCAGAAGATCCTACCTACGAGTATTATGATCAGCTACGTCAAGATTAGTCAATAAAATTTTTGGACAATAAAAAAGGCAGTTACCAGCTACTTTATGTGAAATTTGTATTTTTTTACAATTCTTTATTGGCAATTTCATTGCTTTACCTGCACTGCAGGACATTGTGACAATATCAGACTCCTCTCCTTCTTTGCTGATGCCGTAGTGGTTCACAGCCCGTACCCGGAACTTGTATTGTTTGCCAGTTTCCAGTCCCTCGCTGACCTGATAGGTGGTGTCAACGCAAGAATCTGTAAGAGGTTGCCAGGCTTCCTTGTCTGTTCCTAGGTGTTTCACTTCCACCCAGTAACTGAGCACAGCGCTGCCACCATCGTAACACGGCCCAGACCACGACAGAGTGAGTGAGGTTGGCTTCAAGGAGGAAATTATTGGCTTTCCTGATGGGGGTGATGGTGGCTCTATTTAAAAGAGAGAGGAGCAATTACAGAAGTTCAGTTTTCAGGTCCAGGTTATAGCTCAAGTAAAAACAGGGCAAAGTGTTACAGTTTAAAAGCACAGAATGCACATCATGTACTTCAGACACAGGATATGTGTGTCAGTGTTTTGTTTTGCCTGTGAAAAACATAACCACAGATATCATGTCAAACTCTATTCCTGGTAGCTTTGTGGTTTTACCATTTTCAAAGGACAAGTAGATGGTTGTACAATGAATCAGGAATGAAAACCTTTGATCCAAAACGAACTTATTGGCCATGGTTTGTGACTTTAAAAAACAGAAGACAACCTAAAATGGAGGACATTTAGGCTGGGGTCCGACGAGTGCACTATGTATGCCCCTACTGACGTGCCTTCCAGCGTCAGTTGCAGCGTTGTGACACTGAGATGAGGCCGGCCATACGCTGTTGCGCGCACACGAATTGCACACGACAGCGGCCGTGCAGCGAGCCTCCCCGTCAAAGCACTAGGACGCACGTTAACGGGGCTGCAAATCGCGATCCTCCATTAGGAGGATTATGCGTTGAGCACACTAACTGCACTCAGCGAGGCGGCCAGACAGGCGTTGAGTGGAAGGAACGTCCACTCTCACGGGCGTTCCTTCCGCTCTTACGACCGCTCGTCTGACCCCAGCCTTTGACACTCCAAAGTTGACAAACGTGCAGGAAGAACAATACAACGGACTTTGAAATATTAGAATTTGGGGATTATGTAGCTCTCTGCCAGAGGGTTGGTGTTCATTGTTTTGGCAGAGACAATATGATGGGGAAATGGGAGTACAGCCAACACAGAGCTAATGAAGTTCCTTCGCAAATGGCAAGATGCTGGCCTCCATGCTCATCCAAAAGACATGTTTGGAGAAGTTAGAATATTAAAGTTTTGTGCTACAAAATACTTTTAAATATTTGTGTAGTGTATTAATTTATTGAGAAAGTATTTTACCAGGAAGGAAACATTGAGATTTCTCTCGTTTTCAAGTACGTCCTGGCCTGGGTGGCGAGTATGTACTGTTAGGTGTCTTACCCAAGGACACTTACTGGAGAGGTGCTCTTGCAAAGAAAGCCATATTGAAATGCATTTATAAATATTCAGCGACACTGAACACAAGGCTCTCTTTTAAGTGAAATTCACTCAACAGAACAGCGCTATGATGCTGCAATCACCTGGATGTGTTATTCAACATTACAGCCAGAGAACTATATGATCCCTTGTGGCAAAAGTGGTGAACGTCTGCTTAGTAGTGCACTCAGGGATGGGACCAGGGAGTAAAATTAAAAGTTTATTATTACTCATTTAATTTAAGAAAAGGGCAGAGCTTTCATCATGCCCAGCTGGTCCCATTCCATATATTTATCTATATCCATCAGGTCATCATGTGATGCCAGGAAGCCCAAATTAAACTAAAATCAAAACAACAATACAGAGAATAAGGGACATTTATAAGTTTCTGGTAAAACCTCTCCTGCTTAGGAGTACAGAAATAGGGCATTATGAAACCAGAATTAAGAAAATTAAGAAAATTAAAAAGTGTGTGGCTTGGAGGGGGAAGAGAGAGAAGGATATGAAAGAAAACTGCTGAGATCCTGCTTCCCCAGTACAATATACAAAGAGACTTAAAAGATATTTATTGATTGCATTAGGCCAGGCAAGAGTAATGGTTAGTCACTTGATGACTTAGGACACCAGGGGAGCAATTGCAAAGGTCAATCTCTAGACAACCCTTGCAGAGCTTTACAGTGAGAGCATGGACATCCCTACTTTGGTCGACAACCCACATGAGCAGGCCTCAAAATTTCCACTCGCCTGCTAGCATTTGGCGAGTGGAAATTAAGGGAGGGCGAGTTTGAATGCTGACGCAGGCAGCATGAGAAATTATTTCGTGCTGTCTGAGCTGCATATTATGGCGGTGGTTATGCTTTTTTGTTCAGGCCCTTCTTCCAGCTGGGGGAATCCAAGATGGCAGCCGGCCCCCTCTGATGATGTCAGAGAGGGCATGTCGGACATCTGCCACCCATGCCTGCCCTGTTCTGGTGGTTCTCATCTGGTCCCTCGCTCTGCTCACAATGTGGTCTGATGTCTGGGTATGCTTGCATCTGGGGTCTGAAAGGTCTAGGTATGTCTGCATCTGGCGGCAGTGGTGGAAATACCAGGGTCGCAGCAGTCGCACTTGTGACCAACCGAGCCCTTCTGCAAACAAACCGCCGCAAACCCCATCCAAACACTTCATAAATTTCTCATAAACTACTGAAATTGAACTCTTTAAAAACAGGACACTGTAATACTAGAACATAATGTAGCGCTGGTTTTAAATCCCCTGCCGTGTAGTACTTATTTTTGGCCACCGGAGGGAGACAAGCGCGATGTGAGACACTGAACATTGGGACTACATTTCCCGGCATGCTTTGCGGGCGGGGACAGGAAGTGGGTGGGTGAGAGACGCTGACATCCTGAGCCTCGTGGAAAGAGCTGGCAGAGCGCGCCTAGGAGTGAGAGAAGCAAGACGCAGTGTAGCTGAACTGGACAGTGACCAGGCCGGAGCGCAGGTGGGGCCTGACCGAGCTGGAGACCGGGTTTTCCGCCTTTATCTAATGAAGACCCAGTGATCCACCACAGTAACCTGAGCTGATACCGAGTGAGCTGGAGGACCCCGAGTTAGGAGAACCACAGATCGATCCAAGAGGGAGTGCAGGCGGTGAGCTGGACTTCTGAGGCAGATACAGACAAGCCAGAGACACAGAGAACTCCAGTCAAAATCGAGCGGAGAGACGTCCTGGGTCGAGCGGAGCACAGAGTATCTGGCGGATGGGTGAGAGGCCTTCCAGGTCGTTGTGAAAAATCTAAAGCACGCTGCAATTTGTTTCAAAACCCACAGGGCCCCAACGTGACTAGTCGAAGATACCTCATAAATAATTCGCTGGCCAATTGAATATTGTACCCGGGTACCAATACACTCACACACATACATTCTTTGGGACATAACCTGTATGGGACTCACTCCCCAACCACAAAGGGGGTTAAAGATATATTTATTTCTTTTCCGCTGCGTGTTTCTCGAATTACGAAGTATTGTATTTCTTTTCCGCTGCGAGTTTCCCGCATTACGAAGTACTGTAAATATATATATATATATATACCGTGTTACTCATTATGTGCCAGTTTATCCAGTAAACTATAGAATTTATAAAATCCACGACGGTGCTGGAGTATATTTATTCCCTAGTGCGGGGAGACTGACCCGAGGTTCAATTTCAGCGGCTCCTGCGGGAGTGAGCGCTACAATAAATTTACAGGAAAAACATGGATTTGATTTTAGATAACCAAATTCCTTGATTACAAGTGTCAATTAATTCCATTGAAGCCTCTCTCCTTCAAACAGAGCAGTGCATCTCATGCTGTATTAAACACAAAATAAAAAAATTGTGGTCCACATCCCCTTAAGCAAGTGTTCAAGTGGGATATTGCCTTACCTGGCCTTCTTTCCATGGACAAGAGAAAGGGAGACACACGTATTATGCTTTAATTCCCCTTTAAAACAAATGTTTACATATCTAATACCCCCTTAGGTCTTACCTACAACAGCCAGGTTGGTTTGATGTTGCACACTACCAGTCTGGTCTTGCACACACAAAGTGTAACAGCCAGCATCTTTCTCGCAGACCTGCTGGATCAAAAGGCGACTCTCTGTGTCGGACGTACTGATAGATATCCATGGCCCATCCACAACCTGCATTTATTTTGCACAAAAACACAAATGATATCAAAAGCAAGTGGAAAGGATTCACTAAAACAATATCACTATTTTATTCTTTCATCAGTTGGCGATCATACAGACGCAACCTCATTTTAAAGGCATTATTACACCCTGTAAAGTAAACAGGAAAATACAGTTACTACATTGCATTTCACATGCCAGTGAAACTTTAGAAATGTAGGAATTATACCTGTCAGTTACAAAGACACAATACACAGAAAATTAGAAAAAGTGCAAAAGTAATGGACTAACCATGCATTACAAGTGACCTCCTTCCTCGACATTTTTTTTTTTTTTTTTTTACAAACTTTTAATGAGAATGTACATCAAGAGGTACACAGCAAAAGCAAGTAGGGAGAGACACGGTATGGAAAAAGGAAAATGTACAGTAAAATGCGGATACATCATACAGGATGAAGTAGTGCATGCTCATGGTAGAGTTTTTTTTTTTTTGTTTTTTACACAACACACACACACACACACACACACACACACACACACCGTACAAAACAATGCATTCAATCAAAATAAAACTAAAAGTACAAAAACATGCAGCAATATATAACAGGACAAAGTAAAATTGGGTTGAGAGAAAAGTAATTAACCGCATAGAAACAAGTGTCCTTCGGCACTGCAAGACAAAAAAAAAACACGTGGTAGATAAAACCTTGCTGGGTTCATACCTACGCGTTGCGCAGCGTCGCGCAATGCGTGCGTTTTCTTTACGCGCGTTCGCGCATACAAACAAACGCACGCGTGTTGCACGCGCGTTCGCGGCTATGATATGGCCGCGAACGCGCGGCTATCTGCAGAAAAGAAGCTCCCGAACTTCTTTGTGCGTCGGCCGTTTATCAGCGCGTTCATGCGCGCTGAGAAACGGCCAGGTGTGACATGCACACATAGGGAATCATGGGATTCCACTGTTTGAGCGTTTTACAGTGCGTAGGAACGCGCTGTAAAATGCTTAGGTGTGAACCCAGCCTTAAGACTGGCCGTCCAACTACGGACAACTTTTCTGAAAGCTCCAGAACGATCTGGGTCGTCCACTGGAAGCAAATATGGACGACCCAGATTGACCGACGGGAAGATTGCTAAAGTGAAAAGAACCTCCTTCCCCCGCAGCCAAAGACAAGGAGGGATCTCCAGTGCGGTCCCTGGTGCTGAAAGGGCTTATTATAAAAAGGGACATCATTGGAGTTCCCCACTTGTCTTTGACCGTGTTCCCAGGTGTCCCTCATCCCCAGTTCGGAGGCGAAGGAAAATATAATATAAGATAAATATATATATATATATATCGCTTTTTACTGCAAACGAATAAGATGGGTTATAGATTATTTATATAATTTTTTTTACATTGTATCCAATGGATTTGCCTGTTGAACTGAATGACTTCTCTATGGGACAATTTCTCTGCCGCTGTACAGCCGTTTAAATGATACAACTCCTCTTTTTTTCAGTCCGAGTTCAAGTCGGATGCAGTGGATGAGAACCAAATCTCCTGCATTTTGTGGGATTGGTCAAACGATGGACAACAGCAGACAAATTGCTTGATCGCACCAATACAAACCCAGCCTAAAACTACAAATTTAAACCCAAAAATATAACAAATGAACCAGTAAATGTCACCCTGGCAGGGAGGAAAGGGGAGAGAGGGGGATAGAGAGGGGGGATAGAGAGGAGGGGGATAGAAAGGGAGGGGGATAGAAAGGGAGGGGGAGAGAGAAGGAGGGGGAGAGAGAAGGAGGGGGAGAGAGAAGGAGGGGGAGAGAGAAGGAGGGGGAGAGAGAGGGAGGGGGAGAGAGAGGGGGATAGAGAGGGGGATAGAGAGGGGGATAGAGAGGGGGATAGAGAGGGGGATAGAGAGGGGGATAGAGAGAGGGGGGAGAGAGAGGGGGGAGAGAGAGAGAGGGGGGAGAGAGAGGGAGCTCCCAGCTTGTGCTACACTCTGCTGCAGTGCTCAGGAGCCACTTCTGAGAAAAGCGGCCAGTTTGAAGAGTTTCTGAACAGAAATTACTAAAATGGAAGTTTTCAGGGGTGACTAACCTGTAAGAAGTAGAAACATTAAGTAGTCACATGGTTAATAAAGCCTTAGCACGCCAAGGTGACCATTTCAAATTTTCCGGCTGCTGGTGACATGGGTGGGGCATCCCATCTTTCCAGTAAGCCTGGAACAGCTCAGAATTTGACTTTTTCTTTTAATTAACTATGGGCTACATTACAATCCCCGCGTTAAAATGGGGGTGGTAGGGAGAAAAAACCTGCGCCTGCGGTTTTCCCCCTACCTTCCCCGTTTTAACAGGGGATTGCAATGCAGGCACAAAAAATGCTGCCTGCATTTGTAGCGGGCGGTACACTCGCCGCCGCGAGCATCCATTCGATGGAGTCCATAGGACTCCATTGAGCCAGACGTCGGTGGTCACATGACCTGCCAGATCTCACCTTGCGAGATCCAGCCAGTCGGCGTAGTGATACGCAGGGGGAGACTGAGGAACTTTTTCTCTCAGTCCCTCCCTGCTCCCGCTGGACGGAGGAGGCGGTTGGAGCCGCGGTCCTTGCCACGAGACAGGAGGAGAGTATACGAATCTTTTGTTTGTTTTTGTGGCTTGTGTTAACACCAAGTCCTGGCTCTGGTTAACTTTATGCTAACCAGAGCCGGACGTTAATCAGCATTAGAACTTTGTAATCCTAACGCTGATTAACACTTTAACATGGGGAGTGCAAAGTATAGGGAGCGCAAAGTATAGTAACCTCGCGCTGAAAAGCGCAAGGTACACTACCAAACGCAAAGGGGTTACTTAACCCATTTGGATTGTAATATGCGGTAGACCCTGCGAATAACGTTAGTGCTCACGCAGGTGAGCGTTAACGTTAGCACATAGATTGTAATGTGGCCCTATATCTTTCGAGTTTATATTATGGTTTGCATAATCTCACTTCTGATCCTTTGGATTACATAGGCTGGAAAAAAAAAAAAAATCATGTGTCCATCGGGTTCAGTCTTTCATACCTTCTGCTGTTGATTCAAAAGGCGTCAAAAACCCAGTCTGAAGCGCTCGCCAATATGCAACACCCTGGGAAAAAAATTCCTTCTTGACCCTAGAATGGCGTCCGATTTCTCCTTGGATCGTGCAGCTTTTACCCAGATATTAAATATTAGGACCCTTAATATTATGTTTTTGCAGGAAGTCATCCAGTCATTTAAAAGTCTACAGTCTGACCCAACCACCTCAACAGGCAGAGAATTGAATTTCTTTCAGATTGTGAGATCTCAAAGCTCAGTTAATAGATTTAGTGTCAGTGAAAAGCTCAGTTCAAGATTTCAAAAGGAGTACTTCAAAAACGTCATTTATTCATGTTAAAAGTTAAAGAGGTTTGCTTTGCCTCAAAATACTGGAGGAAAATGCAAAGGGAATTTACATTGTGCTGAAAGGTGCACTAAGGATGGGCAGAGGTGTCTTCTAGACTGAAAGTTTAAACATACGCTACCTGTCAATGGCTTTATTTATGTGGGAATTTTAGGAACATGCACGCTAGCTCCCACTGGTCAGATTTTTTGTGGAACTTTCCCCATCAAAAATATAATACAGTTTGTAAATCAGGGGTTAGTGATCATAGTCCTCCAGATGCTTTGGAACCAATTTTCCCAACCTAACAAATAGCTGAGCATCATGGGAGACATACAGGTCTATTCACTAAAAGGTGAAGCTCAGGAGAATTGGCAGGAGAAGAGAACAATCTAGACCAAATAGCCGATTTGGAAAGTGGAATAAATGGGAGAATTTTTCTGGTTTGGCTATTTTGACCTAGAATATTTTGACCTAGAATTTTCACTTCTTCAGTCATTCTCCTGAGTATCACCTTTCGTGAATAGACCTGATATAGTTAAAACTCTTCTTCACGCAAAAATGCACGGTAAACTTGTGAATTTTTGCACGAAGCGTTAAACGTTAATTTATGCGCGTTAACGCTGGTATTACAATCCTCGCGCATTATTTCATCCGTCAAAAAATAACGCGCGTAAAAAAGATGCGCAAAAACGCACGCACATTAACGTTGGGTGCAGAAATCTGTGTGCGGACTGTTTTTTTCACGCGATTCAGCCAATCAGAATTAAGAACCTTAATGGTCTCCCGTTACGTTTCTGCACCTGTCAAAGTCAATCTGCGCATATATGCTGCATCAATAATAAAAAGCACAACTTCTCAATTTTATTAGTTTGGTATGCGTAGAACGTGTAACTATACTTTACTGTATTTTTTTTTGGGCTGGTGTATTTGGTTTCGGCCAGGACGTTCAGATTTTCCATTAACACCAGCTTTTAAAAAGCAGTTAAAATTATGCGCGCAAACGCTGTGCGTTAAAAACTGCTCATAGATTGTAATACCATCCACGTACCAGCGCACGAACGCATTTGCGCTCAATGTTAAATATAGGATGCGCACAGTACATTATGCTCGCGCAGGGTTCGCGCAGGTTCACCCGCGGTAGACGTTAACGCACATTTTTGTGCGGACATTGTAATGTGACGTTCTGCGCAAAAGGGTTTTTGCGCACGTGTTAACGTTTGCGCGAAGAATGTAATAGAGCCCTAAAAAGGGGACAAGGTTGCTGACTGTGGCAGAACACGCTGTCACTGTGCGACTTGGAGGGGGATGTGCGCTAGCCTCCTGCCCAGTGACTATGGCCCGTGAAAGAGACTATTGGGGAACTGGTGGACCTTTTAAATATATTGTGGTTTTCACGGTTTTATAGATATGCCAGTTAACTAAAGATTTCTGATGTCTGTGTGTTATTCCCTGTATAGTGTAGATCTCTGTATTAGTACCTGCTATTGTGTAAATTCTCTCAGTAAGAAATTCCTTTTGTTTACGGGCTTTCTCCTTCCCCCATTCTCCATTGTTTGAAGGCCCTGGGTAGTTATCTGATCTGTGATGTTGTCTGTTTGATTGTATGCAAATGTACTGGTCCTTGACTCTGTCCTCTCTGTGAATAAACAGTCAGTTCTATTCTGACCAAGCTTGAAGTCACGACTCATGTTTTGGAGGACCAGGAATCTTCTGCCCGCTGTTCTAAGGAAAGGCTCCAGGTCTACAGCTTCGGCTTATTCCTTGGGGTGCTAGCCAGGCTCTCTACATACACCGTGCCTTGAGCTGTGGCTAAGGTACAAGAGAAAGGTGTGAGAGTCACGAGGAGAAACTGGGTGTCCTGTGAGGAAGCAGCATTTGGCAGATGTGACCCTGTCCGGGCACAGAGATCTGTTACACTGAACAAGGGTTGTTGTTTGTTGGCCAGTTTGGCTGCCAGCTTTTAGGTTTAATTTTGTTGCCTGCAATTTGATGTTTGACCACTTAGGGGCACTAATAAAGATGTCGCATTTTATTTTAGTATTGCTTATACAGGCAGTAGGCATTTCTGCACAGACTGAATTTTTTTTTCTCCCAGGGATTTATTTAACAGTTTTGGTTTTACCAAAAATCAAGGAAACAAATGAATTGGGTTTGTTGAGATAGTAAGTGCACGATATCCTCTGTTCACACACTGGTGTGGCTGTCCGTTTCATTATTATGTACTTGGTCTTTAGCTACTCACCTGCTTTTTGTTTTTCACCCAGGAGGCAGCCAGAGGTGGTGTACCCCTAATCCCACAGCGCAGCTCTACTCGCTCTCCCTTCTTGGCCTCCACATGGGATAAACCATCCAAAAGCTTTAAGGTGTCCCCTGTAATCGAGAACAAGAAAATAAAAAACACAAAAACACTTAAAATATTCTTACGCAATGCACGAGAATAGGAAAAACAAAGCAGTCACACGCATTTGATTTAAAGATATATAAAAGAATATGAATTTCCTTTGTTAACTATACCATCTTCCCTTCCCTCAAATGAACCACATGAGATCCCACAATCTCATATTTGAGACACCATCAACATGGTAGATTATGCCCCTGTTCAGTTGGTATAAATATGTATGAGGGGTGAGTGAGGGCATGTGGTAATATTACCCAAGAATACACCCATAAACAGGGTGTTGAATAGGGGCTGAGCGACCTTGGTCCTCTAGATGTTAAGGAACTACATCTCCCATGAAGCTCAGCCACTCAATAGGAAGACCGTGCCTGGTCAGAAATGTAGTTCCAAAGCATTTGAAGGGCCAAGGTTGCCAACTCCTAGTATAGAACAGGGATGCTCAACCTTGGCCCCCCTAGAGGTTTCAGAACAATAGCTTTCATGACAAACTCAATATGTCAACGTTGTTCCAAAACATCTGCAGGGCCAAGGTTGAGCAGCCCTGGCGAAGCAACATTGCACTTTTTTGAGATTGCGTGTGGACTGTAACCGATGCCCCACTCCCATTGTGCGGCCAAGTGGGCTCGGGCAGGAGCACATTCCACCAAGATTGGACTCCGGCCAGAGGCAGGGGCCCCACCATTGTCCTAAGGAAATTGGGCTCAGCGGGCTGGTTGCCCGGCACCGGGATGTTTGTCTTGGAAGAGCAGGAATATGAACAATGGTATCGGATCTTCTGTTTTGTATAAAAAGGCTCACTGTTTCATGCAATAAATATACCACGTTTCTTCACCCTGCACTCTGTTTCGACAAGTGCTTGGGGGGGGAATGAATACCATTTTCTTTTGACTCCATGGTATTTCTGGAGCAAGGAAGAAACGAGCGGCAGATCTACTCTGAGTAGCAGCTTCTGCCACACCAACTAAGAAACTTCAGGATGGGCCACGGCATTTGGGGCCGGTAAGAGCACTGACTAATGAGTGAGGGAGCACTTAGAATGGTCTACAACATGAAGGGGGGCCCGACCAGTGGTTCAGTAAGGGGCCCTAAGATTTCTGAAGGCAGTCCTAATCTAGATCAAATCACGGCAGTCTGCAGTATGGTGTAGGTTCATCAGGGTAAACATGACTACGATTGTCAATCCGATGCCATTACATGAGTTCTTATGTTTGACATTATACTTTCAAGATAGGGAAGAGCGGTTTAGCGAGTATATTTTTAGAAAGCTAGGTGTCAAGCAATAGAATAAAAAAAAAAAATATAGCAAAAAAACTTACCAGATCTGTGAGGTTTTCTCTTCGGAGAAATTGGTTCTGGGAGAGAAAACATACAGTTCAGTGTTCTTGGGGTGTACGTAACCCAGTATGCGGCTGTATTTGTCATTTAGCTATTACAATAAGGCTGATAAGGAGGCACAAAGTCTACACATGCCGGATACAATGGAAAGTATGAATAAGAACACCTGGAGATAAATGATTGAAAGAATTCCCATGTTATAACGTAACACAAAAAAAAAAAAAAAACACACACACACACAGAATTTGCCATCCACAAATTCAGTGACCGCTGGGCTGTAGATCCCTTATTGACAACTTGTACTGCTTGGTGAACCCCAGTAAAGTTCTTCAGAATCAGGAAAGGGACGGCATACAACGGTATTCAGCTTTAAAAGGGAAACTACCACTAACATATGCTGTAACTATTCTTGTGCATTACAAACAAAAAAAAAATCACATGCATGTGGTTTTATTTTTGTTTGAAGTAATTGCATGTAAAGGGGGGGGGGGGGAGTTAGACGTTTATCTCTGTTTCCATTTTGTGTATTTTCCCCCCATGATCCAACATTTACAAAAACTCTTACAGCTACGGTACAGGATTAAACCAGTAGTGGAGATGCAATGGGTGGAGGAGGGAACATTTAAACAAGGCTGTGGGGGGGGGGGCTATGGTGTGTGGGCTGAGATAAGAGATGGTAGCTGTAGGAGATCTCAGTTGACTTAAAAGGCTAAATTTATCCCTGAGGATTTCCTTGGCATGCGTCCCTCACTACAAGGAGTTGGATTTTAGGACTTCTGGCCCATTCTCTCCATTCTATAGCCAATGCCACATATTTTTAGTGAGGAGCAACAAGTGATATAAAGACTGTCTTTTTTTTTCGTAACGATGCGGCGGGTTATCAGATCAATTAAGCGGTTTTGTAGCAGGTGTTCGGATCGATTTGGCGGTTTTCGACGGCATTTGGTGCACTTCGGGGACCCTGCGTTGAATGCAGAATTCTCCATTTTATGGCCAATGCCACACAGTGAAGACCAAGTGATGTAAAGATACGTCGGGGGGGGTGTAGTTTACAACACGAGAGCAAAAAAAAAAAGAATATCACAAAACGGATGCACCCAGTGACACAGTAAAATATAACAAAGCAGAAGTAAGATTTCAGCAACATAAACACCGTAAGAACATTTCATTTTTGGGGGGGGGGTAGTGGTCCTCAATCTGTTTACATATGTATTAACCTTTGTTTGCCTCAAGAATCTGGCTTGTTTGTGTAATTTTTGGGAGCCTGGAAACCCCACAAAAACAATGTTTGCCTAGTTTTGAATTTTTTTTAATATTTTTTAAAAATTATCTCAGAAGTAAGCAAGTCTGAGCAAAGGACAAAAGGTTATCAAGACTTTGGAGGGGGAGTATTTCACCAGGAGTAAAAAGTGTCGAATGCAGCTTGACCAAAGAGGTGCTATTCACTTCCTAAGACAATGAGGGAATCGGGGGCCTGTCTTGCAGAGAGTTTCTTTGGGGCTGCAAAAGCCCCATGGCAAATTTTGAGCTGCTTACATATGAGGCTGTTGTGTTGTAGACCAACTACACCTGCTCCACAGCCTCATTACACCCTAACCATACCACTTCTCCAGTGGCACACCTGCAGACCATTCACAGCACACCAGCGTTCCTGGGGGTAAAGGTTGAAGAAGTAGATGTTACAAGGCCGCAGATCATAAAATACCAGTTTATAGAAGAATTAGCCCCGGAGCCTTCATGGCTGCGGGAACAGACCTTTTTGTACCAGTTTCAGTGGACAGGATGCCAAGCTCCTCAGCCCAATAAAGGTCTATGACACCAGAAAAGAACACTAGTGCCCTGTGATGTGTCCCCGCTTATAGCTTACAGAGGAAACCATAATCTTTGAAAAGTTAACTGCCACCGCATCTGCCCTCAAATTTTTTTTTACCCTTTAATTTGTAAAATAAGGATTAGGAGAAAATACCAGACATTTAAAAAAAAAGAAAAACGAAAACAACCAAGGGTCAGCACAAAATAGATTGTTCAGGTGACTAGGCTCTTCCTGTAATATACATGCAGAAAATGTAGGCATGAGCAAAAATAAAATAACAACGGGTAATCTGTAAAGAAGACATAATTATCATGGAACCAGATTCCTTTGTTGTCCCCCCCCCCTCAAGGTTTTTACTTAAAATGGATTAGTCCACTCTCCAACTCATAGTTTGGTCCAGCCCCATTTCCTACTTCTGCAATGTGACGGTAGCCACCTTGGATTTGAGGTGCATAGACCGGGAGATGTGTTTTGGAGGTTCGGGTCTGGTGGTTTACGTTGAATTCATCCTGTGCCTGAAGATACAGGGTGTGTGTGCATGCCATCTGTACCCTATAGCCCTCATACGGAAAAAAAATAAAAAAATTGTACCAATGGTCCACTTGCACTTGGCTCATAAGGCTGAGCAGCGAGGTGGTTTTCAAGATCCCCCAACAGCCTTATCTGAGGTAGCAGGATATATCCCTCAATATCCTTGATTGCATACAGGATCTCCACAATGTTGAAAATATAAAAAAAAGGAGTATAGCATGCCGCTATTACATTGAACATACAAATATAGCAAAGAATAAAACAGGTTTGATTTTGAGCCATATAAAAAGGGAGGCTCTGCGACAGAACAGCGGTCACTTATAAATTATTAGCCTAGAAGTTATGATTTCGTTAAATATAATGGTTTCCCCAATTTATGCCTGTATGACCCCTAGGTCTATTGTTGTCCCCGGCTCGTCCAGATTTGCCTGCCCGGCGCACCCCCACCAAGCAGCCTCCACTCAGAGACCTAGCTCAGCTGACACTTAAGCCCTTCAGCCTTGTGTCCTCCACCAGAGCGCTTTTTAGGCAGGGGGTCCCTGCAGACAGGAGAATGCTGCGGGGCGAGTCCTGAAGGGGAACGGTAACGGGAATACCACCAACCGACAGTCTCCCCCTCCAGCAAAGGCGTGTGGCTACACAGACTCCTACCTAGGTACAGGAGCCCAGCCGTCGGACTTCTACCGCTCGGCCCCCCATGGCAGATCAGGGCGCTTTTTTTGCAAGGAGTAGCCCGGGGACCAGAGCTATGCTGCAGTATCCGAGCTGTGGCCGCTCCAAGATCACCGCCGAATCACGCCGAGAACAGTAGTCGGGCTTGCAGGCTGCAAAAGGGACACCGAGCCAGAGCCTCTGACGAACATAGCAGAAAGTGCGCTTGCGTAGGGGCAGTGGCACATTCCTGAGACTGGGAAGGTCTGAAGGTGGGCCAGACAGTGTGGCACCAAAAACAGGGTTATGGCTAGAGGCAGTGGCAACTCATTCTAAATATAGGTAAAGGGTTATGGCTAGGGGCAGAGGCAAAACTGGTGCTGGGATGTCTGAGGGTGAGCAGGGGAAAGCACTATGGGAACCGCTCCATATAAAAGGCACTCTGTGTCCTACAAATAAACATCCTTCCGCTTACCCTATACTAGGTCTCGACCAGTATGTGGGAGAAAGATCTATGCTTAATTGGACAAATTAACAGGGCTCCGCTACGCTCTGTAGAAAATCCCTGTGGTCGGCCAAGTACCGTGGCTTTCTGAGGCGAACTCGCCAACTAAGGTGGATCTACTCCTTTCAAGTAGCGGCATCCATCACGGATGCAGCTACTCGTGAGTAGTAGATCTGCCTTAATGACAGGCTCGACCACCAGTCACATGGAGGTTAGTTTGGAGCAAGACAGAAGCTCTTTTACAAAGCTTTAACCATGGATAACTCCGGAAAAGTAAAACCCAATACAATATAAACAAGAGAAAGATAGTAATGCAGTCACCAAACTGCGTTTTGGCAAAAGCAGCTTCCTCATTTGGTAGTTCAATGACAAATGCAAAACACACACACCTTATCCTCCGAAGTACACAATCATTTATTTGCACTAATTCACTCACTGGTAGGGAGTTATATTTGCGCCTCTGATTTTTTATTACACCATAAAAACACACCACTAGTACTCAAAGGCAGTAAAACACAAGGTGTGGACAGAGGAGGGGAGGGGACGAGGGGAGGGGACGAGGGGGGACGGGACGAGGGGGTATCAAGCTTTAGAGACATGACACGGATATGGTCCCTTTTCTGAGTCCCTCTGCCAGTTTCATTCTTGTTGCACAATGTCAGGGTCAGCTTGAAAACATCTTTCCTGGAATTGAACGTCGACCCTTTGCTTTCTCTGGCAACAGACAAGTTTGTTAATGATCGACTTTTGGTTTTGGAAATGATTCATCAGGTTCTACAAATTGTAACGGTTGCCGATAGATAAAAATATCCAACATAACTGCAAAGACAATAGCAAGCATCCTTTAAAAAGGGGAACCACGACCTTCCTTGGTCGATACGTCTACTCGTCTGTGCCGATAGCAGGACGCAGAAATGAGACACACACACACACACAAATAATGGTATCTCTGCATGCTGCTTAAAAGGTTGCACACATATTTTATTGAAACGGTAGAGCGAAAGTGAGGGGGTCGTTCTGTAAGGAGACCCCAGGAATATTCATGCGTAACATATGACCCCCAAAAATTGTACTTGTTATAGTAATCGGAATTAGGGATGAGCCGAACACCCCCATGTTCGGTTCACATTCGAACTCGAACAATTTCAAAAGTTCAAGTTCGGACGCGAACACGATCCGAACTCAATGCAAGTCAATGGGACTCGAATGTTCGATTTTTAGAGTGCCCTGCAAGAGGGCATATATGCAAGATATTTGCCATAAAAGGTGTATGGGGGTCCGGGTAGTGCCCTGGGGAACAGGAAACAAGGACAAAAAGTAAAAAAACAAAACGTTTTTAAAGGAACAGTGAGTTTTCCATAAAATAAAAAGGTTAAGAATAAAAATTCCTTCAAATATCGTGCCTAGGAGGTCCCCATAACCTGCCCGTGAAGTGGCGGATTTGTAGGATGTATAGAAACATTTAAAAACAAAAAAATGACATTTCAAATGACGGTAAATGGTTTTCCTTTAATCAATTCATAAACAACTGCTTGGGGAGGCAGCCTGTATGAAGAGACATTTTAGGACACGCAGAACAAGTTTAGTGATTTTTTGGCTAAATTATGGTGAAACTTAGGCAGCGTGTCAAAGCCTGCATATCTGAAGGTCCTGCTCCCGTCTGCCGCTCTCAGACCCCAGACGCTGCGGTCTTCCGAGAGCTTGCCAGCCTAAAACCACCCTAACGGGTTTCGGGCCTTGTGCGGCCTAGCAGACACGACCATCCAGACGGAGCCGGGGAGTTTCCTGCTCCATCGGCCCAGCGGCGGAGCTTCCACCTCGGCCCTGCAATGGGGAAGAAGTCGCATCCCGGGTCAGAGGGTGCCCGACAACAGGACATTAGACTCCCTGAGCAGCAGGCGATCCACCACCAGAGCGACCCTCCACTCCTACACCCCCCAGGGCTAATGCTCCTCTGAGGATGGAGATGACACCTGGTCCCTGGGGAATGGATCGGAGCTTAGCTGGCTGTCACCGGCGTCCCGAGGGAAGGATCATGGTCCGGCTGCGCGGAAGAGAGCCCAAAAGAAGAGGAAGGCCCTGGCGGCAGCGCCTCTTGGGTCCTCGGTGCCTGTCCCCGACCCGTCGGTGGACTATTCTGAAGTGGATTTGCCGCTTTCGGACGGAGACGGCCCGACGCTGTCCTCGGTTTCCCGGGAGCCCAGGCTGCGGCGGCAAGTCGCGGATGCCCCAGGTCAGGCGAGTCTCCCCCCGGCGAGGTCCCGCTCCTACTGTGCCCCCGGATGATACGCGCCCCACTACGATGGCGGATTACCGTAACTTCAATCGCGGAGATCAGGTCCTTGTGGACAACAGAGATTTCAGGGGTGCGGGCCAAAGTGGAGACAGTACGTGCTCAAGTGGTGGCGGCTCAGGCACAGACCTCTGACCTGGCGGAGGAACAGGTTGTCCTCTTACACCAAGTGAGTGACCTCCGCTCCCAAGTAGATCTGCTGACCCGCCGGTGGAGGCACGCGAGACTAGACATCGGAAACGCAATGTCAGAATTCGCGGCGTCCGAGTCGGTACCACCACCAGACCTGCTCCCATATGTCAACCGCATGGCTCTCCAGTTGTCGGGGGTCGTCCGACAAGGGGCCAGGGACCTTCAGCGCTGTATACCGGATCCGAAAGGCCGCGGTGGCACCACTAGCTGCCTCGCGGGATGTCATAGCAGTAACTACGGATGCCACTACCAAGTCGAGGATTATGTCGGCCCCGGGTGCGAGTACAGTTTGAAGGCGCAAAGCTTACCCTCTACCACGACCTCCCATTCGTGACCCTGAAGGCACGTCGCCGATACAGAGAGGTAACGGCTTTCCTCCGTCTCAAAGGGGTTCGGTACCGTTGGGGCTTGGCTGGTTCCCTTGTAGTGACCCACGAGAATGTACACTGTACTATCGCCGACCCGGCCGAAGCTTGGCCAGTGCTTATGGGAATGGGACTGGCCCCGGACCGAGTTGCCACCCCCCCGGGTTGAGAGCTTTTCCATGACTTCTCTTTGTACCTTGCTCCTGTTGAGCGTGCTGTCTCACCTTGCTGCACACCGATATCTGGACTGCCGTCCTGAGTGTATTTCCCCCCCCTTTTTTTTCTCGTTTTTCAGAGACACTTTTGGCTGTCGTTTTGAAGATGAGGTGTTATCGCTGTTGAGCTCTGTGTTATTCTGCTACTATTATACTCTTTCTGTATTTTTCTTTATTTTCTACAGCTGATGTTTCTTTACAGTGTTTCTTATGCGAGTGTGATGTTTGGTCATGTGAGGCCATCTTTGCTGGTCGATACGTGACCATCTGCTTGCAAAATAAAAATCTTATGCCTTTTTGCCAAACACCAGGTGGATCGGCCTCCCTGCTGTACATTGTGGTGCCGAGCCTTTTGATTATATAGATGACCCCCCTTGCTGATTTTTTTTTCTTTTTTGTTACCTTCAATTTACTGTTTTTGATGAGACCCCCAATTTGTGATGGTTAGCTGACATTTAGCGGCCCTCAGGCGACATTTTGCATTTATGGTTTTTGTCGCCACGCGCACGGTTGATTTTTATGGTGTGACTTTCCTTGAGGACATTCGTGAATTTTCACTTGCTGCATTGCCTTTTAATCTTGTTATTTTTGTTTGTTATCTTTCTTAAGCTAGGATGTTATTGATGACCAGACGAGGCCCTGCGAGGCCCTCACTTTCTACTTGGTTGTAAGATGACTTTTTTCAAATAAAAAAAAAAAGAAAAAAAAAGAAACTTATGCAGGCTTTGGATGAAAGTAACAACAGGTGCATTAAAATTGGACCTTTGGTGCCAGCTAGTGCCTTCACACCGTAACACCTGAGGTATTGTGGAAGAGTGCAGTGGTGGACCCTGCCGTCAAATATTAAAATGATATGAATCTGGTACACGCGTCAGTGTCAGTGCACCCAAATATTGGGCCTTTGGTGCTAGCTAGTGCCTTCACACCGTAACCCCTCAGGTATTGTGGAAGAGTGCAGTGGTGGAGGTTTTGGGAATGCAGAAGAGATCGCCGATCTAGCCAGTTACATCAGCATCAGGGGAGGGATAGCTGCTGATCCAGGACTGATTCATTTTTATAAATGTCAGCCGGTCTACAGAGTCGGTGGACAGATGCACTCTTGTCTGTGACAAACCTCCAGCGGCACTGAATGTCCTTTCAGAAAGCACGCTGGATGAAGGGCAACCTAGTAGTTCCATAGCATATTGGCGAAGTTCTGGCCAGTGATCCAATCTCAACACCCAGTAAGCCAGTGGATCGTCTGCTGTAAAGGTATCCAGGTCTGCCCTTGCCCCTAGATAGTCCTGCACCATATGGTGAAGACGCTGGCAATGGGTGCCTAAAATTTGACGTCCCTGGGCGTCGTGGACTAAAAAAAAAAAAAAATAAAAAAAAAAAAATGACATTTCAAATGACGGTAAATGGTTTTCCTTTAATCAATTCATAAACAACTGCTTGGGGAGGCAGCCTGTATGAAGAGACATTTTAGGACACGCAGAACAAGTTTAGTGATTTTTTGGCTAAATTATGGTGAAACTTAGGCAGCGTGTCAAAGCTGCATATCTGAAGGTCCTGCTCCCGTCTGCCGCTCTCAGACCCCAGACGCTGCGGTCTTCCGAGAGCTTGCCAGCCTAAAACCACCCTAACGGGTTTCGGGCCTTGTGCGGCCTAGCAGACACGACCATCCAGACGGAGCCGGGAGTTTCCTGCTCCATCGGCCCAGCGGCGGAGCTTCCACCTCGGCCCTGCAATGGGGAAGAAGTCGCATCCCGGGTCAGAGGGTGCCCGACAACAGGACATTAGACTCCCTGAGCAGCAGGCGATCCACCACCAGAGCGACCCTCCACTCCTACACCCCCCAGGGCTATGCTCCTCTGAGGATGGAGATGACACCTGGTCCCTGGGGAATGGATCGGAGCTTAGCTGGCTGTCACCGGCGTCCCGAGGGAAGGATCATGGTCCGGCTGCGCGGAAGAGAGCCCAAAAGAAGAGGAAGGCCCTGGCGGCAGCGCCTCTTGGGTCCTCGGTGCCTGTCCCGACCCGTCGGTGGACTATTCTGAAGTGGATTTGCCGCTTTCGGACGGAGACGGCCCGACGCTGTCCTCGGTTTCCCGGGAGCCCAGGCTGCGGCGGCAAGTCGCGGATGCCCCAGGTCAGGCGAGTCTCCCCCCGGCGAGGTCCCCTTCCTGCTCCGCGTCTGCTCCTACTGTGCCCCCGGACGATACGCGACCCACTACGATGGCGGATTACTTTAACTTCATCGCGGAGATCAGGTCCTTGTGGACAACAGAGATTTCAGGGGTGCGGGCCAAAGTGGAGACAGTACGTGCTCAAGTGGTGGCGGCTCAGGCACAGACCTCTGACCTGGCGGAGGAACAGGTTGTCCTCTTACACCAAGTGAGTGACCTCCGCTCCCAAGTAGATCTGCTGACCCGCACGGTGGAGGCACTCGAGACTAGACATCGGAAACGAAATGTCAGAATTCGCGGCGTCCCGGAGTCGGTACCACCGCCAGACCTGCTCCCATATGTCAACCGCATGGCTCTCCAGTTGTCGGGGTCGTCCGACAAGGGGCCGGGGACCTTCAGCGCTGTATACCGGATCCGAAAGGCCACGGCGGCACCACCAGCTGCCTCGCGGGATGTCATAGCAGTAACTACGGATGCCACTACCAAGTCGAGGATTATGTCGGCCCCGGGTGCGAGTACAGTTTGAAGGCGCAAAGCTTACCCTCTACCACGACCTCCCATTCGTGACCCTGAAGGCACGTCGCCGATACAGAGAGGTAACGGCTTTCCTCCGTCTCAAAGGGGTTCAGTACCGTTGGGGCTTGGCTGGTTCCCTTGTAGTGACCCACGAGAATGTACACTGTACTATCGCCGACCCGGCCGAAGCTTGGCCAGTGCTTATGGGAATGGGACTGGCCCCGGACCGAGTTGCCACCCCCCCGGGTTGAGAGCTTTTCCATGACTTCTCTTTGTACCTTGCTCCTGTTGAGCGTGCTGTCTCACCTTGCTGCACACCGATATCTGGACTGCCGTCCTGAGTGTATTTCCCCCCCCTTTTTTTTTCTCGTTTTTCCAGAGACACTTTTGGCTGTCGTTTTGAAGATGAGGTGTTATCGCTGTTGAGCTCTGTGTTATTCTGCTACTATTATACTCTTTCTGTATTTTTCTTTATTTTCTACAGCTGATGTTTCTTTACAGTGTTTCTTATGCGAGTGTGATGTTTGGTCATGTGAGGCCATCTTTGCTGGTCGATACGTGACCATCTGCTTGCAAAATAAAAATCTTATGCCTTTTTGCCAAACACCAGGTGGATCGGCCTCCCTGCTGTACATTGTGGTGCCGAGCCTTTTGATTATATAGATGACCCCCCTTGCTGATTTTTTTTTCTTTTTTGTTACCTTCAATTTACTGTTTTTGATGAGACCCCCAATTTGTGATGGTTAGCTGACATTTAGCTGCCCTCAGGCGACATTTTGCATTTATGGTTTTGGTCGCCACGTGCGCTGTTGATTTTTATGGTGTGACTTTCCTTGAGGACATTCGTGAATTTTCACTTGCTGCATTGCCTTTTGATCTTGTTATTTTTGTTTGTTATTTTTCTTAAGCTATGATGTTATTGATGACCAGACGAGGCCCTGCGAGGCCCTCACTTTCTACTTGGTTGTAAGATGACTTTTTTCACGAAATAAAAAAGTTCAAATAAAAAAAAAAAAGAAAGAAACTTATGCAGGCTTTGGATGAAAGTAACAACAGGTGCATTAAAATTGGACCTTTGGTGCCAGCTAGTGCCTTCACACCGTAACACCTGAGGTATTGTGGAAGAGTGCAGTGGTGGACCCTGCCGTCAAATATTAAAATGATATGAATCTGGTACACGCGTCAGTGTCAGTGCACCCAAATATTGGGCCTTTGGTGCTAGCTAGTGCCTTCACACCGTAACCCCTCTGAGGTATTGTGGAAGAGTGCAGTGGTGGAGGTTTTGGGAATGCAGAAGAGATCGCCGATCTATTCAGTTACATCAGCATCAGGGGAGTGATGGCTGCTGATCCAGGACTGATTCATTTTTATAAATGTCAGCCGGTCTACAGAGTCGGTGGACAGATGCACTCTTGTCTGTGACAAACCTCCAGCGGCACTGAATGTCCTTTCAGAAAGCACGCTGGATGAAGGGCAACCTAGTAGTTCCATAGCATATTGGCGAAGTTCTGGCCAGTGATCCAATCTCAACACCCAGTAAGCCAGTGGATCATCTGCTGTAAAGGTATCCAGGTCTGCCCTTGCCCCTAGATAGTCCTGCACCATATGGTGAAGACGCTGGCAATGGGTGCCTAAAATTTGACGTCCCTGGGCGTCGTGGACTAAAAAAAAAAAAAAATAAAAAAAAAAAAATTGAAAAAGGCATCAGTCAACGGCCCCCTTCACCGCTCTTCCTCTGATAAACAGCAGCCTCAGCAGCACCTGTGTCATCAGTTGGTAACCTACCAGTGTCTGGAAAGGTTACACAAGTGTTGCTTTAGAGCGTCCTCAAGTTGTTTCATCCTGTGCTCCCTCTGTGAGAGCAGGATGAGCCCTGCAACTTTCCCCTTGTATCGTGTATCAAGAAGGGTTGCCAACCAGTAATGATCCCTCTCCTTGATAGCACGAATCCTGGGGTCCTTTAGCAGGCTTTGCAGGATAAGGGAGCTCATGCAGCGTAGGTTGGAGGTGGCATTAGCTTCCGAGTGTTCCTGGTCGCTGAGGATGACCATATCCTGCACTACCTCCTCCCAGCCACGTACTAGTCCTTGGGTTTCTGGGGATACAAAACTCTGCCTTGAGGAATCCCCACCTTCAATGTAACCACAACTTAAATATTCCTCCTTCTCATCTTCCTCCTGTCTGATCTGAGGACCCGTAGGAATGCTGTCTGCAGAAAGACCGGGGCCTTGAGAACTAGGGAAGGCCTCCTCTTCCTCCCGCTGCTCTGCCTCTAGTGCCACATCTATAATTCCCTGCAGAGTGCGCTCCAGCAGGAACACTAAAGGAATTGTGTCACAGATGCATGCACTGTCCCTGCTCACTGCTCACCATCCTCGTTGCCTCCTCAAATGGTGACAGTACAGTGCATGCATCCTTGATCATCAGCCACTGCGGGGGGGGGGAAACCAAGTTGACCTGAACCTGTTCTTGTGCCATACTCACACAGGTACTCATTGATGGCCTTCTGCTGCTTGTGCTGGCGCTGCAGCATTGCCAATGTCGAGTTCCACCTGGTGGGCATGTCACAGATCAGGCGGTTTGTGGGAAGGTGGAATGCTCTTTAAATTTCTGCCAGGCGAACACTTGCTGGGAATGACCATCTGAAGTGGCTGCAGACATCTCTGGTCTGGCTGAGAAGCTCTGCCAGCCCTGGGTACCTGGTTAGGAAACGCTGTACCACCAGATTTAGGACGTGTGCTAGGCATGGTACACGCGTCAATTTACCCAGGCGTAGGGCGGAGAGAAGGTTGCTGCCATTATCAGACGACCATTCCCAGCTCAAGCTGGCGTGGTGTTAACCATCTCTGCACCTGCCACTGCAGAGCTGACAGAATTTCTGGCCTGGTGTGACTCCTGTTCCTAAACAAAACCAGCTCAAGCACAGTATGGCATCTTTTTGCTTGTGCCATTGTGCAGCCCCTGCCATGCGTCGGTTTAACTGCCACTTTGCCAGAGACATTGAAGGAGGGGGAGGAAGAGGAAGAGGTGGAGCAGACAGACCTCATACAAGCAGCTTTCTGGAGGCGTTGTGGAGGAGCAAGCTCCAGCAGAGCCCCGTCTTGGATCCCTCCCAGCTGCAAGCAGAGTTACCCAGTGTGCCATGAAGGAAATGTAACGGCCCTGTCCATGCTTGCTGGACCATGTGTCTAAAGTCACATGCACCTTGCTGCTGACTGCCTTTCCCAATGACTCCATAACATTGGCTTCCAGGTGCTGGAACGGCCGTGAAAAGAAATGGCATTTTGGAACCTGCCACTGTGGTACAGCACATTCAGCAAATTCACGGAAGGAAGCAGAGTCCACCAGCTGGAAAGGCAGCAGCTGTAATGCGAGTAATTTTGCCAAGCTGGCATTTAGACATTGTGCATGTGGATGGTTGGGACAATATTTTTTCTTCCGCTGCAGCAGCTGGGGCAATGAAATATGACTGCATAAATCTGCAGCTGATGGGATGCTGGCAGATTCAGAGGAAGGACGTGGTACACCCATTCCTGTAGCATCATCCCTGTCAGTTGAGGTTGTAGGAAATGACAAGGCAGGACATATAGTGGGGGTAGAGACAGATAAGGAGGAGGAACTATGCAAAGTGTTGTGCAAACAGGATGCATGGCAGGTGGTCATGTCGCCTCAAGCACGTGGTACCCAAGTGTCTGATGTCTTTCCCACGCTTGATCCTCTTCCGACATAGCTTACAAATAGCAATGCTGCAGTCTGCTGCACATGTCGTGAAGAACTCCCAGAGAGCAGTGATCCTGGATGTGTGCTGCAAGACAACAGCGCTCTGCACCTGAGCAGCTCTGACATCTGATGCCTTGGACTGGCTACGGTTGCTTATAGAGGACGTTCTGCCTCGTTTTTGTTGTGCCTCCTCCTCCCTTGACTCCTTTGTTTGATCAGGCACCCAGATGGAGTCAGTGACCTCATCATCGTCATCACGCCCTATCTCCTCGTCACTGGAGCCAACTTGGCAGTGTGCTGCAGCTGCTGGGGGAACATGAGTGCCATTTCTTTGTGTGTCACTGGCACCTTCTCCCTCTAGGCTGATTATACACCCTTCCTCAACCGCAGTTTGAAACCGAGCACTGGCGTTGCTGCGCATCCTCAAGCAGCAGGTGACTGTCACTGTAGTCAAACAATTCAGCTGACTCCTCCGTGTATGATAGTGAGGCTACGGCAGGAGTAGCTGTGGACATGGAGGCTGAATTAGATGTTTTGGCAGCTGAGGTGGACTGTAAACCACTACAAGCCTGGCTGGCAGAGGACTCGGAGGAGGAGGATGGCCTGGTTAGCCAATCCTGCAAATCCTCTGTATGTTGCTGCTGCTTAAAATGGCAAGCACCAGTTAGAAACAAGGACAAGTGTGCCCCTGCAGAGGATGTACCACGTCCACGACGACAAGGGGCACAGCCTTCCGACACAGAGGCTGCTTGCCCTCTTATCTGTGTCTGGGAGCGTCGGCCTGTCCTTTTTGGTCTTTCTGACATATAGATTAAAAGATATACAGATTTTGCAGAACAATGCTATACGTCAGTGATACAGCCTGTGGCACTGCCAGCTGCTGCCAGGCTAACACAGATTACAATTCCCAGATATCTGATGGACATCTGTGAGACCCCAATAGCTGGCAGTGAGACGACACAGATTACAATTCACAGAAATCTGCTAGACGCCTGTGAGACACTGAAAGAACAATCTCCTCTCACTCCTGCAAAAAAACAAAAAAACAAAAAAACAAACACGTGCTGGGGCTGTGGGGAAGCCTTATATAGTGTGCTGCGGGATTTAGCTCTGAGTCCATGATTGAGCCCTGATTGGCATAGTCTTGCACCTGACCTGTGGTCAGGTGCAAGGCTGTAGCCAATTACGAGCTTCAGGCCAGTGGAAAAGTGCATTGTGGTCCATTGTGGGCGAACACGCGGAAATGTTCGATGTTCGCCGAACGGGCAATGTTCGATTCGAACTCATGTTCGGATCGAACCGCCAGCCCATACCTAATCGGAATGTCCTGTACGACGGGAACAGGGAGCCTAGGTTTCTGAACAGGAACATTTTATTATGAAAACACCCCGATACTATCAAGCTGAAAACACTTTATTTCTAAAAGGCAGAAATATTAACTCTATAGCTGCGGCTCCTTATAGTTGCTGAAATTATTTACAAAGTATAGGTTGCAGAAGGAGAAAAAAAAAAAATCCATCTGGTTCAACCATTCTAATCTCTTCTTTTGAATTGGCAATAACAACAAAGCCAACTATATACACATGTAGCGCTGTGTTAAAAATAGTCTTGCTGTGGCAGTACCTATTTTTGGCCACAAGATTGAGACTATCGCGATCAGATACTGGACATTGGGACTACAACGCCCGGCATGCTTTGCAGGAAGACAGGAAGTGGGTGGGGACTGGAGACTTACATCCTCTGCCTCGTGGGGAAAGTTCCAGAGCGCGCCAGGGAGTCAGAGGGAATAGACGCAGTGAGAGACATCGCAAGAGGGCCTAAGGCAGAGCCTGAGCGAGACCTGTCAGAGTCATTTATTGGACATTCAGCCTGAAGAGAAGGAGAGCGCTTCAAGTTCCAGAGATTGCTGCAGATCTAAGAGACTCAAGACCTCGAGTAAGGAGTTGCCGCGAGTTGACCGAATACGGAGAGCAGGCGGTGAGTTGGACAAGTCGTGGACAAGCTGCGGAAAGTCAGACAACGGATACGGCCGCTAGTATCCCCAGTCAATATCGAGCGGAGAGACGTCCTGGGTCAGCGGAGCCTAAAGCAACCATCGGATGGGTGAGAGGCCTCCAAGGCTGTACTGTAAATAAAGAACTCGCTGCTGTTTTCCTTCTTAAAGTCCACAGGGCCCCAACTTGACTAGTCGAAGAGATTCTTTAAGTAAATTCACTGGCCAGTTGAATAGTACCCGGGTACCATACACACCTTTCACATTTCGGGACTTAACCTGTGCAGGACTCATTTTTGTTGCGTATCGGAACAAGAGTAAAGATACGTTCCGAATATATTTTCCTCTTTTCCGCTGCGCGTTTGTCGTAATACGAAGAGATTGTATTTTTTGGGTTCCGCTACGTGTTCCTTTTTCGTATATTCGTGCAACTGTTTTTATTTTCTGTTCGGTTACGAATATTTTATTTTCCGAAATACGAAGCCTCGTATTTCGTTTCTTTTCCGCCACGCGTTTTACCGCGATACGAAAATACTGTAATATATCTGTGACTACCGTGTCTCAATATCAGCTCATTATTTTAGTAAACTATTTAAATGATAAAAACTCACAACCGTGTTGGAGCATATTTGTTCCCTAGTGCGGGGAGACTGACCCGTGGTTCGATTTTCGGCGGCTCCTCCGGGAGTGAGCGCTACACACATAAAAAGAACATGCCACATAAGAAAAGACCTCTGAACTAGAGGTAACTGGCTAGGACATATACATTTAAAATATGAATACTTTATTGAACATTGAACATAAACCCTTCAGAAGGTTACATAAACACAACTCAGACTAACATTACAAATATCAACATAAATAAAATCAATATAACCACAGTAATTCGTAGGTAAAATACCTCAAGGAGTGATTATAACAAATTATGATAAATTGAACATGTGAAATAACCATTTAAATTGCTCCTACTATTATAAAGCATTCATGTCTTAATGGAGCATTAGTTAATTCACAATATTGCATGACATAACAATGATCGCTGTCACACCAAAAGGTTGTACCTGATAATAGTCTTACCTCTTGGGTAATTAAGGATCCTGTGAGGTCAAAAATTATTTATAAAAGAGGTGAATTATTGCTACCTCCTTTACTATTGTATAATGCTAGCTAGACCATTAATAGAGCGTGACGTCCAAATCGCAGCCTTAACCATAAACATAAATGGACTCGCTATGTGCAAAGCTGCAGCCTTGATGTTAGATGTGTTATACTAGGTGCTCCAAAAGGAGATCTTTAATGTAAAATATTTACATGGAGGTTAATGGTGCAAGCGAAACATCCATGAATGGCCAACTCGCTGTAACGTTATACTAATTAGGAGCCACTTGCTCAGAGTTTCAACCAAATATGAATGAACACTTGCTGCCGCAAAATGTTTAAATGGATCGTGTATTGTAGCCGTATGGTAAGTTAGAGCAGTATACAAGGAAACCGATTATAAGGATTCTTAACAATTCTTCCACTTGTCGTAAATAATAACTTATAAAGCTAAAGCAGTAACCAGGATTCCTCGATAGCCGCCACAGATTCACCGCAATACATGCCAACCTTAAATAATTAGTTTTTGGATTACCCAAAATGCAGTTGGAGAACGTCACAACCAATTTGGATATAACCTAGGTTCAATTATGGTCAGAATGAACTCGAGTTGGTTGTGAATCAATCCTGCAAGTACTAGAAGGATTGTTGAATCGTAGCTATACAAGCCAGTTAGGTTAAACATAGATTGAACAGTGATCTGAATAAAATTGGTTCAATTGTGCACAGGTGCTGAAGATCGTGGTATCGTGATTATTCAAAAAATGGTTGCATGATAATATCAAGACAAATCATAATGCCTCAATAGTCATTGCATTATTGGCATAAAAAATTCGAGCTAATCATAATGCCACAGTTTAAGCTATTGCACTCCTTCATCAGATACTTAACGGTGCTATGTTTCAAAAGCACATTTATATAGAATCGAGTAATGGCACCCGCAGCAGCGTTTGATAACACAGTTGTCACAGTTATTATTTCGTTATCACCATACAAAATTCGATCTTATAAACAGTGCTAGAGTCTAAACTGTTACACTCGTTCTGCAGGTATTTTAAGATGCCATGTATCAACAACACAACACTGTTACACTCGTTCTGCGAGTGTAACAGTTTAGACTCTAGCACTGTTTATAAGATCGAATTTTGTATGGTGATAACGAAATAATAACTGTGACAACTGTGTTATCAAACGCTGCTGCGGGCGCCATTACTCGATTCTATATAAATGTGCTTTTGAAACATAGCACCGTTAAGTATCTGATGAAGGAGTGCAATAGCTTAAACTGTGGCATTATGATTAGCTCGAATTTTTTATGCCAATAATGCAATGACTATTGAGGCATTATGATTTGTCTTGATATTATCATGCAACCATTTTTTGAATAATCACGATACCACGATCTTCAGCACCTGTGCACAATTGAACCAATTTTATTCAGATCACTGTTCAATCTATGTTTAACCTAACTGGCTTGTATAGCTACGATTCAACAATCCTTCTAGTACTTGCAGCATTGATTCACAACCAACTCGAGTTCATTCTGACCATAATTGAACCTATGTTATATCCAAATTGGTTGTGACGTTCTCCAACTGCATTTTGGGTAATCCAAAAACTAATTATTTAAGGTTGGCATGTATTGCGGTGAATCTGTGGCGGCTATCGAGGAATCCTGGTTACTGCTTTAGCTTTATAAGTTATTATTTACGACAAGTGGAAGAATTGTTAAGAATCCTTATAATCGGTTTCCTTGTATACTGCTCTAACTTACCATACGGCTACAATACACGATCCATTTAAACATTTTGCGGCAGCAAGTGTTCATTCGTATTTGGTTGAAACTCTGAGCAAGTGGCTCCTAATTAGTATAACGTTACAGCGAGTTGGCCATTCATGGATGTTTCGCTTGCACCATTAACCTCCATGTAAATATTTTACATTAAAGATCTCCTTTTGGAGCACCTAGTATAACACATCTAACATCAAGGCTGCAGCTTTGCACATAGCGAGTCCATTTATGTTTATGGTTAAGGCTGCGATTTGGACGTCACGCTCTATTAATGGTCTAGCTAGCATTATACAATAGTAAAGGAGGTAACAATAATTCACCTCTTTTATAAATAATTTTTGACCTCACAGGATCCTTAATAGTCTTACCTCTTGGGTAATTATCAGTTACAACCTTTTGGTGTGACAGCGATCATTGTTATGTCATGCAATATTGTGAATTAACTAATGCTCCATTAAGACATGAATGCTTTATAATAGTAGGAGCAATTTAAATGGTTATTTCACATGTTCAATTTATCATAATTTGTTATAATCACTCCTTGAGGTATTTTACCTACGAATTACTGTGGTTATATTGATTTTATTTATGTTGATATTTGTAATGTTAGTCTGAGTTGTGTTTATGTAACCTTCTGAAGGGTTTATGTTCAATGTTCAATAAAGTATTCATATTTTAAATGTATATGTCCTAGCCAGTTACCTCTAGTTCAGAGGTCTTTTCTTATTGATGTTGGGTTATCCCCTGAGTGGCTCTGGATTTCATTTCTGAGAAGCTCTACAGTAGTCAATTGTTTGGCTACCCTTTTCATTCGAACATGCCACATACAATTATACATGTTCCCTGGCTGTAACACCTCATCTGGAAAGTCCATTAGCATGCCTCCCAGAGAGCCATGCAATCTGTATAAATAATCTTAAACTAGCAGTTGGTATCTGGATATGCTGTAGTGTGGTTTCCTGCAGCATGTGAATTCTGCACTCAGCAGGGAAGCTTTTTCATTAGGTCTATTCTGGAACCCCAGGGCAATATGCAAGAAGTGAATGTCACATGCAGGATATGATTGAAGTCAGATAGCTTAACTCCTCCCCTTTTGAAAGCACACAAAGTCCTTCATATTCTCTTCACTCTATTGGAAAAGTAGCAGCATATAAAAGGGGTCTTGTGTAAAGAGAGAGCTTCTCTTGGAATGCTTGTTGGGGGTAAAGCAGAATGTAATTACCCAGTACAAGATACTTGCTCACGGTCTCTAGTGATTGGCAGCTTGCTGAAACAGGAAATGGGGCTGGCCAAACTATGAGGGTTAGACAGGGAGAATGGACTAATCCATTATTAGTTAAAGCATAGGGGGAAAACAAATAAGGAATCTGATTACAAGATCAAGTTCAGATCATCTTAAATCAGGGAACAGATTTCTGGAACATGCAGAAAAACTCTTCCCTGCAGGGAAGCACTTTCACATACACTAGTTCTGTATGCTAATGGAAAGGGCCTTGAGAAATCTTGAGGATTTCCCAGGGATGCTGAGCATTTTGATTGATATCCATGTCATAAGAGCATTTATATAGAAATTTAAAAATTTAAGTTTTACCAACACTGAAAATGACAATATTTTTGATCTCTGCCAATTAAGTTACAGTAAAGCCAGGCTCATTTTAATCGAATTGGCTCACTTGAGGCTCGTGTCGCCTCTGCTGTTCTCATAGATTACCCCTGCACTTTTCTGATAGTTCTCCAGGTTTCATAAAGGCGAAATGTATCCAACGAAGGTGAAACATTCTGTGCAACAACAACAATGTACAGTTACCGAGAATAGATGAAGTTCATTTGTATTGCAGAATAATGGCAGTACTGTTGTTCACCATTGCAGCAACAACGCCTGTCACTGAATTTTACTTTTCGCCATTGCTAAAAAGGTTAGGGAATAACCACTTAAAAAGGAAACTACCACTTACATAAGCTGTAACAAGATCACTTGTGCATTACAAACAAAACCACACACTCCTATGGTTCTCGTTTTTTCATTGTTTGAAGTAATTTCATGTAAAAAGGAAAAAAAATGTTTTTATCCCTACCACTTTGTTGATTTAATCCATGTTGATTTACCAAAGGTTTTTCTTTACTTCTGTGGTTTATCCAATCTATGTCACCTAACAGTTTCATGAAATGGGAGGAGGGAATGTTTAGATAAGGCTACATGGGGCTATTATTCTTCAGGCTAATCAAGATAAGAGATGGCAGCTGAAGGAGATAAATCAGGGAGCTTTAAAGACTTCTAATCTACCCCCGGTGACTTGTTAGAATACATCCCACACAATACAATGAGATTTGAGACAGTGATCGACCCATAAACTCCATTCTATGGCCATAACCACAGACTGAAGAGCAAGTGATTGAAAGATACAGTGGGGTGGGGGGGCAGTTTACAACACACAAATATCACAAACTGTATGCACCCAGTGACACATACCAGAATGAAATGTTTTCTTAATATACAAGAGAAAAGGAAAAGCACATGTAAGATATCAGCCACAAACAAAAGAAGGACATTTCTTTTTTGGTGGTAGTCACCCTTTAAGACAACACAGTCATTATGTAGGTCAAGGACCTGAACGAAGACTACCAGGGTTAGGCTGGGGTCAGAAGAAAAGCAGTGCGAATGTGCGTTTAGCAATTATTATGGCCGTTATTACGGCGTGGTAGCAGCAAATGACATCCAACGCAGGCCCACACACGAAGTACGGTCGCAGCATCACAAGCGGCAAACAAAGGCATTTTTGCAAGAACGTCAAACCGCTAATACAGACGTACAGAGTTCGCTGCGTCCGCACAGCGGGGTATGTGCGTGATTAGGAGACGTCAGACGCTGCTCATGTCCGGCCAACATAACGCCCAAACACCCAAACACCCAAAGTTTCCTGGTTTGGATCCGTAAAAAATCACGGCCGAAATTGCGCATCGTATGACCGCTATCGCGTATTCCGTGAAAAAATGCGTTCGGACGCATCAACGCACTTTTTGACGGTAGATGTGAAAAATGCATTCGTCTGATTCAGAGAGGTGAAAACCAGGAGAAGAGAACAATCTAGACCAAATAGCCAATTTGGAAAGTGAGATAAATGGGAGAATTTTTCTGGTTTGGCAATTTTGACCTAGAATTTTCGTGTGTGTGTTGTGTGTGTGTAACGCTGCTGCTCTTAAAGCAAACCATAACTTTCAGCAATTTCTTTGAGTTACACTTTTATTTTAGTAAATGTAATGTTTTTTTTCTTTCTTACCCCAATCTTATATTAAATTCCCGTAGTAATTACTGTTATATCTATATTTTTTAAACAAATCCCACTAGAAGGCTAGAGGCCAAAACAAGTGATAAAATGTGTATATATTTCCCATTCACAAACACGCACAGTACTTAATGTTCTGACATGAAACAAAGCCAGAAATAATTACCTTCTTTTAAAAATAAATATTGTGTAATTAAATGAAAACAGAACGGACAGCCTACACAAGTAAAAACACAACCGGAGGGGATCAAATGTTTATTGTTGTTCGAGATGTTTGATTATGCGCATCAAAGGTGGGAATATTTTACTCCTCTATTTGTTCCATAGCTTTAAAATAATACCTAGTGCCAGTCCCATTGTTCGCTCTACATGGCATGAACCTTTTAAAACTGAATAAATGTAATAAAACTTATTTGGATATCCTTATTTTAATATTGGAAAAAAAAGGTTTTTGTGAAAGAAACCATGTGTTAACGCACTGTCATTCTTTAAATGTACACATATAGGATAGGTCTGTACAGACATCAGATGTATGAGGACAAGCCAACATAATTCAAGAGAAATTTTGAGTGATCAAACTGCTGTGAGCCTTCAATGCCACCCCCTCCCCTCTGGAGGCGCAGAGAGCTAATTCAGCCAACCAAATGCAGGCTCTTCATCCCACTCAGAACCTGAGTGCTCAGTTCATGTTCCGGGACCTTTGGGAACTACTGTAGGTCACACCGATAGCCATTAAAGGTCTTCTGCATGCTGAGCCACTCCCAGCTGGTTACATTACATGCTGCTGCTGGCAGTATCTTCTCAGCATCTTAAAGCGGAATGGAGTGGTGCAGAGGGGTTAGTTAACCCCTTCACCCCCCCCCATTTAAAAAAAACAAAAAAAACATTTAGCACTCATTTTTTGGAAGCCGAATTTGAAATCTCACGAGAACTGCAAACCCCCATAAACAGTATAATCGGATCATCTGACAGCAAATGCATTGGCAGAAGACTGGCTCCATGGCAGGTTCACACTTGGCATTCGCCACCACACATTACTCCCTATAACCCCCTACTGTTTCTCTATATAGGTTCAACTACACGTCAGTATAACATTTGTTAAAAAAAAAACGCAATTAGCACCTACCCTGCTTTGGCTGGATGGTGGCCGTCTTTGCGTTGGTAGTTGTACTTTCTTCTTGCAGGGCTCCCGGCGGCGCAGGCATATGTGTATGTTCTCCCTCTTGGCCTCTCTCCGCTTTATAGGGTGACTTTGCTTCGCAGACTTTTAGCAAAATAGGAAACAGTCATTTCCTAAAAGATTATTTTTTTCTGACCCTGAAGTAAACCAAACCCCTTGCGACGCACACCCCATTCTTTCACATAATGCATGTTTATACTCTAGAGTATACATTAACCATTACACACGAGGAAGGGATGTTCGCTTTTTTTATTATTTCATGGGTAGTAACTAGAAAGCGACACAAACAAATTCTTTAAAACCGGTTTGCCAAGTTGTAGGACTCGCCTGTTGTGCATTTTGTACATAACGGGTATTTGGTGTAGCACGACCGGTCAAGGATCAAGAATAATATGATATAGGATTTAAAAATGTTTTTCAAGGCAAGGAGAGTCTAGGCTTCAGAATTTTGTTCACCATTGGATGACCCCTACCTCTTTCAGAGCTGGAGGACTCCGGTTGTATGGTCCCAATGTCAGCATGCAGGATGGTGCTTTCCAGCTTCTCCGATTCCAGAAGGGCCAGAAGAGGGCCTTCCTGTATTGGTCTTCTTTTTGCTGCAACATGTAGTAACACGGATAGCTTAGGACACTGAGACAAGGATAAACAGGCCGTGCCAGGGCTAGTAGGAGAAATTCCAGCTCAAACAGACTCAAATTTCTTTATGTAAAATATATATCCTTGGGGCAAAAATGCTCCGGTGGGGGATGGGTTCAAGTGTACATTTGGATTCTTAAGTCTATGGCTGAAGTGATGGGCTTGAAGAAAAGAAAAAAAAAGTGATGAATATTATTCACCGTCTTGACTAAAATTTTATTTATTTTTTTTAAAAAAAAAAACTTCATAAAATTAAACCAGTGTAATGACTCCATATAACCGTACACTATAACCCCTCCCATTACTCCCTACAACATGTAAAAATGGTACCAACCATATATCACAAGGTAGATCATATGAACAGGTGCCCATCCAAATGTTCCACTTGAGTGGGGTCAGTAACCTTACCCTGACGGATGTTTTGGAAGTGCATTTCCCACGACGCTATGCCAACCTAAAGCATAGCTGAACATCAAGGAGGAGTAAAAATTCATAAAGGAAAGGTAGATCTATCAAACATGACTCAGGTACTAGTATAGGGGGGGGCAACCCAAATTTACAATAATTCCAAAAACTGCCAGTAACCTCCAGAACAAACCGAGGCTACTAAGTACCACCTATTAGGCGCAACAAGGGAGAAAAATTTTTTTCCCAAAAAAATATAGTAAGTAAAATTATTACAGCGAGGATTTTTTTAGTTGATTAATAATCTTTTTTGGGAAAAAGTCCCTTTCTACACTTGTTGTGCCCAATATGTGGTACTAGGTATTTATTAGCAGCCCCGGAGGTTACCATTGCCAATAGTTTTCGGAATCAAGGGAGGGGGTAGTTTCAAAGCATCTGGAGGGCCAAGTTGCCGACACCTGCCCTAAAGTATATCCCAACTAATCCCTGGGGCACCTTTGACTGCATGTAAGATCTAGAGAGGATTTCCACCTCATTATTGCATCGGATGTAGTTCATCCCACAATAGAATTAAATGTATACAGGGTATATTTACACTTGCAAAACCAAATTAAGAAATGACAGAATAGTTATCCATAAAAAGGGATCCAACAACAGACTAACTTGTAGCCAGATCCGGTCTTCCATTTTTGGGAGAAGGTTAGAATCTTTTAGCACTCTTTGGGAATAGATTACAGTCTTGGTCCCCATGCTCAAAAGTGAAGCTGAAAGAAGACCTCCGCTTCAAATGGTACATGCTACATTTTGAATGAAACATTGCTTATTTTTTGTTTTCAATGAGCACGCCTCTTTCCTGTGTTACAGAAACCCGACAAACACGCACATTATCTCGTGCACACACTCAACCATAGATAATTAGGCTGTATGACCCGGCTTAGAAGTCTACACTCTGAGGAAATATTCTATGTACCCCCAAAATTCATTCAGATCCGACATAACAATGCTTACTCAGACACTCCATATCCATCCAATTACAGTTGCATTTCTGCTCAAAACTCCCAACACACACAAATCTGACTTTATTTTTGGAGGGAGAATATCAATCTTACAGTTAAAATACAACATTTCTCTCATTTCATCCTCCTGATCTTTAACCCCTTCACTACCAAAAGATTTTTGTTGAAATTTTAAAAGCCACAACATTTATTTGGAACATGGGATGCAAACTTAATTGAATAAAAGAGTAAAATAGAAACTTTTCACATAGTACAAAAAATAAAATGATGAAAATTAAAAATGAACACATTTTATATATATATGTATTTGTTCATCCATTACAAAATCGCGAGTATAGCTACCTTTTTCATTGGACTACTATACTCGTGATTTTGGCATCTGGACTAACACTGCCTATCAAATTTACTTTATCCATTACAGAAATACTGTTGGAATAAAAGGATTCTGAACGCAAGATGATGTTCCTTATCACGAACAATGGCACGAGGTCTGCATTATCAGCATAGAGGCAGAAATGGCCTTTATGTCAAATACTGTACCGGTCATAGATGCCTCTACAGGGGTGCAACTGCCCCTCTCTAGGTTATTCCTTGCTCCCCCATCAGGGATCAGCATCCAGCTTCCCCCACTTCTTTGGACTGCTTTATTTCCCTCTCCGTGCATCGTACATCGTTATTCAAGGTGTCATTGTAAAAGGGCAGAGTCTGTCCTTTCCAATGATCCCCATGTGTTGTGTGTGAGTGTATCACAGAGCGCCACAGCAATAAAATTCTCAGTAATGTGCAGGGTGTATGAGCACATCATAGAGCGCCACATATCCCGGCCCAGTGACAGACACGCACAGCCCTGGTTGAGGTTTGCTGCATGGCCCGCGCTCTGAGGACACAGGAGGGCCTGTTGCCGGCACATGAGGGGAAAAAATAAATAAAATCGCTCAAAACGGCTGCGACCGGTGCTCGAGGTACCGTGATGAATGCACACATCGTCACCAGAAGAGTGCCAGTCACGTTTTTTCCAGCAGTCCTCCTCATGTGCCAGCAGGTCAGACGGGGCCGGGCGCTGCATGCTGTGGTCTTTGACAGGGCCACCTGTTCTATGGACAAGCCGGCCCTGAATCATATCCCTGTACAGCAGTGAATGACCCCAGAGTTCTCCCTGAATTCTGCACTGCATCAGTAAGGTGTTAGAACTTTATCAAGCTTGTTACAGCTCTCTGCAGGGTGCCTGGAGAGAGATAAAAGTTGACTTTATCTCCACAAGGGAGGGACACACACACACACACACACAGTCGCGGAACCGCTTGCTCAGAGACTGTACCAAAACCTCGCTCCTCTGCTATTCCCCTCCTTTAAGCTATTTGTCTGTTTATGTTGTAGCGCTGTTTAAAACTGTTGATATATTGCTCGGGTTTGGCCCCCAGGGGGAGACAAGCGCAATGTAGAGTATATTGGACATAACAGGACTACGTTTTCCATCATGCTTTGCGGCAGAGACAGGAAGTGGGTGGGAGAGAGCGAAGGACATCCGCAGCCTCGAAGGAGAGCCAGTGTGAGCCGAGCGACGAAAGGTGGAAGACGCACGTGAGACTGCCAGAGATTAAGACCAGGCCGGAGAGCAGGAGCTGCCTTGCGGGTGCTGATAATCAGAGAGTGCTGGCGGAGATCTATCCACACATCGCTGAGAGTTTTTTTGCGCAGACACAACGTTCCAGTTTGGACCCCGAGTTAGGAGACCGCGATGATCCACTGGGAGTGCAGGCGGTAGGCCGTAGATTCTCGTTACCGAAATCGGACAAGCAGGAGAAGCGGATCCGGTGGCACAGAGTTCCAGTATAACCAAGTGGAGAGAGATCCTTGATCGGACAGCGGAACAGATTGTCTGGCGGATGGGCGAGAGGCCTTCCAGGCCACAGTCAAAGTTTAAACCAAGCACGCTGCAGTATTGTTTAAATCTACAGGGCCCCAATGTGACTAGTCGAAGATTTGCTAAATCCATTCACTGGCCAGTTGAATATAGTACCCGGGTACCTGAGAACACACACACACCTTTTTGGGACACTACTCTTATGGGACTTCCACTCCAGAAACGAAGGGGTTAATCTTTTCTTTTTGCCGCCGCATGTTTCCCGCATTACGAAAATCCTGTCGTTCCTATACCGTAATTGTATTATATATGTGTCACTTTATTGGGATCAGTAAAGTATATAATTTATAAAATCCACAACAGTGTTAGTGTATATTTATTCCCTAGTGCGGAGAGACTAACCCGAGGTTTATTCAGCGGCTCCTCCGGGAGTGAGCGCTATAATGTTTTAATGTTTAAAAGAGATGTTTTTGTGACTCCCCCCCCCCCCCAGCAGAACAGAATCCAAAATGCCTTTAAGCCTGTCCCTTATGCTCACAGTGTTATCTGACACCAGGGGAAGCCTGGGTTTCCAAGCATGAGCTGGGTTTGAAACCCCAGGAAATCACCATCCAAGGAGCTAGAAGGGCCAACCAATCCCGTTCCAGGAATGCACCTTATTGACTGTAATAGAGCCATCTGCAGAAACTTTAAAACGTCGGTGCCCGAAAAACTAATTGATCCAGCAGCGGGTTGGGGTCCTCCTCATGCAAGCTACCGTTGTGGTGATTTTCAGGAGGGAGCTCCGTTGGGAACCCACGTTGCTGAGCCTTTCTTGACCCCAGGAGCTCAGGCAGCAGTGACCATGCGGCATCAGCTGGGAATACCTATTATATGCTGCCATCCATGCCCTACCCTCAGATCTGGGTGATTTTTGGACTGTGACACCCTATGGACCGGAGCTATCAAACGGTACCCCTGGATTGCCGCTGCTCCCCTGGAATCCCCCCAAACAAGGACCTGTGCTCTGTATGACTGCAGTTATTTATAAGGCGCCACCAAGTACCGTAGCACTGTAAAATGGGAAAGACAGGATAACCAATATACATGCAAGTTAAACACATAGAACAGTATCAGCGAAGCCCCTGCTCAAGAGCTTGCACTCTGAGAGGACCGGATGGGGAACAGGCTGAATGGTGGTGCCGAAATATCTGGGGGGGGTGGGAATGTTAACTGTTGTTATCTGATTCTGAACCAAATAAAAGCAGGCCATGTGAAGTGGCCAAAGAAAGTCTGCTTAACCCAATCTGAAGAGTGTTGTCTGCTTTATTGGGAGAAATTAAGATCTGACATTGTTCCAGCGCTGCGAGCTGAGGGGAGAATCTGGGAAGGAACTGTCGAAGGCAAACAGCGCGAGACGGCCGAGGGAACCTAGCTCAGGTCCATAGGGTGTCACAGTCCAAAAAGCACCCAGATCTGAGGGCAGAAGCACGGATGGCAGCATATAGCAGTTATTCCCAGCTGAGGCCGCATGGTCACTGCTGCCTGAGCCCCTGGGGTCAAGAAAGGCTCAGCAACGTGGGTTTCCAATGGAGCTCCCTCCTGAAAATCACCACAACGGTAGCTTGCGTGACGAGGACCCCAACTCTGCAAAAAGCACCCCGCTGGATCAAACGGTTTTCAAGGCAGCGAGGTTTAAAGTTTTATGCAGCTGGCTCTATGAAAGTAAATGCTGGCCAGTAGTGGAATGGGATCGGTTGGCCCGTCTAGCTCCTTGGATTGTGATTGGCTGGGGTTTCAAGCCCAGCTCATGCTTTTAAACCCAGGCTTCCCCTGGTGTCAGATAACACAGTGAGCATTAGGCTGGGCGTACACTGGATCCGTAGTCGCACGACCAACTTGGTCGTCAGACTTGTAACAATATCGGTCGTGCGACTTGGTCTGACGAGAGTCGTCCACTGCAGACTAGCGATCAGCGACTTTGGACAACTATGGACCCAAAAACCAGTTTATTCTTGTTTTTTTTCTGAGACTATTGCATAGTACTTTTGGAACCACTGCAGACGTGTGCAAAAATGGATATGGATGTGGAGGAGCTGGATGCACTGCTAGGGGGAGAGGGAAAAGGAGGGGGCTTGCCCAGGCTCCAGAAATAGCGTTTTTTTTGGGGGGGGGGGGTTGATATATATTTTTTAATGGAAAGTCATAGTGCTATACAAAAGAGACAAAAACAGAAGATGAGTGATACTTCAAATGAGCACAATACTTTCCAAGCTTTTACAAATCAAATCAGGGGGAGAGGGAAAAGGAGGGGGGCTTGCCCAGGCTCCAGAACTAGCATTTATAACTCACCTAATTAACTTCTCTGAATCCATCTTCCCTGATCGGCTGTCTGAGTTGTAATTGCGATATTTCCAGAATTTGTGATCTGATCGCATGTCTGAAGCACACTTCAATTATCGCAGGAAGTTGGATGTCGCAAGTCTGACGCAACGGACAACAACGGTACTAAGGGACAGGCTTAAAAGGCATTTTGGATTCTGTTCTGCTGGGGGGGGGGGTCACAAAAACACCACTTTAAAAACATTAAAACATAAAACAGACAAATAGCTTAAATGAGGGGAATAGCAGAGGAGCAAGGTTTTAGTACTGTCCACAGTCTCTGAGCATGGGGTTCTGCGGCAGAGTTTTTTTTTTTAATTTTTCTACATGACACTTTGATGGAAATGGCCTTTATAGGTAAGCTTTATATAGCCACACACAGTGAGCTACATATATATTTTAATAATGGGTGGTGACTTATAGAAATTAATGCTTCAGGCAGCACAGAGTTTCAATCCACCGCTGGGCACAACATAATTAACTTGGCTACGCACTGCAATGTTACACCCTACACCTACAAATCTCTTTATGATATTTTTGGGTTCTGCGGATGCTGGTTCGACAGGGCGTTTGTGTATCACAGGCATGCACAGGGGGTGTGCTCAGGCACACCCTAATGTGTGAAAAGGTACTTTTTCACCTCTTACATTGTTATTTTAGGTGTCCTTAAATCTTGTCCATGATGCATAGCTTACAAACCAATTGTATCACAGCTTGTGATTTCTAATGAAAAATATGTTTAGAAGATTCAATTAATAAAAAGGTTCCATGTGTGCATACCTTAAATGTAACAGGCTGCGCATGCATGTGTACTGAGCCAATATAGTATGTGAAAGATTGTCTGTGATCACTTGCATATATAGGGGAAAAAAATAAAATTTTTACAAATATTATGGTGATAATCTGTGCCACTGGCGCCACCCGGTGGTGATGGCAAATAAACAACCTCAATACAAATCAAATAAAATACAGTGCAAGTAAAATGGTGCAAATAGGATAAAACTATGTGACATTTACAGTCTAAGGCTAGGGTCAGACTAACGCATTTTTCACGTTGTCCGTGAAAATGTGCGTTCAAAGAATGGACGTATTTTTTCACGGAATACGCAATAGCGGTCATACTATGCGCAGTTTCATCCGTGATTTTGTACGGATCATCAATAAAACACTTCTTGCATCTGGACGTTATGTTGGCCGGACATTAGCAGTGTCTGACATCTCCAATTCACACACACACGCCGCTAGCGGACGCAGCGCACTCTGTACGTCAGTACTAGTGGTTTAACGTTCTCGAAAAAATGCGTTCATTTTCCACTTGCGTTGCGCAGCCGGACTTTTGTGCGACCGTACTTCGTATATTGGCTGTCATTGCCCGGCATCTGCTGCTAGTGCGGCCGTGATTAAGTGCGCCTGCACGCGCGTTCGCACTGCCTCAGTCTGACCCTAGCCTTATCCTGTATACTCCAGGTTGTAAAGGTCTTAATGATTGTGAAAGTCTTAATAAATCAGTGCAGGGAAGAATAAAAAATAAAAGTCATACAGTATCTCGTATTTGTGGAGTCAGCTGCTTCTTCAGACCACTTAGTGGTATATCCCTTTTCCACCTTGTAAATCAGTATAATAGAAAGATGTGCTGGAGTTGGCACTAACTCCAGCACATCTTTCTTAAAAAAAAAAAAAATATATAAAAATTAAAAAAAAACAGAATTATAATTTTAACTACTCTATACCCTTCAAGATATACCAATGATCGAAGCACAACCACTGATGTGGGAACTTACAAAATAGGGATGTGATTAAACACCAGATTTAGAACGATATCAGTCCCCCTTGCGAGGACAAATGGTTCCCTTTTGCTTGAAATTAAAAATTAACTTTTATTAAAACACAGTTTAAAATAAACTCCTATTAAAAAATAGTTTTCCAGTATTGACACAGATTGGTTATATTTCGATTGCGAATACGGCAATGTATCAGTCTTGTGTGTAACACATTGGTTAATATAAATTAAAGCTTAGTAAACGGTGCGTCCACCAGTTTATACATATTACCAACATCAATTGTTGAACGCGGATGGCAATAAACACAATATTATTGAGAACAAATGTGCACCAGATCTTTTTGCCCTATTGTGGCTTGTATATATATATGGGTTAAACAACCCTTAGTCCTGTGCTAAGAAGGAGTGCCTACATCACATAACTCAGTCATGCATTGAATATATCGCGGGTACAGTGAAAAAATTATGTAAGCACACAGGTACACGCAGAATTAAACCTCTGTATTGTCAGTAACGCTGATTACTTCTACACTAGTGTTTGCTAGTGCAAAAATATTCAGCAATGAACAATATGTTGACTTATTATTTACATATCACCGGTATTGAATGGATAATGGTGCTTACTACATCTGCCACAATTGCCGCTAGTAGGATTGCCTCACCGGACTGGCAAAACCACCATATGCTGACACAGACGAAAATAACTTATTCAATCTTAGTCATCACCATCCATCATGAGAACAGAAGTGAATATTGGACGCCTATTAAGGCACGATACATATCGCTCACGAAACAAACGTCACATTGACGAAACCAACACAATTAATTCAAAGCCACACAGGCTCAATAAATTTGCTCATCCAAATTGACATTGTATGAGAAATTAGATTTATAGGTTAAATTAACCCATGAACGCTCACTTCCACTCACTTGTTTAACCCATATATACAAGCCACAACAGGGAAAAAAGATCTGGTGCACATTTGTTCTCAATAATATTGTGTTTATTGCCACCTGCGTTCAACAATTGATGTTGGTAATATGTGTAAACTGGTGGATGCACCGTTTACTAAGCTTTAATTTATATTAAAGAAATAGAAATAGACAGTGAAGCGCCTTCAGGAAAAGCAATTAAACACACACGCTACACATTGAATATGGAGGTTCTCCTAAAAACCTTTAGAACATACAATAGAAATGGTCAACGGAGCGCCAGAAAACTGGATGTGTGGTTAGTCACTATACATGTCCAATAAAGTCTCTTCCAAACAATTCCAGAGAGTCCACTCTTCAAAAATAGAAGGAAATCTCTGCGGAGAAGAAGTAATATAATAGCGCAATACGTCGGTCCACCATATAGAGGAAAGAAAGGAAATAGTGATCCTACTCACAAATTTCTGAGCCTGACCTCGGCTCTAGGATGGATAGTAGTTATGGGTCTTCAGAAGATGATGTTCAGGTGCCCATATACCTGCAATAAGGTTCTTCAGATACTCTCCCCTGCAGTCGATTAGAGAAATACCAACGCACTCTCCTGGTGCAATACCGTTTAAACAAAATAAATAAGAGATAAGTACTTGTAACGGATCACCGCTACCCTGCACGGGTAGATCCGCCATCAGCGCCGAGCTTGTCTGGAGGTGTAGAGTCAGGGGTAGGGGGCTGTATGAATTCGGCGGTGATTAAGCGCTTTTGCACGATCCTTGAAGCGTCGCGGTTCCCCAAGCCCTGTTATCCCCAATTACTAGCCGAGGCAGGAGTAAAGGTTCAAACAGGTACCAGTTTATTTAACATGGGGGAGACAGGGGTATTTATGGGGAATGAAACCATTGTTCTCCCCTGGCCCGCCCTCAGTCCTCCTGCGGTGATCTTTACCTTTGCCTCGAGCCCTTGCCCAATCTGCCTTGGTTAACCTGGGGGACCCCTGCTGTGCGCAGCCCTTATCTTGGGTCTCGGCACCAGCTCGTCTGTCCCCCCCCTCCCAGAACCTCTCCCTGTCCGGGCAGCACGCGGCCCCCCCTGTGGTGTGAGCGCTCCTTTGTCCTGGCGGCTCCCTGTGGCTTTCAGCCCGAGTTTGGGGTTTTACCAGGGATTTCGGGGTGATCCCCTGGGAGCGGCGGCATGCTGGGGATACAGCCTGGCAGCTCGGGTCCGGGGGCTGGTTCAGTCCAAAAAGCGCCCTGATCGGATCAACGAAGCCCGAGCTGTGGAGGGGGAAAGTCCGGCGGCTGTACCCGAGCAAGAGTCACTGTTTGCCGGCCGCGCTCCGGCGAGGGATCCCTGGGCTGCGTTCGGGTTTCCCGGGGCGCTTCGTTCTGAAATTCGCACCCCCGTAAGGACCTATTTTTAGGAACATACTGGCCAAGAAGTGCTCTTCTGCGTGGTTTCCACGCTGCGGGGCAAGGCGGGCAAGTTTGGGCGGCTTGGCAGAGACAGTGGCGGCTCGAGGCATTCACAGACCGGGCGTCTTCCCGGGGCTGTGGACAGGCGGGGAACAGGTCACCAATGGGGAGAATTACAGGGGGAACTTATAAAAATACAACCTAACGAATTCTTTAATACGCCACACCAAATCAACATTTTAAAAATTTGTACCGCGCTACGGTATAGTGGCGGCCGTTCCGTCACAGTACTCATAAACCATTACACTCACATGTGGGTGAGCCGCATTGGCTCCAAGATATCGCGTAGGAATATTAAGGCAATTCCAAAACCTTCTCTCATAATCACGTCCCAGGAAGCAGCAGTGGTTAAAAAAAATAAATTTATTAATACATAAAATATATCACCAGAACGCGTGTCGCTCCTCAGAGCTTCTTCAGCTGGTAACTGATACCAGCTGAAGAGGCTCTGAGGAGCAAAACGCGTTCTGGTGATATATTTTATGTATTAATAAATTAATTTTTTTAACCACTGCTGCTTCCTGGGACGTGATTATGAGAGAAGGTTTTGGAATTGCCTTAATATTCCTACGCGATATCTTGGAGCCAATGCGGCTCACCCACATGTGAGTGTAACTGTTTATGAGTACTTATCTCTTATTTATTTTGTTTAAACGGTATTGCACCAGGAGAGTGCGTTGGTATTTCTCTAATTGACTGCAGGGGAGAGTATCTGAAGAACCTTATTGCAGGTATATGGGCACCTGAACATCTTCTGAAGACCCATAACTACTATCCATCCTAGAGCCGAGGTCAGGCTCAGAAATTTGTGAGTAGGATCACTATTTCCTTACTTTCCTCTATATGGTGGACCGACGTATTGCGCTATTATATTCCTTCTTCTCCGCAGAGATTTCCTTCTATTTTTGAAGAGTGGACTCTCTGGAATTGTTTGGAAGAGACTTTATTGGACATGTATAGTGACTAACCACACATCCAGTTTTCTGGCGCTCCGTTGACCATTTCTATTTTAATTTATATTAACCAATGTGTTACATTGCCGTATTCGCAATCGAAATATAACCAATCTGTGTCAATACTGGACAACAATTTTTTAATATAAAAAGGAGTTTATTTTAAACTGTGTTTAATAAAAGTTAATTTTTAATTTCAAGCAAAAGGGAACCATTTGATATCGTTCTATACCCTTCTCTATTGCGAATCATACAGTCATGCATTTCTCCAAAATAAGTGGCTGTTAAAAACATGACCACTTTGCTGGTAAGAGCAGCTCTTGAGAAAGCCGGCATTTAACACATCAAGCGCTTATGCTTTCAGTTTGGTTTTCTAAGTTACCTCTGCACTATACAAATGGTTACCTTAACGTTGGTCATTGAACGATTTAAACACAATGTCTAACTAGTCTGTGATAAGGGGAGGGGAATGATTTATGATGGCATGTCGATTCCCCCTAGGTTTGTAAGAGAGGATTGGGTTGTTTGAGCCCAGGAAGGCAATATGTTTTTTAAATTGTTGCGTGCTACAAAGTTTTCGCCACCTGCTGATTGTCAAGTCCTTAAATGATTCCTGGGTGGAAGGAATCAGGGAAAAGGAAGGGAGAAAGCGAGCAAGCAGCAAACCATTTTTCATTAATTGTTATAATTTTCCCAAGATAGTAAGGAATGCGTAACTGTTAGTAAGTGCTCAGACAAGCTAGGTTTTGTTTTCGGTTATAGTTTGTTAATTTCTGAATGCTGCAGAAATGAACTTTAAACCTACATGGAGAGACTGTGTGCCATAATTGCCCAAGAGGACCGAGCTACAGCGCCCCTGGCTGTGACATGCTGGATCACAAGCCGTATCATGGAGTTTAATCCTATAGAACAGCCTTGTTCTTACCAGCCTGTGCAGTTCCGTGGTGGCGCAATGGAGATTTCACTTTCCGCACACATATTCCACCGTCGCTCAATGGACTCAACTCAAGGATAACAGTCAACACACGGTTGGATGTTTTCACAGCTCTGCCAAGACTCCTTGAAATTGTGGTCAGATCTGATTCTTAAAAATAGAAAAATGAAGACAAAGAAAGTCATCTATGTAAACATACATTTTGGCGTACCACTGTTAAAGATTTATAATAATACGGTCTTAACATATTGGTACACATATGGGAAATCAAGTATGCCAAACAAGACAATAGTATGTTTTGGATCATCATGTGTGAAAGGCTGAACTCTATGGACACATGTCTTTTTCCCAGCCCATGTAACTAAATTACAAAGAAGGGCTAAAATCTGTTAAATTTAAGAAACACCATTATTTGAGTTGACGGAGAAGTGAGAATGAAATAGTTTAGGCAAAAAGAACAGCTGAAATAACTTTCAAATTCAGTTATTACTTCAGCACCAACGGTTTTACCTTTAAGCTCTCAATAGCCTCTGCAATTCTCTAACAATTGACCTGGAAGAGAAGTCATCTTACCTGTGACTACTTTCAGATCTCGTAGTCTCGGACCACCAGCTCAGGATCTTTTTTGGATGATCCTCTGTAACCAGACATTGGTCCCACTTACCTCGACCATCTTTATAGAGCAAGCTCTCCCCTCCATTCTTCACCGGACTGCTGTATTCTCCATTGAATCTCTCTTCCTCCTTGGTGCTAGAAATTTTCCCTGAAAATGGACAGAGATATGAAAACGACATGACGCCCAAATGAAACAAAGGTTCAAAGCAAATACAAAGTATGTTCCTCCCAGGGGGGGGGGGAAATTGTACCAGTTACAAGGCAAGAATTGCCTTATTAGAATATTTCTACAGTTCATTACGGATGACATTTTGCAATCACCTCCACCAATTCACCACATTGTGCACAAATCACTTAAAGAATTCCCCAGTAAAAAAAAATAAAAAAAAAAATACTGCAATCATGGTCCAGTTCAAGGATCTTAAAATTGATCCCAACAGCTGCTAGTTTCTGTGACCCAACTAGAAATAAAACATTACGTCCCCTTCTGGGAGTGGGATGAATCCCTGGTGGTCCAGAAAGGGGATTGTGATGGCAAGACCGATCATATTTAATGGTTGATGGCAGTATTGTATTTTGTGCATATCTGATATGACTATACCCCACTCCTTGCCAGGCCCAACAGACCCCAGCTTGCTGTCCACCTGAGCGCTACAGCAGCCCTTGACCCCACAACAGCACTTTTATGGAGATTGTTATAAGTTAAAAGAGGGATCAGAGCTTTCCAGTGGCACCAGGGAAGTACCACCGCTGCCCCGAAATCACAAAATCGGTTGTGGCACATAAGGATGCCTATGGACTTCAAACTAGCGCTTATTGTTGCGCCCAAGGTGGGCTCGAGGCAAGGGCGGAGGCACATTCCAACTAAATTGGGCTTGAGATGAGGGCAGGGCCCCTTTCCATTGTCTCAGTGAAGGGGCCTCGAGTAGAGGGCGGTGTTGCCCGGCGCTGAGATGTCTGGGGAGGGCAAGGGTTTGCCCAAGGTTATCAGATCGTGTAGTTTTACATGAAAAGGCTGAATGTTTCTTGCAGTAAAAGATAACATTTTTTTTCTTCACCCTACACTGTCTCAAGTGATGGGGGGGGAGGGGTTTAAGGGCAAACTTCTATCACGGCTTGGCATCTCCAGAGCAAGGCAGAAAACCAGCAGTGGAACTTCTTAACCGAGTAGCAGCTTCCATTCCATCACAGGGATAAAAAAAAAAAAGTGTTCCCTGGTGGAGGAGCATTCCTTCTGTACCTCTACTTTTTACTGAGTAAGCAAATGGTATAGCCTGCAAAAGGAGTCAGAATGATTTTACTGGCCCCAGATGCTGCAGTGCACCAGGAAATAATTTTGCATCCCACTGGGCTAGTCTTGAGTGGTATGGAGTGGCCCTTACAGTTGTATCAGGGTTGCGCTGGGCAGATAAACCATGATGGCTGGGCAAGACAGGGGTGGCAGAGAACTGAATAAACATCAGGGTCATACAACTATAAATTGTACAAACAAATTATACACTTGGGTGAACAAAAACTGGGCAATTTAGGAGTTATTAAATTGTGAGGGATTACAGGTGCGGTAAATTGCGAGGGGAAACACAATACACACAGGGTCATACAGACATAAATTGTATAAACAAAATTTAACATTGAACCAACCAGTGTTAATTTGTCAGGCACACTTTTTCCTTATTAAAAACGAAATTGTAACGAGGCAAAAATGATGTGTGCCGACGAAAATCCTGGCGAAAATAGTCTGCCATTTTCGTCAATGAAACGATTTACAACGAAAATGTCAAGCTGAGCAGCGTCGGACGTTCACTCTCCTCCTGTCCGGCGGCTTCTTTTCATGCCGATGCGATGCCTCCCTCCCTGATCCGGCGGCGCCGAACAGCCATCGATCATCATCAGCATCAACAAGGGCAGACTGACCCATCGGGCACTCCCCGAGGGCTCGGTTTTCGCTGGCACAGTGGACCCCCTACTTTCCATCAGCTCCGGAGACCGGAGCTGTGATCGTGTCACGGTGTCAGTGAGTGCAGCGGCGCTGTAGCGTGCCTGCCTGTTCCACGTTGTAAACAGGAACAGGCATGCTGCAGTCATTGGCGCCGCCCCCTCAAGTGATGATGCTCTCTGAGCACGCACCACCAGCGGCAGAAGTAGAAGAGACGAGTCAAGTGGAGCCAGCCCGCCGCCTGCCTCCATAGAAGATTCTATAGTCAAAAGCGCATGGTGGGTGAGCGGGGGGGGGGGTGAGTTGACTAATTAAATGCTGGGGGGGGGGGCTTGAGATATAATTAATTGGAGAATTAAATACTTGGATTATTAATTGGCAAATTAAAATGATGGGGTATTCTAAAAAAACAAAATAAATGCTGGGGGGGGGGGTAATAAGATGACAAATCTTATGCTGGGGATGGTTGAATAAATCTGTGCATTACAGAGTTTTATTGCTGTGGAGCTCTGTGATACAGTAATGTGCAGTGTGTAGGAGTGTATCACAGAGCTCCACAGCAATAAAACTCAGTAATGTGCGGTGTGTATGAGTGTATCACAGAGCTTCACAGTAATGCGCAGTGTGTATGAGTGAAGCACAGAGCTGCACAGCAACAAAACTCACATTAATGTGCAGTGTGTATGAGTTTTATTGCTGTAGAGATCTGCGATTCGCTCATACACACTGCACATTTCTGAGTTTTATTACTGTGCAGCTCTGTGATACTCCTACACATCGGCCATTACTATGAGATATATTGCTGTGGATTCTGTGCCTGCTCATAGGCACTGCCTATTATTGTGAAAGTTTATTAGTGTGGATTCTGTGTATGCTTATATGCACTGCCCATTACCATGAGTTTTATTGCTTTGATGCTCTATGATACGCTCATACACAATGCACATTACTGTGAGTGTTATTGATGTGGAGTGTGTGCAAGTGTATCAGTTATGTACAGTATCTTATTGTGTACACTGTATTGTTTGTCAAACATTAAAGAAGTTATTGTATGTTTGTATGCTCCAGGGGCTGGAGTCCATTCCTGGAGACTATGAAAAAAGTGAGTAAGTGAACTTCAAGAGCCATTAAAGTCTCTGGAGTTAGAAGTTCACTTACTCCCTTTTTTTTTTTTTTTATTTACTCCAGGCATGTAATCCAGCCCCAGGAGTATAAAAGGAGTTTGCAAATGCTGCAGAAATGCTTAAATAATGAATTACACATTAACTAAACACATTCGATTTTAGTTGACTAAAATTAAATAATTGTCGTCGTATTTTAGTCAGAATGATTATTAAATTTTAGTCGACTAAAATTAAGTGATATTTTGGTCAAAAGACGAAAATTAAATTTGACAAAATTAACACTGGAACCAACGAACGTTTAACGTTTCATATGCCAATAAATTGTAAGTCACGGCTGTTCTGTCACAATTGTCACTCCATGATGGCTGTCCAGACTCCACCCACCATGCCTCATTGAATTTTTAATTATTATGGTGGAATCAGTGTCCTTCCCCCTTTCCCCACAACCCGGTGTCCCTGTGGGATTGTAACAAAGTTTAAGGCTCGTGTCAGACGAGCGCACTGATCACGTCCGTGTTGCCGCACATTTGTACGTCCATTGTAGCATACAATTATGACCAATAAAGCCTCACACACCGAGTACGTCTGCACCAAACTGCGGACGCCTGACGGATGCGGCAAACGGACGCAGGTTAGGCAAGAACGGACGTGCGGAGTTCGCCATGTCTGCATAGCTTTGTGCGAGTGATGGAACGTGGTCAGACGGACTGCATTTATACGTCCAGCATGTTTGACGGGCCAAAATGGTTTTGCATTTTAATTTATTTTCCCCTCCTACATCAGTCAAGAATAACAGTGAAAAAAAAACAGACTGTGTGGCCACTACCTTGTCGTCAGTCAGAAAGTACATCCGTACTGCACGGACACACAGTCCGTACAAAATGCGCTCGTCTGACCCTAGCCTAAAGCAGAGATCTTGCTTGCACCTGGTAGGCTCTTATTCAACACGTGTGGACAGCCTTCTAGGATTTAGGGCTGCCATGCACGTGTAGCGCTCACTCCCAGAGGAGCCGCTGAAAATTGAACCACGGGTCAGTCTCCCCGCACTAGGGAATAAATATACTCCAACACAGTTGTGTGTTTTTATCATTTAAATAGTTTACTAAAACAATAAGCAGATGTTGAGACACGGTATTCAGATATATTACAGTACTTTCGTATCACGGTAAAACGCGTAGCGGAAAAGAACCGAAACACGAGGCTTCGTATTTCAGAATATAAAATATTCGCAACCGAACATAAAACAAGAAAGAAATGCAATTTCACGAATATTCGGAAAAGGGACACGTAGCGGAACCCAAGAATACAATCTCTTCGTATTACGATAAACGCGCAGCGGAAAAGAGAAAAATATATTCGGAACGTATCTTTAACCCCTGTTCCGATTCGTAATAAAACTGAGTCCTGCACAGGTTAAGTCCCGGAATGTAAAAAGGTGTGTAAGTATGTGTGTAAGGTACCCGGGTACTGTTCAACTGGCCAGTGAATTTACTTTAGGAATGTCTTCGACTAAAGAGAAACAGCAGCGTGTTCTTTAATTGCAAACAGCCTTGGAGGCCTCTCACCCATCCGACGATTACTTTAGGCTCCGCTGACCCAGGACGTCTCTCCGCTCAATATTGACTGGGGATACTAGCGGCCGGATCCGTTGTCTGACTCTCCGCAGCTTGTCCACGACTTGTCCAGCTCATCGCCTGCTCTCCGCATCCGATCAGCTCGCGGTGACTCCTTACTCGGGATCTTCGGTGTCTGTGTTCTGCAGCAATCTCTGGAACCTGAAAGTCTTCTCCTCTTTAGGCTGAATGTCCCGATCAAAGAACTGACAGGTATACTCAGGCTCTGGCCTAGGCCCTCTCGCGATCTCTGTCACAGCGTCTGCTCTCTTCTCTTCCCTGGAACTTTCTCCACGAGGCAGAGGATGTAAGTGTCCAGTCCCCACCCACTTCCGGTCTTCTTGCAAAGCATGCCGGGCATTGTAGTCCCAATGTCCAGTATCTCTGATCGCGATAGTCTCCATCTTGTGGCCAAAAATAGGTACTGCCACAGCAAGATTTTTAACACAGCGCTACACACATATCTGTACAATGCTACTCTGCGCTCTCTCAAGGGTTTAGCCAATCAGCCTGCCAACCATGATACTTTAAAAAGGAAGACATGGGAGATCCTGGGGCTGAAAAGCAGAGTTAAAAAGAAAGAGGCTGTGACGGATCGGCCGCCACAGGATTTATTTTGTTTAATTTCATTCTTATATTTCGTTTATTTATAGGAACTAACTATAAATTCCCTTGTTAGATTTAGTGTAAAACTGTTGCTAGACTTCTAATTAATCATGGTTTTCCCCTGCACCATCCTTCTAGTAACCACGGAGTACATGCTTGCTGCAATGTATCAGTCACTGAAACAGCCCGGCTGCAATTTGTCTGTATATCTGCTGTGCTGATTAATAACTTGTTTCCCTTAGTGTCCGGCTTGTACCAGTGCCAATTGTACAGACAAAATATGTTATTAGTGTTCCTGCAAAGTGTACCCCGGCTTGTCTCATATTGTGTAAGGCAGGAGGCTCCCCAGGAGATCGCGAATTACAGCTGGCAAGCTGCCAAAACCCTACTCCTGTTCAACCACCTGCCCTGGAGCCCCCTTTGCCCCCCACAGGGCACTTTTTGGACATTAGGTCCCCAGGGAGGGTTGCCTGTTGTGGGGTGAGTTTGAAAAGGAAGCGTCATCGGGAACCCCTCCATCCGATGGTCCCAAAACAGAGCGGCTACAGCTATGGAGCTCTAAGGCGAATACATCCGCTGCTGGGCTGTTTGTAATCACTGCTGCTCAGCCCCCCCCCCCCCCGTTCCTGGATCAGGGCGCTCTTTTGGCAAGAGTAACCAGCAGAACCCAGAAAGTGTTGCTGCTCCAGCGGAATTAACCCCTACAGACCCGCAATGCTAAGAAGAGCCCATGTTGGATATACAAAGGGACTCGGGCTGGAGGCGGTGGCAGAGCTGGCACCAGGATGTCTGGAGGGGCTGGGTTAAGAACAATGGCCAGCCGGGTTATCAAGATCTTGTCAATGTATATAAGCACTGCATGTTCCCATTCTAAATACATTCTGATTTACCTTCAACTTACACTTTTGTCTTGACTAAGTGATTGGGGAGGGATACAGGGCTATTCTCACAGAGCCTCGATATTCTCAGATCCAGGCAGAGACAAGCAGCGGATTGATGCCCTCTTAAGAGCGGCATTACAGGCTCCATTCAGCAGATTGTCTTATTCTGAGCAGCTGCCTTTACTGCATCCAGGGCAGACACCTCGGCTGGCATGCTACCTCCCAGTGCTCCAAGGAAAGGACAGAGTTAATGGCGAATCTACTCCTGCTGAGTAGCGGATTTCGTTACAGAGGCCTTATGATACAGAAGAGGGACAGACTGATTTTGATTCAATAGATGTGGCCATCTCATCTAAACAGGGAAATTTAGGAGATAAGGATGTGACAGAATGGCCTCCACCACCATTTATTCTTCCAGAATTAGTTATTTCGATATTGTTCGTTGCCCTGTTGAGTGTAGATTATGCCCCTATGTTTGTACAGATCCCCAACACACTCTACTCGCCCTGTGCCTCCCACCCGCGCTTTATGCGGATGGAGTCTGACGGTTCGGCAGATACCTTATATAATTCTATCTCCAGTGCTGTATCATTTTGTTGCTACATACATGTTATTTTGTAGCCCCACTGTTGTTAGCAAGTCATGTCCCAATATTTATGACTTTCCCCTAGCTTATCCTGAACTGCCCACAATTGTGACTCCTATGCCCGCTGTTCCGAGTGCCGAGCCAGCCGGCAGCGAGACCCGGCAATTGCCCACCAGACTTTGTCAAGTGCGTCAGCCACAATCCACTCCAAGCTTTGTGGCCAGTGTTTCCCTAAAAACAGGAGCTTGCTATCAGGAACCCAATCGTCCAGCCTCTCTCCTCCTGCAGGAAACGCAGCCACTCTGCTGCTTGGGTACACGGCATCAGCCGCTGGACTTCTACGGTCTCCCATGCGTGAATCAGGGCGCTTCTTTGGCAGATGTAGCTAGGGGACTAGACCTATGTGCAGTACCCGGGTTGTGCCGCCGCTCCATAAGGATCACCCCAAATAAACTCGGAAACTACAAGACGGGTGTCACAGAATCCCGTGCTCAGAACTCCTGCGGTTTTAGTAATGTTATTTTAATTATTCTTTATTTATAAAGCGCCAGCATATTCCGCAGCGCTGTACAATAAGCACAGTATAGACCGGGTTACAATACATTGAACAACATTTGACAAACAGTACAGGAGGAGATGTGAGTTCCTACGGGAATAGGGCCCTCAATCTAGGAGGGTTGGGGTTGGAAACAGGAGGAGAGGACTGTAAGGTGAGAGTGATTGATGGTTGCGTCAGTGAGTTGGGTGGTAGGCTTCCCTAAATAGGAATGTTTTAAGGGAGCGTTTGAAGGAAGAGAAGTTAGGGGAAAGTCTGACAGTACGAGGGAGAGCGTTCCAGAGAGTGGGGGCTGCGCGTGAGAAATCCTGCAGTCTATCATGGGAAGAGGTGATGCGGGGAGAAGCTAGGCGCAGGTCACTGTTTGACCTTAGGGAGCGGGCTGGATGTATTTGGTGATTAGTGAGGACAGGTAGTGGGGCGCTGAGTTAGTGAGAGTTTTGTAGGTAAGGATAAGGATTTTGAACTTAATTCTGCAGTGGATGGGGAGCCAGTGAAGGGACTCGCAGAGGGGAGCGGCAGAGACAGAGCGGCGGGTGAGGTTAATTAGCCTGGCGGAGGCGTTCAGGATGGATTGTAGGGGGGAGAGGCGGGACAGAGGGAGGCCAGATAAGAGATTATTGCAATAGTCGAGTCGGGAGATTACCAGGGCGTGTATGAGTTGTTTTGTGGTGACAGCGGTAAGAAATGGCCGAATTCTGGAAATATTACGCAGTTGGTATCGGCAGGAGGAGGAAAGAGACTTGATGTGGGGGATGAAGGAAAGAGCAGAGTCAAGTGTAACTCCAAGGCAGCGAACTTGGTTTGATGGGGAGATGGTGATACCCTCCACCGTGATAGAGAAGTCAGGAGGTGGGGAGGCATTGGAGGGAGGAATAAGTAGGAGTTCAGTCTTTGACATGTTGATCTTTAGGTGGTGGGAGGCCATCCAGGAGGAGATGCCAGATTAACAGTCACTGACTTTTGAGGGACAGGGGGAGAGAGATCAGGGGTAGAGAGGTAGATCTGAGTGTCATCAGCGTAGAGGTGGCAATTAAAGCCAAAGCTGTTGATGATTTTGCCCAGGAGGAGGTGTAGATGGAAAAGAGCAGAGGACCAAGGACAGAGCCTTGAGGTACACCAACAGATAGAGGCAATGAGGAGGAGGAGTTACCAGCAAAGGACACACAGAAGGACCTGTTGGATAAATAGGAGTCCACCCAAGCAAGTGCAGTGTCACCGAGACCCAGAGAGTTGAGGGTCTGTAGAGGAGGGGTGGTCAACAGTGTCAAAAGCAGCGAGAGGTCAAGCAGGATGAGAATAGAATAGTGGCCGTGTTTTTAGCAGTTAGGAGGTCGTTGGTGACTTTGGTGAGGGCAGTTTCAGTTGAGTGTAGCGGACGGAAGCCAGATTGCAGGGGGTCAAGTAGGGAATTGGAGGACAGGAAGAGGGAGAGGCGGTTGAAGACTAGTTTTTCTAAGAGCTTTGTTGTGAAGGGAAGCAGGGATACAGGGCGGTAGTTGGATGGAGAGTTGGGGTCTAGGGATGGTTTCTTTAGTAAAGGGGTAACTAGCGCGTGTTTGAAGGTGGATGGAAAGGAGCCAGTGGAGAGAGATAGGTTGAAGATGTGTGTGAGAGCAGGGGTGAGGGAGGAGGAGAGGGGAGGAAGTAGATGTGAGGGAATGGGGTCGAGCGGGCACGTGGTGAGATGTGAGGAGGACAATAAGGAATTGACTTCCTCCTCAGTGGCTGGGAGGAAGCGGCAGAGGGGACCTGTGGGAGTGGAGGTGGCAGATAACTATCTTGTGTTGGGATGTTGCTTCTGATAGTTACAGTTTTACTGAGGAAGTAGTCTGCCAGGTCTTGAGCGCTGAAGGCAGCTGTGGGGGGAGGTGCAGGTGGGTAGAGGAGGGTGTTGAAGGTGGACCAGAGCTGCTTAGGGTTGGAGGACAGCGTAGATATAAGAGATGAGAAGAAGGATTGTTTGGCCAAGTGGAGGGCAGAGGTGTATGACCGGAGAATAAACTTAAAGTGAACAAAATCAGCTTCAGAGCGGGATTTCCTCCAGGCACGCTCTGCGGTGCGGGAGCATCTTTGCAGGTAGCGAGTCTGGAGGGTGTGCCAGGACTGTAGCTGGCGGCGTGGGGCCTTACAGAGTCAAAGAGGAGCAAGAGTGTCTAGAGCAGAGATAAGCGTTGTGTTGTAGTGATTAGTGGCAGCATCAGGGCAGGTGAAGGATGAGGTATGAGGGAGGTGGTGAAGTAGGTTGGAGAATTGATGGGGGTCCACAGCATGTAGATTTCTGCGAGTGTGTGTGCGGGGTGGGGGAGCAGGGTGTTTAGGAAGTCCAGATAGAGAGAAGGTGGTGGTCAGAGATGGGGAAAGGGCGACAGTTGAACTCAGAACTGGAGCAGAGGTTGGAAAAGACAAGGTCAATAGCGTGACCATCGTGGTGGGTAGGGAGGAGGGAGGATTGTGTGAGTCCAAGGGAGGACGTGAGTGAAAGAAGTTTGGAGGCAGCAGGGGCGGAAGGATCGTCAATGGGAATGTTGAAGTCCCCGAGAATTAAGCATGGAAGATTAGAAGACAGGAAGTGAGAAAGCCAGGTAGCAAAGTGGTCAAAGAACTGGGAGGTTGGTCCTGGTGGGCAGTAGATGACTGCCACCCTGAGAGCCAGAGGAGAGAACAGGCGGATGCAGGGTGTCTCGAAGGAGGAGAAGGAGAGGGATGGGGGTGGAGGGAGATGCTGGTAGGTACAGGTGGGAGAGAGCAGGAGTCCGACCCCGCCACCATTTCTCTCACCCAATGTCAGCTGTACCGTGTGGCCATGAGCAACACTGCTCCCCTAGAATCCCCCCAAACAAGGACCCTTGTTCTGTATGACTGCGGTGACTGTGCTAGGTGGTCTTGATGGGGAGCAGGTTTGATTGTGGTGCCATGATGTCTAGCTGCGCCTAGTTTGGTAATCGGATTAGTGGTTATCCAATTCTGTACCAAATGAGGCCTGCTGGAATGGACAGACAGTCTGCTTAACCCAATCTGACCAGTGTCCCCTGTTTTATTGGTAGAAACGAAGAGCTGACATTGGTTCAGAGCTGCTTACTGAGGGGAGAATCCAGGGACTACAGAGGAAGGCACATACGACATTGGGAATCCAGGCTGCTTGAGGGTCCCGAGCTGGAGTGTCCAACAAACCATCCCCACAAACTGGGCTCACTCTAGAGGTGGTGGCGGCAAATTCCCCAGACGGAGCTCGCTCCAGGAGGCAGTAGCGGTCATTTGTATGGTAATTTACTGGACTTGCTCTGGAGGCAGTAGCAACCCATGTTAATGGATGGGAATTGGGCTACAGCTGGAGACAGTGAAGCCCCTGCGTCAGGATGTCCGAGGGCGGGCAGGAGGGAGAACAATGGGGACCGTCTGTTTAAAAGTAACCTGGGTTGTCCGCAATAAACATTCAACCTGCCAAGTCTCAGCTAGTATGTGGGGGAATATTCTTGCTTTATTGGGATTTATCACAAATCGGCTCTCCAACGCAGATCTCTCCAGAGCAAGGACAATAATTTTGGCTGATCTACTTTGCTCAAATAGAGGCTTCTGTCACAATGGAATTGGGAGATGTTTGCACAGCTGGTTTAAGAATATGGTGCCACTGCAGAGCAAGGAAATTTTAAACTACAAGAAGATGTCTTTACAGCCCGAGAGTTCCATCACCCGGATGTTGAATTTAGTTGTGACACAAAAAAAGTTAACAACCACAGACAAGGTAAAGATAACATCATTCCCATATGACCTATATATGTCTGCTGCACTCATTTATCAATCTACAAAAACAAATACCTGATTTGTAAGAGGGTCCTGGGTCATTGCTGAAAAACCAAGATCACACCAGGAAACCACGGAATGAGTTGGAGATTAATGGAATATATTCATTTAAAGCACATTAATGTGCTACGCTTGCTGACTTCACTGAATTTAGCAAAGCAGTCACACATTTTGCTCCTAAACAATTTGCAAGATAAAAACGCCTCAAATGCAATGCACCACTGAACATATTGTCATTATTTTTCATTACACCTGGTGGTCCTTGTTCCGGTCAAGCCGGCAATAGGGAGCTCCAAATGCTAAAATTAGACAAGCTGATAAACATTAGCAGCTCCCCATTATAAGCAAGCCACTGTGTTAGTAGCCCCAATCTTAAACCCAAAAGTGGCACTGGTGTCAGAACTGCACTTTTTCTAGGGTCATGACCAAGGAAGAGTCTTCCCTTGACTGCTGACATGATTAAGAGTTGTGATGCAACATGGCCGAGCATTAAATTGAGGTTATAGGGAGTCAGAATATTATTATTACCATGTATATTACATTACATTACATGTTGTAGAAAATTGAAAATTTCCTTTTAATACTCCAGACTCCATGGTCTGGAGAAGAAAAAACATAGAAAAATGTCGGCAGATAAGAACCTTTCGGCCCATCTAGTCTGCCCAATTACATGGATACTTTCCCTGGATTTATCTTTTGTTTAGGATAGCCTTATGCCTATCCCATGCCTGCTTAAATTCAATCACTGTTTTGGCCTCTACCACTTCTACTGGAAGGCTGCTCCATGTATCCACCACCCTCTCAGTAAAATAATGCTTCCTGATGTTACTTTTAAAGCTTTGCCCCTCTAATCTAAGACTATGTCCTCTTGTTTTGCTACTTTGTTTCCTTTTAAATATACTCCCTTCCTCTACCATGTGGATTCCCTTTACGTATTTAAATGTTTCTATCATATCTCCTCTGTCTCGTCTTTTTTCCAAGCTGTACATGTTAAGATCATTAAGCCTTTCCTGGTAACTTTTCTCCTTCAAGAGATCTTGAGCTCCCGGCCCCCAGATGTTGATGCCCTACAATTCCCAGCATTTAGAAACCCTGGTCTACAGAATAACCTCTGACTGCCCTAAACTTTCCATGGCGGTGGGAATGTGCTTGTAAAATATAGTTTGTCATTATCTTGGAATGTCTGGCATTTTGAAAAACAATTATCACGCAAACCCACATTATTTTAAAGGCTTCCTTTCCTTATCGTAAATTTGAGGCTGCACTTCAATGTAAACAGAGAGTCTCTAGTCAGTTTTCAACAAACACAGGGACTAACCTTAGGACAAGCACTGTATAATCAGTAATGTCAGATATTAGACCACTATACACAGCGTCAAGGAGACCTTCCTGACCTGGACTGCTGGAGAGGCCTGGGGCTAGCCTCCTCCCTGCTGACTATTGATCCTGACTGGAGAAGAGTCTTCCCCTCATGCTACTGAGGTGTACGAAGACCCCCCCCCTCCCTCAGACCTCATGTGGTTCCTTTGAACATTTTCCCCAAAAGAGACAAAAACACATGGTCTAGTTACCTTTGCTGCCTGTGGATTAACCCTTATAAAAAAAGTCAGGATTACAAGATGATTTATCAGTTCTATGAAAATCCATATAAAGTAACCATCAGGGCCGGATTAACGGAGCTTTTGGACCTACATGCCCAGGACCATGACCCAACCAAGCACAGTGAAAAAGTTAATGATGCCAGCATCAACACAATGATATCAAAAAGAATGGGGAGAGGCACATGGTGGGGTGTGAGAGAAAGATGAGACAGGGACACTGAGAGGTGTAAAGCATGATGGAGTAGATCCACCATAGAAGTCTTCCTTGCTCTGGAGAATTGAGTAATAAATCAAAGTCCATAAAATATCTCCAAGCACTAGTCAAAACTCACTGTAGGGGTATATGAAGTAGGTACAGTCAGGTCCAGAAATATTGGGACAGCGACACAATTCTGACATCTTTGACTCTATACACCACCACAATGGAGTTGGAATGGAACAAACACAATGTGCTTTAACTGCAGACTGACCGCTTTAATTTGAGGGTATGTACATCCAACTCAGGTAAACGGTGTAGGACTTACAGCAGTTTGCAGACGTGCCTCCCACTTTTTAAGGGACCGAAGGTAATGGGACAGAATAATAATAAAATCAAACTTTCCCTTCTTAATACTTGGTTGCAAATCCTTTGCAGTCAATCACAGCCTGAAGTCTGGAACGCATAGACATCACCAGACGCTGGGTTTCATCCCTGGTGAAGCTCTGCCAGGCCTCTACTGCAATTGTCTTCAGTTCCTGCTTGTTCTTGGGGCATTTTCCCTTCAGTTTTGTCTTCAGCAAGTGAAATGCATGCCCAATGGGATTCAGGTCAGGTGATTGACTTGGCCATTGCATAACATTCCACTTCTGTCCCTTCAAAAACTCTTTGGTTGCTTTTGCAGTATGCTTTGGGTCATTGTCCATCTGCACTGTGAAGCTCCGTCCAATGAGTTCTGCAGCATTTGGCTAAACGTGAGCAGATAATATTGCCCGAAACACTTCAGAATTCATCCTGCTGCTTTTGTCAGCAGTCACATCATCAATACATACAAGAGAACCAGTTCCATTGGCAGCCATACATGCCCACGCCATGACACTACCACCACGCTTCACTGATGAGGTGGTATGCTTCGTATCATGAGCAGTTCCTTTCCTTCTCCATACCTCTTCTCTTCCCATCATTCTGGTACAAATTGATCTTGGTCTCATCTGTCCATAGGGTCTTGTTCCAGAACTGTGAAGGCTTTGTTAGGCAAACTCTAATCTGGCCTTCCTGTTTTTGAGGCTCAGCAATGGTTTACATCTTGAGTGAATACAGAGTGTTCACCACGGTGAAGTCTTGAGTGTTGACTTTGACACACATACACCTACCTCCTGGAGAGTGTTCCTCGATCTGGCCAACTGTTGAAGGGTGTTTTCTTCACCAGGGAAAGAATTCTTCGGTCATCCACCACAGTTGTTTTCCATGGTCTCCTGGGTCTTTTGGTGTTGCTGAGCTCACCGGTGCGTTCCTTCTTTTTGAGAATGTTCCAAACAGTTGTTTTGGCCACACCTAATGTTCTTGCTATCTCTCTGATGGGCTTGTTTTGTTTCTTCAGCCTAATGATGGCTTGCTTCACTGATAGTGACAGCTCTTTGGATCTCATCTTGAGAGTTGACAGCAACAGATTCTAAATGCAAATAGCACACTTGAAATGAACTCTGGGCCTTTTATCTCACCTTATAATTGGAGTAATGAGGGAATATCACACACCTGGCCATGGAACAGCTGAGAAGCCAATTGTCCCATTACCTTTGGTCCCTTAACAAGTGGGAGGCACATCTGTAAACTGCTGTAAGTCCTACACAGTTCACCTGAGTTGGACGTGGATACCCTCAAATTAAAGCTGACAGCCTGCAGTTAAAGCACATGGTGTTTCATTCCAACTCCATTGTGGAGGTCAGGGCCGTATTAACATAGGGGCTGATGGAGCAGCAGCTCCAGGCCCATGCTCCAGAATAGGTCCAGAGAAAGGATACCAATGTCTGCATAGATGGGAATTTTGACCTCTGTATCTCCAACTCCATAGGAGTTACTGGGTCATGTGAGGTATCATTGGAAAGGCCATGCTCTAGCCTTTCCAGTGATACATAAAACCTGATCATGTTTGGTAAGAATAAAAATAAGTAATTAATATTTCTGGGGGGGACTTTGGAACCCTGAGTCACTAATCTTTACACCTCCCAAGGTCAAATGAGGTGTCACTGGAAAGGGCAGAGTCTGGCCTTTGCATTGATACCAAACATGACCATGTAAAATCTAAAAGAAAAAACAAACATTTAACTTTATTTTTGTTCCAAACCGATGGCATTATCCATTTGTCACATATAAAATACCACTGCCATTACTCACTTTCTCATTTCCCACGCTGGGAGCAAGGTTAAAATTGTAGATTTTCTCAGGAAAATGCAGTAACAGGTTCCCATTTAATTTTTTTTTTTAAACATAAAAATATTCCCTATTAGAATATCTAACCAAAGATATGGATAATAAAATGTGGAAAAAAAAAAATTACACGCTGTAAACGATTGAAATCTGAATTTCAATTTCCTCACACAGTATCTGCACTAGTAACTAACGTAAAATATGTTAAAATGTCACTAAATTACAAAAAAATGCCACCACAATCTTCAGCTCCAGACCCATAGAAATCTTAATCTGGCCCTGGTGGTGGTGTAGAGAGCCAAAGATGCTAGTATTGTGTCGATGTCCCAATATTTATGGACCTAACTGTATATTTATTATGGACACAGGGTAATATTTATACACGAACATGGCGCACTCTGTACGTCCGTTCTAGCGGTTTTACATTCTTGCCTAACTTGCGTCCGTTTGCCACGTGCGTTGTGTGTGCGCTGTTCGGTGTGGATGCACTTAGTGTGTGGGTCTCTATTGCTCATGATTCTATGCTACGACGGATGTTAAACTGTGCGGCAACACGGACATGATCACTGCGTTCGTCTGAATGTGTGAGGGGATGGGATCAAGTGGACAGGAGAAAAGGAGAACTTCTAAGACATCCTTCTGCGAGACCGAGAAAAGGGAAGACTAACAGGGTTATTCAGAGAGAGGTGAAAACCAGGAGAATGAACAATCTAGACCAAATAGCCGATTTGGAAAGGGAGATAAATGGGAGACCTTTTCTGGTTTGGCGATTTTGACCTAGAATTTTCACTTCTCCAGTCATTCTCCTGGTTTTCACCTCTCTCTTAATAACCCTGATAGTAGAAGAGGGGGCAGGAAGTGAGGGAGGAGGGCAGTGAAAAAAGCGCTTTACAATGGGGAAGAAAACACTGCGTTTGGTAGTCCTGCTTTACCATGGAGCCATTGATAAATCTAAGCAATAAACAAAACGTCAATCTACTTAACACTAAAGCCAGAATTTCCCTGTCACAAGTCTCAAAAATGACTTCAATTCACATATGTAGATCCATAAAGATCAATGATTGTGAACCTTGGCACGCCAGAGGTTTCTCAACCACATGTCCCATGATGCTCCACAAGCTTTAAGGCTCACTAAGCATCATGTAGTTCAGAAATATCTGGAGGTGCCATGGTTCACCATCACTTATATTTTAATTTCCTCTTTTACCTAATTTATCTAGATTGTATTTACCAGCAGTAATAGGTTGGTAGTTCTAGAGCAGGGTTTCTCAACTCCGGTCCTCAAATCCCCCCTAACAGGCCAGATTTTAAGGATTACCTTGGGGGAATGCAGACTGGATCCTGCAATCACGGAGCAGCAAATCATATCACTTGTGCAGTGCTGGAGATATCTGGCAAACATGGCCTGTTAGGGGAACCGGAGGACTGGCGTTGGGAAACACCGCCTTAGAGAACATTGTCGGAAAATAAAGCACGTAGTGAAAATAATGCAAAAATATATATATATATATATATATATATATATATAATTTTCCCCCCCCCTCCAGACACATTCCAAGGTATAATCTATGGTTCCAGAGATTGGTCATTATCATTTTTTGGATACAGATCAGAACACAAGATGATGTCATCCTGCAACATGTATAATCCATAGTACCCTAAACAGGCCAGCTTTTCCAGATATCTGTAGCACAGCGCAGGTGATAGGATTTGCTGCTCAGTGATTGCAGGATTCAGTCTGTATTTCCTTAAGGTGATCTGTAAAATCTGGCCTGTTAGGGGTATTTGGGGACCGCGGTTGGGAAACATTGACTAAATCAGGAGTCATCAATCTTGGCCCTACAGATATTTTTGGACTACATTTCACACGAGTCTCTGCCAATTGAATAAAAGGGGGTTGAGCATCATGGGGGATGTTTTTCCAAAACATTTGGGGTGCCGAGTTTGCGGCCCCCTGACCTAAATGATCTTAGGAGTTCTACATACTGCATGGTTTCATGTAATGCCCACAAGCATAAATTCTGTGTGTAGAAGAATAAAAAAATACATTTGGCAACCCTACCAGACAGAACTGAAGAGGTTAATCAATAAGGAATGGAAATAACCATTCCTTTCTAACCTGACTTGTGATGATCCCCTGCAACTTTACAAAATCCACCACTAAAAAATGAATGATCCCATTTTACTTGATGCAAAACAAATAAAAGTTTTTTTTTTAAAACTTCCTCCAACCCTCAAGACAGTCACAGTTGAAGAAGGAGTCCAAATAATCTCATATGCTTGAAGAAAAAAAAAAAGAAAAAAAAAAGTGGGATGGGAAATGAAAATTTTTAGTCGAAACGGTTTAGAATTATTTTCCTCCCAATCTCTGCAATGGAGCTTTAACTAAGGCCATAGGACTGGACCTAAAATTTGCAGTTTTCCAATAATCCCTAAAATGTCATTTAAATAAAAAAAAAATAAAAAAAAAAGGAAGGTACAGGATTCACACATTTAAGAAAAAAAACAAACACACACCCAGAAAAACAAACAACAAAAAAAATAAAAAACACTGCTAATTAAAACATAACAACTAGTAGAAGGTTTTCTGAAATGTAGCGGATAACAATAATAACAACCTGCAAACTCAGCTCGTGCCACACACTTGCTTTGATACATATCTTTTGTTACGGTTTACTTCTTGGTTTTGGATGGGTACCTACCACTCTGCGGATGGTGACTCTCACCCCCATTCTCAATGCCCCAGGGTTTCTGCTCTCCTTTGGTCTTTTGGAGGGGCTTCTCCAGCTCAATCCTAAGGGTGGACGTGAAGCTCATTGCTGTGACCTCTCCTCTGTTAGCATCAACAGCCACATGCAAGGGGAGGAGACCCTGTGCCTCTTGCTAAATCTCACTGGAGTGTCAGTCTGCACCTATTGTCTGCATTCAACTCCCAGAGGAACTTGTTATCTGTGCTTTCTGCTCCTAGTTAATGAGAAGAAATGTGGGCGAAACATCAGCCTACCACCAGCTGTGTTGTCCCCTGAGGGCAACTCTGTTGGTGTATTCTGAGGGTATCATGTGAGAGCACAAAGTCTCAGACAAGAACCCGCACATTAATAAGTTAATGAGTAGGGAACATTGGGAATTCAACCTTGAAAAATCAATGAATTAGCTTATTCGGATGAGCTCGGAACCGTGACTTTTGTTTTCATTTAAATCAGAATTGAATTCTAAATTGTGTTTTGTTATTTTTTTATTGTATTAATTATATTACTATCCTTTATTTATACAGCACCACAGATTCTGCAGCGCTTTCCAAGATCAGTGCACAAGGGGCTGATTCATTTGATTATTGTAAATAGTGAAAAAACACTAATATAAATGAAAATCAATTTAAATTTTTTTATTGTGTTTTGTGGACTAGGGTATATTATCTGCAATTACTATCACAATTCTACAAGGTATAACTTTCACCTTCATCAGTTATTCTATTAAGGTTGCCAGATCGGCCATATTTTTCTGGACGTATTACTAATTTATACAGAGGGAGAGCTCAGGAAAAGAATGGTCCTGTAACATGTATAATTAATAAGCTGCAGGTGGAAAAGTAGTAATAGTTACCTTGTCAAGGCAGGCCATCTGGGATTGTTCTTTGATTTCTTACCTGCAGCATATGAATTCTACATGCTGCGGAGGCATTCTTCATGCTCTGCCCATCAGCATGGCTGAAAAGGTTATTCAAAGAGCACCGAATTGGCCACGGAATTGCACCAAACAGTAAATTTCCCTGTACGGTGCAATTTTGTGGCCATTCGGCTATTCAAAAAGCTGGCAATTCAAGAAATATTGACAAATTGCCAGCGAAATACGGTGACTTTCGGCGTCAGCAAAATCCCCATAGAGAAGCAATGGTTAATCTATTCAGAGAACACCGAACGGCACCGAAATGCCCTGATTTTCGGTGGCGTCATTCGACAGGTTTAAGGCTGGGATCAGACGAGCGTAGTGTTCACGTCCGTGATTGCGCCTAAAAGTACGTCCGTGATAGCATGACAGAAAGCCCATTGGAGCCTGACACATGAAGTACGTCCGCACTGAACTGCGGACGCACAACGGCTGCGGCCCACGGACGCAAGGCAGGCAAGAATGTACAACCCCTAGAACGGCCGCACAAAGTGCGCTGCGTCCGCAACGTCTGCATAGCTTTGTGTGTGAGTGATGGAACGTGGTCAGACGGACTGCATTTATACGTCCAGCATTTTTCACGGACAAAATGGTTTTGCTTTTTAATTTATTTTCTCTCCTACATCCGTCAAAATATACGTCAGTGAATAAACGGACTGTGTGGCCACTACTGCGTCTTCCGTACTGACGTACGTCCGTGTGCAAGGACGCACAGTCCGTAGAAACCACGCTCGTCTGACCCTAGCCTAAGCAGACGTATCCCATAGGTTTCAATGTAAAAAAAAATCCCCAGTTTTTTATGAAATATTAGATTATTCAACTGTTTATTCTTTTCATTTGTAAAAAGTCTCTTTTATTTAATTTTTCTAGGATTTGTTTAGGCATTTTTCTAGGATTTTTTTCCGAAATTTTTTATTCCGATATATATATATATTTTACATGGCGTTTTTTTTTTATTCTGTAACAGACCTTGTTATTCTTATTCATATGACTGTATATATTATTTCCGGACATTTTCATACACTCGTTTTTTTAAAATGCTTTTTAAAGTTGCAGGGTTTCTGTGTTTTTTTTTTTTTTTTAATCTGCTGTTCAGCAGCTTTTTGGCTTTTTCCCGCGGCTGGTTAATGGTCTGTTTGGCGGGTCAGAGGCGGTTTGAGGATCGATTCGGCGACCCTGTGGTGAATAGTGAATTCAACACAAGGTCGGCAAAATGGAATTGCCGAAGCACACCGACCCAGAAAGCCGCGAAATTTCACTGAAAATTCTGAGCTTTCTGAACAACTCCTACAGTGTGCAGTAACGCACTGTTTTAACATCGTACTTGTTCAAGGTGTTGGAAATTAGAAGTTACGTTTTTGTACCGGCATTATTCTCTTTTAGGCTAGGGTCAGACGAACGCATTTTTCACGTTGTCCGTGAAAAAGTGCGTTCGAACGAATGGACGTATTTTTTCACGGAATACGCGATAGCGGTCAGACGACGCGCATTTTCGTCCGTGATTTTGTACGGATCATCAATAAAACACTTTTTGTGTCTGGACGTTATGTTGGCCGGACATTAGCAGTGTCTGACGTCTCCCAATCACGCAAACACGCCGCTATGCGGCCGCAGCGCACTCTGTACGTCAGTAGTAGCGGTTTGACGTTCTCAAAAAAATGCGTTCGTTTGCCACTTGCGTTGCGCGGACGAACTTTTGTGCGGCCGTTCGTCGTATGTTACCCGGCATTGGACGTCATTTGCTGCTAGCACGGCCGTGATTTCGTGCGGCTAAACGCACGTTAAAACTGCTTTCGTCTGACCTTAGCCTTAGAAGTGAAAACTGCCTTAGAACTAAAAAAAAAAAAAATTAAAATCTGTATTTTAAATTTTTTTTTTTAAATGTAAGATTTTTTATTTTTTTTCAAAACACATAGTCAATGGGGATACAGAAAAAAAGATAAGGGAAGGGAAACCAACATGAATTATCATATGCTTACAAATTGACATTGAGGCGTAAAGATAAAAAGGACACAAAAAACTCAAAAAAAGAAAAAAAAAGGGGGGGGAACTTCCTCATCACCAGTAAAGTAAGAGCCCTTGTCTATTATGTACGGGTAACTTTCTGGCACCCATTAACTAATTCCTCAATTCGCAGACTACCCGGGTCACCTGTTAACTTCCGAGACGCTCGCCTCCTCCCCATCCACGGGCCTATTCACCCCTCCATGCACACACTGTTTCACTAGATATATGTCCCACAATTCCCATGGATCCTGTTTAGGGGGGGTCACCGAGAGAAACTCTATAGCCCTGCTGTCATAGGTCCTATCTCTAGTCATGTACGTCTTAAGGAGCCCCATAGATGGGACCGTGTCTGATTTCCATCTCTGTGCTATCAGCAGTAATGCGGTGGACATAATATGAAATGTCATTCTGGACTGTTGCCTAGTTAACTTGGGGCCTCCCAGTCCCACCAAGATGAATCCGGGATCCATAGGAATAGGAGTACCCACCACTGCCGTAGCAAATTCCACCACCATAGTCCAGAAGGGAATCAATAGAGGGCACTGCCACCAGATATGCATATAAGTACCTGTCTGTGAACTACAACGCCAACATACTGAGGAAGAGGACTAATCGAATTTAGAGGTTTTATCCGGCGTCCAGTACCATCGGTAGACAACCTTCCTACTTGTTTCCAGGAGAGTCGCGTTTCTAGACACCCCCACATCTCTACGGAACACAGCTGCCCACAATTCTGGCTCAATGGAACGTTTCAGATCTTTTTCCCACGCAGAATGATACCGCCACAAGGGTAGCTCCCTGTCCTTCATGATTGCATTGAGGCCGATGGAGATTAAGCCTTTCGGTAGCAATTGGGAGACACCCAGGGATTCAATTAACGTCAAGGCGGCTTATGGATCGAGTAGAATGCTGCGAATCCCTGAGACCTCAAGTAGGAACGCAATTGGCAATAAGATAAAAATAAAGAGTCCTGCAGGTGAAATTTAGATTGTACCGACGTAAATTCCAATACCCCGCATTTATCTGTTAATTGGCACAAATTGAAAACCCCCTTCGTCGCCCAACATTGCGCATTAAAATGGGGAAGGATATACTGAAACATCCTCAGTGGTGCCGCTCTTGATACGGGGCCCGTCCCCGATATCTTCAGGAACATACTGTCCCATATTCTCAAGGAGAGGGTTGTTGTAGCAAACAGAGATGTGAACATCCCCCTTGGTCTATTCGGAGGGGGAACCCATAACAGTACCCTTAAATCGTGAGGGGTCAGAGTAGTGGCTTCCATAACCGCCCATTGAGGACGGGAGGCATAGCCCAGGCACACTATCATCGCTGCAACATGGACAGCTCGGCTATATTTTGCAAAATCCGGTACCCCTAATCCACCCCCCTCGATTCGGCGTGAGAGGACAGGAAATTTGATTCTGGGGCGCCGATAATTCCATAGGAAGGCATTAACCACTCCCTGCAAAGTAGAAAAAACGCTCGAGGTATAAAAATAGGAAGGGCTCGAAAAACATATAAAACTTTCGGTAGTATCGTCATTTTCACCGCCGCAATGCGACCAAACCACGATAATCGTCGGGGGTGCCAAGACCGCAATAGGGATTTAATTTCTATTAGCAACTTTCCGTAATTAATATCAAATAAGACCTGAGCCGAAAGAGCTAGCTTGATACCCAAATACGTGAGAAATTTAGTTCTCCAATCAAACGAGAATTCCTGTTTTAGTGTAATCAGCACGTCCTCTGGGATATTAACTGGCAGCGCCTGAGTCTTGGAAAAATTAATCTTATGATATGAAAATGTACCATATTCGTGCAATATGTTAGTCAGAGCCTCTAAGGAAGTTTTAGGGGATGTCAAAGTAAGGAGGACGTCGTCAGCAAAGAGGTTTAATTTGTGTGTCTGCGGACCCACCTCTATGCCCCTTACTTCATCGGACTGCCTGATTCATCTGAGCCAGAGGTTCTAAGACGAGCGCATACAGTAGTGGAGACAGCGGGCAGCCCTGTCTTGTGCCGTTCGTGATAGGAAATGCTCGAGAATGGAATCCCGCAAAACGTACCGTGGCAGTCGGAGAAGCATAAACCGAAAAAACCCCCTTAACAAACTCAGGTGGGATAGAGAATTTTGCCATCACCTCTGACATAAAACCCCAATGCACTCGGTCAAACGCCTTTTCCGCGTCCAATGACAGTATGAGACCAGGCGTAGAAGACGAAGTAAGCACTTGAATGAGATTGAGTAGTCGACGAGTGTTATCCGGACCCTGACGGCCGGGTATAAATCCGACCTGATCCATCCCGATCAAACTCGTGATAGTCAATGCCAAGCGATTCGCCAGGATCTTAGTGTATATTTTAAGGTCTACATTTATCAGAGAGATTGGTCGAAAGTTTTGACAACTAGTGGGGGTTTACCTAATTTGGGTAGGGTGACTATTGCGGCACCAAGTAGCTCAGAAGGGAGGTTCCCACTATCCATCGCAGTGGTAACAAGCCATGGATATGGGGAAAGTAGCGTTTGATGGAAAGTTCTGTAATAAGTGGACGTGAACCCATCGGGGCCTGGAGCCTTGCCTTTAGGTAGGGACGTAATCACCTCCGCGATTTCCTCGCATGTTATCGGGGAAGCCAAAGAGGCACGTTGTGTCTGTGATAGAGTCGGTAAGTTTATTTTGTCTAAATAGCCTCGTATATCCGATACCGAAGGTCCTGGGCCTGCGGTCCCGTCTCTTAAATTATATAGAGCCCGATAGTATGTCGCAAATTCGTTCGCTATGTCCTGTGGTTTATATACCCTTTCCCCTCGGTTATTTAACAAAAAGGACGTTCTGGTTGATTGCTGAAGAGTACGGAGGCGGAGCGCCAACGAGTGTCCCACCCTATTCGCGGTCGAATATCTATTTGCTCTAAGGCGTTGTAATGCGTAGAAATGTGTGTACTGTCTAGGTCGGTCAGGTCCGCTCCCGCTTTGGCCAGTTCCCGAGCCGTGCTTGGATTCGGGTGGGTTTGGTTGGCCTTGGTCAAAGCGTCTATACGGGTCAGTAACTCCAGTCTATCTGCGATATGTTGTCTCTTCCTGATAGCTGCCCATCTAATGCACACCCCTCTCATAACTGCCTTGTGAGCTCTCCAGAGAATAGTCGGATCCGAGGAAGAATCTTTATTCTCCGAGAAGTAGTTGTCAAGTGAGGACTGCAGGTCCGCTAATATCTCTGGATCGCCCAAAAGAGAGTCGTTGAGGCGCCAAGGAGGCCTGCTAAACACCTGGAAGTCGTCTGCTAGCGTCAAGAATACTGGGGCATGATCAGACAGCGTGAAGCTCGAGATGTCGCAGTCACGAACAGAAGGCAGTAAAGAACCTCTTATGCAAAAAAAATCTATTCTGGAATATGAATTGTGAGGTGGAGAGAACAAAGTATATCCTCTCTCGCCCGGATGGAAAACCCTCCACACATCATAGAGATTAAAATGAGACAGAAGGTCCGTCAATTCCCTACATTGTTTTCTAATGTGTGCGTATGAGGCGGCTGACCTATCTAGAAGCGAATCTGGACAAACATTAAAATCGCCCATCACAATCACCTCGCCAGTTGATACTGTTAACATTTTGAGCAGTACATGTTTAAGAAACGATACTTGAGATGAGTTAGGACTATAGATATTACATATAGTGAACAATTTCTGATTAATCGTACACACTAAGATAAGGTAGCGGCCCTTCGGATCACTCAGCTTTCTGTGAAGTTGAAAAGACATTCTATCATGCAGTAGTATAGACACCCCTCTAGACTTGGTGGGGCCCGTAGCGTGGAATTGCGTGGTATAGCGAGGTACCTGCAACAAAGGGTGAGACAATCTACGAAAGTGCGTCTCCTGTAGACACACCATATCTGGGTCTCCCCGTTTTATCTCTGAGCATAATGCATGTCTTTTAAATGGAGCGTTTAAGCCCCTAACGTTGAAGGACATGTATTTTAAATTTTTTATATTTTTAGATTTAATATGGTCATGTTTTGTATCATCGGAAAGGTCAGACCTTTTCCCCATTCTTTTCTGACTCAAAATTATATGAGCGGGTATTATGTCGCTGCAATGTTTATAGTAGTTTTTTTTAAAGTTTGGCAGTAGCACGGGACAACCATCAAAAATTCAAAAATAACAAAAACATTGCTATCAAAGGCATATTGTTGGACAATCCTCAATTGATATCTGTTTGAATTTTAACGTTGGCAAAGTTTTGTCCTTTATTCCAAATTAATTATCTTGCAAACCTTCTTGTAAACACATGATATCATCATAAATATTATGACAGCTCACGCAATGAGGTACCACCAAAAACAACAGCAAAGCCCATGTCTCTTGTTCCCAAACTTCTCATGATAAAAAATAAAGCTCTGTTGTTTTTTTAAAACAATAACTTAATTAAATCTTTTATATATAAACAATACACACAAATGTACATTTACAGTGATGTGTGAAGCTTGTGGAATAAAATACATGTGACCTGTACATGGATGCTCTTTTAGGAGTGTCAGTGCCACTACCATAAACTGTTTCTAGATTATTACTGCATTAAAAAAAAAACATTATAAAATACATGTCCCCCCTCCTGTTTCTCACTCCCTCACCCATCTAGATTGTAAATTCCCATGGGAATAGGGCCCTTGTATCTGCTTGCAGGAAAACTGACCTGCCTCCTGTATGTATTGTAGAATTGTCCTGTCTTTACCCATTGCACCTTTGTACAGCGCTGCGGAATGTGTTGGTGCTTTATAAATAATACATGCTGCTGTTTTTTTTTTTTTTATTAATTGCATGTAAAAATTAAAAAAATAAATGTAGCTGTTCATCTCCTGTTCCCATTTTGTGGAGTTTTCCCATGACGCAACCTTTACCAATATCGTATGACTAGCTTCACTTTAGGCTAGGGTCAAACGAACACATTATTCGCAGCTACCGTCAAAAAGTGCGTCCGAACGCATTGATGTATTTTTCCACAGAATGCGCGAAAACGGTCATACGATGCACATTTTCGTACGTGATTTGTTACGGATCCAAACCAGGAAACATTGGATGTCTCAACATCATGTTGGCCGGACATGAGCAGCGTCTGATGTCTCCTAATCACGCACACACGCCTCTATGTGGCGCAGCGCACTCTGCACGTCAGTACTAGTGGTTTTGCGTTCTCGAAAAAATGCGTTCGTTTGCTGCTTGCGTTGCGCGGCTGCACTTTCGTGCGGCCGTACTTCGTATATTGGCCATCATTGCCGTCATTTGCTGCTACTGCGGCCGTGATTAAGTGTGCCTAAACGCACGTTAAAAATGTGTTAGTCTGACCCCAGCCTTACAGATGTGGTATAGGCAGTGGCGTAACTAGAAACCTGAGGGCCTCGGTGCAAGAATCTATGAAGGCTCCCCTCAAAAAAAAGATCTATATTTTTACTTTTTTTCCCTGCAATATAAAAAAGATAGTATTGCCCCCAGCTCACATGGATATATATTGCCCCCAGCTCACATGGATATATATAGCCCCAGCTCACATGGGTATATTGCCCCAGCTCAGATGGATATATTGCCCCAGCTCAGATGGATATATTGCCCCAGCTCACATAGATATATATTGCCCCAGCTCACATAGATATATATTGCCCCCAGCTCACAATACATGAGTATATATTGCCCCAGCTCACAATACATTGGTATATATTGCCCCAGCTCACATGGATATACAGTCAGGTCCATAAATATTGGGACATCGACACAATTCTAACATTGTTGGAATGAAACAAACACAATGTGCTTTAACTGCAGACTGTCAGCTTTAATTTGAGGGTATGTACATCCAACTCAGGTGAACGGTGTAGGACTTACGGAAGTTTGCAGATATGCCTCCCACTTGTTAAGGGACCAAAAGTAATGGGACAATTGGCTTCTCAGCTGTTCCATGGCCAGGTGTGTGATATTCCCTCATTACCCCAATTACAATGTGCAGATAAAAGGCCCAGAGTTCATTTCAAGTGTGCTATTTGCATTTGGAATCTGTTGCTGTCAACTCTCAAGATGAGATCCAAAGAGCTGTCACTATCAGTGAAGCAAGCCATCATTAGGCTGAAGAAACAAAACAAACCCATCAGAGAGATAGCAAGAACATTAGGCGTGGCCAAAACAACTGTTTGGAACATTCTTAAAAAGAAGGAACGCACCGCTGAGCTCAGCAACACCAAAAGACCCGGGAGACCACGGAAAACAACTGTGGTGGATAACCAAATAATTCTTTCCCTGATGAAGAAAACAACCTTCACAACAGTTGGCTAGATCAAGAACACTCTCCAGGAGGTAGGTGTATGTGTGTCAAAGTCAACAATCGGGAGAAGTCTTCACCAGAGTGAATACAGAGGGTTCACCACAAGATGTAAACCATTGGTGAGCCTCAAAAACAGGACGGCCAGATTAGAGTTTGCCAAACAACACCTAACAAAGCCTTCACAGTTCTGGAACAAGATCCTATGGACAGATGAGACCAAGATCAACCTGTACCAGAGTGATGGGTAGAGAAGAGTATGGAGAAGGAAAGGAACTGCTCATGATCCTAAGCATACCACCTCATCAGTGAAGCATAGTGGTGGTAGTGTCATGGCGTGGGCATGTATGGCTGCCAATGGAACTGGTTCTCTTGTATTTATTGATGATGTGACTGCTGACAAAAGCAGCAGGATGAATTCTGAAGTGTTTCGGGCAATATTATCTGCTCACATTCAGCCAAATGCTGCAGAACTCATTGGACGGAGCTTCACAGTGCAGATGGACAATGACCCAAAGCATACTGCAAAAGCAACCAAAGAGTTTTTGAAGGGACAGAAGTGGAATGTTATGCAATGGCCAAGTCAATCACCTGACCTGAATCCCATTGAGCATGTATTTCACTTGAAGACAAAACTGAAGGGAAAATGCCCCAAGAACAAGCAGGAACTGAAGACAGTTGCAGTAGAGGCCTGGCAGAGCATCACCAGGGAGGAAACCCAGCGTCTGGTGATGTCTATGCATTCCAGACTTCAGGCTGTGATTGACTGCAAAGGATTTGCAACCAAGTATTAAGAAGGGAAAGTTTTATTTATGATTATTATTCTGTCCCATTACTTTTTGGTCCCTTAACAAGTGGGAGGTACATCTGCAAACTACTGTAAGTCCTACACCGTTCACCTGAGTTGGATGTACATACCCTCAAATTAAAGCTGATAGTCTGCAGTTAAAGCACATTGTGTTTGTTTCATTCCAACTCCATTGTGGTGGTGTATAGAGCCAAAGATGTTAGAATTGTGTCAATGTCCCAATATTTATGGACCTGACTGTATTTGCCCCACCAGCTCACATGGGTATATTGCCCCAGCTCACATGAATATATTTGCCCCCAGCTCGCATGGGTATATATTGCCCCAGCTCATATGGATATATTTGCCTCAGCTCATATGGGTATATATTGCCCCTAGCTCACATGGGTATATATTACCCCAGCTCACATGGATATATTTGCCCCAGCTCACATGGGTATATATTGCCCCCAGCTCACATGGATATATTTGCCCCAGCTCACATGGGTATATATTGCCCCCAGCTCACATGGATATATTTGCCCCAGCTCACATGGGTATATATTGCCCCAGCTCACATGGCTATATTTGCCCCCAGCTCACATGGCTATATTTGCCCCAGCTCACATGGATATATTTGCCCCAGCTCACATGGATATATATATTGCCCCAGCTCACATGGATATATATATTTGCCCCAGCTCTAATCTCTGTGGCCGTTCTTCTTCCTATGAGGAGCCGCCAGCATGCAGCTTGGCTGCTCACTGGAAACCACATGACCAGGCAAGCGCATTCTCGAGAGGATCTCGTGCGCTGGTCAGGTGGTTCCCATTGCAGGCGAGCAGCCAAACTGCAAGACGGCGGCCGCTCGTAGGGAGAGGAACGGCTGGCGGCGCTGCTCCCAGATTCCGGCGCTGATTGCCAGAATCTGGCGGCTGCCTGAGCCCCCCTCCAGTGGCGGAATGCCTGCTGCGACCCTGGTACTTCCACCACTTGGTATAGGATAAAGCAGTACTGAAAAGGGAATGGGGTGTTAAACAGTGCTGCAGGAGATCTATTGTTTTTTCTATGGTACCTGAGTAAGGTCGGACACGACTTCGTAACTAACAACAACAACCTGAGGTAAGAGATGGCAGCTGAATGAGATGTGATCGTGGATTTCCAACACTGAATGATACCCCCTGTGATGTCACTTACACAAATTGCAAACAATGCAAGTCTAGCAGTCGGCTAGGGTTGCCACATCAGCCATGTTTTCCAGGACACATATTACTATTTCATGCAGATGGGAGCACAGGCAAGGTGCTGCCTTGCAACATGTATAATTCATATGCTGTAGGAAGGAAATCAAGGCAGGTCACCTGGGATTCCTCTTTGATTTCTTACCTGCAGTGTATGGATTCTACATGCTGCCGGGTGGCATTTTTCATGTACTGCCCATCAACATGAATGAATTTCATGGGTCCTGGAAAACATGTTTGAACTGGCAACCCTACCCCCCGCGGATGTGTGCAATGTAGCTCATAGACTTCCCCTCTGAAATGAGACCGGAGTCACAGCTAAGCACAGGAAGTGCTGGTTGGTCTCACATGATTATTACATTCATTTTCAAAGTCATCAGTGCTTCCTGCTTTTTCATTTGAGAAAATAAAACTTTAATGTTTATGTTTGGGGACACAAAGAAGGAAATTCCACAAGGTTTCCTAATCAAATTTAATTGTTTGTTGTTAGCAGAAACAGGCCTTTAACTTTTATCTATCTTTTCATTTATACGTCAGAAAAGACAAAAGAATGGTGCTCTAAAGTGAGAAAATACAAATAACTTGTAAGAGGCTTCAAAATTACTGTATATGACACCAATTTTATATATTTTAACCCTTTAAAGAATATATATTATATATATGTGTGTGTGTGTATATATGAAAATCACGAGTATCGCAGTAAGTAATGATGCTTTTTTATTGGACTAACGTTACATACATATATATATATAAATATTTTTTTTTTCTTGCACAAAATGGTGGATGAAGGTGGTCATTGATATGGAGTGCTCCTTTTTCGTGTTTTGTATTTTTGGTCTTGGATGCACCCGCTCGTGTTGCAAGTTTAGGTTAAGTGCAACCCACCCTGTGGTTTGCTTTTTATATATGGAGAGCTGACTACTTTCCTGGGTATGCACCCCTCCCTGTTCACAGGTGTGTCCCACAGTGACAACCTATAAAGGCTAGTGCCTGCTGGTAAGCTCTAAGGTGAGTTAATTCTATAAATGCAGATACAGTCAAGTAAGATAGGACCTGTCAACGATGGGGTACATTGGCGATTGTGACAGGCTTACGCAAACTATGATCATACTTTGTTAACTGAGTCCCCATCATTTTACCTCAGTAGGTTTTTTGAAATGTGTTTTTTTTTCTTGCACAAAATGGTGGATGAAGGTGGTCACTGATATGGAATGCCCCTTTTTCGTGTTTTGTATTTTTGGTCTTGGATGCACCCGCTCGTGTTGCAAGTTTAGGTTGAGTGCAACCCACCCTGTGGTTTGCTTTTTATATCTATATATATATATGGCTAGGGTCAGACGAATGCATTTTTAACGTGCGTTTAGGCTAGGGTCAGACGAACGCATTTTCGCGTTGTCTGTGAAAAAGTGCGTTCGAACGAATGGACGCATTTTTTCACGGAGTACGCGATAGCGGTCATACGATGCGCATTTGCATCCGTGATTTTGTACGGATCATCAATAAAACACTTTGTGCATCTGGACGTTATGTTGGCCGGACATTAGCAGTGTCTGACATCTCCAATTCACGCACACACGCCGCTAGCGGACGCAGCGCACTCTGTACGTCAGTACTAGCAGTTTAACGTTCTCGAAAAAATGCGTTCGTTTTCCACTTGCGTTGCGCAGCCGGACTTTTGTGCGACCGTACTTCGTATATTGGCCGTCATTGCCTGGCACTTGCTGCTAGTGCGGCCGTGATTAAGTGCGCCTGCACGCGCGTTCGCACTGCCTCAGTCTGACCCTAGCCTTAGCCGCACGAAATCACGGCCGTGCTAGCAGCAAATGACATCCAATGCTGGGGAACAGACGATGAACGGCCGCACGAAAGTTCGTCCGTGCAACGCAAGTGGCAAACGAACGCATTTTTTCGAGAACGACAAACCGCTACTACTGACGTACAGAGTGCGCTGCGGCCGCATAGCGGCGTGTTTGCGTGATTGGGAGACGTCAGACGCTGCACACGTCCGGCCAACATAACGTCCAGACGCAAAAAGGGTTTTATTGATGATCCGTACAAAATCACGGACGAAAATGCGCATCGTATGACCGCGATCGCGTATTCCATGAAAAAATACGTCCATTCGTTCGAACGCACTTTTTCACGGACGACGCGAAAAATGCGTTCGTCTGACCCTAGCCTTAGGGTTGCCACGTCAGCCATGTTTTGCTGTACACATAGTACTACTTCATGCAGAGGGGAGCACAGGGAAACGTGTTGCATTGCAAAATGTATAATTCATATGCTGTAGGAAGGAACTAAAGGCAGTTCACCTGGGATTCCTTTTTGATCTCTTACCTGCAGCGTATGGATTATGCATGTTGCGGGGTGGCATTCCTTCATGCACTACCCATGAAAATGAATAAATTATCCCGGACATCCCGCACACAGTGTCTGTTCAGCAGTGCCTCCTGCCTTATACTTACCTCTCCATCAGGGTTCTGTGTGGTCTGACTTCCTTCTGAAGGGATAACCCTCCAGGTAGACCGATAATAAGCGGGACAGGTGTGACAGTTCGGCCGCCACAATGTTTGTTTGGTTTGATTTCGTTCCTATTTTGTTTTTCGTTTACCCTTTGTGTGACCAAATTATCCTGTTGGATTTACTGTAAACTGTTCCCGGTTTTCTATTTAATCATGTTTTCCTCCTGCACCGATCCTGCCTGTAACCGAGTACATGCTTGTTACAATGTATCAGTCACTGAAACAGCCCGGCTGCAATTTGTCTGTATATCTCCTGTGCTGATTAATAACTCGTTCCCCTTTGTGTCCAGCTTGTACCAGTGCCAACTGTGGAAACGAAATCTGTTATAAGTGTCCTGCAAAGTGTACCCCGGCTTGCCTAAAATTGTGTAAGGCAGGCGGCTCCCCAGGAGATCGTGAATACCGCTGGCAAACTGCCAAAACCCTACTCTTGTTCACCCGCCTGCCCTGGAGCCCCCTTTGCCCCCACCAGGGTGCTTTTTGGACATTAGGTCCCCAGGGAGGGTTGCCTGGTGTGGGGTGAGTTTGAAGAGGAAGTGCCATCGGGAACCTCTCCACCCGACGGTCCCAAAACAGAGCGGCTACAGCTATGGAGCTCTGAGGTGAACACACGTCATCAGCTGTTGGGCAGTTTGTAACTGCTGCCGCTTGGTCCTTTGTTCCTGGATCAGGGCGCTCTTTTGGCAGGAGTAACCAGGGGACCAGAGCTATCCAGCAGAACCCCAAAAGTGTTGCTGCTCCAGCAGAATTAACCCCTACAGATCCACAACCCTCAGCAGAGTATCAGTCTACCTCCAGGGGACGCAGCCACCGCATCCAGCAGACTCAAAGGACGCGGACAGAATTTCCCTGCCAGACCACTGCTGAGAGCAGGGGTGTATCCCAGAAAAAGGGCTATGGCTGGTACCAAAATCCCCATGTTAGTCTATGTTACATCCTCAGCCAGAGCAGGGCTGCCTGGGGTGTCTGGGCACCGATCGGTGTCACTGGCTGGCCGGGTGCCAGCAGTTAGTAATGGCCGATTGGCGTCTGAGGGGGTGGGGTCAGGCGTGGCCACGAGGAGCTGCCGGGTCTAAAGCAGGGCGCAAGTTATTGCTCGTCTCCCTGATGTGGAGTATAGTTCCCGCATCGCCTGCTGTCAAGTATCTTGCTTATTGATTACCCAGTTGCCGACTTGCTTGTATGAGGATCCTGTATACGTTTTGACCTGGCTATTCCTATTGACGATTCTCTTGCTATATCCCTCTTGTGTTTTGTCTGAGCGGTTCTGTGGTCATGTTTCTGTTTAACCGCATGTTTGGTGGTCTGACCGCCAGTTTGGCAAACTCGTCTCTCACCCAAGGTCTCTGTTGACTGAGCAATCTGGTTTAAGTCCTAATCGCAAGGCGTCCGATTGTGTGCCTACCTTTCAGTTCGTGAGACCTGATCATTGCTCCAGCTGTCTGTTGTGTGTTCATTCTGGTTGCAGCCTTGACCACAGGTTCACTGATTTTGTAACTGCCCTTCAGGCTGCACAATTCACCAACCGCGCAGACTACTCGCTTGAAAACAAATCCACTATTGACTTCACCTATCCTATACCAAGTCATGCTCATGTCTCCAGACAATGTATCTATGTGAGTAGAGTTTATGTATTTACACTAAGCAGTCTCTTAGTCTCGAAACCAATTGGGCTTAAATGGTATTCAGGATTGTTTATTACCTCCCTGGCTTGGGATACCAGGTATTACAGTCCTCACTGTTTTTTGCAATCTTTTATCAGAAAAATCCGTCCATTAAGATCCTAACAACGCTTATCCGGGGTGAGCGCCATAGCACCCGTTACAGTCTAGCAGTTCGTCTGGGACAACCAGGTGCCGCAAAGTCTGGAGGGGCCGGGTAAAGAACAATGGCCAGCCGGGTTATCAAGATTTTGTAAATGTATATAAACACTGTATGTTCCCATTCGGAGTACACTCTGATTTTCCTTCAACCTACACTTTTGTCTCGACTAAGGTGATTGGGGAGGGATACAGGGCTATTCTCACAGAGCCTCGGTATTCTCAGATCCAGGCAGAGACAAGCAGCGGATTGATGTCCTCTTAATAGCGGCTTTACAGGCTCCATCCAGCAGATTGGCTTAGGCTAGGGTCAAACGAAAGCATTATTCGCAGCGACCATCAAAAAGTGTGTCCGAACGCATTGACGTATTTTTCACGGAATGCGCGAAAACGGTCATACGATGCGCATTTTCGTGCGTGATTTTTTACGGATCGTCAATTAAACACTTTTTGTGTCTGGACATTAGCAGCGTCTGACGTCTCCTAAACACGCCGCTAGCGGATGCAGCGCACTCTGTACGTCAGTACTAGCGGTTCTGCGTTCTTGAAAAAATGCGTTAATTTTCCACTTGCTTTGCGTGACCGGACTTTCGTGCAGCCGTACTTCGTATATTGGCAGTCATTGCCCGTCATTTGCTGCTACTGCGGCCATGATTAAGTGCGCCTAAACACACGTTAAAAATGTGTTAGTCTGACCTCAGCCTTATTCTGAGCAGCCGCCTTCACTGCATCCAGGGCAGACACCTCGGCTGGCATGCTACCCCCCCAGTGCTCCAGAGCAAGGACGGAGTTAACTGCGAATCTACTCATGCTCATTGCTGAGTAGGATTTCGTCACAACAGGATCAATAACTAACAATATGTCACATTATGTGAGATGGGGAGATTAAATGGCAAAAGAGCGCAATCTGGGTGACTATGGATGTAACATCTCTTTGTACAGTGAATGATTATGGAGTTGAGGCATTACGAAGAAAGAAGGAAACTGATTTTGGTTTGGAACAGAGATACTGTATTTTTTTATTATGTGTCGAATTTATTTTGACACATAATTATTTCAGTAGAAAATAAAAAGGAAACGTGTATATGTCAGCGCTCTATCCGAACCTCCTACCACTGAGGGTTTGAAGAATCATGACTGTAATTTTATTAAAGTGTGCCCCTTATAGGGTGTTTAAGCATTTACAGATGCTGCTCTACAATAGAATCAGTGGGTAACAATCCTCCCAAAAAGTGACCAAGTGCAGAGAAAAACTGAAACTTCGAGAACAAATACCGTCCAACGAACATGCTTACCAAAACTGTGGAGCACACGATAGAATGAATAGATAACCATAAATATATATATATATATATATTATATATTTTTATGAAAACCCTGCACAGTATGCAGAAAAAAGCCACATATATTCAAGTGCCGAATGCAACTAGGTGCAGTGGTGATCTGGCGCAATAAAGTTCCGAATATGTAAAGTGTGTTAAGTATCATGTGCACCAAAGTGCGAACTTGACATGCGATTATATATATATATATTCAGAAAAGAAATATACATGAATGAAAAATAGAAATATTTCTAAAAAGTAAATAAACTTTTAGAAAAAAAAACTAACTTTTTTGAAAAACATATAAAATAAGCTTGAGAAAACGTGTGTGGTCAGTTGCGTTACTTCTCAATATTCTTCAAATCCAGTGAAATATAGGTCTCAGGAAAATGTATTGAAAATATATAAGTAAATGTCAGTCTCGGGGGGGGAAATAAAGTTTAAAAGGGAGAATAAAACGTACAATAGGGCAAATGTTCAAATCAATGTAAATAAATTCAGGAGAGAGAAAGAAAACAAACTAAAAATGATTAAAAAATGTCCATAAACATACGTAGAAAATGGCCTGGAGAAACTATCAGGGTTATTCAAAGAGAATCGAAAAGTCACCACTCACTGCGCGTTCGGTTACTTTTCGTTCTCTTCAATTCGGTGTGATTTGGTGATCCCATTTAGGCGACCCTGCGGTGTATTCAGTAAGCACCACAGGGCCGTCGTAGTGCAGGGAAAAGCTGCCGCAAACCCGACTAAAACTCACCGCAAAACCCGGCGAACACACACCGAAACCCGCAAAAACATCTGGATTAACCTCGCCGAACACGCCGGAGAAACCCGAGCAGGAGCCGATCACAGCGCAGAGCAGCTGCCGGAAAAACCCGACACCGCAGACGAATGGAGTGAAAAAAAACCAAACAATACGCTTGAATGTTTGAAAAGTGAAATGATGTTTGCAAAGAAACTACTGAACGAAAATGTCTGAAATTTACATATAAGATCCAATGAATGATAATGAAAAGGGCTGTCAAGGAAAAAAGAAAAAACGATAAAAAAAAAAACGGAAAAAAAATTTGCTAAAAAATCCCGAAAAATGCTTAAAAGATCCTAAAGAAATCTATAAATAAAGAAACTTTTTACTGCAGAATATTATAATAAACGGTTTATTAGATATTGCATTAAAACGGGAATATTTTTAACATTGAAGCCTATGGGATTCGCCTGAATAAACCTGTCGAATGAAACCACCGAATGGCAGGGCAATTCTCCAACTTTTCACTGCTGTTTTTTGTTCTCTGAATAGCCGAAGCATTGCTTCTCTATGCGGATTTCACTGCCCTAGAACAGGCACCGTATTTGCAGGCAATTCGCCAACATTTGGCGAACTGCCTGCTCTCTGGATAGCCGATTCGGTTACATTTCGCCAGCAATTCGGAACTCCTTTAATAACCCTGGATGTATCAAACATATGGAAAATATGCAGAGTGTATAGTAAGCAGTAGTGGGTATCACACTCACGGATGGGAGAGCCTCCTGGTGGATCTATGCACTGTGTATTATGTCTGCTTCGAGGGAGTAACACCATCCAAGAAATATTCATGTCTCCTCAAGCGAAAAGGAACAGAAATAGCCTCATGGTGTAGTACGTCCTTATAGTATAGGGCAGCAGCATAAACAGGGATAGTATTGTGACGGATCGGCCGCCACAGGACTTACTTAGTTTAATTTCATTCTTATTTTGTTATATTTAGTTTACCCTTTATTTATATTAACAAATTCCCCTGTCAGATTTAGTGTAAAACTGTTCCTAAAATTCTATTTAATCATGTTTTTCCCCTGCACCAATTCTGCTAGTAACCATGGAGTACATGCTTGCTACAATGTATCAGTCACTGAAACAGCCCAGCTGCAATTTGTCTGTATATCTCCTGTGCTGAATAATAACTCTTTCTCCTTTGTGTCCAGCTTGTACCAGTGCCAATTGTACAAACAAAATATGTTACTAGTGTTCCTACAAAGTGTACCCCGGCTTGCCTCATATTGTGTAAGGCAGGAGGCTCCCCAGGAGATCGCAAATTACCGCTGGCAAGCTGCCAAAACCCTACTCCTGTTCAACTGCCTGCCCTGGAGCCCCTTTGCCCCCACCAGGGTGCTTTTTGGACATTAGATCCCCAGGGAAAGTTGCCTGGTGTAGGCTGAGTTTGAAGATGAAGCACCATCGGGACCCTCTCCAGTCGATGGTCCCAAAAACAGAGCGGCTACGGCTATGGAGTTCTAAGGCGAATACACCTCACCCGCTGCTGGGCAGTTTGTAATCGCTGCCGCTCGGTCCCCTTTTCCTGGATCAGGGCGCTCTTTTGGCAAGAGTAACCAGGGGACCTGAGCTAGCCAGCAGAGCCCAGAAAGTGTTGCTGCTCCAGCGGAATTAACCTCTACAGACCCGCAATGCTAAGAAGAACCCATGTTAAATATACAAAAGGGTTATGGCTGGAGGCTGTGCTAAAACTGGTGCTGGGATGTCTGGAGGGGCCGGGTAAAGAACAATGGCCAGCCGAGTTATCAAGATCTTGTAAATGTACTGTATATAAACACTGTATGTTCCCATACTGAATATACTCTGATTTTCCTTTAACCTACACTTTTGTCTCAACTAGTGATTGGGGAGGGATACAGGGCTATTCTTACAGAGCCTCGGTATTCTGGGATCCAGGCAGAGACAAGCAGTGGATTGATGCCCTCTTAATAGCGGCATTACAGGCTCCATTCAGCAGATTGACTTATTCTGAGCAGCCGCCTTCACTGCATCCAAAGCAGACACCTCGGCTGGCACTGGGAGGCAGTGCTCCAAGGCAAGGACGGAGTTAATGGCGAATCTACTCGTGCTGAGTAGCGGATTTCTTCACAAGTATATTGTAAGGCTCTAGTATATTTCGCCTTTGACAACCATAGAGGTGCTGTCACTCCCTTCTTTATTCACCTTGATGGTCCCAAAACTGGGTCAGGTGCAGGGTATATTGGAGCCACAGAATGGATATGGCGTATACAGTCAGGTCCAGAAATATTGGGACATCGACACAATTCTAACATCTTTTGCATAATACACCACCACAATGGAGTTGGAATGAAACAAACACAATGTGCTTTAACTGCAGACTGTCAGCTTTAATTTGAGTGTATGTACATCCAACTCAGGTGAACGGTGTAGGACTTACAGCAGTTTGCAGATGTGCCTCCCACTTGTTAAGGGACCAAAGGTAATGGGACAATTGGCTTCTCAGCTGTTCCATGGCCAAGTGTGTGATATTCCCTCATTACCCCAATTACAATGTGCAGATAAAAGGCCCAGAGTTCATTTCAAGTGGGCTATTTGCATTTTGAATCTGTTGCTGTCAACTCTCAAGATGAGATCCAAAGAGCTGTCACTATCAGTGAAGCAAGCCATCATTAGGCTGAAGAAACAAAACAAGCCCATCAGAGAGATAGCAAGAACATTAGGTGTGGCCAAAACAACTGTTTGGAACATTCTCAAATAGAAGGAACGCACCAGTGAGCTCAGCAACACCAAAAGACCCAGGAGACCACGGAAAACAACTGTGGTGGATGACCAAAGAATTCTTTCCCTGGTGAAGAAAACGCCCTTCACAACAGTTGGCCAGATCAAGAACACTCTCCAGGAGGTAGGTGTATGTGTGTCAAAGTCAACAATCAAGAGAAGACTTCACCAGAGTGAATACAGAGGTTTCACCACAAAATGTAAACCATTGGTGAGCCTCAAAAACAGGAAGGCCAGATTAGAGTTTGCCAAACAACACCTAACAAAGCCTTCACAGTTCTGGAACAAGATCCTATGGACAGATGAGACCAAGATCAACTTGTACCAGAGTGATGGGAAGAAAAGAGTATGGAGAAGGAAAGGAACTGCTCATGATCCTGAGCATACCACCTCATCAGTGAAGCATGGCGGTGGTAGTGTCATGGCGTGGGCATGTATGGCTGCCAAAGGAACTTGTTCTCTTGTATGTATTGATGATGTGACTGCTGACAAAAGCAGCAGGATAAATTCTGAAGTGTTTCGGGCAATATTATCTGCTCACATTCAGCCAAATGCTGCAGAACTCATTGGACGGCGCTTCACAGTGCAGGTGGACAATGACCCAAAGCATACTGCAAAAGCAACCAAAGAGTTTTTGAAGGTACAGAAGTGGAATGTTATGCAATGGCCAAGTCAATCACCTGACCTGAATCCCACTGAGCATGCATTTCACTTGCTGAAGACAAAACTGAAGGGAAAATGCCCCAAGAACAAGCAGGAACTGAAGACAATTGCAGTAGAGGCCTGGCAGAGCATCACCAGGGATGAAACCCAGCGTCTGGTGATGTCTATGCGTTCCAGACTTCAGGCTGTGATTGACTGCAAAGGATTTGCAACCAAGTATTAAGAAGGGAAAGTTTGATTTATGATTATTATTCTGTCCCATTACCTTCGGTCCCTTAACAAGTGGGAGGCACATCTGCAAACTGCTGTAAGTCCTACACCGTTCACCTGAGTTGGATGTACAAACCCTCAAATTAAAGCTGACAGTCTGCAGTTAAAGCACATTGTGTTTGTTTCATTCCAACTCCATGTGGTGTATAGAGCCAAAGATGTTAGTATTGTGTCGATGTCCCAATATTTCTGGACCTGACGTATATTTGCCAAATCATTTAAGGACATAAATAAGTGGCGTAAAATTTCATTAGCTTGCCTTTTTAAAGTAAACCTGTATTTGACAGGTTAATTTCTCTGGCCATTAAACATCAGGGGATGGTTTCCACATTAGTCATAAAGATCAATGTGATATCTCATCTCTTGATAATATATTGTAGACTGCACTTACCAGTTCCAGTGTTGGGTGCTACTATGCTTGACCTCTGTGGGTGTCGTTTACTGAGGGTCATTGTGCAGCACTGTATGATTGGCCCTCAGCAGTTACATCAACCCTGTCACTGGCGTGCCATGCAAATGTGTTTGAGGAGTGAGCAGAGGGCTGTCCTGTAGGATGGCTCTTCCACTCACAGCTGTCCCACCTATAGCATGCTACCAGATGTGAGTGCCAGTGAAACCTTGAGAAGTAATAACTTGAATTCCTCTTATTCTCTTATTTTTTGCTGCTATCGAAGTAGGAAAGGAACGAATAGCATAATACTCGCCTCTGTGTATTTACTATAATTATGATTCCCCGTCATACCAATAGGGGAATCTGGGAGTTCCTCTATATATGTTAGTAAAAGATTCTAATATACATATTGTGACGAATGCCGCTACTCGGAGGGAGTAGATCCGCCGTAGGCACCGGGGTTGTTCTGCAGTGAGCAGCGGTAGCGAGCCTGCGTCAGGTCCCTTGCTGGAATCTAGCGAGTCAGCCGCAGGAAATACCTAGCAGATAGTCCCTCTTCCCAAATACTCGTCGAGACATAGTACAGGTTAAGCAGATTGGTTTATTTAGAACAGCACAGACACGATACATTTATACGGCACAGTCCCATTGTTCTCTCCTATGCTCGCCCTCAGACATCCCGGCGCCAATTTTGCCACTGCCTCTAGCCCGAGCCCTTTTCGTATCCTTAACATGGGCTGCCCCAGCCTCCAGCTCCTGGCACCACACTGTCTGGCCCGCCATGGGCTGTTCCTTGCCCGGGAAATTCCACCCCCCCTGGAGTGCGAGCGCTGATTCTGGCGCTGGATCTCCTCTGTGGCTGGGAAGCCCGACCTGGATTTAGCGGCTGATTGAGGGGTGATCTTGGTGGCGCTCCCCTTTGGAACTCACCCCACAGTAGCACCATGTTCTCAGGGCCCTTCTGGCCAAAAAGCACTCTGGTGGCATGTACAGGGGCTGAGCGGTGCAGGGTGTAAGGAATGTCGGATTTGCTTGGTCTCGGCCGGTGGCAGCTGTATCAGGGTTGCGCTGGGCAGATAAACCACGATGGCTGGGCAAGGCAGAGGTGGCAAAGAACTCAATAAACATTAGGATCATACAAGCACAAATTGTACAAACAAATTATACACTTGGGTGAACGAAAACTGGGCAATTTGGGTGTTATTAAATTGTGAGGGATTGCAGGTGCGTTCGGTGAGGGGAAACACAATACACACAGGGACCATACAGACATAAATTGTATAAACGAAATTTAACCTTGAACCAACGAACCTTTAACTTTTTATGTGCTAATAAATTGAATGTGACGGCTGTTCTGTCACACATATATATATACAGAGTTCCCCTGTCAAATGAGCTTGGTTGTGTTGGACATAATAACAGGTGCACTTTAAGTTTCCTTTTCATAACACACAATGAGACAACACAGACACACCACTGCACAACAAGAACAAGAACTGACATATGGTGTCGTGCTGGAAAGCACTTAGTCACAGCAATCTTTATCGCGGAACCCCGTGCTTAGAGACTGAGGACTGTACTAAAACCTTGCTCCGCTGCTAATCCCCTCATGTAAGCTATTTCTCTGTTTATGCTTTAATGTTAAAAGTGGTGGTTTGTGACTTTTCCCTCCATCTGAACATAATCCAAATGCCATTAAGCTTGTCCCTCATGGCCCATGTGTTCCCTGATACTAGGAGAAGCCTAGTTTTGAAACCCCAGCCAATCACCATCCAGAGAGCTAGACGGGTCAACCAATCCCATTCAAGGCCTGCACAGCATTCACTTTAATGGAAACATCTACAGAAACTTTAAACCCCGGTGCTATGAAACCTATTGCCCCAGCAAAGTGCTCTTTTGGAGTTAGGGTCCCACTCATGGGAGCTGCAGTTGGGGTGATTTTGTGATTTTCAGGTGGGAGCTCCATCGGGAACCCACATTTCTAAGCCTTTCTTGGCCCCATTAGCTCACACAGCAGCAGCCATGTGGCATCACCTGATCATCTTCCACACGCTGCCGCTCTTGCCACTGCCTGCAGATCTAAGTGCTTTTTGGACTGTGACACCAAAGGGGTTCGAGCTATGAAATGATACCCCCGGATTGCTGCTGCTCCCTTGAAATCCCCCCAAACAAGGACCCTTGCTCTGTATGACTGCAGCTACAGTTATTTATAGGCATCACTAAGCTACGTAGCGCTGTACAATGGGAGAGACAGAATAACCAATATACATACAAGTTAAACACATAGAACAGTATCAAAGAGGCCCCTGCTCAAGAGCTTACAATCTGCGAAGTGGACCTGATGGAGAGCATGGAAAACTGTGGTGCCAGGATGTCTGGGTGGGCTGGGATGTTAACTGTTGTTATCTGATTCTGTACCAAATAAAAAGAGGCCAGCAGAAATGGCCAGTGAGTCTGCTTAACCCAATATGACCGGGGTTGTCTGCTTTAGGCTAGGGTCAGACGATTGCATTTTTCGCGTCGTCCGTGAAAAAGTGCATTCGAACGAATGGACGTATTTTTTCACGGAATACGCGATAGCGGTCATACGATGCGCATTTTCGTCCGTGATTTTGTACGGATCATCAATAAAACACTTTTTGTGTCTGGACGTTATGTTGGCCGGACATTAGCAGCGTCTGACGTCTCCCAATCACGCAAACACGCCGCTATGCTGCCGCAGCGCACTCTGTACGTCAGTAGTAGCGGTTTGACGTTCTAGAAAAAATGCGTTCGTTTGCCACTTGCGTTGCGCGGACGGACTTTCGTGCGGCCGTTCTTCGTATGTTACCTGGCATTGGACGTCATTTGCTGCTAGCACGGCCGTGATTTCGTGCGGTTAAACCCACGTTAAAAATGCTTTCGTCTGACCTTAGCCTTATTGGAAGAAATTAAGAACTGACATTGATTCAGCGCTGCTTGCTGAGGGGAGAATCCGCGAACTGGCGGAAGAAAACAAACCCACGGCGCCCGAAGGAAAATATTTGACCTGGGCTCTTGTTACAATCTTGATAAAGCATTCTGTTTAAAGTATTAATTATATGTAATGTAAACCGTGTTTTCTACACCCTTAACGTAAACAAGACGGCTTCTTTTGAATTTAATTGCTTTATGTTAATTTACCAATTCGCCCACTTGGAAGATATTGTTAAGACTGGCAACATAAACACAATTTATTAAAAGTAAACCTCTCACCAAAGAGTCTGTAAACTAAGATAAGTGATTTTAGGAATGATTTATTATATAACAAAATACATATCTATTGTTCTAAATTACATTTTCTATTGACGCAAATGGCTTAGATTAGATAATTCATGAATATTTCATGAATATTTGTAATTATTTTATGTTGACAAATGTATTTGATATTGATGGGGGCTAGGTTGTTGTCATAAACTGCAACAAAGCTATTATTATTTATCATGGGAGCAGACTAAAGGGGTTATTCAAAGACCACCGAATTGGCCACCGAATTTCACAAAGCGGTGAATTTCCCCGTACGGTGCAATTTTGTGGCCATTCATCTATTCAAAAAGCTGGCGATTCGTCAAATATTAGCGAATTGCCAGCGAAATACGATGCAATTCGGGCAGCAGTGAAATTCCCCATACAGAAGTAATGGTTAATCTATTCAGAGAACAGCAGGAGAAAGTTGGCAATACACCGATTTTAAGTGGTTTCATTCGACAGGTTTAAGCATACCATAGCTTTCAATGTAAAAAAAAACAAACATTTTTATTAAATATTTAGGGCACTATTACACTCTTTGCGCACAATTTTGCGCGTGCGCAAAAATACATTAATGCGAGGGAAAAAACCCTTCGCGCTGAACGTCGTATTACGACGTTCGCGCAAAAAGATGCGCGTTGACATCTAACGTGAGTGACCCTGCGCGAGCGAAAGTTCGTGCGCATCCCATACTTAACATTGTGAGCACAAATGCGTTCATGCGCTGGTATGCGGATGGTATTACAATCAATGCGCAAATTTTAACGAACAACGTTTGCGCACATAATTTTAACGTCTTTTAAAAGCTGGTGGTAAGTAACCGCAAATCTGAATGTCCTGGCCGAACCCAAATACACCAGCCCAAAAAAAAAAAATACAGCACAGTATAGTTACACATTCTACACATACCCAAACAATAAAATTGAGAGGTTGTGTGTGTTTTTATTATTGCTGCAGCATATATGCTCAGATTGACTTTGACAGGCACAAAAACTTAACGGGAGACAATTGTGGCGCTTAATTCTGATTGGATGAATCGCGTGAAAAAACAGTGTCCGATTTCTGCGCACAACTGTAATGCGCGAGCGTTTTCACGCTTATTTTTTAAACGCGATATTTTTGGTTGGATGAAAAAATGTGCTCGGATCTTAATACCATTGTTAATTTACGCGCGTTATAGTTTAATGCTGCGCCCAAAAAAAATTGCGCTGCGCGACCTTTTTTGCTCAAGGAATGGAATAGAGCCCTTAGGCTAGGGTTAGACGAACGCATTTTTCGCATCGTCCGTAAAAAAGTGGGTCCGAACGCATGGACGTACTTTTTCACAGAATACGCAATAGCGGTCATACGATGCGCTATTACGGATCCAAACCAGGAAACTTTGGGTGTCTGGACATTATGTTAGCCGGACATGAGCAGCGTCTGACGTCTCCTAATCACGCACACACGCCGCTATGTGGACGCAGCGCACTCTGTACGACAGTACTAGCGGTTCGACGTTCTTGCAAAAATGCGTTCGTTTGCCGATTGCGTTGCGCGGCCGAACTTTCGTGCAGCTGTACTTAGTGTGTGGGCCTGCGTTGGACGTCATTTGCTGCTACCACGACCGTAATAAAGTGCGACTAAACGCACGTATGCACTGCATTCGTCTGACCCCAGCCTAATTCTTTTCATTTGCAGCAAAAAGTCTCTTTATTTTTTTAGAATTTTTTCGGCTTTTTGGCAAAAGTTTTGATACCTATTTTTGTTAAATGTTGTTACTTTTTAGTTCTGTAGCAGACCTTTATATTGTTATTTATAGGACCTTATATATACTTGAAAACGAGAGAAATCTCAATGTATCCTTCCTGGTAAAATACTTTATAAATAAATAAATAAATATTATTTCAAGGCATTTTCATGCACTAGATTTTTTATTAAATACCTTTTAAAAGTTCCTTTTTTTTTACCGCTGTTCAGGGGGTGGTCGGCTTTATTCAGAGGCATTTGGCAGTCTGTTCGGCGGATCGTCGGATTCATTCTGTGGTTTATCAGATCGATTCAGTGGTTTTTTTTTGGTGGATTGAGGATGTGTTCAGTGTTTTTTCGATCGATTCAGCAGTTTATTGGATGAGTTCAGTAGGTCGATACTCCGCACTTCGGGGACCCTGCGGTGAATGCTGAATTCACCGCAGGGTCGGCAAATTGAACTCGTGGAAGTGCACCGAGCGAGAGAGCACCGGAATGCTGGTGACATTTTGGTGCTCTCTGCAGAGCCCCTTTAAAGAGAATTGAGAAAAAAAGGTTGACATCAAACTGCATTTTTTCATTATTTTGGCATACCAACCGTCCATACTGGAATGCCATTCATTTTAATATTTTCAGAGGAAAATCCTTAATCCAGCAAAATGTACAGTACTCTCACCACCCAGAAAGAATTTATTACAAACAAAAGCACCATCATGGCTGCAGAATATACTCATTTATACAGGTACACACACTCCCCCTAGTGGATACTGAGTGAAAGACAGGGATTGTGCTGGAGACGGGGATAAAAACCAATATTCTTCGAGGCTGGTTATTGATGTGAACCAAACCAGGGCCCTTATTCCAAAGGGAAATATTGACACAAGCCCGAAAACCCTTACCAGCTCCTTGTTACTGGCTCTACTACAACTGAGTCGCTGCGTTAAACTCAAGTTGAAATAGTGGGGGGTTGCTACACAGTACCGGCACTGCCGACGTGTGCCAATGCTGGTATCAGCTCCTGGTGCCAATAAGACTCCAGAGGCAATCAACCACCCAACCAACTTTTTGAATATAGTAAAAACATGATTGGATATTAACCTTTTCACTACCAAGTCGTTTGTCAAGCAAACGGTTGTATTCAGATTTTAAGAATCCCTTAAATTACACTTACACACACCTTACAACAACTAAACACACACATATATCCCCCCGGAATTAACAAACCCTGCGTGCAGGAGAATTAATTTAGAGCTAAGCGAAATCGCTCACAGGCAGAGGGCTCCCTCTGCTGGTGAAACCTCTCCACTGTACTGTATCTCCTGGACAGTGATAGCAGGCCAGGCATTGATAGCATATTGACTGACAGTGCTCTGTAAGCAAACCCCTCCCTTTAGCAAAACTGCAGAAACTCCCACCCTTTCTCCGAACAAGGACTGTCAGGGGCAGAAACCTGAGTCTGGCTGCAGTATGCTGCTGAATAAATAGAATTAACTCCTTGTGAGCAGAGAATAAGTAAAACTTCTCAGCTATTCAAACAGTTCTTTTGGGGGAAAGTGTTTTACCAGGAAGGATACATTGAGATTTCACTCATTTTCAAGTATGTCTTGGGTGGCGAGTGTGTACTGTTAGGTATCTTGTCCAAGGACACTTACTGGAGTGGTGCTCTTGCTGGGATCAAACCCATGTTTTCACAGGCTCTCTCCATGCAGAGCGGTGATGTTACCTCCACTCCACCCAGCCGGTACATTTATCAGCTTAGCTTTATTAGGGCTTACTTTAAAACCACTGGCAGACATGTCTAATCATCCTACAATCTACCTGTGTGATGCATGGTTTTTACACATTCCACAAGATCACCCGAATCAGGCCATCTGTCACATGGTGCTCATGATGAGTGTTGTATGGAGTGCTTAAAAATCATAATTTTCCCATGCAGACACAGGGACATGACTGCTAAGTGCTTGTGACTGTTGATGGCAAAGCTGATTTAAATGTGTGAAAGAAAGGCCAAAATGCCCAGTTTGAGTTTGAGTTTTTCACCTGCTTTAATTTGGATGATTTGTATTTATATGTGTTATATACTGTATATTTCTATATGATATTATTCTGCACGCTGTTTATTGAATGAACATTTTCAATGCTGCTTTAGTTATAATATTAGTGAGTAGTCAGAGCCGGATTTCCCATAAGGCAGAGAAGGTAAATGGATACAGGTGTCAGGCCACTAGAGGACTTCACCTCTATAGAAGAGATGAGGAAACTCCACATCATACTGGGAGAAGAGGAGCCGGCGGTGAAAATATCTGCCCAATACGTCACAGAATGTCACAGACTGAGAGGAACATAAGAGATCCCGGACTTATAAATCCCCAACACGGACTCGCCCCCCATCCCATTCCACATTATCCCTTACCCCTGATAATGTCCATGGACTTACCCATTCCCCCCCATATATATGTTCCACTACCCCCCCCCCCTCTGCCCCATATGCTTTGGCAATGCTAAAATGTATTTGGTCCTGACAATAAAGCTTATTTTGATTTGATTTGATTTGTACACATTTATACTTCTCACTATTTCCCTTCGAGTCCAGGTGGGTCAAAAGACTGAAATGTGTTGGAGTTCGCTATGGGGGTTATTCTCTCTTTCGTTCCCTGCACTTCCCTGCACTTCAGGGAATCAAATTTCCCCACCCTGCGGTGTATTCAGCATTCACTACAGGGTCACCGGAGTGCAGGGAAAACCCGCCTCAAACCCGTCGCAAACCAGCCGAACACCCACCGAAATTCCACCGAAAACCCTCCGGAAGCGCCGCAAAAAACATGCCGAACATGTTGGCAAAAGCCACCGATCTCAGCGCAGACCAGCCACCAGAAAAAGCTCAAGCTGACGAACGTGGTAAAAAAACAAAAAAAATCAATATGATTGAAAGTATGAAAATTGAAACGCTGTTTGCAAAAGAAAACACTGAATGAAAATGCCTGGAATTTACATGCAAGATCCTATGAATGATAATAAAAAGGTCTGTTACAGAAAAAAGAAAAACGGAAAAAAATTGCCTAAAAGATCCTAAAAATCAATAAATAAAAAGACTTTTTACTGCAGATTAAAATAATAAACGGTTTATTAGATATTGAATTAAAACAGGAATATTTTTAACATTGAAGCCTATGGGATTCACCTGAATAAACCTGCCGAATGAAACCACTGAACAGCAGGGCATTTCGGCAACTTTTCACTGCTGTTCGATGTTCTCTGAATAGATTGTAGCGCTCACTCCCGGAGGAGCCGCTGAAAATGAACCACGGGTCAGTCTCCCCGCACTAGGGAATAAATATACTCCAACACAGTTGTGAGTTTTTATCATTTAAATAGTTTACTAAAATCTTGAGCAGATGTTGAAGCACGGTATTCACAAGTATTATTACAGTATTTTCGTATCACGATAAAACGCGCAGCGGAAAAAAAACGAAACACGAGGCTTCGTATTTCGGAAAATAAAATATTCGCGACCGAACATAAAAGAATGCAATTTCTCGATAGTTCAGAAAAAGGGGACACGTAGCGAAACCCAAAACATACAATCCCTTCGTATTGCGGTAAACGCGCAGCGGAAAAGAGAAAAATATAGTTCGGAACGTAACTTTATCTTTAACCCCTTGTTCCGATTCGTAACAGAATGAGCCCTGCACAGGTTAAGTCCCGGAATGTAAAAAGGTGTATATGTATGTATGTGGTACCCGGGTACTGTTCAACTGGCCAGTGAATTTACATGAAGGAAAGTCTTCGACTAGTCAGTTGGGGCCCTGTGGACTTTAAAGAGAAAACAGCAGCTTGACCTTTAATCACAAACAGCCTTGGAGGCCTCTCACCCATCCGACGCAGGCTTTAGGCTCCGCTGACCCAGGACGTCTCTCCTCCGGATTTTGACTGGGGATGCTAGCGGCCGGATCCGTTGTCTGACTTCATACAGCTTGTCCAGCTCACCGCCTGCTCTCCGTTCGATTCCGCCGGTCTGCAGCAATGTCTGAGCTCTGGCAAGTCTCCTTCTCCTCAGGTTGAGTGACCCAGACAGGAATAACAGGTCTCCCTCGGGCTTTGGCCTAGGTTCTCTCACGATCTCCTCAGTGCGTCTGCTTTCTCCTGTTCCCTGGCGCGCTCTGGAACTTTCTCCACGAGGCAGAGGATGTATGTGTCCAGTCCCCACCCACTTCCTGTCTTCTTGCAAACCATGCCGGGCATTGTAGTCCCAATGTCCAGTATCTCTGATCGCGATAGTCTCCATCTTGTGGCCAAAAATAGGTACTGCCACAGCAAGATTTTTAACACAGCGCTACAAGATTAACCATTGCTTCTCTATGGGGGATTTCACTGTCGTCGAACAGGCACTGTACTTGCTGGCAGTTCGCCAAAATTTGGCGAACTGCCTGCTCTCTGAATAGCTGAATGGTCCCGAAATGTCACCGTACATGAAAATTCCCTGTTGGGTGACATTTCGGGGCCAGATCGGCTCTCTCTGAATAACCCCTTATTTGTCCGATGATATTGAAGATATTTATTATTATTTACCCCTCACAACAAGCTCTTCAATGTATCAATTTAACTGTATCCTCAATCCATCCAACGTTACGAAGGGTATATCCAAGCCATTAGCTGCTACACCTTTGAAAGTATTATTTTAGGGTAGTGTTTCCCTTTAAAATGTGTCCACACCAGTGTAATCTGGATGCAAGAAGAAGACGACTTGACGAAATTACAGCAAAGCTCCAGGAAGATCTATTGTATAAATAAGTGTACATGTGTGTCTGCCCCAAAAGCAATTGAGCTTAAGTCAAATAACACTGATTCTGGTGGATATGAAATCACAAATGACACAGACTGTGATAGAAAGGTTTTTACCGATGAGGGTATCACATATTTTCTAGTTTCAAGGCAATCATCAAGTTGCAAATAAAAAAAAATTAAAAGCTGTCAGATGTGATCTGGCAATGCTTGTTCAATAACATCACGGGAAATTCCAGAGATCTTTAAATTGAGGTAGCATAAACAATACTACAGGTTAAGAGTGAGGCATGATTTGCAGAGAATGGAAAATCACAAGTGGTACCTTGTGTGCTGGTACATAGCAGCTAAGCATTAGTTCTATTACATGTAACCTTTCTCTGAGTGAGATAGAACAAAAACAACAAAAATAGTCACAGGTACACAATAAGATGGACGAAAAAACTTTATTTAATGCCTATTGGCAAGCACAGAACTGATCATAGGTAAAAAAAACGTGTGAAATGAAGGCGGCCGTTGTATTCAGGCTTTGTTCATATAAGCAAAAATTGCCACATTGGAAAATCACCACACAAGTGTAGTGTTATGCAACATAATTATAAGAAAGAGAGAATAGGATTTTAATTAGCAGTCACAGGAAAATCAGGGGTTAACCCTAAGCGATGTAGATGCACTGGTTCACCTGGCAGCAGGTGGGCTACTGAGAAGCCTTTGTTCATAGCAGAGAGCTCAGTGCTGAAAGGAGGATCCAGGCGGCAGGGGTTCGGGCCTCCACCTTAAGAGAGCCCAAGGCGGTATCCCTTGAGCCTGGTATTGAGAGGCTCTATAATTGGTGAGTGTGATCAATTTTAATTTAATTTTTCCACATATACGCACAGAGTTACGCTATGGGAGTGTCGTCTCCCGACTCTCTCTGCTTTACCTAGCAACCACCATAGACGAAAGGAGGGACGTGCCACCCTATATCTGGCCGCAAGCTATTTTCCTTGAGCCTGGATTTCCCTTAGGCTCCTATAAATGTGAGTGGTACATACATTGACTTTATTGAATTGCTCCATTCCAGTACGACCATCTGCACTATTATTGCCTTTATGTTTTATTTCTCTCTGAGGGATATCTTTAAAGAGAAGATCTGATACTCACACCACAGAGAAGATTGATACACTTGTCTTCAATCAACAACACTCCTTTGAGTATTGAACTGCTGCACTTTTTGAGCACTCATTGCACTAATTGACTTATCTCCATATATACTTTTTGCACATTTTACTCTTTTTCCTATGCATCTTTAATATTTCTATTTGGTATTTTAAAGGGCAATTTTATTCACTTATATTTTACATTTTATCCAATATTAACCAGTTGTCTATTAATCAGCTGTTCACTATTTTATACACTATTTTATGCGCCGTATGGTCCTTTTTCATCTCTTGGGCTACTGTTTCTGCCTGAGAACAAGTGAAGAGAAATTGCATAATAGATCAAACGTAACTTTTATTTATGGCTCGATAGAAATTAAAATTTAGGACTGGTCATGATCATGATCCACAGACAACATGGCTAAAAACATGCCACTGTATAAACTCCAACAAATAGTTTACTTGTGCAAAAACCTAATAATTCAATCACTGATTTGAATAATACCCAGATTGGTAATACCAACCAACTGCCCTTGAAAAGCCGACATCTCAGCCCTCATGGCAGCGTAGTGCGAGCACCAAACTGCACGCATCTCCCCGAGCATCTCCCTGAGCACGCGTTGAATCTCTTCCTTCGTGGAGGGTAGGAGGCTGTCGCCGTCTTCAGTCTCGGGTAAAACTGGGGGGTGGGGGGGTCTTCACAGCTCCATCAGGGTCACAGGCAGTCTCAGAGAGTCTGTGCACCACCACAAATCTCTGATCACCGAAGCCATCAGCCTTCTTCCCCGCCAGCCCCACTTTCCTATGCCAAAAAACAATATTGTGTGAGTCCCAGATACCAATTCGTAAAATACGGATCTCCATCCAAGACGGCGGCCCCCACCGGAGCTAGGCCGCACTTCGGCGCCGCAAGGCATCTCTATACACAGCCCCATCAGCATCTCTATACACAGCATCTCTATACACAGCCCAATCAGCATCTCTATACACAGCATCTCTATACACAGCCCAATCAGCATCTCTAAACACAGCCTTACAGCATCTCTATACACAACCTCACAGAATCTCTATACACAACCCCATCAGCATCTCTATACACAACCTCACAGCATCTCTATACACTGCCCCATCAGCATCTCTATACACAGCCTCACAGCATCTCTATACACAACCTCACAGCATGTTTATACACAGCCTCACAGCATCTCTATACACAACCCCACCAGCATCTCTATACACAGCCTCACAGCATCTCTATACACAACCCCACCAGCATCTCTATACACAGCCTCACAGCATCTCTATACACAACCTCACAGCATCTCTGTGAACCCTCAAATGAACCCCCTGTCTCCACCAGGGGATTCCGGGCAGCTAGGGGTTCCCCGGCTATCTGACGTTATCACGCTATGCGTGAGGATGTCAGGCAGTGAGGGGGGACCCGAGGGTGGACCCACCATCCAAGATGGCGGCCCCCACCGGAGCTAGGCCGCACTTCGGCACCGCAAGGCATCTCTATACACAGCCCCATCAGCATCTCTATACACAGCATCTCTATACACAACCCCATCAGCATCTCTAAACACAGTCTCACAGCATCTCTATACACAGCCTCACAGCATCTCTATACACAGCCTCACAGCATCGCTATACACAACCTCACAGCATCTCTATACACAACCCCATCAGCATCTCTATACACAGCCTCACAGCATCTCTATACACAACCTCACAGCATCTCTATACACAGCCTCACAGCATCTCTATACATAACCCCATCAGCATCTCTATACACAACCTCACAGCATCTCTATACACAACCCCATCAGCATCTCTATACACAGCCTCACAGCATCTCTATACACAACCTCACAGCATCTCTGTGAACCCTCAAATGAACCCCCTATCTCCACCAGGAGATTCTGGGCAGCTAGAGGTTCCCCAGCTATCTGACATCATCACGCTATGCGTGAGGGCGTCGGGCAGTGAGGGGCGACCCGGGGGTGGAGCTGCGATCCAAGATGGCGGGCCCCCCGGTGCTAGGCCACACTTCGGCGCCGCAAGGCGCCGAAGTGTGACCCGGTGCCTAAGGGGTTAAAGCCAGGCACCGCTTAAAAGGGGAGACTCTCCCCTTTCTAAGCGGTGCCTGGCTTTTTTTTGTGGGACCTCCCGATCGGGAGGGAGAGGGATCCGAACGGATCCCCACCTCCCTTCCAGGCGATCTCCCGGGGGGTCGCCTGGAAATTACGTCATCGCGCATGGCGCGATGACGTCATTTACGTTGGGAGGAGCTTGACTTCAACGTATATCAAATATCTAGCATATATGCCCTCTTGGAGGGCACTCTAAAAATCGAATTTTGAGACCCATTGACTTGTATTGAGTTCGTGTTCGAGTTCGAATTCAAACTTTTGAAAAGTTTGAGTTCGAATGCGAACCGAACTCGGGGGTGTTCGGCTCATCCCTACTCCCAAACCACCTCTGTAGATTTTCCACCTAATTCATCCATATCTTGAGTGCAAATACCTAAACCCGTTTAGGGTATTACAGTCAAACAACAGTTACAATAATCAGTGTAAAATACATAAAAACTTATCATTGTACAATAACTTAAGAACCCACTCCTATCACCCTATCCATCAAATCTATTGTAGCCCAGGAACATGTATAGGAAGAAGGAAAATATTTAAACAAAAAATTATTGAATCCTCTCACCACAGTTTAGTCAAAATATTATTAATAATATCTAGATCTAAATTTAAACCCACATTTTTCCAAGTCCCCATCTCATAAATCCAATCACACTCCTTTTTAGCTAAAACCTTTATATGGTCTCCGCCCCTCCAGTTTGGAACTACTGATTCTATACCCAACCATTTTAATTCTTCTAATTTGAATAGCGGGCAATTATTACAATGATTAGGGACATTGTAATCAATCTTTTTTCTAATATTTTTAAAATGCTCTAAAATCTTAACTTTAACTTCCCTTTTAGTCCTGCCTACGTACTGAGCACAGCATGGGCAGTTGAGTAAATAAATCACCCCCTTACTCCTACAATTAATAAAATTCTTGATTGGGAATACTTCAACTGTTCTGGTGCACTTTCCCGATGCGACTTTTGAGGAGCCAAAGCGGCCTTTGGCCAATAAGGGTCCTCCTCCTCTGAGGAGCTCACCGCAGGGGTCAGGTACTTCAGGGAGGACTCAATGACACCGTCGCCAGTCGTCTCATATTGATTCTCTAATGTCCAGCTGCCAGGGGCCCTCCAGCAGTTGGGACTTCTTCCCCGTCTTTTCATCTATTATCAGTCAGGTAGAGAGGCAGCAAGAGCAGCTTGAAACGCTCCACGGCACGGGGTAGGCACTCTCAAGATGGCCGCCGGGCGTAGGCTGCAGAAATAGGCCGCACTCTGCAGATCCCCCCTAAAATTCAGCAAAAAAGGTTGTGGTGTAGGGGAGCAGAGTAGCCAGGGTCCCCCTCACCAAGAAAGTCACAGCAGGCAACAATGTCACAATAAATTGTAAATAAACTAAACACCTTTTTTAAAATAGCAGAGTTCTGGGTTGTTTATTTTTACCCATTCGGCGGATCATCAGCTGGCTTCGGAGGTGTTCAGTGGTCTGGTCGGCAGCGGCATTCAACGGGCTGATCAGTGGCGTTCGGCGGATCCCGTTTGGCACGCTTTGAGGACCCTGCGGTAAATACTGAATTCACTGCAGGGTCGGCGAACTGAAATCACCGAAGCACACCGAAGTGCGCTGAACGAGAGAGCGCTGAAATTTTGGTGCTCTTCGACTAACCCCTTTAATCCGCTGGAAAGAGTGCAGGGGGTCCTTTGGACCATTCTGTACCATTCTGTACTCCCCACCAAGTCAAGTGAGGTGTCACTGGAAAGGATAGAGTCTGGCCTTTTCGATGATAACAAATATGACCACGTAATGTGTAGAAATACAAAAGTGAAAAAACAAACAATTGCAAAACGTCTATTTTTTCTCTGTTCTAAGACAGTGGCATTATTCGCTAATAAGGCAAACCATGCCACTGCACTAATTCAACTTCTCATCTCCCACACTGTGAGCAAATTTAAAAGTGATGGCATAATGTGTTACTACACATTATCTCATCTAAATCATGGGGGGGGGGCACTAGGGGAGGTCTTGGCCCCGGGCGTCTCATGACTTTGCTATGCCTCTGGTCACTAGTGACTGATCTAATGACTAACAACTGGGAAACTAAAAAATCCTGGCTGCTGGTGATGCTGGGTGGGGGATAAACTGCTTCACTTCACTCAGTGATTTCACCAGATCAGGGGAACTGGGGTGCAGAAGGTGGAGCACTCATCACACCCTGGCCAATTTAAACCTATAAAGTTGTCAGGATGAATAGTACATCCCTTTAGACACCCGTCTGGCCACCTCACTGAGCGCAGTAAGGCTCGTTCCTCCTATGGAGGATCGAGCTTTGCAGCCCAGACGAACGCGCGTCGTAGCGCTTTGACGAGGATGCTATCTAAACGGATTCAGCACGCCTGCTGTTGCACACGCAATTCATGCGCACGCTACAGCGTGTGGCCGACCCGTTGCAGCGTCACAACGCGTCACAACAGAGGCACGTCAGTAAAGAAGCACATAGTGCGCTCGTCTGACACCAGACTTAAATGACCACTTTATTTGAACACTGATGATCTTTGTACACTTTGGGCTCGATTTAATTCAAGCAACTGTCCTATCTTTTTCCTTTCCTGCTTCCCTATTAGGCTGGGTTCACACCTAAGCGTTTTACAGCGCGCTCCTGCGCGCTGTAAAACGCTTAAACATGAAATCCCATGATTGCCTATGTGGGCATGTCACACCTAAGCGTTTTAAAACGCGTTCCTGCCGACACAAAAAGAAGTCCGGGAGCTTCTTTTCGGCATATAGCCGCGCGTTCGCGGCCATATCATAGCGTAAAAAAAACGCGCGCATTGCGCGACGCTGCGCTACGCTGTGGTGTCAACCCAGCCTGAATGATTGAAGATCACAGAGTAGAGGTTGTGCCGCCCCACTACAGGCACATCACACAACACACAGTCAGTTTTTCACAGACTCTGACTCACGTACGTGCGTATTTTATTGGCTTTACTGAAATATCACAGATATATATATGGTGCGTGAACAATATTACACTATAAAAAAAAATTCTTGTTTGTTTTACCTTTAGACAGTCACTAAGACACCGAAGCCACGGATGGAAAGTTTTGAACTATAAGTACAGTATTCTTTGTATATTTCCTATTGTACTTTTTTCTTTTTGTTTGGCAGAAACAGCACTTAATTATTTTTCTAGTTTCAACATTGACAGTTGCTTTAGAACACCTACAGGAAAGAAGAATTCTATAGTTTCGTTTTTTTCCACAGTACATGCATTACCTCACTTTTACAGTTTCGCAGTACATTTTTAAATTTTTTTGAGACATGCTGGATCAGTTGTTATTTTCCACTTTCTTTTATTGCCTGCGGTATCTTAAATATAAATACAAATATATATGGAAACACTTATAGATCTTGTTAGGAGAATTTATTGCATTGATTCATAGATTGACAGGTTAATGTGGTAAAGGAATGTCACGGTGTCAATGTTTTCGTGACCGCAGAAACTTTCTCAAGCTTACTGAAACATCCGCATTCCTTTATCATTTTTTGTTTATGAATTGTTAAAATATTATGTCCTGAGTGGTCCAGTGAGTGCTGCTGTACTGATATAAATATATATATATGGTTATTCAATAAGAGCCAAACTTGTCGCCCAAATGCACCGTACAGTGAATATCACCGTACGATGCAATTTCGTGGCAGTTCAGCTATACAAAGAGCTGCCAATTCACCAAATACTGGCGAATTAACAGCGAAATACGGTGCAGTTTGCCGCAATCTGGTGATCACCTTCTGTGGCAGTGAAATTGTCCCATAAGGTAGTAATGGTTAATCTATTCAAAGAACGCCGACCTGCACTGAAATGTCAGTGAAATGCCCTGATTCTCATTGGTTCAGTTCATCATGTTTAAAAAGGCAAATCCCATAGGAGTCAATGTAAAAAATAGTATTGTTTATATTACTTTTTTTATTCAACCGTTTATTCTTTTCAGTTTCAGGAAATAGACTGTTTATTTGTTTATTTATTAGAATTGTTTGGGTATTTTGGGGGGATTTTAGGCAAAAGTTTTGATACCCTTTTTTTTATTCTGTAACTGACCTTGTTATTATTTTTTATAGGACCTTTTTTTTTATTATTTCCACACATTTTCATGCATTTTTATTGTTTTAAACACCTTTTAAAAAATAGCAGAATACTTTTTTTTACCTGCAGATCAGCTGTCTTCGGCGGCGTTCGGCAGGCTGATCGGGGGCGGTGGCGTTGATTGCGGCCTGATCGGAGGGTGGTGGCTCCATGTCCAGTGCACTTCCCACCTGTATACAGAATTCACATTCTTTATTATGTATCAATTAAAAAAGATCGACTTTTGAATATCCTTATGAAAGCCCCAATAGAAATCTGAAACGTTGATCTTTTTTAATTGGCACATAATAAAGATTTTTATTTTTAAGTATGAGACCTTAGACTGCTAGCTCTTTTTCTGTTCATATATATACAAAATGACGACACTGTAAATTGCAATGGAAAAAAACAACTGACCCAGCATGTTACAAAATTTTCAAAAATGTTTTGCTGTACTACAAAAGTAATGCTACAATGTAAAGCCGGGATCTGCTAAATTGGCCCTCGAGATAGAGGTGCAGTGTATGCTGGGTGCAAGTTAGTTCAAAGTACAAACTTGTTAGCTTAGCCACATGTCTTAAAGGGACACTACTACTTGCATAAGTGTAGCTAGATTACTTGTGCATTACAACTAAAACCACCTTATAAAACACATGCTGATTTGTTGAAGTAATTGCATGTAAAAAAGAAAAATAAAGTTATTTTTTTATCTCATGTTTCCATTTTCTGGATTTTCCCATGATGCAGCATTTACCAAAATCTGTGCAAATGTTTTACTTTACTGCTGTAGTTTATCTTCTACAGTATTAACAGTCAGTGAGGTGGAGTAGTGAATGTTTAGACGTCCACATGGGATGTGTGGCAGGTGGTCATATGTCACCTCAAGCACGTGGTACCCAAGCGTCCGGTGTCTTTCCCATGCTTGAGCCTCATCTGACATAGATTACAAATAGCAACGGTGGGGTCTGCAGAGTTCCTGGATGTGTGTTTTGAGACAACAGCGCTCTGCATCTGAGCAGCTCTGACATTTGATGCCTTGGACTGGCTAGTGCTACGGTTGGTCATAGAGGATGTTGTGCCTAGTGTTTGTTGTGCCTCCTCCTCACTTGACTCCTCTGTTCGATCAGGCACCCAGGTGGAGTCAGTGACCTCAGCATCATTGTCATCATCACCCCCTATCTCCTCGTCACTGAAGCCAACTTGGCAGTATGCTGCAGCTGCTGGGGCAACATGAGTGCCAGTTATTTGTGTGTCATCACTGGCACCCCCTTCCTCTAGGTTGATTATACTCCCTTCCTCAACCTCAGAGATTGAATCAGAGCACTGTACTTGCTGAGCATCCTCAAACAGCATGTCACTGTCATTGTAGTCAAACAATTCAGCTGACTCCTCCGTGTGTGATAGTGAGGCTACGGCAGGAGTAGCTGTGGACATGGAGGCTGCAGTGTCTTCATTTCTATACATGAAACATGGTGTCAGAAGTAACTAAAATCAGGACTGAGCCTCTTGTCTGGAGCACAGCAGCTTTGGGAAACTACACAGGTTTGTGAACTGTGGACTAAGACTGTTCCTTGTGGATTTTTTTTTTCTATTTGAGAGCTCAGAGGCTTCCTGGCAATATGGCTGCAATGAATTGCATACCTCCCCCAGAGGAGATGAGAATGAGTGGAGATTGGAGCAGCAACTGGGAATCTTTCAGAGCTGAATTTGAAGATTATTCCCTGGCTACAGGCTTGAATGAGAAATCTGCAGCAGTGCAGGCAGCAACTCTGAGGAGAGTGATGGGCAGTGAATGCAGGCATGTGTATAAACACAATGTGAATCTCACAGCGGAGCAGCAAGAAAATGTTACAGCAATTCTACAAGCACTGGAAGCTTATTTCAAACCTGCTAAAAACATAATTTACGAAAGGTATGTGTTTGGGTGCTGCAAACAAGAAGAGGGAGAATCTTTTGATAACTTTGTTACACGCCTGAGAGAAAAGGCAGCAACTTGTGAATATGGAGCTCTCAAAGATGAATTAATAAGAGACAAAATTGTTTTGGGCATAGCTAGTGAGAGCGCACGCAGGCGCCTCCTTAGAGAACATGACTTAACTCTAAACATAGCCATTGAAACGTGTCGTACAGCAGAGCTCACTGACAGACGTCTGAAAGTCATGGAACAGGACAGACAGAGGACCGACAGCATAAACATTGCAATGCAGCGTTATAACATAAGCAAACCGCAGCAACGCCGCCTGATTAGCGCAAACGCTGCCAACCTTACAGCATGCAAATACTGTGGGACTGTGCATCAAAGAATTAAAGAGCAGTGTCCAGCTTATGGGAAGTCTTGTAGGTCTTGTGGAAGAACAAACCATTTTGCTAATGTTTGTCTGTCAAGTAGACGACAGCCATCGATTGGAAAATTACACACCGTGGAGAACGCATCTGCATATGAGGAAGAGACAGTCTCCGCTGAAGTTCTATACAGCAGTGAAGTAATCGGCGCTGTGCAATCCAGAGGAAAGAAATGGTTCGTCACTTTACGTTTAAATAATAGACCCCAATCCTGTCAGCTCGATTCAGGAGCAACGTGTGATGTAATGTGTTTAAAAGACAAAATGATGTTAGCGCCAGACGCACATCTACTGCCAAGTGACACCAAACTAAAGCTATACTCTGGTGAGCTTATGAAATCTCTAGGACTCTTCAGGACTGAATGTGTCTTACGTGGACAGAGACACAAGCTAGAGTTTGAAATTGTGGAGGCCCGCCAAAAGCCACTGTTATCAGGCTCAACCTGTGAGCGTCTAGGGCTGATACATTTCTCCGTCCCTGCAGAGCTCAACGTGATAGACAATCAATCCAAAGGGCCCTTGACAAAACATCGGCTGTTACAAGAATTTAGTGATGTGTTTACTGGGCCAGTAGAATCCGTACCAGGGGAAGTTCATTTTGACCTTGATTTGAGTGTCCCTCCAGTCCAATGTGCACCACGCAATGTGCCAGTGGCGTTAAAACAGGCAGTCAAGGCGCAGCTTGACCAATATGAGGCCGATGGACACCTGGCTCCAGTGACTGACCCAACTGACTGGATAAGTAACATGGTTATTGTAAAGAAGCCTGATAAGCTAAGAATATGCATAGATCCCAAATTCTTGAATCTGGCACTGAGGCGATCTCACTACATCATGCCAACGCTCGAGGATGTTTTGTACAAGCTGCCTAAAGCACGTCTGTTCACGCTTGTTGATGCCCGGGATGCATTTTTACAGTGTAAACTGGATACTGCAAGTAGTTACATGACAACCTTCTGGACTCCTTGGGGCAGGAAAAGATGGCTCAAATTGCCTTTTGGAGTATCAGTTGCACCAGAGGTGTATCAACGTAAACAACATGAACTATTGACTGGACTCAGTGGTGTCGAACCAATAGCTGATGACATCCTTGTGGTTGGCTGTGGGGACACAGATGAGGAAGCAGAGCAAGATCATGATGGCAAACTGCTGGAACTGATGGATCGTTGTAGGCAGGTAAAATTAAGACTTGGCATAAAAAAGCTGCAATTCAAGGTCAAAGAGGTCCGCTTCCATGGACACATCCTATCCTGGGAGGGTTTGAAGGCTGACCCAGACAAACTCAGAGCCATACTGGATATGCCACAGCCGGAAAATGTGAAATCCCTGCAGCGCTTCATTGGGTTTGTTACCTACCTGGCAAAATTCCTACCTCACCTCTCAGAGGTCTGCGAGCCATTGAGAAGGCTTCTGGACAAGGATGCTGTTTGGCATTGGCTTCCTAAGCATGATAATGCAGTGCAGGACATCAAACGTTTGGTCACAGATACACCTGTCCTGAAGTACTATGACATTACTACTCCTGTAACTATTCAAAGTGATGCAAGCAAAACTGGACTTGGGTGTTGCCTATTGCAAGCTGGCCAGCCTATCGCTTTTGCTTCAAGAGCACTGACTCTTACTGAACAAAACTACGCTCAAATAGAAAAGGAATGTCTGAGTATAGTGTTTGCCTGCCAGCGCTTTCACCACTACCTCTATGGTCGCGACGAGATCACGGCGGAAACTGACCATAAGCCTTTGATTTCTATTTTCAAGAAACCTCTTTTGTGTGCGCCCAAACGCCTACAGAGCATGTTGCTCACACTACAAAACTATTGCCTAAATGTTGTCTACAAGCCTGGCCCGGAAATGTATATTAGTGACACTCTTAGCAGAGCTACAGCAGCTGGAGGTGCACCCGACTATGCACAACACACAGTTTGCAATGTTCAACAGGACCTGGATGTCCTGTCACAGATTAATCATTCAGACTATTTGAACGTCACGGACCAACGATTGCTTCAGATAAAACAGCACACTGAAACCGATGAGAGTTTGCAAGCTCTTAAATATGTTGTTCTGGATGGTTGGCCTGATTCCAAGGAGGAGGTGCCATTAACTGCAAGAGAATATTGGACCTTCAGAGATGAAATCGGCATTCAGGATGGCATACTATACAAGGGGCAGAGGGTCATCATTCCTAAATCTTTAAGATCAGAGATGCTGACACGTATTCACGCCAGTCACATTGGTGGAGAAGCATGCTATAGGCAAGCACGAGATACCCTATACTGGCCCAACATGCAGAATGAGATTAAAGACTTTGTTAGCCATTGCTCGGCATGCAATGAATATGCACAGGCACAACAGAAAGAACCCATGATGTCGCATGTGCTGCCCACCCGGCCGTGGCAAATTGTAAGCATGGATTTATTGAATTATGCTGGGCAAGATTTTCTGCTAATTGTTGATCACTATTCTGACTTTTGGGAGATTGAGCTACTTCCTGACCTGTCTGCTGATACTACAATCAGGCGTTGCAAAGTACAGTTTGCACGTTATGGCCAGCCGGATAGAGTTATCTCAGATAACGGACCTCAATTCGCATGTGAGCAATTCAGACGGTTCTCTGCAGATTGGGGATTTGAGCACGTCACCTCATCGCCTCGGCACCCGCAAGCGAATGGCAAAGCGGAATCGGCTGTCAAGATTGTGAAGAATATTTGTAAGAAGGCCAAGTATGATGGTACTGACCCGTGGAAAGCCGTTCTACATTGGAGGAACACCCCATCCGAAGGCATGGACAGTAGTCCTGCGCAACGCTTAATGTCAAGGAGACTGAAAACGTTGTTGCCTGTGGCCAACAAATTACTTGAACCTTGTGTGGTTACAGGTGTCCTAGAGAAACTGCGAAGGAGGAAACAGATTGCCAAACTGTCTTATGATGTGTCTGCTAAGGACTTACCTGAACTAAGCATTGGAGAGCCAATCCGTATGAAGCCGCTTCCTGGTGACAGGACTGGTCGCTGGAGACTGGGTTCCTGTGTTCAGCGTGTAGCCCCTCGCTCATATCTTGTGGATGTAGACGGCAGTCTCTACCGCCGCAATCGGGTGGCCTTGCGAAGAGCGGAGCGACTCCCCATACAAGCCTATGTGCCTCCTGCACGTGCTCCTCCCGAGGTACTCAATGCTCCTGGACCGCATCCGCAAAGCGGAGGGAATACTGCTGTCCTTTCAGAAGGATACATTGAGAATGACATAATACAGCCACATGTACCATCAAGTTTGTCTGTGACGAACACCCCAGCCAGGAGGGAGGGCGGCTCTGTATCAATGCCTACTGGAGCCGCACGACCTTCCCCAGGCAAAATCTCTGTGGCCTTGCGTAGCGGTCGAGTTTCAAGACCGCCAGATAGACTCAATCTGTAGTGTACCTACCAGTCACTCAGCATGCTATGTTTGTGACTGTTCTGGATCTGTTTTAGGTTAATTGTTTACTACGTTTGTATTGAATGTTAAAAAAGGGAGATGTTGTGTATTGATTATGCTTATACTTCCTGTTTCCTGTTCTGACCTCTGACCTGGAGGCAGTTCTATGATCCAACATGATTCCTCACACAAGCAGCTTGCAGTGTCTTCATTTCTATACATGAAACAGAGGCTGCATTAGATGCTTTGACAGCTGAGGTGGACTGTAAAGCACTACAAGCCTGGCTGGCAGAGGACTCGGAGGATGAGGATGGCCTGGTTAGCCAATCCACCAAATCCTCTGTATGTTGCTGCTGCTTAAGACGGCCAGCACCAGTTAAAAAGGACAAGCGTGCCCCTGCAGAGGATGCACCACGTCCACCACGACCAGAGGCACAGCCTCCCAACACAGAGGCTGCTTGCCCTCTTATCTGTATCTGGGAGCGTCTGCCTGTCCTTTTTGGTCTTTCTGACATGGTGAGTGATATATAGATTAAATATATACAGAACTCTGATTCAACTCAGGTATAAAGATTAAAGATTATGGTATATCTCAGTGAGACACCCTGATAGCTGGCAGCCAGTGACAAGACACAGATTACAAGTCTCAGAAACCTCCTATAAATCAGTGAGACCCCCTGATGGGTGGCAGTGACAAGACACAAATTACAATTCGCAGAAATATGCTACAAGTCAGTGAGACCCCCTGATAGGACCCCCTGATAGCTGGCAACAGTGACAAGACACAGATTACAATTCGCAGAAATCTTCTAGAAGTATGTGGGACCCCCTGATAGCTGGCAGTGAGAATACACAGATTACAAATCTCAGAAACCTTCTATAAATCAGTGAGACACCCTGATGGGTGGCAGTGACAAGACACAGATTACCTCAATTCCCAGATATTTTGGAGAAATTACTGACCCCCAAAATACTGCGTGGCACTGGCTGTGACAAGACACAGATCACCTCATTTCCCAAATATTTTGTAGAAATTACTGACCCCCAAAATACTGCATGGCAGTGACAAGACACAGATCACCTCAATACCCAGATATTTTGTAGAAATTACTGACCCCCAAAATACTGCGTGGCACTGGCTGTGACAAGACACAGATCACCTCAATTCCCAAATATTTTGTAGAAATTACTGACCCCCAAAATACTGCGTGGCAGTGACAAGACACAGATCACCTCAATTCCCAAATATTTTGTAGAAATTACAGATCCCCAAAATACTGCGTGGCACTGGCTGTGACAAGACACAGATCACCTCAATTCCCAGATATTTTGTAGAAATTACTGACCCTCAAAATACTTGCTGGCAGTGAGAACACACAGATTAGAACACTTCCCAGTTATTTTGTATAAATTACTGATCCCCAAAATACTGCGTGGCAGTGACAAGACACAGATCACCTCAATTCCCAGATATTTTGTAGAAATTACTGACCCCCAAAATACTGCGTGGCACTGGCTGTGACAAGACACAGATCACCTCATTTCCCAAATATTTTGTAGAAATTACTGACCCCCAAAATACTGCATGGCAGTGACAAGACACAGATCACCTCAATACCCAGATATTTTGTAGAAATTACTGACCCCCAAAATACTGCGTGGCACTGGCTGTGACAAGACACAGATCACCTCAATTCCCAAATATTTTGTAGAAATTACTGACCCCCAAAATACTGCGTGGCAGTGACAAGACACAGATCACCTCAATTCCCAAATATTTTGTAGAAATTACAGATCCCCAAAATACTGCGTGGCACTGGCTGTGACAAGACACAGATCACCTCAATTCCCAGATATTTTGTAGAAATTACTGACCCCCAAAATACTGCGTGGCAGTGACAAGACACAGATCACCTCAATTCCCAAATATTTTGTAGAAATTACTGACCCCCAAAATACTGCGTGGCACTGGCTGTGACAAGACACAGATCACCTCATTTCCCAAATATTTTGTAGAAATTACTGACCCCCAAAATACTGCATGGCAGTGACAAGACACAGATCACCTCAATACCCAGATATTTTGTAGAAATTACTGACCCCCAAAATACTGCGTGGCACTGGCTGTGACAAGACACAGATCACCTCAATTCCAAATATTTTGTAGAAATTACTGACCCCCAAAATACTGCGTGGCAGTGACAAGACACAGATCACCTCAATTCCAAATATTTTGTAGAAATTACAGATCCCCAAAATACTGCGTGGCACTGGCTGTGACAAGACACAGATCACCTCAATTCCCAATATTTTGTAGAAATTACTGACCCCCAAAATACTGCGTGGCAGTGACAAGACACAGATCACCTCAATTCCCAAATATTTTGTAGAAATTACTGACCCCCAAAATACTGCGTGGCACTGGCTGTGACAAGACACCCATCACCTCAATTCCCAAATATTTTGTAGCAATTACTCACCCCCAAAATACTTGCTGGCAGTGACAAGACAGATCACCTCAATTCCCAGATATTTTGTAGCAATTACTGACCCCCAAAATACTTGCTGGCAGTGAGAATACACAGATTAGAACAATTCCCAGATATGTTGTAGAAGTTACTGACCCCCAAAATACTAAGACACAGATCACCTCAATTCCCAGATATTTTGTAGAAATTACTGACCCCCAAAATATTGCGTGGCACTGGCTGTGACAAGACACAGATAACCTCAATTCCCAGATATTTTGTAGAAATTACTGACCCCCAAAATACTGCGTGGCACTGACTGTGACGAGACACAGATCACCTCAATTCCCAAATATTTTGTAGAAATTACTGACCCCCAAAATACTTGCTGGCAGTGACAAGACACAGATCACCTCAATTCCCAGATATTTTGTAGCAATTATTGACCCCCAAAATACTTGCTGGCAGTGAGAACACACAGATTAGAACAAATCCCAGATATTTTGTAGAAATTAGACCCCCCAGTAGCTGGTGGCAGACTGGCAGTGAGAACACACACACTAACACAACAACAATCTCCTCTCAAATGCATGCTGAAACGCTGTGTGAAACCTTATATAGTGTGCTGCGGGACTTAGCTCTGTGAGCCCATGATTGGGCAAAATTTGCCCAATCAGGACTCTGAGCCGTGATTGGCATAGTTTTGAACCTGTCTTGCACCTAAACTGTGGTCAGGTGCAAGGCTGTAGCCAATTACAAGCTTCGGGCCAGTAGGCGAACACGCGGCGAACAAGCGGAAATGTTCGTAGTTCGCGAACATGCGAACAGGCTTTGTTCGATGCAAACTCTGAACCGATCGAACCGAACAGCTCATCCCTAATGAAAACCATTTTGTCTGTCAAAATGCTGGACGTCAAAAATGCAGTCTGTCTGACTACATTCCATCACTCACACACAAAGCTATGCGGACGTTGTGGACGTAGCGTACTCTGTGTGTCAGTTCTAGCGGATTTATGTTCTTGGTTAACTTGCGTCCGTTTGCGCGTCCGTTATGCGGACGTACTTCGTGTGTGGGGCTCCAATGGTCATAATAATATGCTATAACGGATGTACAAATGTGCGGCAACACGGACATGATCAGTGCGCTCGTCTGACACGGGTCTTAGGCTGCCGGGGGGCTATTGTATTGTGTAGGCTACTGTTTTGTGGAATTTTGAGGATCTTTACCATGATGCAACATTTACCAAAATCTGTGAAAACATTTTACTTTACAGCTGTGGCTCATCTTGTACAGTATTTAACAGTATGTGGAGTGGCGGAGTGAATGTTTACATAAGGCTGCAGGGGGCTACTTTGATCTAGGCTATCCAAGATAAGAGATGGCAGCTAATGAGATAAGACAGGGACCTTAAATTTTTTTTAATCTACCCGTGGTGATGTCCTTTGAATATATCCCACACAATACAATGATGCGAGTCAGTGACTGACCCATAGACTCCATTCTATGGCCAAAGCTGCACGGTGAGGAGCAAGTGCTGTAAAGATACTGTGTTGGGGGGGCATTTTACAACACAAAAGATCACACAATGGATGCACCCAGTGACACATACAGAGTAAAATATTTTGTTAACTAAATATATAAGAGGAAAACAAAGCAATAGTAAGATATCAGCAACATAAAATCATTATGTAACTTATGTAAAAACATTAAGTTACTGCAAAGAAATTTCTTGTAAGTTGAGTGTCACAGTGTATTGTTAGATGCAGGGGCATACTGTGCCTTTTCACCACTGGGGTCAAAAAGGCCTGCACCATGAACATGTTGTGTGAACATAGAAACATAGAAAAATGTCGGCAGATAAGAACCTTTCGGCCCATCTAGTCTGCCCAATTACATGGATACTTTACCAGGATTTATCTTTTGTTTAGGATAGCCTTATGCCTATCCCATGCCTGCTTAACCACTTCGCTGTGGAGGACGCGCTCACCGCGTCCTGCCGCAGGAAGGGTTGGCTGCGGAGGACGCGCTGAGCGTGTCCTCCCGAAGCAGCCTGCGATCGGCCGGATTCCGGCCGATCGCTGTGCCCCCCGGTGCGGGCTGACATCTTGGATGTCAGCCCGTCAATCCGGGACCGCCGCGGGCACAATAGATGTCATCGCGGTGGCGCGATGACATCTATTTCAGGCGCCCCCCCGCGTGTGCGGAGGAGGCTCCTGAAAGGGAGGTCCTTTGGACCTCTCTCCCTCCCGATCGCGGGGGTCCTGAGCTTAATGCCAGGCACCGTTTGGAAGGGCACAGCCTGCCCTTCCAAACGGTGTTAGTCATTAACCCCTGGGGAGCCGGATCACGAATTGGCGCTGAAAAGCGCCGGTTCGTGATCCTTTCCCGGTGCTGGCCGACATCTTGGATGTCGGCCAATCCTCCGGGAACTCCCCCTGAGGACTGGCGTCATCGTGCATAGCACGATGACGCCAGTCCTGGAGTTAACCCCTAGCTGCCACCAATGGTGGAGATAGGGGGTTCATTGGAACCCCCTATCTCCCGATCCTTGGCAGCTAGGAGTTAAAGTTTGGTACTGTTGGATTGGCCAGAGCATGGCCGTTCCAACGATACCAAACACGACTGTGAAAAAAGTTTTTTTTAAAAATAAAAATTAAAAATAAAAAATATTTTAAAAAAAAATAAACAAGTTTTTTTTCTTTTTTTTGGTTTGTTAATGCAGCAATATTGTTCCCATTTCAATTATAATGTGAACAATGATGCTGCACTAACGATTTTTGTATGCGGTGCGTTTGTTAAAAATCGCGTAATTTTCCCCCAAAAAAAATGTAACGAGACCCCATTTATAATTTTTTTAACAAGTGCACCCCATACAAAATATAACCGCAATTGCTTGCATGTGAAAATGTGAAAAAAAAACACTTTACACGTTGTAAATTATTGAAAATTCATATTTTATTGCATTTTTTGTTATAATATACAGACAGGTCATGACGTATACATATAATAATGACATATTATGAATCTGCCGAGTCTGACGGAAAGAACGATATATAATATGTCTGGGTCATATACTAAAATAAGCCTTCAAAACACGTTTAAACATGATGAGCAAAACCGGTAAAAATGACCTCAGCACAGAGGCGGGAAAAGCCTCAGCAGCGAAAGGGTTAAATTCAATTACTGTTTTGGCCTCTACCACTTCAACTGGAAGGCTGTTCCATGTATCCACCACCCTCTCAGTAAAATAATGCTTCCTGATGTTACTTTTAAACCTTTGCCCCTCTAATCTAAGACTATGTCCTCTTGTTTTGCTACTTTGTTTCCTATTAAATATACTCCCTTCCTCTACCTTGTGGATTCCCTTTACGTATTTAAAGGTTTCTATCATATCTCCTCTGTCTCGTCTTTTTTCCAAGCTATACATGTTAAGATCATTAAGCCTTTCCTGGTAACCTTTCTCCTTCAAGCTGTGCACCATTTTAGTAGCCCTTCTCTGAACTCTCTCTAAGATGTCTATATCCTCCTGGAGATACGGTCTCCAGTACTGCACGGAGTACTCCAAGTGAGGTCTCACCAGTGCTCTGTACAGTGGCATGAGCACTTCCCTTTTCTTACTGCTAATACCTCTCCCTACACAACCAAGCATTCTGCTAGCATTTGCTGCTGCTCTATTACATTGACTACTTACCCTTAGATCCTCTGAAATAATAACCCCTAAATCCCTACAACGAACGACCATAACCAATAGGGCAGGCAGCAATAATGAGACGTCTCCGTGAATGAGAAACAAGAACGTCACCGTACATGCACATACATCATGTGTAGTGATGTCACCATGCATGTGAAGTGCGTCAAATGCCTGCTGTTGCCCCTCGTCGCATGGCGCACAGGTTTGTCACCTTTTCGGCCACCCCTCGTTACACTACTGGTTATACATAGGGCTGTATTCCATAGTGGACTTTAACATGAAGAGGGTAAGCAGGATAATGTGCACTTGCAGATTTTCCCTTACCGTCTCCATGTTATCTTGCTATTTTGGGGAAGGTGCAATCTTAGTATCTCGCCCCAGGACGCAGTGCTAACCTCCCTGATACCTGTAGTAGGGCCATAATACAATGTTAATTGCGCCCTGCAGGACAACCCTCCATGGATTCCAGGAGGTGATACCCCTGGTGGAGCGGAAGCGCTACTGCGAGTATCACCGAGAGTAGCGCTGCGTTCCCGGGGTAGGCTGCTGAATTGCGCCTGCCCTGGAATATGGTGCAAAAATGGGGACGCTACGGGGAAAGCTGCAGGCGCAGGTTTTCCCCAATATTGTCCCCATTTTAGCGCCAAGTAAAGAATAGGGCCCTATGTGTTTATATTACACTGAAAAGGGTTTATGTGTGTGCATTATTCACTGTACAGGCTGCGTATGTGTGTATATACTGCCGGACTATGGGGATGAATGTGTGGGTATTGCACGGCATAGGGTAAATGTGTGTATTATGCAGTAGACATGCTGTATATGAGTGCGTATACTGTACTATGTGGGATATATGTGTGTGTATTGCACTGCACAGGGTATATTATGTGTGTATTTTTCACTGTTCAACCTATGTATGGGTGTGTGTATTGCTCCATACGGGCTGTGAGTGTGTATTTGCAATGTGCGAAAGCCCATTACTTCAATGAAAATTGAAACAATAACATATCAAACCCTAGAAACTTTTGGAAAACCATAAGTAACGTACAAGCACCCCCTGTCCACTCCCAGCCGGCTGCTGTCAAAGTAAACAACCAAACCCTGCAACACGCCCTAGATGTAGCAAATGCCTTTAATGATTATTTTGTTGGGTGTGCCTCCACCCTGATTGCTAAGCTAGGAAATGACATGCAATCAGAAAGGTCGCACACAGGTCAGGCCCCTCCAACTGGGAAAAGACCCTGTATCAGACAGGATTTCAGTTTTAGACCAGTGCCTGTCAGTGTCGATACTAAACTTCTCCGTAACCAAAAAATGAAATACCAGTCTGGACCTGATCAAATACCAGCAATGCTGCTGAAAATCAGTGCGCCAGCAATTGCAAATCCTGTCGCAACCCTAATCAATGATTCACTAGCGACTGGATACATACCCAAACTCTGGAAGACTGCGAGAGTGGTACCTATCCATAAAAGTGGTGACAGTACTTTGGTATCCATCTACCGTCCGATATCATTGCTCCCTGTAATGTCAAAAATTTAGAAAATTGCATCTACACACAATTATGTGATTATTATGAATATTGGAACTACTTAACCCCAGATCAATCAGGCTTTCGTCCAAATCACTCAACTACAACTGCCCTTTTAAAAGTCTGCAATGATATCCAAGCTGGCATGGAACAAGGAAACCTAACTGGAGTCATCTTCCTTGATTTTGCCAAAGCCTTTGACACAGTAGACCATGGCATCTTGTTAAATAAACTTAAAGAATCTGGTATTGGTGATCGCACGCTAACCTGGTTTCAATCATATGTATCTGATCGGTCGCAATATGTGTCCATTTCTGGCAGCTCTCCCCTCCCCCTCCCAGTCACTTGCGGTGTACCCCAAGGCTCAATACTCGGCCCCCTGCTATTTACAATATTCATAAATGATCTGCCTAACATCTGCAAAGCCTCAACTGTACACATGTACGCAGACGACACCATAATCTATACCAGCAAACCAAATCTCCCACAGCTGGAGGCCGTGTTGCAAGAAAAATTCACAGGGGTAGAGGAGTGGAAACCTACACAACAAACTTTTCTTAAATGCTGACAAAACGATAACGATGCTCTTTGGAACAGCACCTAAACTACATAAATTGCAAAACCCCCATCTATGTGTGGGGACAAAATCAAATGGAACGCTGACCACAGTCACTTCTCTCAAATATCTAGGTATGTGGTTACAATAAGTCTATCCTTTGGCCCCCACATCGAAAAACTCTCATCTAAAATTTACCCCAAACTAGGAGCCCTGTACAGAAACAAATCCTGCCTGAACCCCACGGTAAGAAAGCAAATTGTACAACAAATGCTTATGCCAGCTATTGAATACGGAGATGTAGTGTATGCCGTGGCCCCGCAAACACACCTTCAGAAACTTACCACATTGTATAACTCATGCTGCCGCTTTGCGCTATAATGTAACTACATGACCCACCATTGTGACATGTTAAAAGAGCTAAATTGGCCGTCGCTGGAGTCTAAACGTACCCTTCACCTTTCCAACCTGGTGTTTAAGATCTTTTCTGGGAAGCTGCCACCCTACCTGAATAGACTGCTTCCTCTAGCAGTTTCCTCATCCTATAACCTCTGATCCAGGACCAGCACCTTACTTTCAATACCACAGTACAAAAAGAAAGTGGCTCGATCCTCATTTTCCTACAGTGCACCACAATTATGGAATACCTCCCAGACACCATCAAATCTTCCCCCAGTCTAAAGTCACTCAAGGCTCCCTATTAACATACCTCAATACGGAATGCACCTGTAAACATGTAACATAATGACTATTTCCTACATATTTCTTTTATGTTAATCTGTATATTTGTGTTGTTTTTTTTAATATCTTGCATTGTATTACTTTGTATTTCTGTAACAACTGTAACATTTTAATATTCTTGAACCCAGGACGTACTTGAAAACGAGTGAAATCTCAATGTATCCTTCCTGGTAAAATCCTTTATAAATAAATAAATAAATAAATAAATGTATGGGGAACCAACTAATGACAGTACACAATGACAGCAAATCCATGTGCATACCTAAGTCTCATTAAATTTTACAAAACAGTTAGGCATTGTAATATTTGCATATTTAATTACTAACCAATCATATGCCAGGGTTCAAACTGTCTGGTGACTGTTGAACTGGCTGTTGATGTGTCATTCTCACTCCAGCCAAATAAAAGATAGCACAGAAAAACAAAGAAGGGGGAAGGGAACTGCTGTGTATTGTGTAAATTCTAATAAATGCACTGAGTTCTGCTCTGGAAATTGGAAAACCAATTTCTTTAGTATCTGGATCTATGTTGCTTCACAGATCCAGACACTAACCTGATATCCCACCGCTTGCCAGCAGTTGTCACGACCCACTACGCACGCTGCTGCGAAAGACGCCAGGTTAAGCCACCCACTATCTGTCTAGCCTAGCCCAGATAATGACTGCATGGACAGCAAGCCCCCGCGCTTGCTTACATATCTGTCCCTGCACACTTTCTCTCGCAACAGGTACGTAGAGCACGATACAATGGTCCCAGGATTGCAACGCAGTACAAGTCTTCTCTTGAAGCGGGTAATGACTACGTCTCCCACAATCCCTGGGATCACTTTCCTATTCTATTAGTTACGCTGCCACCAGCCCTCATGGACACTACGCGCGTCGCAGCGTGAGACGCAGGGGCCAAGCAACCGCACTGTCTGCCTACCCTAGACCCGGACAGTGACTGCATAGACAACAATCCCTGCCGTCCCCAGTGAGCGCAACTCACAATTTCGTATCTAGCCGAGCTTAAAACAATCAGCAATACTCCAATCCCTTAGTTAGTGTGGATCTCATCAGCCAGAAGCAGAAATTTAAATAAGTTATATTTATTTATGATATAGAAAAAAAGATATATATTTCACAGTGCATTTGTTACAGGAAAAATTATAGATAGAATAAATCACTAGTTACACAGTACACAGCAAATAAAAGAAAGGGATTAAGCACAGAGCGTTACTTACACGTCAAATAAGCTAATTCTCGGCGACTCCTGGGGGGCTGGAGCTAGAAGCATGTACAGCATGGACAAATCCTCATGGCACAGGACACATGAACCCCCTGTGATCTGCCACCAGCACATGGCGAGCTTCAGAATTTATACACTTCCTGGTCCTTCCAAAACCCACCCACAAATGGCCCAGCCTCCTGCACTACATATCCCAGAATTTCCCTCTCCTGAGCACGCTCAGTATGCTTGTCATTACTCTTAAATCCCTGGTCTATCAAATCATCTCCCAAAGACCACCTTTCTGTGCTCAGAGAATGTGATTGCTTCTTTGATATGCGGTTGGGGTGCCGCTCTGGCTGCGTCTTCTCCCTGCCATGAGCAATTGCTTTTTCTGCCTGCTGGGTAGACCCCAAAAAGGTGTTATCTTTAATTCACACCTTTGATGACTTCAGAGAAAATTGTCACGGACCCGTTTAATTGTTTCCTTCCAGCAGACTGGAAACGCAGCCATTGATTTCTTAGGCCAGCTGCGCCAAATAGCCTGGTATCTATAGATAGCCATATATTATATATATATATATATATATACAGATAGATGGACACAGATAGATACTTATATACCTGGCACGATAGAAATACAGATCTAATCTGCCACAACGGTCATTTCAGCAGATCTGCCATATTATAATAAAACCAGCAGCACGTTTATCCTCATTTTTGCATCCGAGAGTCATTTTCACAAACACCTCAGCAGCACATAGATTTTTGGTCACCAGTGAACCCAGTAAGAAGGCCACACAATATGTACTCAAGACTTAATATGTCCTTCAAAAGGATCCTCAAAGTCAGCCTGGTGAGTACATAAAGTATATACTCTGATACCCAAATACCTGAAGGTAACAGATTTGAAAAATGTAGGCCACACTAGTTCAAGTGATTAGGTCATCAAAAAATCCCCAGGCTTTGGATTTCCCCCTAGACTGCATTGTTAGTAGAAGGGTAAAGCAGTTGTGATGCGTAAAATGCAAAAAACAGTCATTGTGCCTCTCTTTTGCCACTGTTAAAGTAAACAATTTAATTATTTAGCAAGCCTTATTAGAGATTGAAAGAGGACCACAGACTTATCAACTGTACTGCTTTGGGGGATTGTCCTGAATTTCGCTGTTTTGCCAAGATTGTTATGTGGGGGGCCAGCCTTTGTTGGAGTCACCAGTGATGCACAATGTTTCACGCGACCCCATCTCAATGTTGGGAGACATGAGAACCATGATGCAGCTGGTAACTATGTGATGGAATATATTTAGGGTACAATCATAGGCATGCGCAGAAGGGATGTGCTGATTGTGTTTTTTGGGCCCCCGATCCGTTCCGGGTCGTGCAGTATTCAAGATCGGTTGATACCGAGTCCTGATCTGATGTCGCACACCCCCTGAAGGTCCTCTACATTTATTCTTGGCATCTTTTCTGCCTTCTCCATGACACACGAGCAGGCAGAGTATATACTCGAGTATAACGCGACCCGAATATAACGCGATGGATAGAGATTTATCATGGAAATTAGAGAATACTCAAGACTCGAATATAACGCGAGGAGCAAAATTCTAAAAGCATACTGTACCGGTAAACAAAATCCTTCGAGTCAGGCTGCCCCTCAGGCCAGGGTGCTCTGCTCTACATTGATTGTAGTTGTTACTAAGTATGACACCGCCGGCCACCCATCTTCTTACCTTGCGATAAGATGGCCGGTGGAGCTAGGTTACCAATGTGAATCAGTCACCAATAGCCAGCACGGCGGGAGGTATCGTTTTTTCTTACCTCCGGCTCCAGCAGGCAGGCTCATCCACCATGTCGTCTGATGATGGCCAGCCCCCCAAAAACGAGCTCCTAAGTTCCTAAAGTGTTTGCAGTCGTCAGGGAGACTTGAGATCCCTGAGCAAGTTAATTTTTTTTTATTTCTTACATGTGATGCAGATTTCTCGAATATAATGCGACCCCTCCAATTTTAAAATACATTTTTGTCACCAAAATCTAGTGGTATACTCGAGTATCTACAGTAGATGCTGAGGCTCTGGAATTCCAGCTGGGAGACTCACTGTCCTACATTTCTCGGAGACGTTATCCGATTGGTTGATAAAGTTTCTTCCTAAAAAATGCCTGATCCCAATCCTAGAGATCGGATTAAAGACCTCCCTAATGCTGTAATGCCCCGCGCCGCGGTCGGACCACAGCCGCCATGTTGGGACGCCTAACAGACTCACCTGAGGTCCCTCGTGGCGCGTCGCTCCCTGGTTCCGGCCTGCAGCTCGAGGGAGGAGAGCCAGGATGTGTCCCACGCCGTCTCCGGGATCCAACTGAACAGGAGGCGAGCGCGCATGCGCGATCATCCATCCCAGAGCATGAAGACCTAGGTACTCTGCTGGTCAAGTTAAGGTACTGCACCCCACCTGCACTGGAGATCCTCGCATACCACCAATCAATCTACCAAGCACTCAGGTATCCCTACTCCACCTGCGAATCCCAGGTGAACGGTGTTCGTATGATTCCATGAACCCTATTTAAACCTGCCGCCTTCTTCAGTTCACTAACCAGGTTATACTGTGGTTATACCACGTTACCCAGTGGTTCCCCTCCGTGTTCCTCTAAAATGATTCTGACTTCCGTTCCTGTTGCCACGGTCCAGCTCCGCTCTGGTTCCTGTTGCCACGATACATCTCCGCTCTGGTTCCTGTTGCCACGGTCCAGCTCCGCTCTGGTTCCTGTTGCCACGGTACAGCTCCGCTCTGGTTCCTGTTGTCACGATACATCTCCGCTCTGGTTCCTGTTGCCACGGTACAGCTTCGCTCTGGTTCCTGTTGCCACGGTACAGCTCCGCTCTGGTTCCTGTTGCCACGATACATCTCCGCTCTGGTTCCTGTTGCCACGGTACAGCTTCGCTCTGGTTCCTGTTGCCACGATACAACTCCGCTCTGGTTCCTGTTGCCACGGTATAGCTCCGCTCTGGTTCCTGTTGCCACGATACAACTCCGGTTCCTGTTGTCACGGTTCCAACTCAACTCTGGTTCCTGTTGCCACGGTACAACCCCGCTCCTGTTCCTGTTGCCACGGTACAACTCCGCTTGGTTCCCGTTGCCACGGTACCACTCCGCTCCGTTCCTGCCACCACGGTACAGCTCCATTCAAGCTTGCCATCGAGTGCCAATTCCACCTCTCGTCATACTTCTACCCCCTGGACTATTTCCAAGATTGCAACCGTATTTATCTATCCTTACAACTCTCTGTTCTGGACTTTTATTTCCGTCAAAGAAACATTACATTATTATATTCTGGACTTATATTTTGTTATCTTCAGTAAAGTCAGATCAATCATATTCCCTCTGGTCTCCTCCTTCGGCTTGCCATTGGGTTCCATACACCCAACACCATACAGGGGTCAAAGCCTCTGTCCTTACAAATGCACAGGTCAGATATAATCGCAATCAATTTTCATGCTCTTTATCATAAACTAAATAAGAACCCTTTCTACACACCTGTATAACATCCCTCTAACTTGGTAAAATGTAGATTTTTCTGTGTGCGCCAAGTTTTAGTTGTCTTAAAACAATGACATAAAACTGAAAAAAAAATACCAGACCGCCCACAGAATGGATTTCGTTTGTGACAGTGATATAAAACAAGTTATAACTGAGCCAAATACCAGGCACATGTTTCTTCAAGGTGAGGTCTTGCTGTAAAATGTAAAAGAATATGTTCATAGATTACTAAAAGCGGCATCTATAAAGAAAGGTGTCATGTGTATCATGCTGCAGTTACCGGAATTTGGTGACCTCTGTCACGGCAGCCTAGCCAAGGCAGGCATGTTTAAATGAAGGATGAGATGAACTGTTGTTTTCAATAGATAAAAAAAATCTAGATATTGTAGCACACCTGAAAACAGAGTTTTTTGTTTTTGAACTAAAAATAACCACTTTGAGGCATAGCATTAGCCACGACATGGGGTGATGGGATGCCATTTGCCAATATTTATTCCAAGGGTAGTGCAAGGAAGAGTTATTGATGTGAATCTGACCTGGGTGATGTACCGTCTCTTTAACATTTTCTAGCTCTGCCTTTGTAGAGTCACATGGAGACCTCTGAGGTATATTAATGTCCATTCAGGCTAAGAGCTGAACGGGCTTGTAAAAATATACTGTGATGGCTCTATGCCTTATCCCTCTAGTCCAGTGTTTCCCAAACGTGTCCTCAGGAGTCAGGACCCTCTGACTCACCATGTTTGCCAGATATCTGAAGCACAGCACAGGTGATATGATTTGCTGCACAGTGATTGCAGGATTCAGTCTGCTTTTCCCCAAGGTGATCCATAAAATCTGGCCTGGTTGAGGGTCCCGAGAACAGGTTTGGGAAACACTGCGTCTAGTCCCACCATGCTGCTACTGTAGCCCTCTGAACCTCCCTAATACCTTTGTTCCTTTGTTGGCCCTTGTAGTGTCTCTCCGCCAACATATCTCATCCCAAACATGCAAATGTACCTCTTCATATTGGAATGTATAAACCAAGCATGGCTGCACTCAACGTGAACATGGCTGCACTCAATGTGAACATGCATTTTTAACAATGGTGCTCCTGAGACCAATGAACACAACATATAGCCCCAGGAGGAGGTATTTCCCAAGTCAGTGGGTTAATCTAATAAGAGCAGTCATTAGGTTAAGAAGGATAGGACCTGCCAAGATAGGGTGCTTTGACTTTGAGACAGGCTATATAATATATGATCATATTTTGTAGCCAAATCTCCATAGTCTATACCTATGCCAGGTGTTTTAAAAAACCTTTAAAACTGTGTTTGAATGGAGTGCTCTGAATTTCTTATGTCTTCTCTTCATCCTGGAGACACTTGGTGTCCAAATACGAGTAGTTACCTTTTCCCACAGTCTAGTGGGGCTTGGTCCTGGAGCTGGAGCTGGAGCTCCAGCCCTGACTAAGTTCAAAGTCACAAACAAAACATGTTGGTAGTTAGATGGAAATTATGGCACTCTGAGGACATTGTAATGATGGCATGACATTAGCAGAATTGCTAGTCGAAAGCTGCAAGTCTCTGTGCTATTCGCCATTGAGGTAACCTTTCTAAACAGCGAAATTGTAACAGCATCGAGATAACTATGTCAGAGGACTCTCAAGAGGCAGACTTAACACTTGGTGTAAATATTATATTATGTGCTATGCCTTGACTCCAGTTTTCATGGGAGTCTTGCCAGTGCCATGTGAGTGTTATACTGTTAGTGTAATATTTTGGGCATGTTTGTGAAATACTGCCAGTGAGAGTAATTTTGATGTGTTTAAGGTTATATGAAGGATATTATTTTGTTACATCGTCACTCTATGGAGGTTCTTCACACTCTGTTGGTATGTGGAACTTTGCGTGGTGTTTATATTAGTCTTTTCTGTGTCTCTATGGATAGGACACCAGTAAACATGCTCCATCTGCATGTGGTCAATGGCCACAATAGGCAGAGCAGGAGAAGCTGCAGAAGGGGCGTCCATGTCACCCTGGTGGTGGAGGAGTGTCAGGTCCCAGGTCTCAACCTGCCGCATGTCTTGCGGCGCAGCCACGGTCAGACCCCTCGAGCTGTGGTCCCCTGTGCCTCCGGCACTTTCTTGGCTGCCATCCTGCATTCTGCTACCCACAGGTGCATGGGACCTTGCAGGTGTTTATGGCCTCCATATAATGGGCACATTCTGATGACACCAGCAGGCTGGGCACCCTGTGGGGGCTGGGCCTCCATACCTATACTATTTTAACCCAGGCCATACACTGCTTAGACGCTCTACTGTAGTGTTGCTTATATACTGTATACAGGTGCGTCTCAATAAATTAGAAAGTCGTGGAAAAGTTCATTTATTTCATTAATTCAACTCAAATTGTGAAACCTTGGTATTAAATAAACTCAATGCACAAAGACCGAAGTAGCTTAAGTCTTTGGTTCTTTTAATTGTGATGATTTGGGTCACATTTAACAAAAACCCACCAATTTACTATCTCAACAAATTAGAATATGTTGACATGACAATCAGCTAATCAACTCAAAACACCTGCAAAGGTTTCCTGAGCCTTCAAAATGGTCTCTCAGTTTGGTTCACTAGCTACACAATCATGGGGAAGACTGCTGATCTGACAGTTGTCCAGGAGATAATCATTGACACCCTTCACAAGGAGGGTAAGCCACAAACATTTATTGCCAAAGAAGCTGGCTGTTCACAGAGTGCTGTATCCAAGCATTTTAACAGAAAGTAGTGTAGCGCTGTGTTAAAAATCTTGCTGTGGCAGTACCTATTTTTGGCCACAAGATGGAGACTATCGCGATCAGTGATACTGGACATTGGGACTACAATGCCCGGCATGCTTTGCCAGAAGACAGGAAGTGGGTGGGGACTGGACACTTACATCCTCTGCCTCGTGGAGAAAGTTCCAGAGCGCGCCAGGGAACAGGAGAAAGCAGACGCACTGAGGAGATCGTGAGAGAACCTAGGCCAAAGCCCGAGGGAGACCTGTTATTCCTGTCTGGGTCACTCAACCTGAGGAGAAGGAGACTTGCCAGAGCTCAGACATTGCTGCAGACCGGCGGAATCGAACGGAGAGCAGGCGGTGAGCTGGACAAGCTGCATGAAGTCAGACAACGGATCCGGCCGCTAGTATCCCCAGTCAAAATCCGGAGGAGAGACGTCCTGGGTCAGCGGAGCCTAAAGCCTGCGTCGGATGGGTGAGAGGCCTCCAAGGCTGTTTGTGATTAAAGGTCAAGCTGCTGTTTTCTCTTTAAAGTCCACAGGGCCCCAACTAACTAGTCGAAGACTTTCCTTCATGTAAATTCACTGGCCAGTTGAACAGTACCCGGGTACCACATACATACATATACACCTTTTTACATTCCGGGACTTAACCTGTGCAGGACTCATTCTGTTACGAATCGGAACAAGGGGGTTAAAGATAAAGTTACGTTCCGAACTATATTTTTCTCTTTTCCGCTGCGCGTTTACCGCAATACGAAGGGATTGTATGTTTTGGGTTCCGCTACGTGTCCCCTTTTTCTGAACTATCGGGAAATTGCATTCTTTTATGTTCGGTCACGAATATTTTATTTTCCGAAATACGAAGCCTCGTGTTTCGTTTCTTTTCCGCTGCGCGTTTTACCGTGATACGAAAATACTGTAATAATACTTGTGAATACCGTGCTTCAACATCTGCTCAAGATTTTAGTAAACTATTTAAATGATAAAAACTCACAACTGTGTTGGAGTATATTTATTCCCTAGTGCGGGGAGACTGACCCGTGGTTCATTTTCAGCGGCTCCTCCGGGAGTGAGCGCTACAGTCGAGTAGAAGAAAAAAGTGTGGAAGAAAAAGATGCACAACCAACCGAGAGAACCGCAACCTTGAGAGGCTAGTCACGCAAAATCGATTCAAGAATTTGGGTGAACTTCACAAGGAATAGACTGAGGCTGGGGTCAAGGCATCAAGAGCCACCACACACAGACGTGTCAATGAATTTGGCTACAGTTGTTCTATTCCTCTTGTTAAACCACTCCTGAACCACAGACAACATCAGAGGCATCTTACCTGGGCTAAGGAGAAGAAGAACTGAACTGTTGCCCAGTGGTCCAAAGTCCTCTTTTCAGATGAGAGCAAGTTTTGTATTTCATTTGTAAACCAAGGTCCTAGAGTCTGGAGAAAGGGTGGAGAAGCTCATAGCCGAAGTTGCTTTAAGTCCAGTGTTAAGTTTCCACAGTCTGTGACGATTTGGGGTGCAATGTCATCTGCTGGTGTTGGTCCACTGTGTTTTTTGAAAACCAAAGTCACTTCACCTGTTTACCAAGAAATTTTAGAGCACTACATTTAATTTTCCAGCAGGATTTGGCACCTGCCAGTGCCCGCACTGCCAAAAGCACCAAAGGCTGGTTAAATGACCATAGTGTTGGTATGCTTGACTGGCCAGTAAACTCACCAGACACGAACCCCTTAGAGAATCGCTGGGGTATTGTCAAGAGGAAAATGAGAAACAAGAGACCAAAAAATGCAGATGAGCTGTGAAGGCCACTGTCAAAGAAACCTGGGCTTTCATAGCACCTCAGCAGTGCCACAGACTGATCACCTCCATGCCATGCCGAATTGAGGCAGTAATTAAAGCAAAAGGAGCCCCTACCAAGTATTGACTACATTTACAGTAAATTAACATACTTTCAAGAAGGCCAACAATTCACTAAAAATGTTTTTATATTGGTCTTATGAAGTATTCTAATTTGTTGAGATAGTGAATTGGTGGGTTTTTGTTAAATGTGAGCCAAATCATCACAATTAAAAAAAAAATAAAGACTTAAGCTACTTCAGTCTATGTGCATGGAGTTTATTTAATACCCAGGTTTCACAATTTGAGTTGAATTAATGAAATAAATGAACTGTGCTGTTACAGTTATTCATTTAGATGGGGATTTATAGTGTACTAGTTGTAAAGCCTGCCCAGAGGGCAGTCTATTGTGGATATACTGCCCCTGCTCATGTATACTGCCCCTGCTCATGTATACTGCCCCAGCTCGTGGATACTGCCCCAGCTCGTGGATATTGCCCCAGCACGTGGATACTGCCCCAGCAGGTGGATATTGCCCCAGCACGTGGATATTGCCCCAGCTCGTGGATATTGCCCCAGCACGTGGATACTGCCCCAGCACGTGGATATTGCCCCAGCACGTGGATATTGCCCCAGCTCGTGGATATTGCCCCAGCACGTGGATACTGCCCCAGCACGTGGATACTGCCCCAGAACGTGGATACTGCCCCAGCACGTGGATACTGCCCCAGCACGTGGATATTGCCCCAGCACGTGGATATTGCCGCAGCACGTGGATACTGCCCCAGCTCGTGGATACTGCCCTAGCACGTGGATATTGCCCCAGCACGTGGATATTGCCCCAGCTCGTGGATACTGCCCCAGCTCGTGGATACTGCCCTAGCACGTGGATATTGCCCCAGCACGTGGATGGATACTGCCCCAGCACGTGGATATTGCCCCAGCTCGTGGATACTGCCCCAGCTCCTGGATATTGCCCCAGCACGTGGATATTGACCCAGCACGTGGATATTGCCCCAGCACGTGGATACTGCCCCAGCACGTGGATACTGCCCCAGCACGTGGATACTGCCCCAGCACGTGGATATTGCCCCAGCTCGTGGATACTGCCCCAGCACGTGGATACTGCCCAGCACATGGATATTGCCCCAGCACGTGGATTGATACTGCCCCAGCACGTGGATACTGCCCCAGCACGTGGATACTGCCCCAGCACGTGGATGGATACTGCCCCAGCACGTGGATACTGCCCCAGCTCGTGGATACTGCCCCAGCTCGTGGATACTGCCCAAGCTCGTGGATACTGCCCAAGCACGTGGATACTGCCCAAGCACGTGGATACTGCCCAAGCACGTGGATACTGCCCCAGCACGTGGATATTGCCCCAGCTCGTGGATACTGCCCCAGCACGTGGATACTGCGCAGCACATGGATATTGCCCCAGCACGTGGATTGATACTGCCCCAGCACGTGGATACTGCCCCAGCACGTGGATACTGCCCCAGCACGTGGATGGATACTGCCCCAGCACGTGGATACTGCCCCAGCACGTGGATGGATACTGCCCCAGCACGTGGATACTGCCCCAGCACGTGGATACTGCCCCAGCTCGTGGATACTGCCCCAGCTCGTGGATATCGCCCCAGCACGTGGATATCGCCCCCCCCCCCGCTCGTGGATATGGCCCCCCCGCTCGTGGATATGGCCCCCCCGCTCGTGGATATGGCCCCCCCGCTCGTGGATATACTCACCTACATCGGCCCTCCAGCGATGGCGGTCCCGCGTCCCGCTTCCAGCGTCCTCTCTCGCTCCGTTGGTCGCCGGGATGACGTCACGAAAGCCTTTGACCCCCGGGGTCAAAGGCTTTCGTGACGTCATTCCGGCGAACAACGGAGCGAGAGAGGACGCTGGAAGCGGGACCGCCATCGCTGGAGGAGCTAAGGGCCGATGTAGGTGAGTATGTGTTAGGCAACATCTCCCTACATTGGCCCGGAGCCTCAGCGGTGGCTGTCGTAGGCTGCTCGGCCGGCCTCCAGGCTTAGGCGAGCCCCCGGCTCGGCTGGGCCTGTAGGCCCAAGCCAAGCCGGGGGCTCGCCTGAGCCTGGAGGCCGGCCGAGCAGCCTGCGACAGCCGGAGGACAGTCACCGCTGGAGCTCAGGGCTAATGTAGGTGAGTATGTGCTCTCCACACCCACCCTGCTTACTCGGCCGGTATCCAAGCTTAGGCGAGCCCCCGGCTTGGGCCTAGAGGCCCAGCAGAGCCGGGGACTCGCCTGAGCATGGAGGCCGGTCGAGTTGCATGCTCGGCCGTCCTCCAGGCTCAGGTGAGTCCCTGGCTCGGCTGGGCCTCTAGGCCCAAGCCAAGCCGGGGGCTCGCCTGAGCCTGGATGCCGACCAAGCTTAGGCGAGCCCCCGGCTTGGCGTGGGCCTAGAGGCCCAGCCGAGCCGGGGACTCGCCTGAGCCTGGAGGACGCCCGAGCATGCAACTCGACCGGCCTCCATGCTCAGGCGAGTCCTCGGCTCGGCAGGGCCTCTAGGCCCAAGCCAAGCCGGGGGCTCGCCTAAGCTTGGATACCGGCCGAGCAAGCAGGGTGTGTGTGTGTGTGTAGAGCACATACTCACCTACATCGGCCTCGAGTCCTCCACCGGTTCCACACATACTCACCGACATCGGCCCTTAGCTCCTCCAGCGATGGCGGTCCCGCTTGCAGCATCCTCTCTCTCTCCGTTGCTCGCCAGGATGACGTCACGAAAGCCTTTGACCCCCGGGGTCAAAGGCTTTCGTGACGTCATTCCGGCGAGCAACGGAGAGAGGATGCTGCAAGCGGGACCGCCATCGCTGGAGGAGCTAAAGGCCGATGTCGGTGAGTATGTGTTAGGCAACATCGGCCCTGAGCTCCAGCGGTGACCTCCTCCGGCCGAGCAGGCTGCTCGGCCGGCCTCTACGCTTAGGCGAGTCCCCGGCTCGGCTGGGCCTGTAGGCCCAAGCCAAGCCGGGGGCTCGCCTAAGCCTAGAGGCCCGCCGAGCAGCCAGCGGCAGCTGGAGGAGGTCTCCGCTGGAGCTCAGGGCCGATTTTGGGGTGTATTTTTTGGGAACTTCGGCCCCGATCCTCCAGCGGTGACCTTCTCCGGCTGCCGCTGGCTGCTCGGCGGGCCTCTAGGCTTAGGCGAGTCCCCGGCTCGGCTGGGCCTGTAGGCCCAAACCGAGCCGGGGGCTCGCCTAAGCCTAGAGGGCCGCCGAGCAGCCAGCGGCAGCCGGAGGAGGTCTCCGCTGGAGCTCAGGCCGATTTTGGGGTGTATTTGTTTGGGAACTTCGGCCCCGATCCTCCAGCGGTGACCTTCTCCGGCTGCCGCTGGCTGCTCGGCGGGCCTCTAGGCTTAGGCGAGTCCCCGGCTCGGCTGGGCCTGTAGGCCCAAACCGAGCCGGGGGCTCGCCTGAGCCTGGAGGCCCGCCGGCAGCCGGAGGACGGTCACCGCTGGAGGATCGGGGCATCTGGCCGTGTAAACACACGGGTAGCTGCGCGCGGCTCGTGCCGTTTTTTTTTTTTTTTTTCACGCGGCCGGCACGCGCAGCTACCTGTGTGTTCTAACGGCCGCTTTCAAATGTCCGTCGCGCATGCGCAGTAGGGTTTTGGCGACGGACAGTTTTTAGCTTATCCTTTTATAGTATAGATAGATATCCTTATGCTGCCTTATGCTGCCACCTAGTGGTCTTTCTGTATTGTACATGCTTTCCTTCTTTTTTCCCTCGCTTTATGATGATGCACTTCCTGTGTGTGTTTAGTTCCACCCTTCCTTCTTGTAAGAGCTGCAGCATGGTGTAGTTATCCAGCAGCACATGTATATTCATCCTCAAGTTAGGACAGAATCATTTTTTGACCGCAAAGAACATCTCATTCCATCATCTGCTGTATCCTGTGATCTGCTGTAACCTGATATATGGAATAAAGCAAGTCGTGGAAATAAACGGTGTTCTGGTGAGTTCAGCTATCTGATAAGGATTGTCCTCGGTGATTGCATCTACTTATACAGGCCAGGCATAGAGGTCTCTGCAAGGGATAAATCGCTATACAACGATCTGAGTCAGAATAGTAAAAAAATGTGTAGAATCCTACAGACTGCTATTATATATGTGTGTGCTTAATCTGCAATCAAGCTCAGTGCCATCGGCCATTTTATGGAAGCACATGTGTGTGTGTTTAATCTGCAATCAAGCTCAGTGCCATCAGCCATCTTGGGGAAGCACATGATCGCACAAGCTTACTGCATCTCACTTCTACTGCATCTGACTGAATATTGAAAACGGTTTCTCTGCATTTAACTGTGTTACCTGCCTGTCTAAGCTGCCGTACATCTTTTTAAAGAGACAGTACTATTTTTGCAAAAACGTATAAAATGTCCAGACAAGGTTCTGTGCACTCTATTATGGCTGAACCGACGCAGATTCATCACGTCCCTGAACCTGCAGACGTACAAGGAGCAGATTCTGCAGAGTTTGTCGAACAGAGTGTAAAACCCAAACGCACAATAAAACCGACACAGAAACTCAGAGAAAACTATGAATACACTAGAGATGAGCTCTCCAGCAATCTGTCAGACCTGTGGGACAGAACTTCACAATGCATGTCAGTTTTACCACACTTTAACAATCACCCAGCTGAATTAAGAGACTCTATAGATCGTCTGTCTGCTGCATATCAACGTTACCAGAGGCTGTCAGAAAAATACACAGACTTCTTGCAGGACTCTAATATGGAAGACTTTTCAGCAGAACTGACCAAGACTGATGCACTAAATCAACAGAGAGACCTCCTAGTGCAAGTTGCCAAAGAAAGGGCAGAACTCCGCATTGCTCAACTGCAAGAGACCAGATCGCACAGATCCACATCAACCAAGCACACTGCACATTCTTCCAGAACCTCTCGCTCCAGACATTCAACGTTAAGCGACAAGCTAATAGAGGCCCGCGCTGAAGCGGAGTCAAAGAAAGTGCAAGGCTCCTTTGCTAAAAAACAAGCAGAGTTAGAAGTACGCCAAGCAGAGTTAGCAGAGTTAGAAGCTCACAGCAAAGCCCGCCAAGCAGAGTTAGAAGCTCACAGCAAAGTCCGCCAAGCAGAGTTAGAAGCCCGCCAAGCAGAGACGGCATCCCAAATCAAGATTCTGCAAATGGAAAAGGAGGAAGCAGCTGCCGTAGCGAGGTTGAAGGTCTTCGAAGAAGCAATGGGACAAAGTACTAATGCAGACTGCCCTATCCCAGCAGAACTGGAAGACCCAGTCGAACGCACTAGCAAATACGTTTTACAGCATAACATTTGCAACAATACACAGTCATCTCCTGTACCTCCTCCCAACACTGTTCTGACTCTCAACGCAGAGATCTCTCAGCTCCAAATGCCTGAGCCTCCTCCAGTCCACAACACAAGAACATCTACGCAGCAAATCACATCAACTCAGTCTGCCAGCAAGGTGAATCCCAGTGACAAGCCGCAGCTCAAGCCGCAGCCAGCAGAAGCCTTAGAGACTACACCAAAGTTAAACGTTCTTGCAACGTCATTTTATCCTGGTAAACCTCACCCTTCATCACCAGAGAACTTTAACACCCAAGCGGTTCCTCAAGTTACTTTGGCACCAAAGAGTGAGAGATCAGACTTGACTGACTTCGCCAGATATATGATACGCCGAGAGCTCATTAACACAAGCCTCTCAAGGTTCGACGACTGTCCAGAGAGCTACAGGGCCTGGAGATCAACCTTCAAGGCTGCTATTGCTGATCTGAACCTTACTACCAAGGAGGAACTTGATTTGCTCATAAAGTGGCTGGGGCCAGAATCCACAGATCGTGTTAAAAGACTGAGAACAGTACATGTTGACCACCCGGATGCAGGTCTCGTTGCTGCGTGGGCAAGACTTGAGCAAGCTTATGGCAGCGCTGAAGCCATAGAAGGCGCTCTGTTTAAGAGACTGCAAAACTTCCCAAAAATAGGTAACAAGGACTATCGCAAGCTCCAAGAACTGAGTGTTCTCCTCATGGAGCTAGAGTTGGCAAAGACAGACCCACGTCTACCTGGACTAAGCTTCCTGGACACTGCTCATGGTGTCAATCCAGTGGCGTCTAAACTGCCATACGGCCTGCAAGAGAAATGGGCGCAACACGGCTCAAGATACAAAAGAGACTATAACGTATCCTTCCCTCCATTCTCATATTTTTGCAGGTTCATCAGCGAACAAGCCTGGACAAGAAACGATCCCAGCTTCAGCTTCAGCGAAACCAACTTGCCAGCTTCATCATCATCACCAGCATCCTCATCAAGGTATGATAACACAGCGGCTAAACGTAGAGACTTTAATAGAACAATATCTGTTAAAAGGACAGACATCTCACCACCCGTGTCCTCTCTTGCAAACCAGAGGGATTCAGGTGATAGCGATAAAGACCCTAATCGTCAGTGCCCTATTCACAAAAAGCCTCACCCTTTAAAGAAATGTCGTGGCCTTAGGGCAAAGACTTTACAAGAGCGCAGGGAGATTCTTCAAAAACTTGGGGTATGCTACAGGTGCTGTGCCTCTTACGGACATTTTGCTAAAGACTGTAAAGTTGTCATCAAGTGTACAGAATGCAGCAGCGACAGACATGTTACAGCTATGCACCCCACTCCGCTTCCAGACAACCCACAGCAGCTACCTACCTCTGCACCTGTCTCAAATCATGGCGGGGAGCAACAAGGTAATGCTCCAGCTATAGGGAATATTTCTTCTTCATGCACGGAGGTCTGTGGAGAAGGCTTGGATTACAAATGCTGTGCCAAGGTATGCCTAGTCAAGATATACCCAGAGGGTCAACCTGAGAAAGCCACGAAGATGTATGCCATATTAGATGAACAGAGCAACAGATCGCTTGTTAAGCCTAAATTCTTTGAGATCTTCGGCATAAAGGGACACGCAACACCGTATACTCTCAGAACCTGTTCTGGTCGTGTAGAGACTTTCGGCAGAAGGGCCAACGGGTTTATGGTCTCTCACGTCAAGGGGAGAGAGGGAATACTCCTACCAACATTAGTTGAATGTGACCAGATACCAGACGAAAGGGAAGAGATTCCTACTCCAGAGGCTGCATATCATCATCCGCACTTAAGGCATCTTGTAGATGAGATTCCAGTAATGGACATGAATGCTGAAATCTTGGTCCTGCTAGGAAGAGACATTCTCAGAGTACATAAAGTACGCGAACAGTGCGACGGACCAGACGATGCCCCTTATGCACAAAGACTTGACCTGGGCTGGGTAATAGTGGGCAATGTATGCTTGGATAAAATGCACACGTCATCTGAGATCCACTCATTCAAAACTCACGTGTTAGGGAACGGACGTGTATCCCACTTCAAACCGTGTCCTCACCATTATGACGTAAAGGAGAAGCCTCTTGACATTATCTGCGTGTCCGACGTCACTCCTATCCTCTGTGATGACAACCTAGGTACCACAGTGTTTTGTACTACAAGCGATGACAACAAAACAGCTTTATCAGTTGAAGACAGAGAATTTATCAAAGTAATGGACAAAGAATTCTTCAAGGATGAGTCTAACAGCTGGGTAGCACCATTACCTCTTCGTGCTGCAAGGGTCAAACTCCCAAACAATCGTGAACAAGCTTTATCCAGAGTCAAGTCACTACAACGAACACTAAAGAACAGACCTGAAATGAAGGACCATTTCATCGCCTTTATGAAAAGGATCTTTGACAATAATCACGCTGAACCAGTTCCACCTCTTCGAGAACATGAGGAGTGCTGGTACCTGCCTTTCTTCGGAGTATATCATCCACGTAAGCCAAAACAAATCAGGGTAGTATTTGACTCCAGTGCCAAGCATCAAGGCATATCCCTGAACGATGTTCTTCTCACTGGTCCTAACCTGACCAACAACCTCGTAGGTGTACTCATGAGGTTCAGAAGGGAGCCAGTCGCCATAACTGCTGATATTGAACAAATGTTTCATTGTTTTATTGTACAAAAAGACCATAGGAACTTCCTGAGGTTTCTGTGGCACCGTGACAACAACATGGACAATGAGATGATTGAATACCGCATGAGGGTACACGTCTTCGGAAATAGTCCCTCACCTGCTGTTGCAACATATGGTCTACGAAGGACTGCTCTTGACGGAGAAAAGGAGTATGGAGAAGATGCTCGACACTTCGTTGAAAGAGACTTCTACGTGGACGACGGACTTAAATCCTTACCCACAAATGAAGAAGCCATAGACCTGCTCCAAAGGACACAAGGTATGCTTTCTGAAGCTAACCTCAGACTACACAAGATCGCTTCAAATAGTGTTGCTGTCATGAAGGCCTTTCAACCTGGTGACTATGCCACAGGGTTTGAAGGACTTAAATCTGGGAATGGACATGCCACCCGTACAGAGAAGCCTAGGCCTGCGGTGGGACTTATTAAAGGACACCTTCGGCTTCCAAGTCGGCTCTGCAGACAAGCCATTTACCAAACGTGGTGTTCTGTCGGTGGTGAACAGTTTATACGATCCAGTGGGATTCGTGGCTCCCATTACCATACAGGGTAAATCCTTACTTAGACAGCTCTCAGAGACTATTACAGATTGGGATGCTCCACTACCAATAGACAAGCTTTCAAAGTGGAATTCCTGGAAGCAATCTCTACATGCCTTAGATGGAATTCACATACCACGCTGCTACACTCCAGCTTCTCTTGCCACAAGTCAGAGAAAGGAACTTCACATCTTCTCAGATGCATCTACAGAGGCCATAGCAGCTGTCGCCTACCTTAAGGTAAGAGACTCCTCCAATCAAACCCACATAGGATTTCTGTTTGGGAAGGCTAAGTTAGCACCTAAGCCTGAACACACAATTCCCAGGCTTGAACTTTGTGGGACTGTGCTAGCCGTAGAAGTTGCAGATTTCGTACTACAAGAGCTAGACGTTCAGATGGACGACATCAAATTCTACACAGATAGCAAGGTCGTTTTAGGCTACATATACAACCAGACTAAACGTTTCTATGTCTATGTCAGCAACCGTGTAGAAAGAATCAGGAAAACATCTAAGCCTGAACAATGGCATTATGTTCCATCCGAACTTAATCCTGCAGATCATGCCACCAGGCCAGTGTCCACAAGTGTCTTCGCAAATTCTTCTTGGTTGACAGGTCCTGATTTCCTGCTGGCTCATCCAGAAGAAACAACAGCTGACGTCTTTGGTCTTCAAAATCCTGACGAAGATCCAGATATTCGTCCTGAGGTTAAGACTCTTCTCACCAGAACTGCACAAAGACTCGTCTTGGGCTGTCAACGCTTTGAACGTTTCTCCAAGTGGACAAGGCTTGTACGCACCATCGCGAGAAACTCGGGACTGTTCCTGTTCCACCTGGAAACTTTAAAGCAGGAAAAATGTGCTACGACCAGTGGAAGCGAGTACAACACCTTGCCAACTGCTTCTGGAATCGTTGGAAGATGGAGTATCTTTCCACTCTGCAAGGACGCAGGAAATGGCAACGCCTGAACCCGAACGTTCAAGTTGGAGATCTCGTTCTCCTCAAGGACCAGCAAGCCGAAAGGATAGAGTGGCCTATGGGACTTATTAAAAAGAGCATCTCTAGCGATGATGGTAAGGTACGTAAGGTGGAGGTGAAGGTCGCAAGACAAGGAACTGTAAAGACTTTTATCAGACCTATCACGGAACTTATTTTGCTCTTACCGCTTGGAGACTGAACTTACGTAGGTTTTCAAGACATCTAGCAAATTACACTGTCGTTATTTGCACTTGCATAACTACCGTTATGATATATATATAGTGACATTTTCAATGCCAGACGGGGAGTGTGCTGTTACAGTTATTCATTTAGATGGGGATTTATAGTGTATAGATATCCTTATGCTGCCTTATGCTGCCACCTAGTGGTCTTTCTGTATTGTACATGCTTTCCTTCTTTTTTCCCTCGCTTTATGATGATGCACTTCCTGTGTGTGTTTAGTTCCACCCTTCCTTCTTGTAAGAGCTGCAGCATGGTGTAGTTATCCAGCAGCACATGTATATTCATCCTCAAGTTAGGACAGAATCATTTTTTGACCGCAAAGAACATCTCATTCCATCATCTGCTGTATCCTGTGATCTGCTGTAACCTGATATATGGAATAAAGCAAGTCGTGGAAATAAACGGTGTTCTGGTGAGTTCAGCTATCTGATAAGGATTGTCCTCGGTGATTGCATCTACTTATACAGGCCAGGCATAGAGGTCTCTGCAAGGGATAAATCGCTATACAACGATCTGAGTCAGAATATGAACTTTTCCACTACATTCTAATTTATTGAAATGCACCTGTATATATGTATGCTCCTGTTTGCTCCCTGTTATATTAATCCTTTCTTTGACCACTGACTACACCAGCTAGCTGCCCATCTCTAACCTCGGCTATCCATTGACCCTTCGTCTGCAGCATCCTAGCGTACTATGCTATGTCTTCTGTTTACAGCATACTGAGATCTGTCCCATCCGGTATAAATCGCTGATAGGGAGGCATGGTCGTAATGCAAAGTGGCGAAGTCCATGCCACAAATAAGAGGCATGTCATCCCGGAACGCATGCAAACTAGCAGCTTGACAAGCTGAATGACAGGCTAACCGGTCAATGCTGCTCATACAGAATGCTGCATTAACCCTGATATATGGACTTAAAAAGCCCTGATTTTAACTATTTCATCACCACAAGAGCTATTAAACAGGCAAACTCGGTGCATGGTTCCCATTAGTGCTCTCGAAAACTGGTTGACTGCCTAAGGCTAATGTCAGACAAACGCATTCTGAGCGCACTCTGCGTGCGTGCATAGTGGGCGTACTTACTGACGGAAGATACTGTAGACACCACACGGTCCGTTTTTTTTGACGGATATAGAAAAAAAAGGGAAATATGGGAAACAAAATTATTTGGAAAAGTGAAAGAAAATGGGAAAAGAATATAAAAAGCCATTTTGTGGAGGGTGGAGTTTGATCCTTTTTTGTTTGTTGCAATGGCATACCTGTATCTGAAGAAAAGAAAGAAAAGAAGGTGGTGGGTTCATCCCGTCAACTCCGGTAGATACAACCGTGGGCACTTTGTGAGTCAACGTGATGGTCATCGCAAATGCGCTGCATCTGACGTCGCGTATTACGCACACAGGCCGCTACGCGGACGCTGCACACTCTGGGCGTCCTTCGTAGCGCTTTTACGTTGAGGCCTAAATGCTGTCCGTTGCCACCTGCGTGGTGCGTGCGCACGTACTTCTTGTGTTGGTCTCTATTGATCACAAATCAATGCTACGACAGACGTTAAACTGTGCGGCGACACAGACGTGATTACTGCGTTCGTCTGACGCTAGCCTAAGACTTATGGGTGATTGGGAGGACCAAGGGAAATGCATGTGTCTTAAGTGGAACTCAAAATCAAAATGTGACTTGACAGGTTTGCCAAAATAATCATTAGGTATGGGTTAGTAAAAAGAAAACAGCATTTTCAGGTCAAAATAGTGAATTTCATCCTGGATTTTTTGTTATTATCAGAAGAATGATTTGCCTTTCCACAAATAACCTGACAAGTGGTAAAATACAGGCCAAGTCATGGATTTCTTTCAGAAAACGGAATAAAACTTATCTTGTGGCTATATTTGGGGATTCACTATCACTGAAAGTATGAGGCAATCAGTTCACAGGAAAACAGGGTGATTCATGCATTCCTAGTACACCCACTTGGTAACAATCTAGTAAACACATGCACACAGCCATTCATTGTTCTTTGACAACCTGTCAAACACTGTAATGCACACAGTAGGGGTTGCTCAATTCGAGCAGCACCGATGGCAGGAAGAATGTTAGAAATTGCAAGTCTTGCCCAACCTCTAACACTATACCTGATATTCTTAGCCAAGTCACGAAAGTGATATTACTCGACATGTGCAATCATTTTCGTCCAAATTCATTTGTGGATGAAATATCGTTATTTTGGAGATTCAGGAGCACCCAAAATTCCGAATTGACTAAATTCTGAATTGACCGAAAACATGAAGTTATCAAATTGATCCCATAATGTTTGTGTGTATCAAGTCAAACCTTTTCATAACTAAAAAATTGCACTCTTTGTGCAAAACTAGCCCTAACCCTAACGCAAACATAAAGAGTAACTGAAACCTCAACAGTAACCCCAAAACGAACAAAATCAGTAAGTATAACAGTAATCCCAACCCTAGCAGTAACCCAACCCTAATTTTAGCCCTAATCCTAGTTCTAACCTTAATACCTTAAACAGTAACTATAACCATAACAGTAACCCAAACACAAGCAGAACCAATAAGCCTTACAGTACCGCAACCCTAGGAAGAACCCAACCCTAGCCCTAATGGTAACCTTAACTAACATTTGGGGGTGTTGAGAGGGATATAGTGGGCAGTGTCGTCAGTAGGGTTGGTATCACCCGATGCAGTAATTTATGGTGTCACCCCCCCCCCGACTTTTCCGGGGGGGGGGTTAACTACTCTTACTCATTTCGAGAGAAATCTCAATGTATCCTTCCTGGTAAAATACTTTATAAATAAATAAATTAATTAATCAGTACTCCCATATAACACTGGTCATAATACACGACGCACATTACTGTGAGGTTTATTGCTGTGGAGCTCTCTCCTATGCTCACACACAAATTTTGGCGAACTGCCAAGAAGTACGGTGCCTGTTTGAAGGCAGTGAAAGTCCCCATAGAATGGTTAATCTGTTCAGAGAACACCGAACAGGAAAGAAATGTCCTGATGTCCGGTGTTTTTATTTTGCAGGTTTATTCAGGCGAACACCATAGGTTAAAAATGTTAAACACCAATGTTAAAAATATTCCCGTTTGAATTTAATATCTAATAAACCGTTTATTCCTTTAATCTGTAGTAAAAAGTCTCTTTATTTATTGATTTTTTTTTTTGTATCTTTTAGGCATTTTTAAAAAAAATTCAATTTTTTTTTAATAGCGGTTTTTCTTTTTTCTGTAACAGACCTTTTTATTATCATTCATACAAGTAGGGTTGCACCGATACTGATACTAGTATCGGTATCGGTGCCGATACCAGTTACTGCAGGAGTACTTGGTACTCAGGCAGTACCCCCTGTGACGGATTCCGCTACTCGGGGTGAGTAGATCCGCCGTCAGCGCCGAGTACACCTGGAGGTCGGTAGTGTGGTAGCGAGGTGCCGCTGGTCCTCGTAGGATACCCCGAGGTTGCAGCGCTGTAGAGATGTCCTTGAAGCGTCCCGGTTCCCAAAGCCCTGTTATCCCCAATTACTGGCCGAGGCAGGAGTAAAGGGTCAAACAAGAGGGATTTATTTTGCATGGGGAACACAGGCGTATTTATGGGGGAAAAAAGGCATTGTTCTCCCCTGGCCCGCCCTCAGCCCTCCCGGGGTGATTTCTGCCACTGCCCTGAGCCATTGCCAAATTTCCCTTTGTTAACCTGGGCCCCTCTGCTGGGTGCAGCCCTTATCTTGGGGCTCGGCGCCAGCTCGTCTGGTCCCCTCCCGAAGCTGCTTCTCTGGTGTGAGCGCTTCACTTGTCTCGTGGCCCCCCTGTGGCTTTCAGCCTGACTTTGGGGTTACGTTGGTTTTGGGGGTGATCCCCTTGGAGCGGCAGCACGCTTTGGGTACAGCCATGTAGCTCGGGCCCCTGGCTGTTTCACTCCAAAAAGCATCCTGATCGGACCATGGGGACCCGAGCGGTGGAGGGTGGAAGCTCGGCGGCTGTACCCGAGCAAGAGTCACCATTTTCAGCTGCGCTCAAGGCCGAGGGTTGCTGGTCAATTCTCGGGGTTCCCGTGGGTGCTCCGACCCGCAATTCACACTCCCGATAGAACCTATTTTAGGGGGTACACTGGCCAAGAAGCGCTCTTCTACGTGGTACCCGCTCCGCGGGGCAAGGAGGACAAGGTTGGGTAGCCGGGCAGGCATAATTAGCGGCGGCTTGGGGCACTCATAGACTGGTGAACTTTCAGGGGTTCTGAACGAGCGGGGAACAGAGAACAACAGGGAAAATCACATTGGGTACTTATAAAAATATGGGCTAACGAACTTTTAAAAACACACAAATAAATAAACACTTGAACTGTTGTACTGCGCTACGGCGTAGTGGCGGCCGTCCCGTCACATATCTCCCCAAGTTACCAGGTGGCAGACCCAGTGAGACCCTCTGCGGGTCCACTTGGGGATGTCCATGGACCCCACACTAGGTCTCAAGTTCAGTCTGGCGGGATAGCCCATCCGCATTGGCATTTTGCTTACCAGGACAGTATTGGATAGTAAAGTTGAAGGGCTGTAGGGCCAGGCTCCACCGCAGGAGCCTGCCATTGTCTCCGGCCACCCGGTTCAGGGGGTTGTGGTCTGTGAGGACCGTGAAGGAGCGCCCATACAAATAGGGTTGGAGTTTCTTCAGTGCCCATACCAGGGCTAGGCACTCCTTCTCGATTGCCGCATAGGCAACCTCCCTGGGTAGAAGTTTCCGGCTGATGTAGGCAACCGGGTGGTCATGCCTATCTTCACCGACCTGGCTCAGTACCGCTCCCACTCCGAACATAGAAGCATCTGTGTGGACGACCAAACGTTTAGTTGAATCAGGAGTGGTCAACACGGGGGCCTCCACCAGGGCTCGCTTGAGCTGCTGGAAGGCTTCCTCACACTCAGGGGACCACAGTACCTGTCGGGGAAGGTTCTTGCGGGTCAAGTCAGTCAGGGGTTTGGCAATGGCGCTGTAGTTGGGGACGAAGCGGCGGTAGTACCCTGCCATACCTAGAAATGCTGACACCTGGGTCTTGGTGCGGGGTGTGGGCCACTGGGTGACAGCTTCAACCTTGGTGGGTTCTGGGCGCTGCCTTCCGCAGCCCACCCGGTGGCCCAAGTACTGGACCTAGGACATGCCATCGTGGCACTTGTCTGGTTTGACTGTCAGACCTGCAGTGCCAAGGTGGTCCAGTACTGCCCGTAAGTGCTGTAAGTGGTCCTCCCAGGTGTTACTAAAGATGGCTATGTCATCTAGGTAGGCGCTGGTAAAGTCCTGCATCCCCTCTAGCAGCCGATCCACCATGCGTTGGAACGTGGCCAGGGCATTCTTCATCCCGAATGGCATGACCCCAAAATTGCTACAGGCCAAATGTAGTGATGAATGCCAATTTCGGCACACCTTCCTCGGCAAGGGGAATCTGCCAGTACCCCTTACAAAAGTAAATGGTGGTGAGGAAGTGACCCTGGGCAATGCGGTCCAGAAGCTCGTCTACCCGGGGCATGGGGTAGGCGTCGGTAACGGTGTGCTCATTGAGCTTTCTGTAATCTACACAGAACCTGGTAGTGCCATCCTTCTTGGGTACTAGAACCACCGGGGAGGCCCATGGGCTCTCGGATGGTTCTATTACCCCTAGATCCAGCATCTCGCGGATCTCTTTCTGCATCCCGTCTCTCACTGCATCGGGGATTTGGTACGCCGTCTGCCGCAAGGGGGTTTGACTCTGGGTATCGACCCAATGCAAAGCTACAGAGGTGTAGCCGGGACGGGACAAGAACAGGTCTTGGTGCTCCCGTAGCACCTGCTGAGCCTGTTCCCTGTGGCGTGGACTGAGTCCCTCGCCCAGCCGGACATCAGCTATCCCCTGGGCGCTCGGATCCCCAGGCAGTACCGGCAGGGGGAGATCCTCCAGATCCGCCATGTCCGGTGCGCAGATGGCGGCTACTGCCTCTTCTCTTTCATGAATTGGTTTCAGCATGTTCACATGAAAGGTTCTTTGGATCCTTTCATCCGAACATCTGGCTGCGATGAAGGTGGTATCGCAGATCTTCTCTATAATTTTGTAGGGTCCCTCCCAGGCTGCCTGCAACTTATTTTGTTTGACCGGCCAGAGTGCTAACACTTTCTGCCCTAGCTGGAAGGTGCGGTCCCTAGCCGATCGGTCATACAACCTCTTCTGCTTGGTTTGAGCCGCTTGGAGATTGTCCCGTACCAGGGCGGTCAATTCCGGCAGCCGGTCCCTAAACTCAAGCACGTAATCTATGGCCGAGGTCCCCTCCTCAGCCAGAGCTCCTTCCCAGTGCTCCCGGAGCAAATCCAAGGGGCCTCAGACTCTCCGGCCATACAACAGCTCAAAGAGAGAGAAGCCAGTGGCTTCCTGGGGTACCTCCCTGTACGCGAACAACAGATGGGGCAAGTGGCGTTCCCAGTCCTTATGGACAAGGTAAAGGTGCGGAGGAGTTGCTTGAGGGTCCCGTTAAACCGCTCGCAGAGCCCATTGGTTTGTGGGTGGTAAGGGGAACTGTACAGGGGTTAAATCCCGCACAGTCTCCAGAGCTGCTGGGTCACCTCGGCCGTAAACTACGTGCCCTGGTCAGACAAGATTTCCTGGGGAAATCCGACCCTGGAGAATATCTGTAGCAGAGCTCCAGCAATGGTCTCTGTGTGGATATCTCAGAGGGCCACGGCCTCGGGGTACCTGGTGGCGTAGTCTACTACGGTCAAGATATACTTCTTGCCCGTAGTACTAGGCACCGCCAAGGGGTCCTATCAGATCCACCGCCACCCGTCTAAAGGGTTCTCCCACTATGGGTAGGGGTCTCAGGGTTGCTTTCCGGGTGTCCCCCGCTTCCCTACCCGCTGGCATACCTCACAGGTCTGGCAAAAGTCCCTAACCTCCCCGGATATCCCGGGCCAGAAGAAGCTCTGGGTCAGGCGGTGCAGCGTCTGCCTCTGCCCCAGATGGCCTGCAAGGGGAATATCATGCCCGATCTTCAACAGATCGCGCCAATATTTCCCCGGCACTACCAGTTGCCTATGGGGTACCTGGTCCACTCCCCTCTTCACTCCCCCAGAGGTCCTATACAACTTCCCCTGGTCCCAGGCAAATCTCACCTCCCCTAACCCTCCCAGCTCCCGCCCCGCCTGTTGTCGGTAAGGGGCAAGGGTGACGTCTTCCCTGGTGGCTTGGGCAAAGTCCGTCGGGGAATCCCAGGTCAGGGAGGGGGTATTGTCGGGGCCAAGGGTTGGGCTGGTCTCACTTACCGCGGTCCCCTCGGAGCCTGTGTGCAGAGCCTTCCTCGCTTGATGGCGGGTGGTGATGGGGCATACCCCACCAGGGTGGGTGTCCTCAAAAGTAGAGGTCAGCAGACCAAGGTCATTGCTGAGTAGTACTTCGGTTGGTAGGTCTTTCATGATCCCTACTTCCACGTCCCGGGCATCCGTGTCCCAATCGAGATGGAAGCGGGCCGTAGGGATCCGGTAAACATGGCCGCCGGTGACACGGACGGCCACCGAGTAGCCTGTGGAGGCAGCCGGGGTAATAAGGTGGGGCTGTGCCAGGGTAAGGGTTGTGCCACTGTCTCACAGGCCGTTGGCACTCCGTCCATTCACCCGGACCTTTTGGTTTGGTGTTGCCGGTTATCTTGGGCGGCTGCTTGAATCGGGTCTGCTTCATGTAGGATGCCCCAGTCTGCGTCCGGAAACGCTGTGGGTTCTGGCTCCTGCTCATGTTGGCAACAATATGACGTAGCTCTGCCCGGAGGGTGTGCTGGGTGATGCGGGGCAGGATGGTTGGCATTCAGTGGACAGCGGTCCCGGATATGTCCGATTTGGTTGCACCCATAGCACCGGGGACCGGTCCGAGGAACCGGGGTGTTGTTTGTCGGTGGCCAGGGTGCTCTCTCGGTGGGTGTGGGACGAGGCTGGGGTGCTGGATGGAACCGGGGAGGTGGGGGCCGGACGGCAGGAGGAGGTACTCGCCTGGCGTCCTGGTATTCATCGGCGAGGCAGGTAGCTTCGGGCAGGGTGAGGGGACGTCGGTCTCGCACCCAATCCCGGACCTCTGGAGGTGAAAAGTTATAGAACTGCTCCAGCAAGAGCAGTTGGATGATCTCGTCTGGGTAGGTGGCTTGGCATCCCTGGATCCAGCTGCGGACGGCCTGCTACATGCAGTGCCCCCATTCCGCGTAGGAGTCATGGGTCCCTTTCTTTAGAGTTCGGAACCAGACTCGATACGCCTCGGGGGTGAGCGCATAGCGGGCCAGCAGGTGTTCCTTGACCCGCTCGTACACCATGCAGTCCTCATCCGCCACAGCCCGGTAGGCTTCAGCCGCTCTGCCCGTCAACTTACTCGCCAGTAGAGGTACCCAATCTCGGGCCGCCATCTCTTGCAGGAAGCTGTCAAATCTTGCAGGAAGCCGTCTATCTTCGCTTCCCTCCGGGAAGAGTTTGAAGGCGGCAAAGGGAATCTTTTGCTTGGGGGGTCCGGTGCTGCCATGGGAAGTCAGAGACCCACCGGACCGTTGCTGCATCTCTGCTTGGCGGAGTCTGTCCGTATCTGCCAAGACCCTCCCGATGATGTCGGTGGAGGGGTCTGTTCCGTACAGGGCCAGCCACCACTGTACCTCTCGCCGCCGTTCTGAGGTATCGGAGCCCTCGGAGGGAGCCATACTAGTGCGGTCGTCCTCCATCAATTCGCTGATGATGACCGCCTTCGGTTTGCCCCCGGGGTCTTGCCTCTGGCTTTCAGCAATTCTTTAAGGACCGTGCGCTTCAGACCCTCGTATTGCTGGGCCATACGGGGTTATGGCCATTACTTGGGGTGTCCGCCTCTCGGACCCAGGGGTGTCTGAGACCGGGGTCAAGACAGCAGCGGTATTATCCCCTGCTTGTCTGGTCTCAGCCGATCCCACCAGGCTGCCAGCCAATGTGACGGATCCCGCTACTCGGGTGAGTAGATCCGCCGTTAGCACCGAGTACACCTGGAGGTCGGTAGTGTGGTAGCAAGGTGCCGCTGGTCCTCGTAGGATACCCCAAGGTTGCAGCGCTGTAGAGAGGTCCTTGAAGCGTCCCAGTTCCCAAAGCCCTGTTATCCCCAATTACTAGCCGAGGCAGGTGTAAAGGTTCAAACAAGAAGGATAAATTTTGCATGGGGAACACAGGCGTATTTATGGGGGAAAAAGGCATTGTTCTCCCCTGACCCGCCCTCAGCCCTCCCGGGGTGATTTCTGCCACTGCCCCGAGCCATTGCCCAATTTCCCTTTGTTAACCTGGGGCCCCCCTGCTGGGCGCAGCACTTATCTTGGGGCTCGGCGCCAGCTCGTCTGGCCCCCTCCCGGAGCCGCTTCTGTGGTGTGAGCGCTTCCCTTCTCTCGTGGCCCCCCTGCAGCTTTCAGCCTGACTTTGGGGTTACATTGGTTTTGGGGGTGATCCCCTTGGAGCGGCGGCATGCTTTGGGTACAGCCATGTAGCTCGGGCCCCTGGGCTGTTTCACTCCAAAAAGCACCCTGATCGGACCATGGGGACCCGAGCGGTGGAGGGTGGAAGCTCGGCGGCTGTACTCAAGCAAGAGTCACCATTTTCAGCCACGCTCCAGGCAGAGGGTCGCTGGTCGTTTCTCGGGGTTCCCGTGGGTGCTCCAACCCGCAATTCACACCCCCGATAGAACCTATTTTAGGGGGCACACTGGCGAAGAAGCGCTCTTCTTCATGGTACCCGCTCCGCGGGGCAAGGCGGACAAGGTTGGGCAGCTGGGCAGGCATAATTAGCGGCGGCTCGGGGCACTCATAGACTGGTGAACTTTCGGGGGTTCTGAACGAGCAGGGAACAGGGGAACAACAGGGAAAATCACATTGGGGTACTTATTAAAAGTTCGTTAGCCCTTATTTTTATAACACACAAATAAATAAACACTTGAACTGTTGTACTGCGCTACGGCGTAGTGGCGGCCGTCCTGTCACTCCCCCGATATTTCCCCCGATACCGGAAGCCGGCATTGATCCGGCTTGCCGGCATCCGAGGGGCTGGGGTGGCTGTCCGAATGCTCTATCGGCATTCGGACAGGCCCTGCAGCTGCTCTCCGCGTTCTTTCATACCTTCCTGAGCGATGCCGGTAAAGTCTTCGCACGTGCGCTCGTTGGGAGGCTTCCAGCCGCGATCACGTGATCGCGGCTGGGGGCCTTCCAACGAGCACACGCGCGGAAACTTTGCCGGAGTCGCTCAGGAAGGTAAGTATGAACGCGAAGAGCAGCTGCAGGGCCTGTCCGAATGCCGATAGAGCATTCTGACGGGCACCTGGAGCTCTACGCGATCATACTTACCTTCTTGAGCAACGCCGGGAAAGTTTCCGCGCATGCACTCGTTGGAAGGCCCCCAGCCGCGATCACATGGGACCACGTGATCACGGCTGGGGCCTTCCAATGAGCGCACGCACGAAGACTTTACCGGCGTCGCTCAGGAATGTAAGTATGATCGCGGAGAGCTCCAGTTGCCAGGTGAGCTGGGGGCAAATCCACGAGCTGGGGCAAATCCATGAGCTGGGGGGCAAATCCGTGAGCTGGGACAAGTCCATGAGCTGGGTGGCAAATCCATGAGCTGGGGGGCAAATCCATGAGCTGGGGGGCAAATCCATGAGCTGGGGGGCATAATCCATGAGCGGGGGAAAATCCCTGAGCTGGGGGGCAAATCCATGAGCTGGGGCATATCCATGAGTGTCAGGATCCAGGTTCCGGGGCAGCAAGGTCAAGCCAGTATGCAAGGAATGGGATCTTACAAGGCAGATTGTTTATATAAACCGATTTATTAAACAGGGAGAAATATGCAGATTGCAGGTATAGGCAGAGAGTCCTGGGACATACAGAGGGTTCTGTATCTGTAGAACAGCGGGTTGAGGATTCTGTAGGATGCAGGATAGCGGGTTAGGGATTCTGCAGGATGCAGGGCAGCGGGTTGATGATTCAGGAACTGTGATAGAAGGTCTATAGCAGGAACTGTGGCAAAAAGGTCTATACCAGGAACTGTGGAAAAAGGTCTTTAAACAGGGCTGCAGTAGAAGGTCTTTAACCAGGGTTGCAGCAGAAGGTCTTTAAACAGGTCTGCAGCAGAAGGTCTTTAAACAGGTCTGCAGTAGAAGGTCTTTAAACAGGTCTGCAGTAGAAGGTCTTTAAACAGGGTTGCAGCAGAAGGTCTTTAAACAGGGTTGCAGCAGAAGGTCTTTAAACAGGTCTGCAGTAGAAGGTCTTTAGACAGGTCTGCAGTAGAAGGTCTTTAAACAGGTCTGCAGTAGAAGGTCTTTAAACGGGAACTGTGGTATAAGGTCCTTACCAGGAACTGTGGTATAAGGTCTTCTTTAGGAGACAAGGTCCAATGGTAAAGAAACCGGTATTCAGGTGGTCTGGACAATACAGGTTTGCTCCTTCCAGCTTGGAGATTCCAAGGTAATGAAAAAGCATTGAGCTTCAGGTGTGGCTGGGTTTTAAGCATGGAGCATTAAGGTGATTAAGGCAACACCTGAGCACTGCAGGCAGAGGGAAGTATTGCGAATACTAGTGAATGTCCCATCACTACGAACCGGCGCTGGATATAGACTTTTTATTACGCCGGCGGCGACGCTCCTTACAATGAGATGGGGGCAATATCTATGAGCTGGGGCATAATCCATGAAAACTGGGGGCATATCCATGAGCTGGGGGCATACCAATGAGCTGATGGGCATATCTATGAGAGCTGGGGTATTATATGTGAGCTGGGGGCATTTTTATATGAGGTCTGTTCTTATTGGAAAGCGTTCACATGACATAAAATAAAAGTATCGGTACTCGTACTCGGTCTTAATATAGTGGTATTGGTGCATCCCTAATTCATAGGATCTTATGTTAATTCCAGATATTTTTGTTCAGTAGTTTTTTTGAAAACAGCGGGCGACAGGTTTGTGGCGGCATTCGGTGGCTGATTCCAGGGACCCTGCGGTGAATTCATCGGGGAATCTCCCCCAAAGTGCGGGGAACAACAGAACACTGAACTGTCTGCGTCATTTCAGTGCTCTGTGAATATCCCTTTTAGTGGTGTTTTTTTTTGCCGCCCTCTGGAAAGTGCCAGCCTAGTCCTTGCCTACCCAGGACATATTTGAAAATGAGAGAAATCTCAATGTATCCTTCATGGTAAAATATTTTTGTGTGGAAAAAAAAAAAAAAATAATTTAGTGTCACCCTAGGGGGTGTTGCCACCCGGTGCGGGCCGCACCCCCTTGTGACGCCACTGATAGTGGGTACTTTAAGGGGGGGAAGGTAGGAGGCAGTAAAGATGCGAGTTTAGAGGGGTGTAGTGGTATAGAGGGGGTAAGGGTTTAGAAGGAGATCTAGAGGGATATAGCAGCTAAAAATACAAAACTTCTGATAAATTTCAAATTTTAGATCCGAAAATTTCTAAGAAGAAATTTACTGAAATTGTGGGCTTTGCACATGTCTAGATATTATATCAGCTTTGTGTTTTCTGTACCTACATTTGTCCTAGACTTTGTACAGGATGCTTCAGGCAGTATTAGCTTTCGGAATAACCAGTCATTGCAAGTTATTCCTGGCGAGGCCTGCTTGTGTTAAAGGACAGCTTGTCAAAAATTTAACCTCCTTCCACTTTGCCCCTTTTTCAACTGAATCAGTTGTTATTTGAAAAAAAAAAAATAATTGTTGAAATGTGCTGATATTTTTTCTGGGAAAATGGCCGATAGAATTGAATCAAGCCCTTTTCAGGAGAGACTGTGTGCCATCTATTTGAACAATAATGCTAGTTTCTTACAAATACATTATGGACATGACGTGGCTTCAGATTGTCTTGTTATACTTCCACCATCCCCATTATTCTGGAACTCCAGGGTTATATGCAAGAAGTGAATGTCAATCACATGCAGGATATGATTGAGGTCAGATAGCTTAACTCATCCCCTTTTGAAAGCACGCAAAATACTTAATATTTTCTTTACTTTATTGGGAAAGTAACAGCAAATAAAAGTAAACATATTACTGTATAAATCTACTACATTTTGTGTATTATTACCAATGTCCACTTTGTCAAGTGTCTGTCTCATTATACTAGTGTTCCTTCCAACTTCATCAGGTCTCTGTCCGATATTTGTGCAGAACTCTAGATTTACTTAGTTCCTGAGTGGTGTCTGAAGAATACCTGGCACTACTAATTGGGTAATGCTGGAAGAAGCAGTTTCTTGCTGGAGGTTTTCTGCATGGAGAAGGGACGAACATCGTGGCAGAAGAGGACTGGGTCATGAAGGTCACAAACCAGAGTTCTATGGTGCGCGTAACATTTTCAGACACACACACGAAACAAGAATGGCTTGAATAACTTTTTTTTATTCATGAAAAGCAAACAAAATCTCAAAAAGTGCTGCATCATTGGGTTGACAAAAGATTACCATTTTAAAGGGAAAGATACAAAACATATCATTCATTTAACACTGTGCTGATATTTAATAACAGTTACAGTTACTAAAAATAAATACTAAGTATTTATAAAGCGCCAACAAATTCCTTAGCGCTGTACAATGGAAGAGACAGAACAACAGATATACATACACGTTACACACAAGGAACAGAAGGAGGGAGGATCATGCTCGAGAGCTCACAATCTAAGAGGAGAGGGTTGACCCATTAGGTGAGGGTGAATAGGGTAGGTGAAGTGGTGGGTTGCAGGAGGGCTGAACGGGAAGAGGAGGAAATGACAGTGGGGAGATCATGGAGTGATACGAAAGGCTTCTCTAAAGTAATGTGTTTTCAGAGACCTTTTGAAGGACTGGAGAGACGGGGAGAGTCTGATGTTGCGGGGGAGGGAGTTCCATAGAAAGAGGGCAGCTCGGGAGAAGTCCTGAAGGCGAGAGTTGGGGGTGCGGGTAAGAAGAACTGATAGCATCAGATCATTGGCAGAGCTAAGTGGTCGGGAAGGGGTATACCTGTTAATAAGGGAGGAGATGTAGGCAGGGGCGCGGTTATTGAGAGCTTTGTATGTGAGCACCAGTATTTTGAAATAGATTCTAAAGGAAACCGGGAGCCAGTGTAGAGATTGACAGAAGGGCGAGGTATGAGAGGTGCAGCAGGTGAGGTGGATGAGTCTGGCACAGGCGTTCATTACAGACTGCAGAGGGAAAATCTGGGATCTCTTAAAACCAGAGAGAAGGAGGTTACAGTAGTCAAGGTGGGAGATAATAAGAGCTTGGCCGAGTATTTTAGTAGAGTCTGGATTAAGAAAGGGACGGATGCATGCAATGTTTTTTAGCTGGAAGTAGCAAGATTTGGTTAGAGACTGAATGTAAGGAGTAAAGGAGAGATTAGAGTCCAAGATGACCCTGAGGCAACGAGCCTGAGAGGTAGACGTAATGGTGGCACTATTCACCTGAAGGGAAATGGGCGCAGGAATTGAGGTCTTAGATGGAGGGAAGATAAGAAGTTCCGTTTTGGAGAGGTTGAGCTTTAGGAAATGGGAAGTCATCCAGTCAGAGACAGCTGAGAGGCAGGCTGTAACACAGTCCAACACGAAGCAGAGAGATCGGGAGATGAAAGGTAGATTTGGGTGCCGTCAGCAACCTCTCGACTGTAGGCGAGGTCGGATTATTTTAATTTAAAGAACCCTGTTTAAAGTTTCTGTTTTATTTCCCTCCATTGTGATTTTATTTGAGATCTGGTGGATAGTGAGAATTTAAAGGGGTGTTTTTGTAGTGAGTTTTCTACTAAATCGCACCACGATTCTCTTGAAATCTTTGAGAAGCTTGCCTGATATCCGATTACCATTTATTAGTTGAATACACCACAGTTTCTGCTTGTCACGCACTACCTTACGTTTATGCAAAATTATTACAATCCACTTCCCTCTTCTTCTCAACAATGAACAAAGCAGCAGAAATTTACAGCCCCCTATAGTGACCCAGGAAGATGTGGAGAACAGGGCTGAGCTTGTCGTCTGCTGAAGAAGCAGGATTAATTTTATATAGGCATATAATTATAACTTAAATTTTTAAAATGCTTATTTTATACTTATTTTCAGGCTGGATTTATTAAGGCTTATTTTAAAAACCACTAGAATATCCTTGGAGCTGCTGGGCTCGGATATTATTGGCTTTTCAGTGGTCTGCTGAGCTTCCATTATAAACCAAGCTTATCTCCAAAATACACAAAGTGTGTTCAAGGACAGGGGTGATCATTTTCTCCAGACACCCTGCAATTCGTCTTAGGCTTTCTATAATGCATGTCGACAATGTGTTAATGCACAGACTATTAATGCTTCGTTAAGAATTTCATGAGAGTATCCTTCAAAGTTGAGGAAAGGCACATGCCAGAACACAAAAGTTAAAACTTTGAACATAACAAGCATAAAAACAGTATCCAGGGAGAAATAAAAAAGAGACAGAAACGTATCCTGCTAATCTGAGAGCATCCTCAGTTTTGGTGGATGTCTTGTCTTGGCCTTCAGTGTCCATGAATTGCGATGACTCGTATTTCTTACATTAAAACCTCCCTGTTGCATGATTTTTAGAAATAGTTTTGGATTAAAAAACATGTTATCCAACATTGCAAAAGTATATATGTCATAATTCATTCTGTTTTAATTTTATTGAGGGGGTGGGGGTCCTCAGAGGAAAAAAATGATATTGGGCAAAACAATTCCCCCTAAAAAACAAAACATTTCCCCCAATTGATTTTACTTGTAATCATAACTCACAGAGAGGACACTCAACCTATTGCTTCCACCTAGGGATTTTGTACAAGAATTATAGATTGAATATGTTTATAGTCACTTTTTTAGTCCGCATGGTTCCTATTGAGCTGTGGGTGTATGGTGTGTATGGCAAAACCAATATGGCTGCCGCACTGTTTTACATTCACTTAGAAGTCAAAAAGTCAATGGAGTTTTAGATATCTTATACCGTAAAGGTAATGTTTCACTGCAGCTGGAGAAAAGCTAAGGAAGATGTATTAGGTTTAATATAAATCTACATGTGCATCATTATAAATGACTTTGGGGGACATATGCTTATCTATGCAAGTTGTACTTTTAGCCTAAGGCATGTGAAGAGGTGAAAAAGTGTAATATGGCACAGTCAGTGTCACAATGTCCAAGGTATTTCTGCTCTGTGCAGCCGTTCCAGGCTTCATTTAAATTTCTCTATCCTGAAGGACCTTGCTCCAGCTTGCCCCGTTTTACCCGCCAGGACCAGCCGCCTTCACCATGGTCTAATGCTAAGGCGCACTGAAGATGGACGCCGCACTCGGCAATCTCTGTATCCCAAGCAATGGGTTTTCCACTTGGAGTCACGATGGTAAAAGAGTTCAGAGGAATCTGAAAGATAATATATTTGGAATGGTATGAATGGACAAACTATAGCGTCAACAAGACAGATTCCTATTTCATATCTTACTTGCAATCGCATATTTAAAATGTTAACAAAGTAACGGCCCTCTTAATGTAGATGTAGCCACATACAGAGACACAAACCCTGGGAAAACTGAAACATATTAGCAAAATTCTGGATCGCATCAGTGTAAAAAAATTCGGGGGGGGGATATCCTTCCTGCTAAAAGGTGATGCACAGATATAATATAACTAAACCACTACAAATTAGCATTGGATCATTAGTTTACTCACTACCGTTACTTACATAACATCTAAATTGAGGGAATCCAGTAATGTCAGGCGGGTAAACTAAAGCATAAACTCCGTCCATACTACAAATCCTAGACCCATACTGTGTGTATATCTAAGAGGAAATCTCAGGGTGGGGGAGTTCCTACACCTATTGTCCTAACCTTGTAATTACTTTGCAGCATTTATACATTTTATATTTACAGATTCCTAAAGCCAGGTTCAACTCCATAATTACTTGCTCTGCAGCTAGCGTCAATGGTAGGATTTACCATAAGGCAAAGCAATCTACTGATTGGTTTGCTTTATGTTAAATCCACCATTGTAGACGCTGTTGTGCCTTTTTACATAGCTCAATCAGGTACTATAGATGGGGTTACTTAGTATTATTGGACCTGCTAGGTATACAACCACGCAACTGTGTAGAGATTTGTTCAAGTATGACGAAAGAATGATTCTTTCTAATATTAACAAATATTGTAGCTGCATTTCAGCCAGTAAAATCCCTCCAGACAGGTTACAAACCGATCAAGTAGCAGTCAGACAGCACCGGCCACTGTCCCCGTTATGACATTTCTGCTCTGTTGCTCACCTGACTGCTGATTCCTATGGCCAGGTCTCCCAGCGGTTTCTTGACGGATTCCAAGATGTACAAAGTCTCACCATTGGGTGTTTGCAGCTCGACTTTGATGCCTGAAACAAAAACAATCCAAAACTGAGTGCAGCAAATACAATTGCTGTGTCACCGGTTTCATTTACACTTCCAAAGTAAAATACACCTATTCTGGTGCTTGGTCTCTTCATCTTTTCCTTTTATTGGTTCCCCATGTATCTTCTATATTTAGGCCCATATTCGAAGTTGAAAAACCACCAGGGTTGCCAAGGTTATCCATCACTGACCAACAAAACAGTTCCTATTTCCACTGCTTTCTTAGTGCCGGCAATTAAAGTAGACGTACTGAACATTGACTAAACATTTCTGCAGACCTAGCCTTACATCTAAGATGCAAACCAAATCAATATGACTGTGCTCAGACCATTTGAAGACGTCTACCACAGCACTTTATATTCTGCATTTTTTTCTTTTTACAAAAGTAATTTGCCAATAAAATCTATGGAATGAAGTGAATGTTTTTACAGCAAAAAGAAATAAATCCATGAAACAAACCATTGAACCAGCTTGGAGTTGCCGTAGTCCCTTCCTTGAGTATACAGTCACTGTAGAAGCTTGGAGGGTCTAATTGGCTGTTCCAGGAGTGGATGCCGGAGCTTCCTGTGTCACAGGTGTATGCAGAGTTCTTAAAAAAAGAGAGAAATGTAGAAGGTTAACAAGGTTGAGAGCAAGGTACACGTGATGGAACGACAATATAGTAAGGAACAACAATATAGTAAAAGCTGACTTTGAAATGTTATGTTTTAACTACAGAGACTCCATTAGCTGTTGATGTGTCTATACTCAAAAAACTGAAAGGTGATGTAGGGTTGGGTCATAGGCGTGCACAGTCTATATTTTATGGCGTGCGCACATGATACATTTATTACTTGAAAATTGTCACAAAGCGATCATTTTCATTTTATCGATTGTGAACCAGATAACAAAAACAAACATGTGTAAATGGAGTACTTAAAGGTCAACAGCCAGAGCAATTCAACAAGCAGACACACTCTTCTGCACTCACCTATAGCCTGGGGTCATGTTGCCTAACATATTGGGGTTTAAAGTTCTGAGAGACTTGGTACTGGGGTTACTTGTTATCAGATATGCCCCTATAAAGGGTAAGACCAGGTGGAGGATTAAGTGTAGATGGGGTATAATATTAGAGTGTCTTTAGCATTGGCGGGTTTAAATGTACCGGCTGGGAGGAGTAGAGGTAACATCATTGCTCTGCATGGAGAGAGCCTGTGGAGACATGGGTTTGATCCCCAGGAGCACCTCTCCAGTAAGTGTCCTTGGGCAAGACAACTAATGGTACATACTCGCCACCCAGGACATACTTGAAAACGAGAGAAATCTCAATGTATCCTTCCTGGTAAAATCCTTTCTCCAAAAAAAAAAGTTCATGTAGTTTATTGTCTAGGGGCAATTAGAATCAAGGTGCTGGAACCTGCAAGCTGAACATTGATTGAAGAATACGGAGCACAGTCCAGTGAATCCGAATGCTTGTGGACCCTAAACGTAATTACAGATTAAGCCCTGTCCTCTCTCCACTCACTTTCAAACTGTGCAGGGGCTCCATGTTTTCTTCGCTTAGGCAGAGCAACATTTGCTGTTGGTCTTCAAAAGGAATTGGTTGAGAGAAGCTGTCCATTATGAGGCCTAAAGACAAAATGGAAAATTGGTTACAATAAGTGGCCTTCGGGGAACATATATCTTCTCAATAATATCTACCAAACACCACCAGAACTCTGATGGCCTGTTCAAGAACAAGACTGCAGCGGAAAATAGGTCATCTATGAAGATTTGATGAAAGGAGATTTCTTATACTGCAGATGAAAAGGTTCTGTATAGTAATATAAATATGTGGGATTATCTACTCAGAAATGTTGTGCTATCTGATCCAGTAGAGAGATTTAAAGAGGGATGGAAGCCTTTTTTTTTTTTAGAAAAGCAGAGAATTTGAGGGTATAAAAAACACAACGGCTTTGTTAGTCAAACATTTGGATTGCATTATGGATTAATGTAGAATTTATTTTTCACTCTATGTGGCACTGATGGAAAACAACTACAGTGTTGCTTTGTTTTTGTAGCTGTTACACCACCAGTAATAAAAGGGATAGGAAACGCTGGATATGATGGACTTGTTGGCTTTTATGAACTATAAAACTGTTCTGATAGACAACTGTGAACCTTCCTCTACAAATCAACATTGTCAAGTGAAAGCCATAGGATTATATCACTTGTGGCAGCATTTAGCTTAAAAACCATTATGGCTGAGATTCTACTTCTTATCCAAACGGTCCGTAGCCAACAATTACTAAGGTAGCCAAAATTGTGGTAACAGAGTAGACTCTCACCTCTCTCTAGTTCTTGGACCTCCAACTCGAAGGGGGTCTCATCTCTCTCCGAACTCTTTTCCCCATATGGGGATGGAGGATCTATCCCCAACTCTTTCCTGTAGTAGCTGTTCATGACCCTGGATTTTTGTGTGGTCAGTTTAGGCTTTGGTTGTTGACCTTTAGATGTTTCGGCTGGTGGGCAAGGGTAGCTCCGAGGGGTTTTGTATTCTGTTGTCCGAGGAGATTTCAGACCTCCAACTGAAAAAGAGAAATTAAAGATTTAAGAACACTGAAGATTACATAAAAAACATATTTTTTCTCCAAAAGTTCCAAATTTGACAGTAATTTTAGATTAAATGGTTCCACTGTGTTTCGCAATAGCAGCAATAGTAAAACATAGATTGATGGCTTTTCACCGGAAGGGCATCATCACTATCAAACTGTGGTAAATGCAGTTGATGCAAATTCAAAAGCACATTAGAACCAAAATACAAAAGGACCCCCATGAATTGTAAAAACAAACTGTGTTTCCCCACAAAGGGTTCGATTTAATTTGATCCAATCGCAATGGCAGCTTTAGCCGCAATACAGCCATATCTTTCAGTTTGGGAGATTTAAATAAGAACATAGAGGGATTTCGATTACGATAAACACTTTTTAATCGACATTTTGACTTTAGCAAATCAATTTCAATTTACCGGTAAGTTGCATTTGAAAATTATAAAGTGCTGAAAGGGGTTGATCACTGACTTCTTAAACAGGGAAAATCACTCTGAAATTAGGCTGAAAATGTTCAATTTAATATTAGTGTTGACGTAGCACTAAAAACCTAACCCTAAAAAAAACTAAACTCTAACCAACCCATAAATTAACTCTAACGAGAAAAATATTGGACACCCAGGGTTATTTTTTTTGGGTTACAGTTCGAAAATCCAATTTTTTGGGGCTTATTAGTAATTTTATCAATAGAAACATAGAAAATGTCAACAGATAAAAACCTTTCGGCCCATCTAGTCTGCCCAATTACATGGATACTTTACCTGGATTTATCTTTTGTTTAGGATAGCCTTATGCCTATCCCATGCCTGCTTAAATTCAATTACTGTTTTGGCCTCTACCACTTCTACTGGAAGACTGTTCCATGTATCCACCACCCTCTCAGTAAAATAATGCTTCCTGATGTTACTTTTAAACCTTTGCCCCTCTAATCTAAGACTACTTTGTTTCCTTTTAAATATACTCCCTTCCTCTACCTTGTGGATTCCCTTTACGTATTTAAATGTTTCTATCATATCTCCTCTGTCTCGTCTTTTTTCCAAGCTGTACATGTTAAGATCATTAAGCCTTTCCTGGTAACTTTTCTCCTTCAAGCCATACACCATTTTAGTAGCCCTTCTCTGAACTCTCTCTAAGATGTCTATATCCTTCTGGAGATACGGTCTCCAGTACTGCACACAGTACTCCAAGTGAGGTCTCACCAATGTTCTGTACAGTGGCATGAGCACTTCCCTTTTCCTACTGCTAATACCTCTCCCTACACAACCAAGCATTCTGCCAGCATTTAAATGGAATTCAGAAATGGTGGAATTTTTTCTCAAAACGTCAAAAATAGATTGGTTGAAACTCGACAATAACTTTTATGCAAAATCTGCCGATAGAACGAATCGTGCCCTCGATTTAATTCTAACATATGCAGTTGCATTATATTACTATTCTTTCCCAAAATGTGAAAAATATGAATATTATCCTCATCAATCTGGAAATGTAATCAAATCATATCATTTCAAATGTCAATGATTTCATGCAAAAAATACAAATCTAATGGCTATCTCAGGGAAGGAAATACTAATCCGGGCATTCATATCCTTACGGTGATTCAGAGCCAGCTCCACTTTTTCTTTGAGTTGGGAGGCCGAGGCTCTTTTCGTTGGATCTTTTTCTAACCCTGCGACAATGACCGCACGGGTAGACGGATGGCAAGCAGGGGGGATCTCCTGGAGAGGTGGTGGCTCTTTGGCAATCTGCAAACAGAATAAAAAGAGGATTACTGAATCAAAAAGAACAGACAGTGTGCCATTACCGTGTAACCGTATAATATGATCAAAAATATGTGTGCAGATTATCAATTATACAAATATCACAACAGATTTTCAACATTGTACAATGGGGCACACACTGTATATATAATATATATATATATATGTGATTGACCACATATTCCTCCTATCAGGCCACTGGTGGATGATCATTTAATCCATCAGCTGTCTGGGACTGCCTACTGTCTTGGTTATCCACTTTCTCTAGGCTTTGTGTGATTCTATATACAGTATATATATATATATTTTCTCCTTCACACTTTCCTTCCATAATCTCCATCATCTTTATGAATGCAGGCTAATTTCTTGCTGAGATATGCTACCCCCCTACTGGACCTTGGGACTATTTTTCATATTTATATGTACACCAATACCTATACTCGACCTTTGAACGCCTTTGTTGGGCAACCCCAAACTTGCTGAACCTATTATCCTTTCCTCCACTTTCTTACTCTCTTTTGCATTTATTTAGTCAATGCTCCCCTTGTGGGTTCATTGTCTTGGTTTTAATGTTGGTTTTCGTATGAGTTCAGCCTCCCCCCTCGGCGTCCACCATCGCCACAGCAACACGGCAATTGGGTGCAGCCCTATGACGTCATTGCACCCACGCACCTGGCACTTTCGGGTTCCCAGGACGCGAGGCACACTGAGCGCTGGGATGGGGATTGGTGAGTGATACTCCAGTTACCTATATATTGCTTTTATTGGATTGACAATACCTTGATAAAAGGCCTCTAGGGGCCGAAACTTTGGTTTTTTAATGGAATTAATTAATAAAATTTGGATTTTATACATGTCTCCGTGTGCCACCCCTTACTCTATACATACATACATATACATATATATATATATACACACCTAAACATCATTTTGCAATCTATTCTGAATGGTCGCATATTCTGATGGTACTGAAGTATTATCCCTATAATTTGTCTGTAATAGTGACAGCTCTGTCCTGGAGGATCCATTTAAAGTGCAGGTCCAATGATTTTATTACCCCGTGTGTAAAAAGAATACCCCAATGACTGTTGCACCTGTATAATATGTTACAGAGGGGTTTATACACTAATCGCCAATGCTTATTGTTGCAACCATGATAAAATTTGTCGCTAAAAAGAGGGATATGTAAAGAACGGCAGGCAAAGTTTCATTGATGACACTTCTCCTGCCATTGTTTGAATTCCTGTCTGAAGTTCAGCATGATCTCTACAACAGTAAGGCTGGGGTCAGACCAGCACACTTTTAACGTGCGTTCTGGCGCACATAATTACGGCCGCACTCGCAGCAGATGACGGGCAATGACGGACAATATACGATGTACGGCCGCACAAAAGTCCGGCCGTGCAACGCAAGTGGAATTTGAACGCATTTTTCTGAGAATGCTGAACCGCTAGTACTGACGTACAGAGTACGCAGCTGTGGCATAGCGGCGTGTTTGCGTGATTAGGAGATGTCAGACGCTGCTAATGTCCAGCCTACATAACGTCCAGACGCGTCGTCTGACCGTTTTTGCGCATTCCGTTCGGACGCACTTTTTCACGTTCGCGGGGAAAAATGCTTTCATCTGACCCTAGCCTAAACACCGGCGATTAGTGCATAACAGCTTAATTTGCTCCATTCTTAAATATTCCTTCTTGCTGCTAATCACTTCCATCTGGCATCATGCTACTCACCTGCAGACACAGGGGTGCTTTGTGCGTCCGACTCCATGGTTGCCAGCCATTGATCATGTGAAGCAACATGCAACAGGCGCTCCACACGTCTATCTTTGTGCCGCAGGGTTCCCCCCGCACAATTTCAGGGGCCATGTGTGTCTCCGTTCCCGGAACATAGTCATCTGCAGTGACACAGGAAAGAGATCTTATTAGTTCCTTTGTTAGACCTTGTTATTGGAAATAAGTGTAATAAAATAAATGTTGGTATTTCTACGCGCCCTGGATGGATACATGGTCTCTCCTGTCGCTTCTCCTCTAATCCTTATACTATTAGATATTGTATCAGGTTTGAACATACACTATCCACCTGGTCTTTTATTTATACATGCGTTTATCTATAGGTTAACAGGGTTATTCAGAAAGATTTGAAATGTTGCCTCACGTTCGGTGACCTTTCGTTCCCCGCACCTCTGGACGATTCGGCGATTCTAGTTCGCCGACCCTGCGGTGTATTCATCAAGCACCGCAGGGCCCCCCATAGTGCACAGGAAACCCGCTGCAAACCCGCAAAACACTCGCCGAGCACACGCCGAACACTCACCAAAAACTCACAGAAACCGCCGCAATAAACCTGCCGAACTTGCTGGAAAAACCCAACGAGCCGTTGATCGCAGCGCAGAGCAGCCGACGGAAAAACCCGACAAGCAGACGAACGTGGTAAAAAAAAATACAAAAACAGTACGCTTGAAAGTTTAAAAATTAACTGCTGTTTGCAAAAAAACCTACGGAATGAAAATGCCTGGAATTAACATATAAGATCCTATGAATGATAAAAAGGTCTGTTACAGAAAAAAAGAAAAAAAGATTTAAAATAAAAAAAAACAGAAAAAAAATTTGCCGAAAAAATCCACAAAAAATCTTAAAAGATCTTAAAAATCTATACATAAAGAGACTTTTTACAGCAGAATAAAATAATAAACGGTTTATTAGATATTGAATTAAAACAGGAAATTTTTTAACATTGAAGCCTATGGGATTCGCCTGAATAAACCTGCCGAATGAAACCACCGAACAGCAGGGCATTTCGGTAACATTTCACTGCTGTTCGGTGTTTTCTGAATAGATGAACTATTGCTTCTCTATGGGGGATTTCACTGCCCTTGAAAAAGGCACCGTGCGTGCTGGCAATTTGCCAAAATTTGGCGAACTACCTGCTCTCTGAATAGCCGAATGGCCCCGAAATGTCCCCGTTCGGTGAATTTCAGTGTCTGCTTACATTTCGTCGACATTTCGGATCTCTCTGAAGTCAAGCAGGACGTTGGGAAAGCAGTTCCTCCACTATTTTTGCAGAGGGAACTGAGTTCCCTTTTGGGCCACACACAATGTAAAACCTATTTTTTAGGTTTTAATAATATATTTCCTTTTTAAGTCACAAGATATCTATGATTTGTATTACCATTATCACAACGATCCCCTAAAACCCAGCCAATCTTTACGTTTTATTATTAAAATACGATTTGAGTATTGGAAGTGGGATTAAGTGAAGCACGCTAGCAGTAGATTAAGGAACAGGAATCTTGGTGAGTTCCCACACTTATTTTTTTTCAGGACTAGACCCCTGCATATATCTATATATACAGAGAGAAAGAGGGGTTGATTTTGACCGTTGTATGATGATGCCTCACCAATTTAGGACTCGCAAAGTTTGATGGGAGCTGTAGTTCTACAACAGCTGGGAAGCTACCTTTTGGACAAGTCAATCAAAAGCAACCTGCACAAGTGTTTTAATAGGGTGATCCCTTTCAGGTGACATTAATTCATGACTTCATCGAGTAATCAGCATCGCGACCTTTTGTTTCCTGCTGCTCTATTCCTCTCTGGATAATTGATATTCGACTTTGTCACATACCTGTCACCAATGGTTTTTCATTTATTCCTGGAGGAAGATGGGCAGATTTTCCAAAATCACACAGAAGGGCTTCATTGCCATCTTCAGACAGGAGCACATTATCAGCTGCGTGGAGAGAGAAGAGGGAAGGCAGAACCTTTTAGGCTAGGGTCAAACGAATGCATTTTTCGCATCCAAGTGCGTCCGAACGCATTGATGTATTTTTTCACGGAATGCGGGAAAACGGTCATACGATGCACATTTTCATGCGTAATTTTTTACGGATCGACAATAAAACACTTTTTGCGTCTGGACGTTATGTTGGCCGGACATGAGCAGCGTTTCACGTCTCCTAATCACGCACACACGTCGCTATGCGGACGCAGCGCACTCTGTACGTCAGTACTAGCGGTTCTGCGTTCTCGAAAAAATGCGTTCGTTTGCCGCTTGCGTTGCGTGGCTGCACTTTCATGCGGCCGTACTTTGTATATTGGCCGTCATTGCCCGTCATTTGCTGCTACTGCGGCCGTGATTAAGTGCGCCTAAACGCACGTTAAAAATGCGGTAGTCTGACCCCAGCCTTACAGGGTAATTCAAAGAGATTCGAAAAGTCACCGCACGTTCGGTGACTTTTCGTTCTCTTCAATTCGGTTCCTTTTGCCGATCCTCTTTCGGTGACCCTGCGGTGTATTCAGCAAGCACCGCAGGGTCCCCGAATTGCAGGGAAAAGTCACCGCAAACCCACCGAAAACTAACCGCAAAACCCACCGAATGCACGCCGAAAACCCACAAAAACATCTGGATTAACCCGTCGAAGACGCCGGAAAAACCCGAGCAGGAGCCGATCACACTCAGCGAAGCCGCCGGAAAAAGCTGACACCGCAAACGAGGGAGGTGAATAAATTAGCAAAACAGTTTGCATGAATGATTGAAAAGTGAAACGCTGTTTGCAAAGAAACTACTGAGCGAAAATGTCTGAAATTTACATATGAGGTCCAATGAATGATAATAAAAAGGACTGTTACAGAAAAAATAAGTAAACTTAAAAAAAAATACAGAAAAATGCTTAAAATATCCTAAAAAATCTATAAATAAAGAGACTCTTTACTGCAGAATTTTATAATGAACGGTTTATTAGATATTGAATTAAAACGGGAATATTTTTAACATTGAAGCCTGTGGGATTCTCCTGAATAAACTTGCCGAATTAAACCACGGAATGGCAGGGCATTAAGGGAACCTTTCACAGCTGGTTTGTGTTCTCTGAATAGCCGAAGCAGTGCTTTTTCACGGGGATTTCACTGCCCTCGAACAGGCACCGAACAGGCACCGTATGTGCAGGCAATTCGCCAGGATTTGGTGAATTGCCTGCTTTCTGGATAGCCGAATGGCCAAGAAAGGTAACCGAACGCTGATTTTCAGCATTCGGTTACCTTTCTCAAGCAATTCGGAGCTCTTTGAATTACCCTGTTAGTTATGAGTGATGTGGAGAGCAGGAGGACTGTGTGACAGAGAGATGTATTTAAATGGAAGAGATGGAGAAAATAAGTTTAATGTGAGCTAGAAAAGTATAATCTGGTAAATATAAAAAAGGGGGAAATTAAATATGGGTTAATAAAAATCAAGGTGAGGAAAAAAAACATTTTGGTTTACTGTCAATAATTTGTTAAATCTGGTTTAAAACACATGGGGGTACAATCCTAATGTCGGGAGATTGTATGTAAACTCTCGAGCAGGGTCCTCCCTCCTACTGTTTGGTGTGTGTGTAATGTGTATGTGTAGCAGATCAGCTACCCTGCAGGGGTAGCTCCGTCTGCGGCGCTGAGTCTTGCTGGAGAGCTTAGCCGGGTAGCGAGCTAGCAAGGTGGGAGAGAGATTGGCAGCGGTCCCTGGATGATCTGGAAGCGAAGGATTCAGTAAAGCTGGCTTCTTCAGTGATTATGCCTCCCCAAATACTAGTCGTGACTCAGTACAGGTTTGAAGGTAAATCAGAATGTTTAATGAAAAGCAGAACATACACGGTCCTTTTATATGGTACAGTCCCATTGTTCTCTCCCATGCCCGCTCCCAGACCCCTGGAGTGAATCTGCACAGTGGCTAGCCATAGCCCAGGTTCTGATGGTTGGTTCCAAGACCATTGAGAGGACCTGAAAGAAGCCTGCAGTCTTCACTTGGGTCCACTGGTTGTATGCAGATGCAGTCTTGACCTCACAGTGACCACATACAGTGATTTACATAACCCATTGTAAAGGGAATCAGATAATGGGTGGCTGAGACAATGTGACTCCCAGCCTTTCAGAACAGGTAAACAGATAACAGATAAACAAAGAGAAAGCACCTTTGCATAATCCACAAGTTACAGAAACCTATTGTACATTCTATACGAAGGAAAGCATTTGACTCTAGTGGCGGGTAGTGTTTTTAAAACCACATTTAACTAAAGAAATATAAGTCTATTTAAAACTAAATGAGCAATTGACAATACATTTAAAACCACACAATATAACTGAGCATAAACTAGCAGGATCGGTGCAGGGGAAAAACATGATTAATTAGAAGTCTAGCAACAGTTTTACATTAAATCTAACAAAGGAAATTAGTTTCCATAAATAAAGGGTAAACGAAATATAACAAAATAAGAATGAAATTAAACTAAATAAATCCTGTGGCGGCCGTTCCGTCACAGTATGTATATTCGTCATTCTGTCTCTCCCATTGTACAGGGCTAAGGAATCTGTTGGCGCTTTATAAATGCTTGTAACTGTATCTGTAACTGAGTGGACAGAAACATCAAGGATGGAAGATCGGGATTAAAAATTGAAATTCAATTTAAAGGAAGGCGTACTAAGGACTTTTAACTCACCCTTAATATCTCCATGTATAATATTTGCAGCATGGAGATGTTCCAGGCCACTCAGGACTTGCCACAAATAGTGCAGAGCCAAGTCTTCAGGAAGGTAGCCCATTTTTTTGATTAGCTGGCCCACCGATCCTCCTGTACAAAGACAAATCCCATATTCTTAGCTCATTGCTTAGCAGTCACCAAACAAATACGTTGTTGAGCAAAAAACAAATACATTTTATACAATGTCAAAAGTGCTTATTTACAGACATCAGAAACCATAAAGAATGTGGTCCAACAGGTGATACAATTTTGTACTTATGAAATATTGGAGCTCTACACGAAGCCAAAAGAAGGAAGTCCATGCATGAACACCCAGGGTAATATCATCAGTTAAACATGTGTAAGTGTTGCAAATATTGAAAAACATCCTAGATTGCATTTTTTGGTTTTCCACTTTTAATTAGTAGACTATCAGGTCTATTCAAAGAAAAGGTGAAACTCAGGAGAATGACTGGAGAAGTGAAAATTCTAGGTCAAAATAGCCAAACTGGAAAAATTCTCCCATTTATCTCGCTTTCCAAATCGGCAATTTGGTCTAGATTGTTCTCTTCTCCTGCCAGTTCTCCTGGTTTTCACCTTTCTCTGAATAACCCTTTATATTTTTCATCTCTAATTATATGAGCAAGAGCATTCGTAGAATCCAATACATTGTTGATACACCTTGTTAAAACCTGAGGCTGGATCAAAACTTTGACATAATCGGTAAGACGTGAATGGAAAACAATTGCACCTTTAACATCCGTATTACGACCAAGCTGCTTTTCTAGCAGCTCGAGTCGAAATACTTTCGATCTGCAGGGTGATAACACCGGCAGTGCTAAGCACCGCACTGTTACCAGCTCCAGGAGTCCATAGAACTCTATGGAGACAGACGTGATCTCGCACAAGCTCTGCAAGGGCTTGCATTATTGTGATCCGGCTGGGATGGCGGAGGCATACACGGAGGAACACTGAGAACTATTTGTTCCGAGTGTTCCTCTGCTCACAGACAGACCGAGGAAGCGGTGAATCATGCCACTCTCACTATCAAGGGTTTTCAGGTGAGTATGGTATTTTTTGGTGTAGTTAGCTTAATGTGTTATGTGGTTCTGCTGAAGAGCAATCACTTAACACCAGGGTCTGACAAACGTTATTCAAACCTGAATAAGGTCAGACGCAGACAGAGAATGAGCTGGTTGGTATAGCTTGTTCTCAATCTGCTAGGGGTATCCACGTATCCACCACCCTCTCAATAGAAACATAGAAAAATGTCGGCAGATAAGAACCTTTCGGCCCATCTAGTCTGCCCAATTACATGGATACTTTACCTGGATTTATCTTTTGTTTAGGATAGCCTTATGCCTATCCCATGCTTGCTTAAATTCAATTACTGTTTTGGCCTCTACCACTTCAACTGGAAGACTGTTCCATGTATAGGTATATTAACATCTCCCACAAAAAGTATAGACGACGTTAATGTACAGTAAACAGGTGCTACAACAAAGATGCAAGCTCAGCTTGCGTCTCAGACATAATAGGACGTTGTAAAATGAAGCACTGTGCTCGAGCAGTTATGCTGTATGGCGAAGGCGCTGAGCTTAACAGCCTGGTTGTGATCTGGCCCCCTGTATGGTCTATCTTCTAATGCAGTGGTTCTCAACTCCTGTCCTCAGGATTCACTAACAGGACAGGTTTTCAGGTATCTGAAGCACAGCACAGTTGATATGATTTGCTGCTCAGTGATTGGAGGATTCAGTTTGATTTCCCCAAGGTAATCTTTAAAACCTGGCCTGCTAGTGGTTCCTGAGAAATGGAGTTGAGAAAATTGTTCTAAGGGATTTTTCTCAAAGGGACGAATCGGTGAAGAATTGCAAATTTTAGGCTAAAATATGGTTTAACTTTACAATTCATCTAGATACAGTATGAGCACTATTCAAACACTGGGGTTAAGCTAACGGCTCAAACCCCCATTCCGACCATTATTGCAGCTCAAAGTAAGCTGTTTTAACTATACATCAACGACCCCTTTACTTTGTATACTGTGTATAGGAGCCTATAATAAAGGCTCAGCTTGAGATCAGCAAGATAATCCATGGTAGTTCTCTGTTTTCTGCTTGAGAAGGTATTCCTGGAAGAATATCGGCTTTCAGAGTCTGGTGTTAAGTGATTTTGCTTTCATAAAATTAGTTGACACTGAAAAATAAACAGACAAAATATTCTATACTTGCCTCTGGTCCAATGGGGTGATCCGCCGCCTCCTTTGGCCAGCGAGCAGTGGAGCACTGGGAACGAAGAGTTCCTAGTTTCTTTCCGCGCATCACCTTGACCTCGCACAGAGTTGATCATGGTTCCATGAAGTCCTTTAAACTCCAGAAGCCAAAATCTGTGGTGGTACCACTATCAGTATCTTGTAGTGGCTCCCAAATAGTCCAAATCAAGCTGCTGTCTGAATAGAGTCGGTAACAAGGAGCCACTAAGAGTTAGCTTGCTCTGATATTTTCCTTTAGCGGATGCCTGTTTCTGGTTTTCTGATTTCTGGCAAGGTCGGAATAGGCGCCAACTTTAGTAAGTGAATTCATATGGAAATGCAAGAGAATTCCAAAGTGGTAACCACATTCCCCATAAAACTTACCTTTCATTAGCATCATGAGTAATGTAATGCAGTGTCCTTCACGGACTGCCCCATAAAATGGGACTAACCATGGAGATGAGACCCCAAGGCAGCACGTTAGCTCCTCAGGTCGGAAGCGATCTGTGTGAATCTGCAGTGCAATAAAAGGACACAAACCAACATGTTAAAAGGTGGGCAGGGCTGAATAATTCGACTTGCTTTGGATTTTTTCATAATCCGAAAATATTGTAATTCGTAAGTAATCGGAATCAGCCGATTCGAAATACCGGTAGTTTCTGTTCTTTTGGTATCAGTCCGATTCGGAATATTGGAAATGTCTGATATATTTGGTCATTTACGATATCTGGAACCTTTCTGAATAATACATTTAAAAACTGGTTAGTGGGGCTATGGTTAGGGCAAGGGATAACATAGGGTTAAGGCTAGGGTTATGGTTAGGGCTAGGGTTACAGTATTGGGTGTCATATAATTAGGGTCAGGTTAGGGCTAGAGTGAGGTTAGGGCTAGGGTTAGGAATAGGGTTAGCTTTACAGTCTTTGTGTGTCCTATGATTAGGGTCAGGGCTAGGTTAGGGCTAGAGTTAGGTTAGAGTTTCTGTGTGTCGTGTGATTAGTTCTAGGGTTAGGTGTAGGGTTAGGTTAGGGCCAGGATGAGGGTTACCATGTCTATTTTTTTTACCATTGCGATTAAATCTGAATTTTTCCAATTATATTTGGACCTGGCCGATTATAATTGGAAAAAATCAGATTGATTTGAAATCTTTATATGTAAATCAATTTGTTTCAGACATTGGCAATTTGGTTCGAATTCGAATTGCCGATATTTTGGACCATTTCCGAATAGGTTTAGATAGAATCACACATGTCTATTAAAATGTTTAACTGACATCAGAGGACAATCAACTGAAATACGTTCTCAAGCTATGCATGCTGCTTTTCACAGATACTCACCTGCTTGGCTGCAAACATAAACCCTGATCTCTCCTCCTTAGCTGATACAACGTCGCCAAAGGAACCTGTCCCTAGCTTTTCCCCGCATGGTTTCCAGTGGAGGCCCTCTTTGAATTCATAGTCTACTGGCTTTAGGTTCTGAAAACCAGGAAGAAAAAAATAAATGATCAATTGTGTATCTGCATTTGTTTAGGGTTATGTTATTTACTGCTGGCTCTATTCCATAGTTGGTGCTAATGTAGAATCTTGATATGTAATCATTAGCACTAGGAGACATAAGTTAACATCTGGCATCGATATAAGGATCTTGACGCTACTGTTGGGTGAACATTTTTTTGCGCCTCGCAGTTTGTGCGAGCAGAATGTACTTAAGCATCTCCTATACCCAACATGGGGAAAGCTATTTATTTTTAGCGTCTTAACAAGTGAGGTATTATAAAGTGCAGGCACAATTTACCTTTGGGACGAGCAAGCCAAAATTTTAACACCTCCTAAAAAGATGGTGTTAAATGATTCTGAAAATGCAAAAATCATTTAACACGCTCCAAAACTCCCCCCTCCTAAAAATTCCATACTTACCTCTCATTCTGCAGTGAAAAGGGTGGCCCGATCCACTGCTTTTTCGCCCTGGGAGCAGAGTGAGACTGGGAACAAACAGTTCCTTGTCTCCCTCCACGATCACTCTGAAGCACTGTGTAATATCACGAGAGCGAGCCCGTGCAGAGATCACGGACCGCAAACACAAGCCTCCACGGACTCTAAGAGCTGATACTCGCGGCGGCGCGGAAGTGCTATCGCGGGTATCAAGGTGGTTAGTGCTGCGTTCCTGGGCGAGGTTCTGAGTTAGCACCTTCCCCGGAATATAACGTTAACATGGAGACGGTAAGGGAAAATCTGCAAGCGTGCATTATCCTGCTTACCGCCTCCATGGTAGCGTCCTCTGCTATGGAATAGGGCCCTTTATGTTTTATTGGTTAACTAACATGCAACACAAGAAAAGGGAAAAATAATCCAACAAAACAGATGACCATCAAAAATATGTGATTATATGTAAAAAGTAAAATGTTAAAAATAGAGACATGAGGGCATTGGCGTGTGCCGCCTGTTACATTAGGGTGTGCACCCATAGAACATTTATTAACTGAAAACTTATGTTTAGAAGATTTTTCACAAAATGCAAGTTTTTCATTAGAAATAACAAGCCTGTAACCAGAGTCAGTCAGTTCTAATGTTATTTATCATGAACCAGATAAGGGACATCTCAAATGTCAATGTAGAAGGTGAAAAAGGACCTCTTCATCTTTTTCTTGGGCACATCAGGCACACCCCCTGTGCACTGCTATGGGAATAACCAATGTTTATGCTGAAATACAGTCACTATTCATGTAATTTATCATGAAACAGATAAGGAACATCCAAAATATCTATGTAGGGGGTCAAAGATGCACCCTTTACTAAATATAAGGGTGTGCATGGGCCTATGGATGAGGGAGAAGTAGAGGGGAGAAGAACGCGAGGAACTGAATCTCAGAGGAGAGAGGGTTGAAAGAAGCTGGAAGAGGGATGTGAGGAGCAGGTAGAGGGATATGAGAAGCAGGTAGAGGAAAGAAGGACATGAGAAGCTGGTTGAGGGGAGATCAATATGAGGAGTTGGTACAGGCGAAGTGGGAAATGAAAAGTTGGTAGAGGGATATGAAGAGTTGGAAGAGAGAAGAGGGACATGGAGAGTTGGTAAAGGGAAGAGACGTATGGACAGCAGGTAGAGGGAAGATGGAAATTAGGGGTTGGTAGAGGGAGAAGGGACAGGAATTGACAGAGAGGAAGTAGGACATGAAGTGTTGGTAGAGGTGATGTCAGATGTGAGGGGTTGATCGTGGAAAGAGCAACATGAGGAGCAGGTTGATGGAAGGAGGACATAAGTGGTTAGTATCAAGGAAGTGGGCATGAGGAGTTGGTAGTGGAAAAAGTGACATGAGGACCAGGTAGAAGGAAGGGGGACAGAAGTTGTTGGTAGCAGGGAAGTGAGACATAAGGAGTTGGTAGAGGAGGCATGAAGAGCACACAGAGGAAAGAGGAGCATGAGGAGTTGGTAAAAGGAAGAGACACAAGGAACAGGTAGCTGAAAGATGAAATGTGGCAAACTATTTATTCTGGTGGAGAATAATTAATTAGGGCCTACTGGAGAAGATTTGAAGAATATAATTGATGTCCAGGTGAAAAGATAAGACAGCCAGGCAAAACTAAAAGCGGTAAACAATAGAGTTTTACCTCTGTCAGTAGAACACCCTCCTCTGCGTTGTCGATAACCTCGGCTTCCTTTTTCCAGGCATTACCTAGAAGAATCAGATTTTTTTTCTCTCCAGAAGTCACACATCCCCTCTGAGCTGCAAGCATACATTCTTCCACAGAATGGTTCTCTGATTCTACAATGGGGCCCTCGAATTTGAAGGAGCCACTTTTTGAGCAGTCAGATATTTCTAAGCCTTTACTTGTGTACAAGGCTTCGTGGTAGGAGGAAAGCAGGTTGTGTTCTGGCATGGAGGGAGGCAGTTTTCCAGCCTGTACATGGTAAATGGACTGGTTTCGGCTGATGAGCTTCTGAAAATCCCATTTCTCATCTTTGTTTGATGTTGACAGCTCAAAATATGAGGTTTTGAGCTGTTTGGCAGATTTAAAGACATTTTTGTTGTCAGTGTTTCCTAGTGGAAGGAACTCTGCACTGGAATCGAAATCATCATCCTGCAATGACAACCCAACGACTTCGGGTGAGTATTCATCCTATTATAGATCAAGTCTGACATAAACACTATATTGGAAGACAGCGGAGAAGGACAGTCTGATATTTTGAAGATGTGGAGTGTGGTGGAATCAGTAGCAACATTGAAACTCGTGGACTTATTCGTCTAAAATTTATTTGAAATGGATGTTGGGAAGATTATGCCAGTGACACATCACAGAAAAACTGAAAAATAGATCTCGATTGTGTTGAGGAGATGCCTGTTTCTTACTAGACACCATTTATTGCAGAACTACAATTTCCACAATCCTCTTCAAGTCTTCTTGTTATTCTAGAGCTGTAACACTACAGCAGCTATAGATCTACCTGTTGGTCGATGTTTTGTTAAGGACAGTCAACAGGTAGGGGGTTTATATTTTTTGAATTAAATCTATGTCTGTAGAGACTTTTCCATGCATTTAGCCCAGGGGGGGAATGACAACTCTTGGAACCCCTGGGCAATAGGAGATCATGGGACTCCCCCATTGTGCCTGGCCACATGCAAGCTGCACCTACACACTATCCACATGTACATTGTTGCATTACAGAATTTCTTCCTGCACACCGTTTTCAAAGACACAGACACCGACAAAAACACAGGGACACTAACAGAAATAGGCAAAGAGTTTTACAGACGCTAAGACACAGAAAATGACAAAGACACCGAAGACCAAAAAGACACTGTCAGGGACACAATATGCTGAGCGATGTAAAGATGATTTTAATCTGCCGTGGCTTGATGCCCTGCTACAAGAACAGACCTAACCAAGCCCCAGGTGGGCCCTTATGGGGCTCCTGGGGGGCTTCTAGGCCAGGGCCCTCAGAGAGTGCCGGTCAGTCCACCACTGATTTAGGCACTTTCAGTGGTTAGGACTCTACTCTTGGATTCTTTCTCATATTTACCAAAATTGCCATAAATAAAAATAACAACACAGAGGACAATGCCAGCTCCCATCTACCTTTATAAAGAGGATACCAGCAGAATTTAGAACAAATGACGTATGAGGAGGACGCTTCTCTCTTTTAAATGTTAACTCTGACGTACCATAACCAAAGGGTGTAAACCACAGAAATGTTTTGTGATGCAGTAGAACTGATCACCACAAGGTGGCCTGGTAATCACGAAAATTTAAAACACGTTTGCGATCCTCATGCTATTTCACATGACCATACGACAAACCACTGCCACTGGTCTGCTCCCAAGCATGTCAACTGTCATGTTGTGAGTAGGTGGTTGAAGGAAAGAGTGGGACTTTCCAATAGGGCGAAATCACAAAATGTTATATGTGCCATGTTGCTATAGGGTTAGACGCCTACCTGAACAGGGATAGGAGCACGGATATTCTCTTCTTTTGGATTTTGTCTCCTGCGTTCAATTTTCCGGTCTCCGTCCCTTCTCTTCCTCTTGGTCTTTTTTCCTTTTGCTCTCGGGACCCGTACCTTTGGTGCCGGCCTACCCTCTGTAGAGTTTACCACATTGTTTGGGATGTGTTCGTTACTCTCAACCAAACCGCTGAAAAATCACGAGAGTCAGTAAGGCACATTGCAGTGTATTTTACCACATAAAATGGCACACAGCAAGACAAAACGATACACGCTCGCAGACATGATTCATATCTGGACCTATTGTAATCGGGGGAAGACTGGCAGCTCTCATACAGATCAGATCACTTTACATTGTAAAAGAATAGTAAGATCCTATTACCTGTACTGCTTAGAGTCTGGAATGTAAACCTGGTGCTTCTGGGAACTGGGACAAATCTCCTGATTATAATCACCTGGAAAATCAGACAGAAAAAAAAAATGTATGAAAAAAATATGGAAAACAGGTGGGGTTATAGGGAGTAATAGAAGGGTTATAGGGAGAGGTTATATGGAGTAATAGGAGAGTTATAGGGAGAGGTTATATGGAGTAATAGGAGGGTTATAGGGAGAGGTTATATGGAGTAATAGGAGGGTTATAGGGAGAGGTTATATGGAGTAATAGGGTTATAGGGAGAGGTTATATGGAGTAATAGGAGGGTTATAGGGAGGGTTATATGGAGTAATAGGGGGGTTAGAGGGAGAGGTTATATGGAGTAACAGGAGGGTTATAGGGAGAGGTTATATAGAGTAATAGGGGGGTTATAGGGAGAGGTTATATGGAGTAATAGGGGGTTATAGGGAGAGGTTATATGGAGTAATAGGAGGGTTATAGGGAGGGTTATATGGAGTAATAGGAGGGTTATAGGGAGAGTTTATATGGAGTAATAGGGGGTTATAGGGAGAGGTTATATGGAGTAATAGGAGGGTTATAGGGAGAGGTTATATGGAGTAATAGGAGGGTTACAGGGAGAGGTTATATGGAGTAATAGGAGGATTATAGGGAGAGGTTATATGGAGTAATATGGGGTTATAGGGAGAGGTTCTATGGAGTAATATGGGGTTATAGGGAGAGGTTATATGGAGTAATAGGAGGGTTATAGGGAGAGGTTATATGGAGTAATAGGAGGGTTATAGGGAGAGGTTATATGGAGTAATAGGAGGGTTATAGGGAGAGGTTATATGGAGTAATAGGAGGGTTATAGGGAGAGGTTATATGGAGTAATAGGGGGTTATAGGGAGAGGTTATATGGAGTAATAGGAGGGTTACAGGGAGAGGTTATATGGAGTAATAGGAGGGTTACAGGGAGAGGTTATATGGAGTAATAGGAGGGTTACAGGGAGAGGTTATATGGAGTAATAGGAGGGTTATAGGGATATTTTATATGGTTTAATAGGAGGGTTATAGGGAGAGGTTATATGGAGTAATAGGAGGGTTATAGGGAGAGGTTATAGAGAGTAATAGAAGGGTTATAGGGAGAGGTTATATGGTGTAATAGGAGGGTTATAGGGAGAGGTTATATGGAGTAATAGGAGGGTTATAGGGAGAGGTTATATGGAGTAATAGGAGGGTTATATGGAGAGGTTATATGGAGTAATAGGAGGGTTATAGGGAGGGTTATATGGAGTAATAGGGGGTTATAGGGAGAGGTTATATGGAGTAATAGGAGGTTATAGGGAGGGTTATATGGAGTAATAGGGGGTTATAGGGAGAGGTTATATGAAGTAATAGGAGGGTTATAGGGAGAGGTTATATGGAGTAATAGGAGGGTTATAGGGAGAGGTTATATGGAGTAATAGGAGGGTTATAGGGAGGGTTATATGGAGTAATAGGAGGGTTATAGGGAGAGGTTATATGGAGTAATAGGAGGGTTATAGGGAGAGGTTATATGGAGTAACAGGAGGGTTATAGGGAGAGGTTATATGGAGTAATAGGAGGGTTATAGGGAGAGGTTATATGGAGTAATAGGAGGGTTATAGGGAGGGTTATATGGAGTAATAGGGGGTTATAGGGAGAGGTTATATGGAGTAATAGGAGGGTTATAGGGAGGGTTATATGGAGTAATAGGGGGTTATAGGGAGAGGTTATATGGAGTAATAGGAGGGTTATAGGGAGAGGTTATATGAAGTAATAGGAGGGTTATAAGGAGAGGTTATATGGAGTGATAGGAGGGTTATAGGGAGAGGTTATATGGAGTAATAGGAGGGTTATAGGGAGAGGTTATATGAAGTAATAGGAGGGTTATAGGGAGAGGTTATATGGAGTAATAGGAGGGTTATAGGGAGAGGTTATATGAAGTAATAGGAGGGTTATAGGGAGAGGTTATATGGAGTAATAGGAGGGTTATAGGGAGGTTATATGGAGTAATAGGAGGGTTATAGGGAGAGGTTATATGGAGTAATAGGAGGGTTATAGGGAGAGGTTATATGGAGTAATAGGAGGGTTATAGGGAGAGGTTATATGGAGTAATAGGAGGGTTATAGGGAGACGTTATATGGAGTAATAGGAGGGTTATAGGGAGAGGTTATATAGAGTAATAGGAGGGTTATAGGGAGAGGTTATATGGAGTAATAGGAGGGTTATAGGGAGAGGTTATATGGAGTAATAGGAGGGTTATAGGGAGGGTTATATGGAGTAATATGAGGGTTATAGGGAGGTTATATGGAGTAATAGGAGGGTTATAGGGAGAGGTTATATGGAGTAATAGGAGGGTTATAGGGAGAGGTTATATGGAGTAATAGAAGGGTTATAGGGAGAGGTTATATGGAGTAATAGGAGGGTTATAGGGAGAGGTTATATGGAGTAATAGGAGGGTTATAGGGAGAGATTATATGGAGTTTAGATTAGGAGATGGTCTTACATTCAGGCTGTGTTATGATGGAGAGAACTGAAGACAAGCCCTCTTTGTTTTCAGTGGCGGTGCCTTTAAAGTGTACGACCCAGGTGTCATCGTTATGTTTTAGTACATCTCCCGTCATCCCACTTTTTTCTTCTTTCTCTTTAATGCCATCGCCTTCACACTTATACACCTTCAATGGGTTCTCCTGAGCTTGGACGGAGGCCTGGCCCTGGCTTTCATGGCAATCTATAGCCATGGCCTAGTCTTTCAAAAGCCTAGAAAATAAAAGAAAAAGGACAGTACATGTAAGATGATCCTACTCAAACATTACACGGTAAGCATGCAGCATACAATACACTAACAGTTTCCCAGCAATCGTCCAGTTAGTGGATTGATTAAACTACATTTTGGAGACAAAGACTGTCAAACCTAAAAAGTCAGTGTCCACAGAGGGGATTGGCACATGCATTGATACTTAAAAATTGGGCTCCTTTGGTTGTGCACTTGTCTCCTGTGTGTGTCCACGCGTTTTCACCATAAGTTACAGCCCCTCAGTACAATAACTAAGCTTGAAGAATTTAAATCAAATTATGAAACAAACAGTATGGAAATGTTTCTGGACAGTCTTCTAAATAAATTTATGTGGAACAATACATACATTTCAGGGCCATTAATCACTCAATGTCAGCTATCAAAGATCAATCCACTTCATGAACAAACATGCCACATGTCAAGGTTTGCCAGCCTACTTTGGGCATCGTCAGCTGACCCTTGTCATGCTCAAGTTGTTATATCCCGCATAACTGTACACCTAGTGTATTTTTTATTTATTATATTAGTGCATGGCAATACCACTAGACCAGTGTTTCCCAACTCTAGTCCATCTAACAGGCCAGGTTTGCCAGATATCTGAAACAGTGATATGTTTTGCTGTTTAGTGATTGCGGGATTCAGTTTGCATTTCAGCAAGGAATCCTTAAAACCTGGCCTGTTGGGGGGTACTTGAGATCCAGGTTTGGGAACCAATGCACTAAACCAGCATTAGTGGTATTTAGCCATTGACTATGAAATCACAGACAAAGCTTGATTAAATCCATTATCTTTTACAGTTTAATGTTGGTTCACATGCAACACACATACATTCCTCGGAACCTATTAACCACGTAAATGCTCCACTGTGCTCCATTGACTGCAACTTGCCAATGAGCGTTGGTTGACCAGGCTCTGCCAAGAATGCTTTTAGTGTTCTGAAACTGAGGTTATCATAAAACTGCCTTGCGACGAGTAATTTGAACCATAAGCATAGTTTGTTCCTCCTACCTTCAACGTTTCACAATCGCATCCAGGAAGCGATACAATGTGACTCAAGGGCACAAACATAAGGAACGTATACACATATGAATATCTGAGCATGTACTCAATAAGATCAATCTGCAAGGTACATAGATCTTGGAACGATGGATGTCTGAGCTGTCATTGGCAAGAAATCTGAATATTCAAAACGGTGGTGCCAGGCAGTCAAATAAAACTTAAGGAGCTTTCGTTATGGAAACCCAGGCAATGTTTTGGTCATTTCTTTATGGAAACCCATGCAACATTTTGGTCAACCACACCTTTCTACAGTGTAGAAGTGTGGTTGACAGAAAGATTGTGTGGGTTTCCAAACGTAAAGCTCATTAATCTTTATCGGCGTGCCTGACACCCAATTCTTAAGTGCTCATTGATCAAAGTGAGGTGGCCACTAAGGTTCCAACAACATCCGCTTGCCACAAAGAGTCTCTTCAAAGTATATGTGAATGCAATTCCTATTTTGCTCATCGACTGTCAAGAAACTAACTTATAACCTTATGGCCCAAATATTCCATAAATCAAAATATTAATCATGTGAACTTTATGAAACATATTTTGAATAACAAGGCTGCCCATTAACCAATTATCGAATAACTTCTCCAGTCTTCCGATTCTGCTTGGTCTTGAACACACATTGTGCCACGTGCATGTCTGTAGAACCCTGTGTTAAGGTCGGGGTCAGACGAGCGCTTTGAAGAGCGGAAGGAACATCTGTGACAGTGGACGTTCCTTCCACTCTGACGCCTGTCTGGCCACTTTGCTGAACACAGTTAGTGTGCTCAGCGCTGCAAGGCTCGATCCTTCTATGGAGAAACATGCATTGCAGCCCTGTCGAATGCACATCATAGCTCTTTGACGGGGAGGCTTTCAGCATGGCCGCAGCACAGCCGCTGTAGCGTACGCAATTTGTGTGCACGATACAGCGTGCAGCCGGGTCCGTCAAAACGTTGCAACTCTGCGACAGACGCCGGGAGTCACGTCAGTATGGCCACATGTAGTGGTGTCGTCCGACTCCGGCCTAAGCAGAATTGTATGTAAAGAAGTAAATTATGAAAATCTTTATTTTCTCTGTAGGTATGCAAATATAGGATGTGTTTTACAGTAACTAAAGCACCAGTTTAACCTGATAAGTCAGATTCATAATCGTCTTGTAAACATTGACACGAAACCTGGACCGGTTTTGTTGGTTTCCATTCTTTTTGCCTTTCTCTGCAACATTTTGCAAGCAGACACTTTATGTCAAGAAAATAAGCCAGAGGTGATGTTTATGAAAAGTTCATTAGTAGACATTTCAGTTTATGGAACCACCAACCTGGGAGGTCTATTTAAAGGAACACTATCACTTACATAAACAGTAACTAGATTAGGGCTGAAACAACTAATCGATTAATCGACAACTAATCGATAATGAGAATAGTTGACAGCTATTCTCATTATCGATTAACTGGCTGTCGATTAATCGATTTGTGTACAGCACACACTGTTTAGAGTCAGACTGAGTTACATGTTATAACCTCAGATTCTGCTTCGTCCTGTGCCACCACCTCAACCTGCCTGACACCACCTCTTTGGTCTGGAGCTGCTATTCTCTCCCTTTGGTCTGGTCCCTTTCCACAAACTCCCTCCCACACTCAGGTCCATTCTTTTGCCCAAACCCACTCACTCGGGTCAAGTCCCTTGCCCAAACTCTCTTCCACCACCAGACCCTCCTCCCGCTCAGTTTGTTCATGAAATTATTGTAAAGGGACACTCTAATAAGCTAATGTGGTCAGGCTGTGTGAAGTGCCCCCCCTTCTCAACCAGATTTCGTGCTGACATCATGTCTATCTGAGCACTTGTAGCAGAGTTTGTTTGGGGAGAAAGCAGACATAGGCTTAAGCTGCATACACAGCATCAATCCATTACTCTGACCAGGTGCTCGTGTACTCGGTGTGAGAAAAATATGCAATTTGAGTATGTTTTTCTTTTATCCGATGAATCGATTAATCGTAAAAATAATCGGCCAACTAATCGATTATGTAAATAATCGTTAGTTGCAGCCCTAAACTAGATTACTTGTGCATTACAGACAAAACCTTATAAACCACAAGCTGCTGTTTTTCTTTTCTTTGTTTGAAATAATGGTTATCTCGTTTCAATTTTGTGGATCTTTCCCATGATGCAACATTTACCAAAATCTGTGAAAACATTTTACTTTACAGCTGTTGCTCATCTTGTACAGTATTTAACAGTAAGTGGAGTGGGGGAGTGAATGTTTACATAAGGCTGCAGGGGGCTACTTTGATCGAGGCTATCCGAGATAAGAGCTGGCAGCTGAATGAGATAAAACGAGGAGCTTAAAAGACTTCTAATCTACCCCTGGTTATGTCCTTTGAAAACATCCAACACAATACAATGATGTGAGTTGGTGACTGACCCATAGACTCCTTTACATTGCCACACAGTGAGGAGCATGTGATGTAAAGAGACAGTGAGGGTGGGGCAGTTTACAACACAAAAAAAATCACACAATGGATGCACCCAGTGACGCATATGGAGTAAAACGGGTGCCGGACAAAATCCCTACAGCCAGGTTCCCTAATGCCAACATCCCGACGGCCAACTTCCAGACAGAACAAGTGCCGGACATACCAAATTCCCTACACGGCCAACTTCCAGACATCCATAATCCCAGTGGCTAACCCTAATAATAACACCCTAACTTTTAGGGAGTATGGGTTAGGTTTGGGGTGGGTTAGGGCTAGGTTTAGTGGGGTTAGGGATAGGTTTAGGAGGGTTAGGGCTAGCTTTAGGGGGGTTAGGGCTAGGTTTAGGGGGTTAGGGTTAGGTCTAGGTTTAGGGGGGTTTATGGCTAGGGCTAGGTCTAGGGGGTTAGGGCTAGGTTTAGGGGTTTAGGGTTAGGGCTAGGTAGGGGGTAAGGGCTAGGTTTAGGGGGTTAGGGCTAGGTTTAGGGGGGTTAGGGATAGGTTTAGGTCTAGGTTTAGGGGGTTAGGGTTAGGTCTAGGTTTAGGGGGTTTATGGCTAGGTCTAGGGGGGTTAGGGCTAGGTTTAGTGGGTTTAGGGTTAGGGCTAGGTAGGGGGTTAGGGCTAGGTTTAGGGGGGTTAGGGCTAGGGTTAGGGGGTTGGGGTTAGGGCTAGGTTTAGGGGGTTAGGGTTAGGTCTAGGTTTAGGGGGTTTATGGCTAGGGCTAGGGGGGTTAGGGCTAGGTTTAGGGGGTTAGGGTTAGGGCTAGGTTTAGGGGGTTAGGGTTAGGGGGTTAGGGCTAGGGCTAAGTTTAGGAGGTTAGGGAGTAGGGTTAGTGTTAGCCTCTGGGATTTTGGATGTCTGGAAGATGGCAGTCAGGGAGTTGTCTGTGTCGGAAAGTTGGCCGTCAGGGAGTTGCCTGTGTAGGGAACCTGGTTGTAGGGATTTCGACCCAAACCCGAGTAAAACATTTTCTTAACCAAACATGCAAGAGAAAAACAAAGCACATGTAAGCTATCAGCAACATAAAATAAGATAAATCATTTAATTAATTTTTCGGTGGTATTGTCCCTTTCATGCATATTCAGAGATTTGATAATAGAGGCTCGAAGCTTCACCAAACCTTCAATAAATCCAATTGTAGGCTTTTCAAGTCTATTATACCACCAGGAACCGTCCATATCTCTGGTTTCCTTAGCTGCCATGCCTTAGCTTCCTATTTCTCACAGTATCAAAATATGGTCCTTATATTGGCCACATATTGCATTTCAAGGATTACATTCTGGGATTTGTAAGCAATTAACATCTGGTGGGCCAGAGTTTGAGATCCATGCTCTAGATGCTTTGGAGTTTCATTCCCCCCACAAGGATCTGGTAACCTAATCAGTGGCCGTGCATCGTACGAATTGTTACGAAAAACCTAGAGGACCAAGGTTGAGCAATACCTGCTCCACAGAATACGTATATTAGTAATATTATTGTGGATTTATATTATTATTTTGTTACTATTTGCTTTGCAAAATTAAAAGCTGTGTACACATTACACAACCGCATAGCGTAAAACGCGAAGTCTTTAAAATAATAAATAAAGCATGTCTTTGTGAAACCAGTTCAGCCACACCACCAGGAGAATGCAAGCTGTATATCGGGCCTCGAATCCGTGTGTGCTTTTTTTTCTCTAGTTGTATGCAAATGCTGTAACAATGATCCCAGCCAATGTTGCAATGTTCCACAGAAACAACACATTAACTGAGCGTACAGACGATTATGGTGCCCAACCTTGGAGAGGACGGAGAGCCCTGCTGTAGATTGTAAACTCATCCAAGCAGGACCCTCTAAACCACTTGTTTCTGGTTATGTTTATTCGTCAATTTATCTCATTCTTCATTGGTTATTGCAAAGCGCTGCAGAAACAGTTTGTGCTATATAAATGATGATGATAATATACAAACAACATTAATTACATAATTAACTGATCTGACACACACTCTACACACCCACACTCCTCCACGCAGACACACATAAACACACTCTGCAATTCAGCATTCATCACAGGGTCCCTGAAGTTCAGGGAAAAGCCGCCGCAATAATCGCAAAAACCGCCGTAAACAAATTGGAGCGACCCATAAAACCTCTGAAAAAAAGCCAAACGCACCCGACGAACTACCGTAAACCTGCCGAATGCGTCCAAAAAAGCCAGAGATCCACCAAAAGCAGCGCGACCTGCTATTGGAAAAAGCTGACGGACGTGGAAAAAAACCCGAAATGATTGAAAACTTAAAAAATTTTAGACGCTGTTTGCAAAAAAACAACTGTTTGCAAAATGTCTGGAATTAACATATAAGGTCCGGTGAATATTAATAAACAGGTCTGTTACAGAAAAAAAAGGAAAAAAGATTTTTTTGCTGCAAATTAAAAGAATAAATGGTTTTGTAGATATTGAATAAAAATGGGAATGTTTTTTACATTGAAACCTATGGGATTTGCCTGATTAAACCTGTCGAATGAAACCATCGAACATCAAGGCAATTCACTGACATTTCACTGCTGTTCGGTGTTCTCTGAACAGGTTAACCATTGCTTCTCTATGGGGACTTTTACTGCTGCCGAAGACCACACGTATTTCGTGGAAATTCACCAATATGGCGAATTGCCAGGTTTTGAATAGACGAATGACCCCGAAATTGCACTGTATGAGAAAATTCACAGTTCGGTGCAATTGGGACAGTTCAGCTCTCTCTGAATAACCCTGTTAGTCAAAGACATGCGCTCTGCATGCTTATATTACTCTCTCCCAAACTCTGCACAACCACATTGCTCACGCAGTGACAACATACCATGTACAATTTCACTGCGCACACACAGGCGGTCATTCTACAAACAACCACACTGCTCACACACATACAGACACTCTGCACTACCACTCTACTCACACACACACACCCTGCGTGCACACATGACTTACACACAGACATGTTCTCTACACAAACACACTACTACTCACCCGCAGACACAAACTCTGCACGCGTACAATTCTGTCTCTCATATCCTGCACACATACAATACTCTCACACACACAAAGCACACATACAATGAACTTTAACATACCCTGCACACTTCCTGACAGATTCCGCTGTCATCTGCACCAAACGATCATACGTCTCTATCCTCTGGTTGCTTTCGGTTTCTGTTGGACGTGCTCCAATCCTGCCAGTAATACACCTCCCAGTGCGCTCCCCTCCCAAACAGCCCTCTAGTATCTCACTGCTCCTCTGTCCTGCTCTTCTGTCTAATCCTCCTTGCTGTTCTTTGCTTTCTTCGCTACCCTTTAATAATCTTCTGATACCTCACACCCACTCTGTCCTCCTCACCCCTATTAGCTGCTCACCTTACCTTTTCCCTCCCCTTACCGGTACCTGTCATTTTTCACTCCTCCCCATCCCTTCAGGCTGTTTCCCTTTCCTTCTCATCTACACTTAACCCTCAGCTCTCTCACCATTAGTCTTAACAGAGTCGTGAATGCCCCGCTAAATAGTGTGCACGGTGTTTAAATAGTTAAATGAATACTAATGAAGTGCATGTGTATGAGCAGCCTTGACTTGTTGCTCGACCAGACAACCTGTCAACCTGGTATGGAGGGATGACACCCCCCCTTCCTAAGAGAGGATGCCATCAGTGATGCAAATTGTATCATGACCTTGATGCTCTGTTGTGACACCCCCACCCGCCCAATCTCAGACGTTCCAAAGATGGAATGTCTGTACCAGTAATATAAGCATTCACTGCCTCTTCTATCGTCTTGAATACTTTTTCTGTCTGCTAGCTATCCCTCCTCTCATTCCCTATAAACTTCCTTCCAATCTTTTACCCCTTTCTCTAGGCTGTCCTCTGAATTCCATTTCGTCTCCCACCCCATGCTGACCTCTACCCTATTCATCTTCCTCTGGACTACAGATCCCGTTTTGACTGCTCCCCCTTTGTCTCTTCTGGTTCCATTTGTTCTATCTCATCCCCACCATTCTTTCCACTGTATTACTTACATATCGTCTGTACCAGTCCAACATAATTTACATAATATTCCCCGATGTCCTCACTGTTAAACTTTATTTTGTTGTCTTCAAGTATCAACAGTCCCTCCTTATTAAACGTCTCCCCACAAAACATAAGGCTGGCCGACCACTGGATCCGTATTTGTGCGATGGTGCGATCATCCGATATCGCGTCTTGTCATCCGACCGATCCTACAACATGCAGGTGAATGGACCATCGTCCATTGCGTCCAACGTCAGACTTCCAGCGATGGAGAAACATGCCATCAGATGTGCGATGCCTTCCATTTGAGGGAAAATCGCAGACATCTGACAGATCCCTGGAGAGAAGATGGATGTGGACAAGCTGATCAGGGGAGTGATTTGGATTGATTTTGATCTGGAAAGGTCAAAGGAAGTGGCAGACGGAGGCTGCAGGTTCTTTTAACATGTTCTGCCTTCCCACCTGCTTACTGACTTAACAAAATAAATAAATATGCAGACACTAGGGTTACCAAGTTGACCATGTTTCACTTATTCAAGCTGATGGGCATTGCATGAAAAGTGCCACCCTGCAACATGTAGAATCCATACACTGCAGGTAAATAGAAAAGGAATACCAGGTGACCAATCACTACTATGAAACTGCATATCCCATAGGTTTTAAATGTAATTTTTTTTAAAACCATTTTTTTTTTCTGAACAATTTTATAATTTTTTTTTTTTAAAAAGGACTGAGTGTTTCAAAAAGCAGGATGTGCTGGTTTTATATATAAAAAAACAGTTCATTCTGGTTTTGGCAGCCTCTGCACTCCACCTCTGTCTGACAATTGATCTGGATCGTCTGTGGTCGCACGACAGAACGCACGCAGTGGACGACCCTAGTCCGACGACCGACGTCATCCATGGTCTGACGAAAAAGCCAGTCGTCCGACTACGGATCCAGTGGGCGGCAAGCCTAAAGGTGGCCGATAGAATGGATTTTATAGTCAAATTAAATGCTGGGCATCAATATCTTTTTCTCTGTTTTCTTGTTAATTTTTCTACATATATTGCATCCTCCATGTGACGGTAGTCACTTTGGGCTTGTGGTACATGTACCTAGAGATACGTTTTGGGTGCGCGGGCCTGATGGTTTAAATTGTTTCCCAGCACTCTCCTGTCATGCCATTCTCAACAGAGAAGGTGCCACTGTGGCAATCTGGCTTCTGGGACTGCTGCACCTGGTCAAAGACCTAGGAGGCCTTTGAATAGCAGTAACTGACAGAGCTCTGAGCCCTGTCGTGGTTTTCCGTATACCCCTCAGCGTGTTCTTGTATTTTCTGTGATCCTTTTGGTTTTGACCCGGTTAAGTAGTCTCGGTTCTGATTTCTACTTTTGCCCCTGTTTAGATTATATTGATTCTGTGTACCGACCTCCAGCTTGCATTTGTACTGGGATATTTCTCTTATCCTTGTGGTTTCAGTTATTCTAAGTATTGTCATTGTTCTCATTCTTTATTCAGAAATAGTACTGGCCAGTCTAAAGACCAGTCCAGTGGCGTAGCGTGGGGGGGGCAGGGGGGGCCGTGGCCCCGGGCGCAGTTTTGTTAGGGGCGCATAATTTCTTTTGAAATTATGCGCCCCTAAACTTGTGGCCCGACTGACCCGCCGGGCCCTCGGGCGCCGCCCAAGGGCCCGCGGGTTGAGGGGACCCAGCTCCCGGGCAGCGGGAGTGCCTGCCGGCTGCCCGGTCCTGAACAGTGAGTCGAGTCCGTCCTGTTGATTGAAGGGGAGGCGGCTGCGTGCAGGCGCAGGTCACGTGGTCCGTCTAATCAGGTGGTACTGAGTCTCTGTACCACCTGACTGGCCGGACCGCGTGACCTGCGCACGCAAGCAGCCGCATCCCCTTCAATCAACAGGACGGACTCGACTCACTGTTCAGGACCGGGCAGCCGGCAGGCACTCCTGCTGCCCGGGAGCTGGGGCAATATCCAGGTGAGAGCTGGGGCATATCCATGAGCTGGGGCAAATCCATGTGCTGGGGGGCAAATCCATGTGCTGGGGCAAATCCATGAGCTGGGCATATCCATGTGCTGGGGCAAATCCATGTGCTGGGGGCAAATCCATGTGCTGGGGCAAATCCATGAGCTGGGGCATATCCATGTGCTGGGGGGCAAATCCATATGCTGGGGCAAATCCATGAGCTGGGGCATATCCATGTGCTGGGGGCAAATCCATGTGCTGGGGGGCAAATCCATATGCTGGGGCAAATCCATGAGCTGGGGCATATCCATGTGCTGGGGGGCAAATCCATGAGCTGGGGCAAATCCATGAGCTGGGGCATATCCATGTGCTGGGGCAAATCCATGTGCTGGGGGCAAATCCATGAGCTGGGGCAAATCCATGATCTGGGGCATATCCATGTGCTGGGGCAAATCCATGTGCTGGGGCAAATCCATGTGCTGGGAGGCAAATCCATGAGCTGGGGCATATCCATGTGCTGGGGCAAATCCATGTGCTGGGGCAAATCCATGAAGTGCTGGGGCAAATGTGTGAGCTGGGGCAAATCTGTGAGCTGGGGCAAATACATGAGCTGGGGCAAATCCATGAGCTGGGGCATATCCATGTGCTGGGGCAAATCCATGTGCTGGGGCAAATCCATGAGGTGCTGGGGCAAATCCGTGAGCTGGGGCAAATCCATGTGCTGGGGCAAATCCATGAGGTGCTGGGGCAAATCCGTGAACTGGGGCAAATCCGTGAGCTGGGGCAGTATCCATGAGCTGGGGGATATCCATGTGCTGGGGCAAATCCATGAGGTGCTGGGGCAAATCCGTGAGCTGGGGCATATCCATGTGCTGGGGCATATCCATGTGCTGGGGCAAATCCATGAGGTGCTGGGGCAAATCCATGAGGTGCTGGGGCAAATCCGTGTGCTGGGGCAAATGTGTGAGCTGGGGCAAATCCGTGTGTGAGCTGGGGCAAATGTGTGAGCTGGGCCAAATCCATGTGTGAGCTGGGGCAAATCCATGTGTGAGCTGGGGCAATATCGATAACGTGTCCACAGGTTGGGGGGGGCGCACAATTCTTGGCTGGCCCCGGGCGCTGACAACCCACGCTACGCCACTGGACCAGTCTGTCAGATTAGGGGTATCATCGCTTTACTGGGATTTGTCTGCGTGCTGGGTGACTCTCTATCCTGATATCTCCTATGTTGGAGTCACCTTGTGCCTGCAGTCCTAAGTGCAGGGTGGTTGTGTTTCCTGTGCCCTATTCCCTGGTGTCTGTGTTATGTGTTAATATTGTGAATATCTTTAAAGCTAATGGTTATGTGTTACTGATATTATTGTTTATATCATTACAGTGTGTGTCACTACAGCCCCTTCCAACAATCCAGGATCTAGCTTTAACTAGTTCTCCCTGCCCCCCTTGTTTTAGCCTTTGGTCAGGACGTGTGTGCGAGGGGGAGGCTATTTGGAGGCTATTCAGCATGGAAATGCTGGGGTGTGTTTTCCATAGTTTTCTACACATCCCCTTTGTTTTTCCAATTGTAACTGTAAATAAAGTCATTCCAAGTTGGGTTTCTTCACCCTGCAAGGCGCTCCAGCTATTGACTGGGTGAGTTTGGGCCAGAATCAGTACTCCTTTGGGATACTGGCAGAGAGGGGAGCACTCTGCACGTGGGTACGGGACCGTATGTTCCACTCCACCTCTCTCATCCCATTTTCCTTTTACCCAGTCATGGCTGCCATTCTCCCTAACTCCCTTTGCTACTCTATCCCCAGCTCTGCTCATTCAATCGTTTCCTGCTCCTTTTTCTCACATTGCCCTTGGTCTTTTTCTGTCTCATTCCTTCCTTTCCCATCCCTATTTTCTCTATCATACTTTATTCTTTTAGATTTTCATGATCCTCATGGTTCCCACTGCTGCCTCCACCTTTCTATCCTACCCCTTGATCACCACTCTCCTTTGACCCCTTTCTTTTCATACTCTATGTTCTTCCATTTGCCACATCTCTTTTACATTCCTTGCTCTCTGTCTCCTCCCTTTTCTGTGTCCCGCCTTACACTGCTCAACTTCTCAAACAATTGCTACTTTCCCACCACTTCTCCATCTCTATCATTATAAGCTCCTATGAGCAGGGCCCTCTAGTCTACACCTCTTGTCTCCATCTTATGCTTATGAGGTTATTTGTGTCTTGTTTCCTTTGGTTATTGTAAAGCGCTGCGGAAACTGTGATTGATTGTCTTCTATTCCTGCTCCCCAAAGTCAACAGATTTTTATTTTATATCGTCTTTTCTTCTCCCTTTTATGTCTTTGTTACCCACTTGGTAACAAAAAGAACGTAAAAAAATAACCTCTTTCTTTCTACATAAATATAACTATTTCATTCTTGTATCTCTCTTGCTTTGCTGCAGACTCATTGACCTTCTTCATTCATCTCCACCACTTCTGGTTGCCCTTCAAGGACGCACCACTTTCTTTTTAAGTTTTGAACTTCTCTTATTCCCCTGCCGTTACACTCTCTCACTAAATCCTGACCCCTTTCCTTCTTCCCCTCAAATCTCCACCCTCACTTGTCCTGTCACATCCTGAAACTTCAAGCCAAGGCGTTGTACCCAGGGGAGTTCGACGAGTAACAGTAAAACCACCAAAATAACATTTGTGAAAGCAGAAAACATAAGATGCTGATTAAACTAGCATTTCCGAACAGCTCTCCTCTGCTTTCACAACCTGGACTTCTTCAGAACTGTTTTGAATGATTCTGGAAACCATCAAAGAGACAAACAGGAAGAAGGGGTTACACTTACTGGCACCGCTGATTGAATCCCTAGAGAGAACTTGTCATGGCAAGTTGTAGACCAACTGTCAACTTTACCACAAGCAGATTACAAACACTGAGACGCTAAAAAGAACTTGTGTCATGAATCTGATGGTCTTGCTTTGATTACATTTGTAACGATTATCTCATGTCTCAAGGCAAATTCATATCATCTGGTATTGCTGACCAGTTAGATGGGCAATATCCATTTTTAGATAATGCTCTTCAAAACAGGTCATTTTTAGGATACGTACATGCTGTATATACTCTAGATTAGGAAGAATATGAAATAGCATCAGTTTATCTCCAACTGTCTACAATAACATGCCATGGTCTCATTTAAGACACTTTGTCACGCCACCACAGTGTTTTTATGTTGTTTTTCTAGTGTTTTTTGCTTTTTTGTAAGTATGGTTTATCTCCAGACATATGGCAATTTCATAAAGTTCTTACAAGGAAAAAGTTTTTTATTTGGTGCGACCGATGACACTAATTTTGCCACTCGCACACCTGAGCCCCGTTCAGTTCCTCAGCAGCTGCTGAATTGCTGCAGCAGTGTCACTGAATGCTCTGGATGCAAATTTTGAAGCAAAATGGCCGCCGATTTCTTAATGAAAGATTCGGATTTTTTTTCGTTCACACTTTCGTATGACTCAGGCTAGGGTCAGACGAACGCATTTTCACGTTGTCTGTGAAAAAGTGCGTTCGAACGAATGGACGCATTTTTTCACGGAGTACGCGATAGCGGTCATACTATGCGCATTTGCGTTCGTGATTTTGTACGGATCATCAATAAAACACTTTGTGCATCTGGACGTTATGTTGGCCGGACATTAGCAGTGTCTGACATCTCCAATTCACACACACACGCCGCTAGCGGACGCAGCGCACTCTGTACAACCGTACTAGTGGTTTTACGTTCTCGACAAAATGCGTTCGTTTGCCACTTGCGTTGCGCAGCCGGACTTTTGTGAGACCGTACTTCTTATATTGGCCATCATTGCCCGGCATTTGCTGCTACTACGGCCGTGATTAAGTGCGCCTGCACGCGCGTTCGCACTGCCTCAATCTGACCCTAGCCTCAGACAACAGTTGAGGTATATATGATAAAGAAAAGCAGTCAGCACAATTCCGTTTTGTATGCACGCACCACAAATGATAGTTTTTATTGAATAAACGTAATGTTTACTTCTGAAACAAAATTTAATTGACCTGTAATATATGTCTATGTGCAGGGGTAAATAATAAATAAATATTTTGTGCTTTGGTGAACAAAAACCTCAAAATTAACATTGCCGTACTGAATTGTTACTTGCTTCATGGCGGCGGCCATCTTTAATACGTCACACTCAGCTACTCACAGCACCTCTCCGGGTCGCTGCAAGTGCTAAGTTAGCAGTGCTGAGCGCCGTGCGGCAGAACGGCGTTCAGTGGCAAGTTGCTAACTTAGCACTTACAGCTCCTGAGCAACTGAACGCGCTTCATGTCTTCTGCTCCACTCCATCCAATTTGATATTTTAGACATTAAAGTTGCAATTTTGTTTTTGAGGATAGAAAGCCCATTTCGCAATCCATCGACATACAAAAAAGTGATCCAACGGGAATTACAAATGACATTATTTCTATGCAAGCACCACCATTCTGAGCTTCCCTATTGTACGACTACCTTCTGTATCCTAGGGTCCCTAAGTTTAGTGGCGCCATATATTTGTTATGTGTGGTGCTGCAAAGCAAGAAAACACCTAGCAATGAGCTGCAAAACCAGGGGTCTCAAATAGCCCCCAGACGTAGATAACCGTCAATTCCCAGAATTCTTTAAATGCAACACATAACCAGAGAATCATGGGAGTTGTAGTTGAGATACAACCGGGGGGGGGGGCTGGAGTATGAGACTCCTGCTCTAAACTAAACTAAATGTTAGTAGATAACCCTTGACATAATAAAAAGATGGTTTGGTTTTCACTTATATTTCATTTTATAATTGGAACCAGTTACTTTCTAAAAAAACTCGTTAGACAGCACTGCAATACTATACACAAAAGAGATGAATACTAAACAGTATCATGGTTACACAGGAATACAGGAAGTATTTTTGTGTGAAAATAAATGTATTCAAAACTACAGGAAGTAGTGAAGGTGTAAAGTGTAAACCATGATTTGGGTGGGTGGTTTGCAAGACTCAAAACACATTTGCTCTTATTTTACGTAACTGGTTATCGAAGCCCGACCATATTTTCCAGTATGCACCTCGCTTCCTCTTCTGTGGGGAGTTATCTGTTTCAAGCTCTGGGCAGATTTGATGAAAACTATTAATTTTCGTGTCTAGCCCTTTGTCATTTTCCCATTTCTTTTGTGCTTCTCTGCCACATTTATCACTTTCTTTTTCTAGAAAAAAATAATAATTGGGATTTCTTTATAATGCGTTTTAGGGTTAAGGGTGGCTTCTTGGTGTCAACATCATGACTTACATCCCACAATAGGCTAGACACAGGCTACACTACACTATTTTGCACCCTAAGCAAGACAAGCTACTTGCCCCCCTGAAAAAATTGTTAACTGTTGAAATGCGGGGACACACACACACACACACTGTGCGCACAGGGATGACACACTGTGCGCACGGGGGAAATGAGACACACACACACTATGGGGGACGATACACACACTGTGTACGGGGGCCGCACACCGTCGTTTGGCCCCCATCTTATCCCTACGCTGGTCAGGCCTGGGATCGGTGTGTCCCTCTTTCTTTTGTCTATCTCTTAATTTCCTCTGCCCCTCTGTGCCTCTTTATTTCCTCTGCCTCTTTTTTTTTCTTTCTTTCATCTCTGCTTTTCTTTCTTCTGTCTCATATTTTATTTTCTCATCTGCCTCTTGTGGCGCCTGCACGTCATCTGTTGGCACCTGCGCATCACCATAAGATGTCCTTCTTCTGCTCTGCTAGCGGGGGTCCGCTTTGTGAGCTGCCACTGCCGGCTACATAAGAAAACAATGAAAAGGGGTACAATAATGGAACCTGGGTTGCAGCCGGCTGCGCCCCTAGGTGGCAGTTGCCCTAGGCGGTAGCCTAGCTTGCCTAGTGCAAGCACCGGCCCTGGCTAGACATCAGATCCAAGTCTCACTAAACCTTAAATTCCCAATTCTTCTAACATTTTGTCACCATTATCCTAAATATCCCCTATACGAAAGTAGCCCCCCCCCCCATACCATTGCCATGGTAAACAAGCTGCAAATTTAAAACCACAGCTTAGATTTAGACGTAAAAATAAAAAGTTGTTTTTGATGGTCCTTTTTTTCCCTAGTGCCACATAGCACCATACTCACAACATTTTTCTGACAGGAGTATTGCACAAGAAGGCAGTCCTTTTTATTTTAGGATTTGGGTTACTGGTCATAGTTAGGATTTGTGCTTGATATACGGTTAGTGTTGCTTTTAGGGATAGGTTAACAGATTCTGCTCTGCTATGCTAATTTCAAAAGAAGGAGCATAATCTGCGACCTAAAAAAGAAGCGAACATGGAGAAGAAACTGTTGTTTAGGTTTAGATGTTAGAGTTAACCCCAACCCTAAAAGCAACCCTTAAACTAACATGTGTGTCATTTTTGCACCACACTTTTGCGAAAAACAGACACTTGTATATTGCTAAATGCACCAAAGAAAAAAAAGATGTGTCGCCAATTTTTTCGCATCAAAAATGACCTTTTCACAGCTTCCACATTTAAGCTATGTTTTTAAAACCATAACATTTTTGAAGCGACATTGCTCTCAGTAGGCATGAGATGGTAACTTGTCAATTGCAAACCAAGGATTATAGATTCCCCTAGTCTTGTGATATCTGTGGCTCAAGCGAGAAGCCTTTCCCTGGTTATGTGATATCTGTGGCTTCAGCGAGATGCCATCCTCTGGTCATGTGATATCTGTGGCTTCAGTGAGAATCCTTCCCTTGGTCATGTGATAGCTGCGGCTTCAGTATCAAGCCATCACCCGGCCATATGATATTTGCGAATTCAGATAGAAGCCGTCCCCTAGTCATGTGATATATGTGGCTTCAGCAAGAAGCCTTCCACTTGTAAGCTGCGGCTTCACGAGAATAATTCAGCTGGTCATCTGATATCTGCGGCTTAAGTGAGAATCCTTCCCCTAGTCATGTGATATCTGCGGCTTCAGCAAGAAGCCTTCCCTTGGTCATGTGATAGCTGTGGCTTCAGTGAGAAGCCACTCCCCGGCCATGTGATATCTGCGAATTCCAATAGAAGCACTCCACTACTCATGTGATATCTGTGGCTTCAGCAAGAAGTCTTCCCCTGGTCATGTGAAAGCTGCGCTTCAGAGTCAAGCCATCCCCCGGCCATGTGATATTTGCGAATTCAGATAGAAGCCGTCCCCTAGTCATGTGATATCTGTGGCTTCAGTGAGAAGCCTTCCACTGGTCATGTGAAAGCTGAGACTTCAGTGAGAATCCTTCCCCTGGTCATGTGATATCTGGAGCTTCAGCGAGAATCCTTCCCCTAGTCATGTGATATCTGCGGCTTCAGCGAGAAGTCTTCCCCTAGTCATGTGATATCTGTAGCTTCAGCGAGAATCCTTCCCCTAGTCATGTGATATCTGCGGCTTCAGCGAGAATCCTTCCCCTAGTCATCTGATATCTGCGACTTCAGCAAGAATCCTTCCCCTAGTCATGTGATATCTGCGGCTTCAGTGTGAAACCTTCCCCTGGTCATGTGATAGCTGCAGCTTCAGTGAGAAGCCACCCCCCGGCCATGTGATATCGGCGAATTCCGATAGAAGCAGCCCCCTAGTCATGTGATATCTGTGGCTTCAGCAAGAAGTCTTCCCCTGGTCATGTGAAAGCTGCGGCTTCAGCGTCAAGCCATCCCTCGGCAATGTGATATTTGCAAATTCAGATAGAAGCCGTCCCCTAGTCTTGTGATATCTGTGGCTTTAGCGAGAAACCTTCCCCTGGTCATGGGAAAGCTGAGACTTCAGTGAGAATCCTTCCCCTGGTCATGTGATATCTAGAGCTTCAGCGAGAATCCTTCCCCTAGTCATGTGATATCTGAGGCTTCAGCGAGAAGTCTTCCCCTAGTCATATGATATCTGTAGCTTCAGCGAGAATCCTTCCCCTAGTCATGTGATATCTGCGGCTTCAGCAAGAAGCCTTCCCTTGGTCATGTGATAGCTGTGGCTTCAGTGAGAAGCCACTGCGACTTCTCGCTGAAGCCGCAGATATCACATGACTAGGGGAAGGATTCTCGCTGAAGCTCCAGATATCACATGACCAGGGGAAGGATTCTCACTGAAGTCTCAGCTTTCACATGACCAGTGGAAGGCTTCTCACTGAAGCCACAGATATCACATGACTAGGGACGGCTTCTATCTGAATTCGCAAATATCACATGGCCGGGGATGGCTTGACTCTGAAACCGCAGCTTTCACATGACCAGGGGAAGACTTCTTGCTGAAGCCACAGATATCACATGACTAGTGGAGTGCTTCTATGGAATTCGCAGATATCACATGGCCGGGGAGTGGCTTCTCACAGAAGCCACTCCCCGGCCATGTGATATCTGCGAATTCCAATAGAAGCACTCCACTAGTCATGTGATATCTGTGGCTTCAGCAAGAAGTCTTCCCCTGGTCATGTGAAAGCTGCGGCTTCAGAGTCAAGCCATCCCCCGGCCATGTGATATTTGCGAATTCAGATAGAAGCCGTCCCCTAGTCATGTGATATCTGTGGCTACAGTGAGAAGCCTTCCACTGGTCATGTGAAAGCTGAGACTTCAGTGAGAATCCTTCCCCTGGTCATGTGATATCTGGAGCTTCAGCGAGAATCCTTCCCCTAGTCATGTGATATCTGCGGCTTCAGCGAGAAGTTTTACCCTAGTCATGTGATATCTTCAGCTTCAGCGAGAACCCTTCCCCTAGTCATGTGATATCTGCGGCTTCAGCGAGAATCCTTCCCCTAGTCATGTGATATCTACAGCTTCAGCGAGAATCCTTTCCCTAGTCATGTGATATCTGCAGCTTCAGCGAGAACCCTTCCCCTAGTCATGTGATATCTGCAGCTTCAGTGAGAATCCTTCCCCTAGTCATGTGATATCTGTGGCTTCAGCGAGAATCCTTCCCCTAGTCATGTGATATCTGTGGCTTCAGCAAGAATCCTTCCTCTAGTCATGTGACATCTGCGGCTTCAGCGAGAATCCTTCCCCATGTCATGTGATATCTGCGGCTTCAGCGAGAACCCTTCTCCTAGTCATGTGATATCTGCGGCTTCAGCGAGAATCCTTCCCCATGTCATGTGATATCTGCGGCTTCAGCGAGAATCCTTCTCCTAGTCATGTGATATCTGTGGCTTCAGCGAGAATCCTTCCCCTAGTCATGTGACATCTGCGGCTTTAGTGAGCATCCTTCCCCATGTCATGTGACATCTGCGGCTTCAGCGAGAATCCTTCCCCTAGTCATGTGACATCTGCGGCTTCAGTGAGAATCCTTCCCCATGTCATGTGATATCTGCGGCTTCAGCGAGAATCCTTCTCCTAGTCATGTGATATTTGCGGCTTCAGCGAGAATCCTTCCCCTAGTCATGTGATATCTGCGGCTTCAGCGAGAATCCTTCCCCTAGTCATGTGATATCTGCGGCTTCAGCGAGAATCCTTCCCCTAGTCATGTGATATCTGCAGCTTCAGTGAGAAGCCACCACTTGCCAGTTCCAGACCAGGATGGAGGAGGATGGCACTCTACTCAAAGTATTGTACTCACTCTAGGGTAAAAATGCGAGAGACAAGTTCTAATTTAAATCAGCAGGGGTTACGGCTGGGGCCACACGTGCATCATTACATCTGTCATAGAATTATGTTGGACCATTTAGAGGGAACAATACACAAAGTATGCGCGCACTTTACTATGCACGTGAGAGCAGACGCAGATTTTCAGTCGGGGTCAATCCACTAAGTCACTCTTAGAGACATGTCTACGGACTTGATGCTTTCTACAAGCAGGAATACAGGACATCAGACGAGCGCTCATGTGATATCCGTAAAGTGTATAGAAAACGGAGACAACAAAGCACAACAGCTTCTTCAGCTTCCATATTTCTTGAGTTTGTTTTATCTTAACATCAAAATTCATGTACACCGTGTGGCGTCCACATGTACATCTGTGCAAAAGTATGTCTGTTACAACAGAAGTACTTACTGCGCTCGTGTGGCCTCAGCCTAATGTTTAATCACTCTATTTCCCCATTGCAATTTAACCCTAGCGTTTCCGTTTAAGAACATTTCTTTTTTTACCAACTGGGCTTTTAAGAGAGGAAATGGTTCTAACGAAATAGGAACTCAGTAGATACGAGCCAAATTCTCTAAGTACAAACCACATAGCACAACTCTGCTCTTATTTACAGTTATACAGTTTCATCCGTAGTCTGTTTCTATGTACATGTTGGATTTCGAAAGCATTGTGGAGGAGTTTGGAAAAGGGAATAGAACAAACAACGCTTTGTCATTGGGACTGGGGTAAAGTATTTTAATGTTTTGTTTGTTAAGCGCCTCTAAAGCAATGTAATACCTCACAGTAAATAAACAGGCCACCGTCCATGTGTTTCAGGAAGTACTGATAATAAAATGTGACAAGGAAGTAGAATAAAAAAAAACAACATATTGTCATTCTTAAAGTGAGCTTGCCAAGGCTTAAACAGATGCATAGATTTTCTTTAAAATTCCTATAAAATAGTGGCTTCAGCAGACCCCTATGCCAAGGATGCTTACACGTATGAGCAGGAGGTCCAGCTTGGTCGTCGACCAAGAGTACACACATCACTGTGTTTTTGCTGGACACCTTTCATTTTTTAATTTCAGTCACGCAGAGCTTAAAATGCAATGTTGCAAAGTGGAATACGCAAGGTCTTACTGCAGATTGAATTAATTAACCACAGTGTTTTCTTTTGAAATCTACATTCACAGGCCACTTTATTAGGTACACTTGTTCAATTGCTTGTGAACTCAAATTGCTAATCAGCCGATCACATGGCAGGAGCTCAATGCATTTAGGCATCTAGACGTGGTGAAGACTCCTTGTTGAAGTTCGAACCGAGCATCAGAATGGGGAGTAAGGGGATTTAAGTGACTTTGAACGTGGCATCGTTGTTGGTGCCAGACGGGCAGGTCTGAGTATTTCAAAAACAGCCGCTTTAGGCTAGGGTCAGACTAACGCAGTATCAACGTGCGTTTAGCAGCACCAAATCACGGCCGTGCTAGCAGCAAATGACGTCCAATGCCAGGCAGCATACGAAGAACGGCCGCACAAAAGTGCGGCTGCGCAACGCAAGTGGCAAACGAACGCATTTTTTTCGAGAACGTGAAACCGCTAGTACTGACTTACAGAGTGCGCTGCATCCACTAGCGGCGTGTGTGTGTGATTAGGAGACGTCAGGCGCTGCTAATGTCCGGCCAACATAACGACCAGACACAAAAAGGGTTTTATTGATGATCCGAACAAAATCATGGACGAAAATGCGCATGGTATGACCGCTATTGCGTATTCCGTGAAAAAATGCGTCCATTCGTTCGGACGCACTTTTTCACGGACAACGCGAAAAATGCGTTAGTCTGACCCTAGCCTTACTGGTATTTTCATGCACAACCATCTCTAGGGTTTACAGAGAATGGTCTGAAAAAGAGAAAATTTCCAGTGAGGGGCAGTTGTGTGGATGAAAACGCCTTGTTGATGTCAGAGGTCAGTGGAGAATGGGCAGACTGGTTCAAGATAATAGAAAGGCAACAGTAACTCAAATAACCACTTGTTACAACCAAGGTATGCAGAATACCATCTCTGAATGCACGACACGTCCAAACTTGAAGCAGATGGGCTACAGCAGCAGCAAACCACACCAGGTGCTGCTCCTGACAGCTAAGAACAGGAAACTGCGGCTACATTTCACAGAGGCTCACCAAAGTTGGACAATAGAAGATTGGAAAAACGTTGCCTGGTCTGTTGAGTCTCGATTTCAGCTGCAACATTCAGCTGGTCAGAATTTGAAGTAAACAACATGAAAGCATGGATCCATCTGGCTTGTATCAACGGTTCAGGCTGGTGGTGTGTAATGGAGTGAGGGATATTTTCTTTGCACACTTTGGGCCCTTTAGCACCAATTGAGCATTGTTTAAACACCATGACCTACCTGAGTATTGTTGCTGACCATGTCCATCCCTTTATGACCACAGTGTACCCATCTTCTGATGGCTACTTCGAGCAGGATAATGCTCCATGTCACAAAGCTCAAATCATCTCAAACTGGTTTCTTGAACATGACAAGGTGTTTACTGTACTCTTTTGGCCTTGACAGTCCATAGATCTCCATTCAATAGAACACCTTTGTGTTGTAGTGAAGCAGAAAATTTGCATCATGGATGTGCAGCCGACAAATCTGCAGCAACTGCATGACGCTATCATGTTAATATGAACCAAAATCTTTGAGGAATGTTTCCAAAGCCTTGTTAAATCTATGTCACAAATTCAGTTCTGAAGGCAAAAGGGGGTCCAACCAAGTACTAGTAAGGTGTACCTAATAAAGTGGCCGGTGAGTGTAGACTGTGAATCATCAGTTGATCTTACATCTGGTTTTCATGTAAATCGCATACTGCTGGCCAGCATTTTAACCCCTTAAGGACCAAGGGCCTTTAAAGTCGATGCATTTATGACGGAATAGTTACGTCATTGGTCCTTAAGGGGTTAAAGCCCTGTCTAAGAGTATCCAGAAATCATTCTGGCAGCCCTGACATCACCTACGACTACTCATGGCACGCATAGTTTCTTGTGAATCAGACTTAAAGGAACTCTCCCGATTTCAACAACCTATGTATTTTGCAAAGTTACTGGTAAAATGTTACATGGTTTTCATGCAAACAACAACAAAAATTAGCAAAAATCAATGTGCTATAAGCTTGCTGACAGACACCACATGAGAAGGTCTGCTTTTGCTTTGCTCCTTGTAATAGTAATTGTACACTCAATGGTAGTTTTAGAATGTAAAACACGCAAGAAGTGAACCAGAACGGTCACATAGATGTTGTTTGTTGTTGTTGTTGGTGGTATTTTCCCTTGTTTGCCACCTGATTTCAACTGCATATTTGCTTGAATGCTTTGCCTTTACCCCATTTCCATCCACCTAATGTCTTTGTTTTCCAACTCCCCTCCGTCTTATATCTTTTCCCCTCACCGTTAAGGTCTTTTCCCAATCTGTCTCTCTGTGTTTCTGGGCCCCATTTCATCTCCAAATGTCTCCACTCACCTATCTGACCTTATTCCCTATGTCTCTTTTTATTTCTTACACATTCATAAGTATTTTTCCTTCATTCATTGCATCCATTTATACTTGCACTATAGCGTGGTGTTCCATAGGTCTATACCAATTTCAGGTTCTTAACACCCGAACCTAAATTTTTCCATGGCATAAAACTGGAGACACCACAAAAAAGGTGTATATTTTGACGACATTATTAAATGTGCTTTGTGCAAACCTATTTCAGTGCACGTGTAAAATAAATGTGCATAGCCAGCAGTCTGCGTTGTTTTATGGCTTGGTGCTGCAATTGACAGTCCAAATACTGCTACCCTCCTCCCCCAATATAAAGTATATGAACATATACAGTGGCAAGAAAAAGTATGTGAACCCTTTCGGATTACGTGGAGTTTTGCATGAATTGGTCATAAAATGTGCTCTGATCTTCATCTAAATCACAACAATTTGAAAAACACAGTCTGCTTAAAATAATACAACACAAACATTATATGTTTTCATGTTTTTATTGAACAGAACATGTAAACATTCACAGTGCAGGGTGGAAAAAGTATGTGAACCTTTGGACTGGTTGACCCTCCTTTGGCAGCAATAACCTCAACCAAACATATCCTACAGTTGCAGATCAGACCTGCACAACGATCTGGAGTAATTTTGGACCACTCCTCTTCACATAACTGTTTCAGTGTAGCAATATTCTTGGGATGTCTGGTGTGAATCGCTCTCTTAAGGTCATGCCACAGCATTTCAATCGGGTTGAGGTCAGGACTCTGAATGGGCCACTCCAGAAGTCATATTTTGTTTTGTTGAAGCCATTCTTTTGTTGAATTATTTGGGTCATTGTCCTGTTGCATCACCCATCCTCTGTGGAGCTTCAGTTGGCAGACAGATGGTCTTAGGTTTTCCTGCAAAATGTCTTGATAAACTATGGAATAAATTTTTCCATCAATGACAACAATCCTTCCAGGCCCTGAGGCAGCAAAGCAGCCCCAAACCATGATGCTCCCTCGGCCATGTTTTACAGTGGGCATGAGGTTTTGATGTTGGTGTGCTGTGCCTTTTTTTCTCCACAAATAGTGTTGTGTGTTTTTTCCAAACAACTCAATTTTGGTTTCATCTGTCCACAGAATATTTTGCCAGTAGTGCTGTGGAACATCCAGGTGCTCTTTTGCAAACTTCAAACGTGCTGCAATATTCTTTTTGGACAGCAATGGCTTCCTCCATGGTGTCCTCCCATGTACTTCATTCTTGTTTAATGTTTTCCTTATTGTAGATGTGTCAACAAAAATGTTAGCATGTGCCAGAGATTTCTGTAAGTCTTTAGCTGACACTCTAGGATTCATCTTTACCTCATTAAGCATTCTGTGCTGTGCTCTTGCAGTCATCTTTACAGGATGACCACGCCTAGGGAGAGTAGCAACAGTGCTGAACTTTCTCCATTTGTAGACAGTCTGTCTTACCGTGGACACATGAACATCAAGGCTTATGGAGATACTTTTGTAACCCTTTCCAGCTTCATGGAAGTCAACAATTCTTGATCGTAGGTCTTCTGAGAGCTCTTTTCTGCGAGGCATGGTTCACATCAGGCAGTGCTTCTTGAAACCAGTAAACCCAAAACTGGTGTGTGTTTTTAAAGGGCAGGACAGCTTTCAGCAACACATCCAATAATATCACACTGATTGGACTCAAGGTTGGCTCACTCCTGGCTCCAATTAGCTCTTGGAGAAGTCATTAGGCTAGGGGTTCACATACTTTTTCCACTCTGCACTGTGAATGTTTACATGTTCTGTTCAATAAAAACATGAAAACATATAATGTTTGTGTTGTATTATTTTAAGCAGACTGTGTTTTTCAAATTGTTGTGTCTTAGATGAAGATCAGAGCACATTTTATGACCAATTCATGCAAAACTCCACGTAATCCCAAAGGGTTCACATACTTTTTCTTGCCACTGTATATAAACATGAAATTATAATATTATTCACAACCTATCCAGGTTACTTATGTAAATAAAGCATAGTTTAAAATAATGGCAAAGAATCTTATTTACACCAAGTGATTTCTAACAACATTTACTATAGTTTAGATCTGGGTGTTTCAAATCATCTGCTTTGCAGACTCTCACCTTTCCAAAATGGTGTCACTTTTTAATGTCGGTCTAATAGAGAGGGAAATATTCACATTACAAGGGTACTATATATAATACTTTTTTTATTTCTTATCTGTGTAAACTATAGGCTCTATACATGCTGGGGCAATGTTTATGTTTCAGAATGTTATCTGGGCAAGGCAAACAAGCGTAATTAGCTTCATTTCTTCACTTCAGAGGATACAGGGAGATAATGACCACAAGTTAAATACATGACATATGGGACACGTACTTAGCAGTCAAGGAGTTAAGTATATTATACATTTTTAAATTACTTTGTCAGGTATGCATAAGTCTGTTACTGTGAGTTTAAATGATGAGGAGCTCGGTGATGTCTTCATATATACCATTCATTACTGTGAGTTTTATTTCCATGGAGCTCTTTGATATCTTCATACGCACCGCACATTACTATGAGATTTTTGTTGCTGGGGAGATCTGTGATACATTTTGACTTGGTTCAAGGCTAAAAAGGTTTGAAACCTCAACTTTCCTGAAGCTCTGGTGTCAAGCTAAAAGGCTCTGAAGCAATGTTCTGAATCTGTGTGATGTATCCATGGCTCATACAATTGCCACAGAATATCATGCAGGAGCGTTCTGGCCTTGCCGCGTGCCAAATTTTCACTACAGAATCAAAAGGAGCATCTTGATTGGCTGAGAAACTTCCTGGTTGGGGCAGAAGTACTAACTGCAGTACCAGGGTGGATTAAGACACAAGTTTCAGGAGGGGCATTCTACCAATACAGGCAAAGTGGGTGCTGGATCACTGGCTGTGCACATCACATTCACTCTCCCCCGAACACACATGGTCTTCCCTCCTGCTGCTCAGATGACATCTGACAGACTCTGCACGGCTTTGTTCCAGAGTAAGTGAGAGTGGCAAGTGCAGTGTGCATTCTGGCACACGCTCTGCCTGTCACTGAGAACCACTGGCAAAAACACACAGTAGGCCCAGACACCCAGTGATTCACATACTTAGCAATATAAAGCAGATATAGACACAAACACATACATAGTTATATATACACATACACACGTACCATTTAGGCTAGTCGCTGGAGGTGGGGTCAGAAATTAGACTATTTCAAGACTTCATATATAGCTTCTAGACTTGTGCACCGATTTTTTTTTCCGTTTGATTCGTTTCGGTTTGTAAAGTTTTCGGTTTCTGAAAATTCGGATCTGAAAATTTTCGTAAAATCGGCTGAATCCGAATGCACGAATCAGGAAATTTCGTGAAAATTCCGAAATTCCGAAACCCGAAACGCACATCCCTAATAGCTTCAGGGTCCCTACCCATGTCTGGCAACTCAGGGGGGAGCACATGCCCCCTCTGCATACTCTTAGATCCACTATTGCTACAGAAAATCAAACCTTTGTGATTTATAACAAATGCATGAACCCTTATATACTATTAAGATTTCTTTTATTCATATCGACAATGTCATAATGCTGTGAACTAGAGTTCATTTTTTGTCTGGAGCATGCATTCACAATACCTGCATGCATAAACCAGCACAAAAGTGGTGAAAAATGAAAGGATCATGAAATCAAAAATTCTATTTTTTTTACAAAGTAGCAACATATCCACAACAACGAACAATGAATGGGACACAACACAAACTTAAAATGACCAAACAAGTTTGATTCATGAAAATGATAGGAAACCAGGACTCTGCTCACCTGAGCTAACAATTTAAAGGAGTGGCGGGTGACACACTGAGGTGAGGGTAAATAGCTGAGTATGAGCTGCCTGTTGAGGTAGTTGGGTCAGAGACTGTACAGACTTTTAAACAATGACTGGATGACTTCCAGCAAAAACATAATATTAAGGGTTATAATATTTAATATGTGGGTAAAAGCTTCTTGATCCAAGGAGAAATCTGACGCCATTCTGGGGTCAAGAAGGATTTTTTTCCCAGTATGTTGCATATCGGCGAGCGCTTCAGACTGGGTTTTTTGCCTTCTTTTGGATCAACAGCAGTAGGTGATGTGTGAAAGGCTGAACCTGATGGACGCATGTCTTTTTTCAGCCTATGTAACTATGAGAAGTAATGGAATGTATGGGACTGTGTGGGTGATAGATCAGGAAAGGTGCAATGGGGGAGGGGGTAATATGGGGTAAGCTAAAAAGACCTCCTTAAAGTATTTTGTTTTTAGAGACTATTTGAAAGACTGGAGGCATGGAGAGAATCGAATGTGGCAAGGGCATTAGGACAAATAAATCATTGTATTGAAAGGAATTTTGTATTTTAGGGTAAAAGTGAAATGCTAAAATAATACTGTACATTTGGGGGGTAAAAACCAAAAAGTTCAAATTCAGCTATTTTGGCCTAAAATGTGCCCTTCTCCACTAATCCGCAACTCAGTGAGTACATTTCACAATCATGCGTTCCTGCATGCCGTGCCCTTCGCATGTACATACACGCACTTTTTGCAGGCAAGTCGACGTCTCGGCACATGTACACAGGCACGGCTCTCAATAATCCGTCGAGTCTGTCTGCTTCCAACTCTCAAGTTTTATTGTTGAATCTTTTACGCGACACACTCGAATGAGCAGATTATGCCACACATTGAAATTTCAATAAATGAAGATAGTAGCGTACGAAAACTCTCAGAACAAAGATCCAAATGTAAAGAAATGCTTTCAATTAAACTCATATATAGATACTGTATATAAAATGCTGTAAATGAGCAGATATATGAATATCCTTATATGTATACACAATATTTATTTAGAAAGTATTTTACCAGGCAGGATACATTGAGAATTCTCTCGTTTTCAAGAACATTGAATTGTTCCAGTAATACAAAGTAATAAAATGCAAGATATTAAAAAAACAACACAAATATACAGATTATCAGAAAATAGAAATCAACCCTATTCATATATCTTTACGCATTTATATACTACAAGTATTTATATAGCGCCAACAACTCTGTAGCACTATACAATGGGTAGGACAAAACAAACCATATTGACAAACAAGATAGACACACTGAGAACGATATGAATAGAGAACCCTGCTTACACTCTAAGGCTAGGGTCAGACGAACGTATTTTTCGCGTCGTCCGTGAAAAAGTGCGGTCGAACGAATGGACGTATTTTTCACGGAATACGCGATAGCGGTCATACGATGCGCATTTTCGTCCGTGATTTTGTACGGATCATCAATAAAACACTTTTTGAGTCTGGACGTTATGTTGGCCGGACGTGTGCAGCGTCTGACGTCTCCCAATCACGCAAACACGCCGCTATGCGGCCGCAGCGCACTCTGTACGTCAGTAGTAGTGGTTTGACGTTCTCGAAAAAATGCGTTCGTTTGCCACTTGCGTTGCACGGACGAACTTTCGTGCGGCCGTTCGTCGTATGTTCCCCGGCATTGGACGTCATTTGCTGCTAGCACGGCCGTGATTTTGTGCAGCTAAACGCACGTTAAAACTGCGTTCGTCGGACCTTAGCCTAAGAGGAGTGAGGGGACGCACAGAGGTGAGGGTAAATAGCAGAGCATGAGATTTAATGGGATGCATGGACTCAGTCAGGAAGGGTTCAATGGGGGGATTAAGGAGTGAGCTGATAGGCTTCTCTAAAGTAATGTGTTTATAGAGACTTCTTGAAAGATTGGAGGGATGAGGAGAGTTGAATGCTGCGAGAGAGGGAGGTCCATATATCATTACAGCATTATGGACGTGCTTTAGTATATGCATTTTGAGAAAAACATGCCACAACAAGACTTTAGTTCAGTTAACTAGTGCTAAACAGGCATAACCCTCCTGTGAACAAAGAACAACTATATACAGTGCACTCATTATATATTATTATTATTCTTTATTTATATAGCGCCAACATATTCCGCAGTGCTGAATTTATTTATAAATACACGCCGTGTTAATAGAAGCAAAAAACATCCAACAAAAATAAACAATTCTAATAGACGACAGACAAAATCCTCTGGATTACCATCTGCAGAAATCACATTTTTCCCTTCGAGGTGCAACTATTTAGCCACAAATGCAGCGTACCGTTTTTAAATAACTTTTTCATTGTACATTTTCTGTGCGCACAGATTTCTTTATACATACGTCTAGGTCTTGCGTCGACAAAATACAGTTTGACGACGCAAGATAAAGTTAAGTAGCGCTCCTTACCAGCTCCAGTCTTTTCCGTTGCTCTCCTTCTCTTCCTGGTTTTTTCTTTTCCCTCGTCCAAAATCCACTCTCTTTCAGTCGCCCACACTCACCTCCCCCCCTCGTCCACCCTCCCCCTCCTCCTTGCTAAAGGTTTCGTTACCCTTCTTGCTTTTCCAGTCTAGAAGTGCATGCTTGTCCCTGTCCCCACCAGTTTGATGATCTCACGTTCCCTTCTTTCCACCTCCTTCTCCAAAGCTCGCTCTGTGATTGGCTGGCCGGATCATGGAATTTCCCAGCAGAGGGTAACAGTTTACAGGAAGGCAGCGACAGCCAATCAGGTCAAGACGTCCTGTATATTACTGCATTGGTTAACAGAAAAATAATTATATATATATATATATATACTGTATATTTCTTTTGCACATAGCAATTATTATTATTAGTACGTTTGATAACCGCTCTATGCTGAGGTTACCAGATTACTGAGATAAAACGCAGAGAACGCTCTCTGTGTCAGGTACCTTAATACGGAAGTCAGACTGGGTGGAGTGGACCTCCTAACTCCCATATAACAAGGTTAAAAACACTGTGTATCACCGAGTAAAGTGCAAAGTTTCTCGGAAGCCTAGATCTTAACCTTTGCAGACGATAACTTGTGTGATAAACACATGGTGACACATTATATCATGTAGATCAATGCAGATTTTGCAAAATGTGTTACCCGTCTGCACCACAGCAGAATAATAAAAATGTATCAAAGGCAATTTTCAGGGCTCTGAAAACTGCCTAGTCCAACGGTTAAAGAAAACAGGTCTACAAAGTTTACCATAAAGGTGGCTCAGCATCATGGGAAATGTAGTTCCAAAACATCTGGAGTGCCCAGGACAGCAGTCCCTGGACAAGGGGGGGGGGATGCTTAACCCTTTCGCTGCTGAGCCTTTTCACACCTCTGTGCCGAGCTCATTTTTACCGGTTTCGCTCATCATGTTTAAATGCGATTTGAAGTCACATTTTATTATGCGACCCAGACATATTATATATCGTTCTTTCCGGGAGACTCGGCAGATTCATAATATATCATTATTATATGTATACATTATGTCCTGTTTGTATAACATAAAATGCAATAAAATTAGAATTTTCAATAATTTACAACGTGTAAAGTGTTTTTTTTTCACATTTTAAAATGCGAGCGTTTGCAGTTATATTTTCTATGGGTTGCGCTTGTTAAAAAAATTAGAAACGGGGAAGCGTTACTTTTTTTTGGGGAAAATTCTGTGTTTTTTAGCAAACGCCCACATAGAAAAAATCGTTAGTTCACATTATAATTGAAATGGGAACAATATTTCTGCATTAATAAAACAAGACAAAAAAAAGTTTTTTTTTAGTTTTATTTACACTGTACATGGTCATGTTTGGTATCATTGGGAAGGTCATGCTCTGGCCGTTCCAATGATATCAAACATTAACCCCTAGCTGTCACGGATCGGGAGATAGGGGTTCCAATGAACCCCCTATCTCCACCATAGGTGGCAGCAAGGGGTTAATTGCAGAACTGGCGCCATTGCGTTATGTGCGATGACGCCAGTCGTTGGGGGGATATCCCGGAAGCTCTGGGAGGGGACCGCGATACGGCGCATGTTAGCGCCATATCACGATCCAGCCCCCTAGGGGTTAAAGACAGCCGCCGCTTGGAAGGGCAGGCTGTTCCCTTCCAAGCGGTGCCTGCCTTTACTCGCTGGCCTGCACGGATGGGGAGAGGGAGAGGTCCGAAGGACCTCCCCTTCAGGCACGTTCCCCGCAATGGCGGGGGGGGGGTACCTGAAATAGACGTGATGGCGCGATGCCCGTCTATCGTGCCCACCGGGGTCCCAGAGACTGGGCTGACATCGAGGATGTCAGCCCGCATCGGGGGCCGCTGCAATCGGCTGGAATCCTGGCCGATCGCCGCTGCAAAGGTAGGACGCGCTCAGCGTGTCCTCCGCAGCAAAGTAGCTGAGCTGAGCGCGTCCTCCGCATGGAAAGGGTTAACAAAACAAGTGAAGGAAGTTCACAAGAAAGGAGCTGCACTTGACAAGATGGGTGCATGAATAAAGGACAAATGAAGGTTGATTGTTGGAGCTGATGGACTGGATTAAATGTTTATCTGCAGAGGGACAGTTGATGGCAGGGCTGGATTTGCATCTCAAGAGCATGTAGGCAGAAGAATGTGGGGTGCCCCCACCCCCCAAAAAAATAATAATAAAGAAACATGCCAAAACAAATTTTTACATTTTTGTTTCGGGACAAATTAAAAAAAAAATTATTTTAAAAACTGGAAAACATTTTCTCTCTGCGTCAAATCAAAAGAAGGGGCAGAATGTGTTGCCTCAGTTGAGTTAGTGCAGTGGCATTGTTTGTTTACATGTAAAAGCATAGTTTGCCTCTGCCGTAAAACAGAAAAAATACATTTAGCATTTACTTTTTTCAGTTTTTTGTTTTTCCACATTACATGGTCATGTTTGTATCATTAGACCAAACTCTGACCTTTCCAATGACACTCACTTAACCTTGTGCGGTGTACAACTGAGAGATGCAGGTTCCAAAATCCACCTGTCTCTCCTCATTGCAGTGCAACGGTCTAGGTTGTCAAAGCGTTGCATCATCAGCTCCACACTTGCTGGCAGTGTGGAAAAATGAGAAGGTGAGTTAGCGCAGCATCACTGTGCACTTTATAATTATAAAGTGAGTAATAGTGCTGCGTTAGAAAAAGAAGAGAAAAATATTATCTTGTTATTTTATTTTTACATAAATCTAACCTGGTTATATTTGTATCACTGGAAAGGCCATAATCTGATCAAATCAATGATACCTCATATGTCGATCTAGCCCATAGGGCTCCGGAGATATAGTGGTCTAGTAAATCGAGTGGACACAATGAGCTCACTGCACTCCCACCTCTGAGGGATGGGGGCACAGGGTGTGGACTAAAAGTGCCGATTCTGACTGCAGGGGCTTATTCGCACCCAGAACCTTAGCGCTGACCCCAGGTTCTGAGATTTCAGACTCAGCTTCCACAAATGGCTTTCAATGTGCTCTGGCACGTTTTCCTGGACATATAATTTTTTCATGCTGTCGGGCAGTGTTTGAAAAAAGCAACCTTGCAGCATGTAGAATTCATACGCTACAGGTGAGAAATCAGAAAAGAATCCCAGATGACCTGCATTGCTTTCCTTCCTGGAGCATATGAATTATACATGTTGCACGCAGGTCCGGCCTGACCATGGTGCACGTTGGAGCCATGGCTCCATGAGGCTAAATCTGGGGGCGGCACATTTTTTCCCGACGCTGCACTTTTTTTTTCAGCGTATGTATTATTCTTGTTTCTGGAGGCTGGTGCACTGAGGCGTAACCATGCCCACACTCGCGGGCAGCAGGGGAAGAGTGGGAGAAAGAAGAAATTAAGATGTGTTTGGGTGGATATCATTCTCAGGCGTGTAACCACTAGGGATGAGCTGATCGGTTCGGAGTTCGATTCGAACATCGCCTGTTCGCGAACTACGAACATTTCTGCGTGCTCGCCGCATGTTCGCCCACAATGGACCACAATGCACTTTTCCACTAGCCTGAAACTTGTAATTAGCTACAGCCTTGGCTTGCACCTGACCACAGGACAGGTGCAAGACTATGCCAATCACGGCTCAGAGTCCTGATTGGGCAAATTTTGCCCAATCCTCGGCTCACGGAGCTAAGTCCCGCAGCACACTATATAAGGCTTCACACAGCGCTTCAGCACGTGTTTTTTGAGAGGAGATTGTTGTGTTAGTGTGTGTTCTCACTGCCAGTCTGCCAGCAGATATTGGGGGGGGGGGTCTCATTTCTACAAAATATCTGGGAATTGTTGTAATCTTTGTGTTCTCACTGCCACCAAGTATTTTGGCGGTCTCATTTCTACTAAATATCTGGGAATTGTTGTAATCTTTGTGTTCTCACTGCCACCAACTATTTTGGGGGCTAGTCACATATACAAAATATCTGGGAATTTTTGTAATCTTTGTGTTCTCACTGCCACCAAGTATTTTGGGGGTCTCATTTCTACAAAATATCTGGGAATTGTTCTAATCTGTGTGTTCTCACTGCCACCAAGTATTTTGGGGGTCAGTCATTTCTACAAAATATCTGGGAATTGTTGTAATCTGTGTGTTCTCACTGCCACCAACTATTTTGGGGGTCAGTCATTTATACTAAATATTTGGGAATTGTTCTAATCTTTGTGTTCTCACTTCCACCAAGTATTTTGGGGGTCTCATTTCTACAAAATATCTGGGAATTGTTCTAATCTTTGTGTTCTCACTGCCACCAACTATTTTGGGGGTCAGTTATTTATACAAAATATCTGGGAATTGTTTTAATCTTTGTGTTCTCACTGCCACCAGCAGTTTTGGGGGTCAGTCATTTATACAAAATATCTGGGAATTGTTCTAATCTTTGTGTTCTCACTGCCACCAAGTATTTTGGGGGTCTCATTTATAGAAAATATCTGGGAATTGTTCTAATCTGTGTCTTCTCACTACCACCAACTATTTTGGGGGTCAGTGATGTCTACAAAATATCTGGGAATTGTTGTAATCTTTGTGTTCTCATTGCCAGCAGCAATTGTGGGGGTCTCATTTCTACAAAATATCTGGGAATTGTTCTAATCTGTGTGTTCTCACTGCCACCAAGTATTTTGGGGGTCTCATTTCTACAAAATATCTGGGAATTGTTCTAATCTTTGTGTTCTCACTGCCACCCATCAAGGGGTCTCACTGACTTATGGGAGGTTTCTGGGAATTGTAATCTGTGTCTTCTCACTGCCAGCTATCAGGGGGTCCCACATACTTCTAGCAGATTTCTGTGAATTGTAATCTCTGTCTTGTCACTGTTGCCAGCTATCAGGTGGTCTCACTGATTTATAGGAGGTTTCTGGGAATTGTAATCTGTGTCTTGTCACTGGCTGCCAGCTATCAGGGCGTCTCACTGAGTTATACCAGAGTTCTGGAAATCTTTAATCTTTATACCAGAGTTGAATCAGAGTTCTGTATATCTTTAATCTATATATCACTCACCATGTCAGAAAGACCAAAAAGGACAGGCAGACGCTCCCAGACACAGAAAAAGAGGGCAAGCAGCCTCTGTGTCGGGAGACTGTGCCTCTGGTCATCGTGGACGTGGTGCATCCTCTGCAGGGGCACACTTGTCCTTCCTAACTGGTGCTGGCCGTCTTAAGCAGAAGCAAAATACAGAGGATTTGGTGGATTGGCTAAGCAGGCCATCCTCATCCTCCGAGTCCTCTGCCAGCCAGGCTTGTAGTGGTTTACAGTCCACCTCAGCTGCCAAAGCATCTAATGCAGCCTCCATGTCCACAGCTACTCCTGCCGAAGCCTCACTATCACACACGGAGGAGTCAGCTGAATTGTTTGACTACAATGACAGTGGCATGCTGCTTGAGGATGCGCAGCAACTACAGTGCTCTGATTCAATCTCTGAGGTTGAGGAAGGGAATATAATCAACCTAGAGGAAGGGGGTGCCAGTGATGACACACAAATAACTGGCACTCATGTTGCCCCAGCAGCTGCAGCATACTGCCAAGTTGGCTCCAGTGACGAGGAGATAGGGGGTGATGACAATGATGATGAGGTCTCTTGCTCCACCTGGGTGCCTGATCGAACAGAGGAGTCAAGTAAGGAGGAGGAGGAGGCACAGCAAACACGAGGCACAACATCCTCTATGACCAACTGTAGCACTAGCCAGTCCAAGGCATCAGATGTCAGAGCTGCTCAGGTGCAGAGCGCTGTTGTCTCAAAGCACACATCCAGGAACTCTGTTTTCTGGGAGTTGTTTAGTAAATGTGCAGCAGACCGCACCATTGCTATCTGTAATCTGTGTCAGATGAGGTTTAAGCATGGGAAAGACCCCGGACGCTTGGGTACAACGTGCTTGAGGTGACATATGACCACCTGCTACGCATCCCGTTGCGCAAAACTTTGCGTAGGTCCTCCTAATCTGTCTCTACCCCCACTATATGTCCTGCATCCCATCAGCTGAAGATTTACGCAGTCAGATTACGTTGCCCCAGCTGCTGCAGCGTAAGAAAAAATATAGTCCCAACCATCCCCAAGCACAGCATCTAAATGCCAGCTTAGCAAAATTACTCGTATTGCAGCTGCTGCCTTTCCAGCTGATGGACTCTGCTTCCTTCCGTGAATTTGCTGAATGTGCTGTACCACAGTGGCAGGTTCCAAGACGCCATTACTTTTCACGGAAGGCCATTCCAGCACTATACCAGCACGTGGAAGACAATGTTATGGAGTCATTGGGAAAGGTAGTCAGCAGCAAGGTGCATGTGACTTTAGACATGTGGTCCAGCAAGCATGGACAGGGCCATTACATTTCCTTCACGGCACACTGGGTAACTCTGATTGCAGCTGGGAGGGATCCAAGACGGGGCTCTGTGCTGGAGCTTGTTCATCCACCACGCCTCCAGAAAGCTGCTTGTATGAGGTCTGTCTGCTCCACCACCACCTCTCCCTCTTCCTCCTCCTCCTCCTTCTCTGTCTCTGGCGAAGTGGCAGCTAAACCGACGCGTGACAGGGGCTACGCAATGGCTCAAGCAAAAGATGCCATACTGTGCTTGAGCTGGTTTGTTTAGAGGACAGGAGCCACACCGGGCCAGAAATTCTGTCAGCTCTGCAGGGGCAGGTGCAGAGATGGTTAACACTATGCCAGCTTGAGCTGGGAATGGTCGTCTGTGATAATGGCACCAACCTTCTCTCCGCCCTACGCCTGGGTAAATTGACGCATTTACCATGCCTAGCACACATCCTAAATCTGGTGGTACAGCGTTTCCTAACCAGGTACCCAGGGCTGGCAGAGCTTCTCATCCAGGCCAGAAAAGTCTGCAGCCACTTCAGACGGTCATTCCCAGCAAGTGGTCGCCTGGCAGAAATTCAAAGAGAATTCCACCTTCCCACAAACCGTCTGATCTGTGACATGCCCACCAGGTGGATCTCGACATTAGCAATGCTGCAGCGTCTGCACAAGCAGCAGAGGGCCATCAACGAGTACCTGTGTGAGTATGGCACAAGGACAGGTTCAGGACAACTTGGTTCCCCCCCAGCAGTGGCTGATGATCAAGGATGCATGCACTGTACTGTCACCATTTGAGGAGGCAACGAGGATAGTGAGCAGGGACAGTGCATGCATCAGTGACACAATTCCTTTAGGTGTTCCTGCTGGAGCACACTCTGCGGGGAATTATAGATGTGGCTCTAGAGGCAGAGCAGTGGGAGGAAGAGGAGGCCTTCCCTAGCTCTCAAGGCCCCAGTCTTTCCGCAGTAAGCATTCCAGCAGGTCCTCCTCAGATCAGACAGGAGGAGGATGAGGAGGAATATTTAAGTAGTGGGGGCATTGAAGGTGGGGATTCCTCAAGGGAGGGTTTTGTGTGCCCAGAAACAAAAGGACTAGTACGTGGCTGGAAGGAGGAAGTGCACGATGGGGTCATCCTCATTGGCCAGGAAGACTCGGAAGCTAATGCCACCTCCAACCTACGTTGCATGGGCTCCCTTATCCTGAAAAGTCTGGTAAAGGACCCCAGGATTCGTGCTATCAAGGAGAGGGATCATTACTGGTTGGCAAGCCTTCTTGATCCACGATACAAGGGCTCATCCTGCCCGCACAGAGGGAGCACAGGATGAAAAAACTTGAGGACGCTTAAAGCGACACTTGTGTAACACCTTTCCAGGCACTGGTAGGTTACCAAGTGATGACACAGGTGCTTCTGAGGCTGCGGATGATCAGAGGAATAGTGGTGACGGCCGGGGCCACTTGACTGATGCCTTTTTAAATTTTTTTAGTCCACGACGCCCAGGGACGTCAAATGTAGGCACCCATTGCCAACGGAGCAGGACTACCTAGGGGCAAGGGCAGACCTGGATACCTTTCCAGCAGATGATCCACTGGCTTACTGGGTGTTGAGATTGGATCACTGGCCAGAATTTAGCCAATATGCTATGCAGCTACTAGGTTGCCCTTCATCCAGCGTGCTTTCTGAAAGGACGTTCAGTGTCGCTGGAGGTTTTGTCACAGACAAAAGAGTGCGTCTTTCCACTGACTCTGTAGACCGTCTGACATTTATAAAAATGGATCAGCAGCTATCAATCCCCTGATGCTGACGTAACAGAATAGATCGGGGATGTCTTCTGCATTCACAAAACCTCTACCACTGAACTCTTCCACAATACCACAAAGAGGTTATGGTGTGAAGGCACTTGCTGCCATCAAAGGCACAATATTTGGGTGCACTGACGCCTGTACCAGATTTATATCATTTTAATTTTTTGGACCGCAGGGTCCGACCCTGCACTCTTCCACAATACCACAAAAGGGTTACGGTGTGAAGGCACTTGCTGCCACCAAAGGCACAATATTTGGGTGCACTGACGCCTGTAACCAGATTTATATAATTTTAATTTTTTGGAGCGCAGGGTCCAACCCTGCACTCTTTCACAATACCACAGAGGGGTTACGGTGTGACGGCACTGTTGCCGACACTAAAGGCCCAATTTTAAAGCACCTATTGTTACTTTCATCCAAAGCCTGCATAAGTTTCACCATAATTTAGCCAAAAAAAATCACTAAACTTGTTCTGTGTGTCCTAAAAGGTCTCCTCTTTTAATACAGACTGCCACCCCAAGCAGTTGTTTATGAATCGATTAAAGGAAAACTGTTTACCGTCATTCGAAACGTCATTTTTAAAAAAAAAATGTTTCTATACATCCTACAAATCCGCCACTTCACGGGCAGGTTATGGGGACCTCCTAGGCACGATATTTGAAGGAATTTTTCATTTTTATTTTTAACCCTTATTTCATGGAAAACTCACTGTTCCTTTAAAACTTTTTTAAAAAACTTTTTGTCCTTGTTTCCTATCCCCTAGGGCACTACCCGGACCCCCATACACCTTTTATAGCAAATATCTTGCATATATGCCCTCTTGCAGGGCACTCTAAAAACCAGGACCCTGCGAATCACAAATTTTCCATCGATTCGAATCACGAATCGAATACACTGTTAAGGTTTGAATTCGAATCGAATCTCGAATCGAATCAGTGCTTTTCTTATTTTCTCCCACCCAGATTATAAATAAATTTCAACAGCCTTCTCGCCCCCCACCCGAGTCTGGAGTGATGGACAAAGAGTGCAAGCTCTGCGGGATAATGACGCACACACATACACACTCATCTCTTGCAGTGCTGGATGGCCCGAGCTGAGTGAGAGTGCGGGGACTGCAATGGGCATCTACCGGAGGAGGAGGAGAGATAGAGCAGGTGGGCAGGGAGAGAGGATGGAGCAGCCACTCATCTCCTGCATCTGTAACTCACTGCCCCCTCCAACCTGACAGACACTGCCCCCTCCAACCTGACATGCACTCACTCACTGCCCCCACTAACCTGACATGCACTCACTCACTGACCCCTCTAACCTGATAGACACTGCCCCTCCAACCTGACAGACACTGCCCCTCTAACCTGATAGACACTGCCCCTCCAACCTGACAGACACTGCCCCTCCAACCTGACAGCCACTGCCCCCTCCAACCTGACAGACACTGCTGCCTCCAACCTGACAGACACTGCCCCCTCCAACCTGACATGCACTCACTCACTGCCCCCTCTAACCTGATAGACACTGCCCTCTCCAACCTGAAACTCTCACTGCCCCTCCAACCTGTGACTCTCACTGCCCCCTCCAACCTGAGACTCTCACTGCCCCCTCCAACCTGAGACTCTCACTGCCCCCTCCAACCTGAGACTCTCATTGCCCCCTCTCACCTGACAGGCAATGCCCCCTATAACCCAACAGGCACTCACTCACTGCCCCTATAACCCAGTCCGGAATAGCATGAGAGTCCGCGTTGAAGATAGAACAGGTGGCTGCATATGTGCAGGTCACGTGGTCTGGCCAGTCAGGTAGTACTGAGTCTCAGTACCACCTGACTGGGCAGACCGTGTGGCTTTCACACGCGCGCATCCGCCCCCTCTATCTTCAACGAGGACTCTCAAGCTATTCTAGACTGGGCACCCCTGCATGGAATCTGGCCCCCCTCAACCCGGGTCAGTCCGCCCCTGCTCATCCCTACTGGGCCCCACTCGACTGCGGGCCCCATAGCGCCCGCGTGGGTCTGGGCCTGGATCACACCCGGCAGCCATCTTCTGGTGATGGCTTCCTGCAACAGAAGCACAATATAAACGTGACACTCGGGTATATACTCACCACCATCCGATCCCAACTTCTGTCCTCCGAACACGTCCAGACACCAGGTCCTCTTCGCACTGCAGAATCCTTCCACCGTGCCTGTCGTCGCCTCCTCAGCGTCTCCTCTGTGAAGCATGGAGGGGGCGGCGCCTAGCAGTGTGCTGTTCCCAGCCGCGTGCTGAGCGTCTGGGAGGCACGCTGCGATTTGAAAAAATTTCGAATCGACCTGCAAAGTCGAATTCGAATCGAATACGACCAGCAATTCGTTTTCGAATCGAATTTCGAAGCTTTGCAGGTCCCTACTAAAAACTGAACTTTTGAGTCTCATTGGCTTGCATGGAGTTCGGTCCGTGTTCGAGTTCGAACTCGAACTTTTGAAAATGTTCGAGTTCGAATGCGAACCGAACACGGGGGTGTTCGGCTCATCCCTAGTCACCACCAGAGCCCGGGACTAGGAGGAGGAATGAATTTTAAAGTAAATTGTATCTGTCACGGAACCCCTTGCTCAGAGAGCAAGAGCTGGGTTTGAAACCCCAGCCAATCACAATCCAAGGAGCTAGATTGGCCAACCAATCCCATTCCAGGACAATTGCCCGGACTGTAGCGACACCTACCAATCCCATTCCAGGACTGTAAAGCATTAATTTTAATGGAAACATCTGCAGAAACTTTAAACCTCAGAGCCCTGAAAACCCTTTGATCCAGCAGGGTGCTCTTTTGGGGTTAGGGTCCTCTTCAGGGGAGCTACCATTGTGGTGATTTTCAGGAGGGAGCTCCATTGGGAACCCATGTTGCTGAGCCTTTCTTGGCCCCAGGAGCTCAGGCAGCAGAGACCATGTGACATAAGCTGAGGGTTACTGCTACACACTGCCATCCTTACCCTCGCCTGCAGATCAGGGTGCTTTTTGGACTGTGACACTCTAGGGGCCCGAGCTATCAACGGTACCCCCTGGATTGCTGCTGCTCCCCTGGAATCTTCCTCAAACAAGGACCCTTGCTCTGTATGACTGCAGTTAGTTATTTATAAGGTGCCACAAGTACCGTAGCGCTGTACAATGGGAGAGACAGGATAACCAATATACATGCAAGTTAAAACACATAGAACAATATCAGAGAAGTCCCTGCCCAAAAGCTTGCACTTTGAGAGGACCTGATGGAGAGCAGACTGAAATGCGGTGCCGTAATGTCTGGGGTAGGGATGAGCTGTTTGGTTCGATGTGTTCGGAGTTCGATTCGAACATCGCCAGTTCGGATGTTCGCGAACTACGAACATTTCCGCGTGTTCGCTGCATGTTCGCCCACAATGCACCACAATGGACCACAATGCACTTTTTCAACTGGCCTGAAGCTTGTAATTGGCTACAGCCTGCACCTGACCACAGTTTAGGTGCAAGACTATGCCAATCACGGCTCAGAGTCCTGATTGGGCAACTTTTGCCCAATCATTGGCTCACAGAGCTAAGTCCTGCAGCACACTATATAAGGCTTGAACCCAGCCCAGCCAGCACGTGTTTTTCTGCAGGAGTGAGAGGAGATTGGTTTGTCAGTGTGTCTTCTCACTGCTAGGGATGATCTGTTCGGTTCGAACGGTTCGGAGTTCGACCCGAACTTAGCCTGTTCGATTAGATCGCGAACACCGAACATTTCCGGGTGTTCGCCGCATGTTCGACCACAATGCATTTTCCCACTGGCCTGAAGCTCGTAATTGGCTACAGCCTTGCACCTGGCCACAGGTCTGGTGCAAGACAGGTTCAACACTATGCCAATCACGGCTCAGAGTCCTGATTGGGCAAATTTTGCCCAATCACGGGCTCACAGAGCTAAGTCCCGCAGCACACTATATAACGGGTCCACGCGCCGATTCTGCACGCATTTCAGAGGAGATTTCAAAGGAGATAGTTGTGTGTTGTTACTGCCGGTCTGCCACACTACGGGGGGGGGGGTCTGGGGGTCTCATTTCTACCAAATATCAGGGAATTTAGGTGATGTGTGTCTTGTCACTGTGCCAGCAAGTTTTTTTGGGGTTTACAACTTTCTTTAAAACATTTGTGAATTGAGGTGATCTTCTGTGTCTTGTCACTGTGCCAGCAAATCTTTTTGGGGCTCACTAATTTCTTTAAAACATTTGTGAATTGAGGTGATCTGTGTCTTGTCACACAACCAGTACCACGCAGTATTTTGGGGCTCACTAATTTCTTTAAAACATTTGTGAATTGAGGTGATCTGTGTCTTGTCACACAACCAGTACCACGCAGTATTTTGGGGCTCACTAATTTCTTTAAAACATTTGTGAATTGAGGTGATTTGTGTCTTTTCACACAACCAGTACCACGCAGTATTTTGGGGCTCACTAATTTATTTAAAACATTTGTGAATTGAGGTGATCTGTGTCTTGTCACACAACCAGTACCACACAGTATTTTGGGGCTCACTAATTTCTTTAAAACATTTTTGAATTGAGGTGATCTGTGTCTTGTCACACAACCAGTACCACGCAGTATTTTGGGGCTCACTAATTTCTTTAAAACATTTGTGAATTGAGGTGATCTGTCTCTTGTCACACAGCCAGTACCACGCAGTATTTTGGGGCTCACTAAATTCTTTAAAACATTTGTGAATTGAGGTGATCTGTCTCTTGTCACTGGCTGCCAGCTATCAGTGTGCCTCACTGAGTTATACCAGAGTTCTTTAAATCTTTATACCAGAGTTGAATCAGAGTTCTGTATATATTAATCTATATATCACTCACCATGTCTGAAAGAACAAAAAGGACAGGCAGACGCTCCCAGACACAAATAAGGGGCAAGCAGCCCCTGTGTCGGGAGGCTGTGCCTCTGGTCGTGGTGTATCCTCTGCAGGGGCACGCTTGTCCTTTCTAACTGGTGCTGGCCATCTTAAGCAGCAGCAACATAAAGAGGACTTGGTGGATTGGCTAACCAGGCCATCCTCATCCTCCGAGTCCTCTGCCAGCCAGGCTTCTAGTGCTTTACAGTCCACCTCAGCTGCCAAAGCATCTAATGCAGCCTCCATGTCCACAGCTACTCCTGCCATAGCCTCACTATCACACACGGAGGAGTCAGCTGAATTGTTTGACTACAATGAGAGTGACATGCTGCTTGAGGATGCACAGCAAGTACAGTGCTCTGATTCAATCTCTGAGGTTGAGGAAGGGAGTATAATCAACCTAGAGGAAGGGGTGCCAGTGATGACACACAAATAACTGGCACTCATGTTGCCCCAGCAGCTGCAGCATACTGCCAAGTTGGCTCCAGTGACGAGGAGATAGGGGGTGATGATGACAATGATGATGAGGTCACCGACTCCACCTGGGTGCCTGATCGAACAGAGGAATTAAGTGAGGAAGAGGGGGAGGAGGAGGCACAGCAAAGCGAGGCACAACATCCTCTGTGACCAACCGTAGCACTAGCCAGTCCAAGGCATCACATGTCAGAGCTGCTCCGGTGCAGAGCGCTGTTGTCTCAAAGAACACACGCAGGAACTCTGTTGTCTGGGAGTTCTTTAAGAAATGTGCAGTAGAGCGCAGCGTTGCTGTTTGTAATCTATGTCAGATGAGGCTTAAGCGTGGGAAAGCTACCGGACACTTGGGTACCACGTGCTTGAGGCGACATATGAACAAGTGCCACACATCCCGTTGGCGCAAAACTTTGCATAGGTCCTCCTCATCTGTCTCTACCCCCACTGTATGTCCTGCCATTTCATTGCCTACAACCTCCACCGACAGGGATGATGCTACAGTAATGGATGTACCAGGTCCTTCCTCACAATGTGACATCATTCCAGTAGCTGAAGATTTATGCAGTCAGATTACGTTGCTGCAGCTGCTGCAGCGAAAGAAAAAATATAGTCCCAACCATCCCCAAGCACAGCGTCTAAATGCCAGCTAGCAAAATTACTCGCATTGCAGCTGCTGCCTTTCCAGCTGGTGGACTCTGCTCCCTTCCGTGAATTTGCTGAATGTGCTGTACCACAGTGGCAGGTTCCAAAACGCCATTACTTTTCACGCAAGGCCATTCCAGCACTATACCAGCACGTGGACGACAATGTTATCCAGTCATTGGGAAAGGCAGTCAGCTGCAAGGTGCATGTGACTTTAGACAAGTGGTCCAGCAAGCATGGACAGGGTCATTACATTTCCTTCACGGCACACTGGGTAACTCTGATTGCAGCTGGGAGGGATCCAAGACAGGGCTCTGTGCTGGAGCTTGTTCATCCACCACGCCTCCAGAAAGCAGCTTGTATGAGGTCTGTCTTCTCCACCACCACTACCTCTTCCTCCTCCTCCTTCTCTGTCTCTGGCGAAGTGGCAGTTAAACCGACGCCTGACAGGGTCTATGCAATGGCTCAAGCAAAAAGATGCCATACTGTGCTTGAGCTGGTTTGTTTATGGGACAGGAGCCACACCGGGCCAGAAATTCTGTCAGCTCTGCAGGGGCAGGTGCAGAGATGGTTAACACCACGCCAGCTTGAGCTGGGAATGATCGTCTGCCATAATGGCAGCAACCTTCTCTCCGCCCTACGCAAGGGTAAATTGACGCATGTACCATGCCTAGCACACGTCCTAAATCTGGTGGTACAGCGTTTCCTAACCAAGTACCCAGGGCTGCCAGAGCTTCTCATCCAGGCCAGAAAAGTCTGCAGCCACTTCAGACGGTCATTCCCAGCAAGCGTTCGCCTGGCAGAAATTCAAAGAGAATTCCACCTTCCCACAAACCGTCTGATCTGTGACATGCCCACCAGGTGGAACTCGACATTAGCAATGCTGCAGCATCTGCACAAGCAGCAGAGGGCCATCAACGAGTACCTGTGTGAGTATGGCACAAGGACAGGTTCAGGTCAACTTGTTTCCCCCCCGCAGTGGCTGATGATCAAGGATGCATGCACTGTACTGTCACCATTTGAGGAGGCAACGAGGATGGTGAGCAAGGACAGTGCATGCATCAGTGACACAATTCCTTTAGTGTTCCTGCTGGAGCACACTCTGCGGGGAATTATAGATGTGGCTCTAGAGGCAGAGCAGCGGGAGGAAGAGGAGGCCTTCCCTAGCTCTCAAGGCCCCAGTCTTTCCGCAGACAGCATTCCAGTGGGTCCTACTCAGATCAGACAGGAGGAGACTGAGGAGGAGGAGGAGGCAGAATATTTAAGTAGTGGGGGCATTGAAGGTGGGGATTCCTCAAGGGAGGGTTTTGTGTGCCCATAAACACAAGGGCTAGTGCGTGGCTGGGAGGAGGAAGTGCACAATACGGTCATCCTCATTGACCAGGAAGACTCGGAAGCTAATGCCACCTCCAACCTACGCTGCATGGGCTCCCTAATGATGCAATGCCTGCTAAAGGACCCCAGGATTCGTGCTATCAAGGAGAGGATCATTACTGGTTGGCAACCTTCTTGATCCACGATACAAGGGTAAAGTTGCAGAGCTCATCCTGCCTGCACAGAGGGAGCACAGGATGAAAAAACTTGAGGACGCTCTAAAGCGACTTTGTGTAACACCTTTCCAGGCACTGGTAGATTACCAAGTGCTGACACATTGCTTCTGAGGCTGCGGGTGATCAGAGGAATAGTGGTGAAGGCCAGGGCGCTTGACTGATGCATTTTTAAATTTTTTTAGTCCTCGACGCCCAGGGACGTCAAATATAGGCACCCATTGCCAGCGTCTTCACCATATGGTGCAGGACTACCTAGGGGCAAGGGCAGACCTGGATACCTTTCCAGCAGATGATCCACTGGCTTACTGGGTGTTGAGATTGGATCACTGGCCAGAATTTAGCCAATATGCTATGCAGCTACTAGGTTGCCCTTCATCTAGCGTGCTTTCCGAAAGGACGTTTCAGTGCCGCTGGAGGTTTTTGCCACAGACAAAAGAGTGCGTCTGTCCACCGACTCTGTAGACCGGCTGACATTTATAAAAATGAATCAGTCCTCGATCAGCAGTTATCAATCCCCTGATGCTGACGTAACGGAATAGATCGGGATGTCCTCTGCATGCACAAAACCTCCAGCACCGACTCTTCCACAATACCACAGGGGGTACGGTGTGAATGCACTTGCTGCCATGAAAGGCACAATATTGGCTGCACTGACCCTGTGCCAGATTTATATCATTTTAATTTTTTGAACAGCAGGGTCCAACACTGCACTCTTCCACAAACCACAAAAGGGTTACGGTGTGAATGCACTTGCTGCCATGAAAGGCCCAATATTTGGCTGCACTGACGCCTGTGCCAGATTTATATCATTTTAATTTTTTGAACAGCAGGGTCCAACCCTGCACTCTTCCAAAATACCACAGAGGGGTTACTGTATGATGATACTTGCTGGCCTGGTACCAAAGGCACACTATCTGGGTGTACGGACGCCCATTACCAGATAAAAAACTTTTCAATATCGGACCGCATGGTCCACCCCTGCACTCTTCCACAATAACACAGAGGGGTTACTGTATGATGATACTTGCTGGCCTGGCACCAAAGGCACAATATCTGGGTGCACTGACGCCTTGACCAGAATCATATCTTTTCAATATAGGACCACATGGTCCACCCCTGCATTCTTCCACAATACCACAGAGGGGTTACTGTATGATGATACTTGCTGGCCTGGCACCAAAGGCACAATATCTGGGTGCACTGACGCCTTGACCAGAATCATATCTTTTCAATATAGGACCACATGGTCCACCCCTGCATTCTTCCACAATACCAGAGGGGGGTTACTGTATGATGATACTTGCTGGCCTGGTACCAAAGGCACACTATCTGGGTGCACTGACGCCTTAACCAGATGCATATCTTTTTAATATAGGACCGCTAGGTTCACCCCTGCATTCTTCCACAATACCACAGAGGGGTTACTGTATGATATTACTTGCAGGCCTGGCACCAAAAGCACAATATTTGGGTGCACTGCCACTGACGCCTGTATCAGATTCATATCCTCAGAGGGGTTACGGTGTGACGGCACTGTTGGGGATGCTAAAGGACCAATTTTGAAGCACCTATTGTTTCTTTCATCCAAAGCCTGCATAAGTTTCACAATAATTTAGCCAAAAAAATCAGTAAACTTTTTCTGCGTGTACGAAAATGTCTCCTCTTTTCATACAATACAAACAAAGTGGTAGGCGCCCCTGCCTGTACCGCCACCAAACATCCAAAGCCAGCCAGCAATCAGTGGTTTCCCCCAAACCAGTGTGCAAAGATTAACAAATACGTTTCTGGCAGCGCGATGGCAGTCGCTTTTGGATCGTATGATGGTTCTCTTTTGTAGTACCGTCCACATGTGACATGAAAAACAATAAAGAAATACAATAGTGCAGAGCAAATAAAATTATCAATTGGAGTGCATGTGATACTGCTCCCACTCACAAAAGAAGAGCCCCAACACTGGCTCTGAGCGGGTCAACACATTCGGTAATTTTTTCTGTTTTGAAGGAGGCGACCCACAACCTTCAAAGATGACGGTCCTCTTCCGATGCCAATGCATAAAGGGACATGCAACAAAAGAAAGAGTTCCCTGTGTAGGTCTGTTGGAAGTACAATGGAAGTACATATATAGGGATTACACTCACATGTGTTGGAGCTTATAGCCAAGCTCTGGGATCAGACGCCTGTGGACTTATTTAAGGTAAAGCCCATGAAAAACCTCTGTACTCAGCAACACACCGGGGACTGGTGCAGGTATAAAAATTTATTTGAACATAAAAACAAATAAAATGGATCAACCTGGCTCAGCCAGTATACCCAGACGCGTTTCTCCACGTAACGCGGCTTCCTCAGTCGGTTTACAGGTAATAATGCAGATCACAATATATATTCCTCTAATTACAACTCTAATTGTCCCCAGGTGTCGCTTGCTGGATAGGCGTGCGGTCCACGCCTCAAACTTTCGAGAATTGGGTATCCTCCGCGGGTCCACCATTTTGCGCTTGCGCATTGTCAGTGTTTTGCGTTCCAGAGTGGGTGTCCGCCATCTTGCGCATGCGCATTGTCTGTCCTTTCTTTCCGGTCGGCATGTGCAGCCCAAAGTGTCTTCCTTTATCCCTAGCAGCCGAAAAACGAACTTAAGAATGGAATATCAGTGGGACCAGATGTGGACATCCCCAAGAGCTCTTTCGTGTGCCCTTAACAAATAAATGAATACAGTATGCATAAATTGCGATGGACAGCTTTATTATTATGCCCAGGATCATCTTCAATCCTGCGAAACCTCTTACATTCCGCATTTGTTGGACTTTATATTTATAAATGCATGATGGTCTACAGTATATATTATAAATTAGAGTCTACACAATATGTGTGAAAATAATTTATGCATGAAATTGAGGTTTATGCATGAAAATGTGCTACATAACTCCTAAAATTATACTTATTATGAGATAAATTTAAATATATATATAATGTGACTATTATTACTAATACTTGTGTAAATGTGATGTAGTCTGTCTACTATATTTACTACAGATGTAATATAGATAGTACTGCTCATTATGATATATAAATACTAAAGTATAATATACCTAAGTGCTATTAGTGCCGATAAATTACTACTGGTTCACCATATATAGTGAAAGGCTAAATATATGGTTAATTAAATTATCACCCGTAGGTACTAAATTGCATTATACTAGATAGTGTAGGAAAACTATGCCAATGGTTACTTAGGCATGTGTATTGTCTACTTATAGAATCCTTGAAAGTATGTGCTGGTAGTGAATAGTTGAATGTCAATTAACCAACTAATAGTTAGCTAGTATCATATTAACTATACAATTGTAGAATGTTTAATTCAAATAGTGTATAACTAGATCTTTATTAATAAGTTCCTCGAACGTGTTGTGTAGATCTTCTAAGTCATAAATGCGGAATAAAAGAGGCCTCTAATCTCTTTAAAGGAAGCGAATGACCTCAAAGTCGTCGTTTAATCCATTGGGCACCATAGTGCCATGCTCAAAGATGTACCTCATTTCTGCCTTCCCTAATTTATTTGGTAGGTTTCCTTCGATCTCTACTTTTTTTATCTGCTCCACTGCCCAGAATTTGACACCTACAGGTGAACTGTTATGATGTATTTTACAGTGTAAGGAAACAGAATGCTTTTCATAACTATTCCTGATGTTTCTAGCGTGCTCTGCTATTCTGACATTCAGGGCTCTTTTAGTGTGCCCTATGTATCCTAGACCACAAGGGCATTCCAACATGTAAATCACATTTTTTGAACAACAATTAAGAATCCCTTTTATCTTAACCAGTTTATTCTGTTTGCGGTTAAAGTATGAACCGATATAGTTTTTCTTATTAGAGGTGGACCTGCAAGCTAAACACATCCCACATTGGTAAAATCCCTCTTTAAGCCCGAAATGGTTATTGGTGATACCTTCCTTCTTTCTAGGTTTGCTACGTACCAGATTTCTTTTCATACAGACTGCCGCCTCAAGCAGTTGTTTATGGATAGATTAAAGGAAAAGCATTTACCGTCATTTGAAACGTCATTTTTTTGTTTTTAAGTGTTTCTATACATCCTAGAAATCCGCCACTTCACGGGCAGGTTATGGGGACCTCCTAGGCACGATATTTGAAGGAATTTTTCGTTTTTATTTTTAACCCTTATTTCATGGAAAACTCACTGTCCGTTTAAAAACGTTTTTTTTTACTTTTTGACCTTGTTTCCTGTCCCCCAGGGCACTACCTGGACCCCCATACACCTTTTATGTCTAGCATATATGCCCTCTTGGAGGGCACTCTAAAAACCGAATTTTCAGCCCCATTGACTTGCATGGAGTTCGAGTTCGGGTTCAGGTTCGGAACCGAACATTTGGGAAGTTCGGGTTCGGGCCCGAACCGAACTCAGGGGGTGTTCGGCTCATCCCTACTCACTGCCAGTGACATCTATTGGGGGGGGGGGTCTCACTTGTTGCAGATATCTGGGAATTGTGGAAAGAGTGTCTTCTCAGTCAGTGACAGCAGCAATTTGGGGGGCTCACTTGTTGCAGATATCTGGGAATTGGTGGTGGAAAGTGTGTCTTCTCAGTCAGTGACAGCAGCAATTTGGGGGGCTCACTTGTTGCAGATATCTGGGAATTGGTGGTGGAAAGTGTGTCTTCTCAGTCACTGACAGTCAGCTATCAGGGGGTATCTGTCATGGAACCCCTTGCTCAGAGAGCAAGAGCTGGGTTTGAAACCCCAGCCAATCACAATCCAAGGAGCTAGACAGGCCAACCAATCCCATTCCAGGACAATTGCCCGGACTGTAGCGACGCCTACCAATCCCATTCCAGGACTGTACAGCAGTAATTTTAATGGAAACATCTGCAGAAAATGTAAACCTTGGAGCCCTGAAAAACCTTTGATCCAGCAGGGTGCTCTTTTGGGGTTAGGGTCCTCTTCAGGGGAGTTACCATTGTGGTGATTTTCAGGAGGGAGCTCCATTGGGAACCCATGTTGCTGAGCCTTTCTTGGCCCCAGGAGCTCAGGCAGCAGAGACCATGTGACATCAGCTGAGGGTTACTGCTACACACTGCCATCCTTACCCTCGCCTGCAGATCAGGGTGCTTTTTGGACTGTGACACTCTAGGGGCCCGAGCTATCAAACGGTACCCCCCTGGATTGCCGCTGCTCCCCTGGAATCTTCCTCAAACAAGGACCCTTGCTCTGTATGACTGCAGTTAGTTATTTATAAGGTGCCACTAAGTACCGTAGCGCTGTACAATGGGAGAGACAGGATAACAAATATACATGCAAGTTAAAACACATAGAACAATATCAGAGAAGTCCCTGCCCAAAAGCTTGCACTTTGAGAGGACCTGATGGAGAGCAGGCTGAAATGCGGTGCCGTAATGTCTGGGGTAGGGATGAGCTGTTTGGTTCGATGTGTTCGGAGTTCGATTCAAACATCGCCAGTTCGGATGTTCGCGAACTACGAACATTTCCGCGTGATCGCCGCATGTTCGCCCACAATGCACCACAATGGACCACAATGCACTTTTTCCACCGGCCTGAAGCTTGTAATTGGCTACAGCCTGCACCTGACCACAGTTTAGGTGCAAGACTAAGCCAATCACGGCTCAGAGTCCTGATTGGGCAAATTTTGACCAATCATTGGCTCACAGAGCTAAGTCCTGCAGCACACTATATAAGGCTTGAACCCAGCCCAGCCAGCACGTGTTTTTCTGCAGGAGTGAGAGGAGATTGTTCTGTCAGTGTGTCTTCTCACTGCCAGTGACATCTATTGGGGGGTCTCACTTGTTGCAGATATCTGGAAATTGTGGAAAGAGTGTCTTCTCAGTTAGTGACAGCAGCAATTTGGGGGGCTCACTTGTTGCAGATATCTGAAATTGTGGAAAGTGTGTCTTCTCAGTCAGTGACAGCAGCAATTTGGGGGGCTCACTTGTTGCAGATATCTGGGAATTGGTGGTGGAAAGTGTGTCTTCTCAGTCACTGACAGTCAGCTATCAGGGGGTATCTCTTACGGAACCCCTTGCTCAGAGAGCAAGAGCTGGGTTTGAAACCCCAGCCAATCACAATCCAAGGAGCTAAACGGGCCAACCAATCCCTTTCCAGGACAATTGCTCGGACTTTGATCCAGCAGGGTGCTCTTTTGGGGTTAGGGTCCTCTTCAGGGGAGCTACCATTGTGGTGATTTTCAGGAGGGAGCTCCATTGGGAACCCATGTTGCTGAGCCTTTCTTGGCCTCAGGAGCTCAGGCAGCAGAGACCATGTGACATCAGCTGAGGGTTACTGCTACACGCTGCCATCCTTACCCCCGCCTGCAGATCAGGGTACTTTTTGGACTGTGACACTCTAGGGGCCCAAGCTATCAAACGGTACCCCCCTGGATTGCCGCTGCTCCCCTGGAATCCTCCTCAAACAAGGACCCTTGCTCTGTATCACTGCAGTTACAGTTATTTATAAGATGCCACCAAGTACCGTAGCGCTGTTCAATGGGAGAGACAGGATAACCAATATACATGCAAGTTAAAACACATAGACACAATATCAGAGAAGTCCCTGCCCAAAAGCTTGCACTTTGAGAGGACCTGATGGAGAGCAGGATGAAATGCGGTGCCGTAATGTCTGGGGTAGGGATGAGCTGTTCGGTTCGATGTGTTCGGAGTTTGATTCGAACATCGCCAGTTCGGATGTTCGCGAACTACGAACATTTCCGCGTGATCGCCGCATGTTCGCCCACAATGGACCACAATGCACTTTTTCCACCGGCCTGAAGCTTGTAATTGGCTACAGCCTGCACCTGACCACAGTTTAGGTGCAAGACTAAGCCAATCACGGCTCAGAGTCCTGATTGGGCAAATTTTGACCAATCATTGGCTCACAGAGCTAAGTCCTGCAGCACACTATATAAGGCTTGAACCCAGCCCAGCCAGCACGTGTTTTTCTGCAGGAGTGAGAGGAGATTGTTCTGTCAGTGTGTCTTCTCTCTGCCAGTGACATCTATTGGGGGGGTCTCACTTGTTGCAGATATCTGGGAATTGTGGAAAGAGTGTCTTCTCAGTTAGTGACAGCAGCAATTTGGGGGGCTCACTTGTTGCAGATATCTGGAAATTGGTGGAAAGTGTGTCTTCTCAGTCAGTGACAGCAGCAATTTGGGGGGCTCACTTGTTGCAGATATCTGGGAATTGGTGGTGGAAAGTGTGTCTTCTCAGTCACTGACAGTCAGCTATCAGGGGGTATCTCTTACGGAACCCCTTGCTCAGAGAGCAAGAGCTGGGTTTGAAACCCCAGCCAATCACAATCCAAGGAGCTAAACGGACCAACCAATCCCTTTCCAGGACAATTGCTCGGACTTTGATCCAGCAGGGTGCTCTTTTGGGGTTAGGGTCCTCTTCAGGGGAGCTACCATTGTGGTGATTTTCAGGAGGGAGCTCCATTGGGAACCCATGTTGCTGAGTCTTTCTTGGCCTCAGGAGCTCAGGCAGCAGAGACCATGTGACATCAGCTGAGGGTTACTGCTACACGCTGCCATCCTTACCCTCGCCTGCAGATCAGGGTGCTTTTTGGACTGTGACACTCTAGGGGCCCAAGCTATCAAACGGTACCCCCCTGGATTGCCGCTGCTCCCCTGGAATCCTCCTCAAACAAGGACCCTTGCTCTGTATCACTGCAGTTACAGTTATTTATAAGATGCCACCAAGTACCGTAGCGCTGTACAATGGGAGAGACAGGATAACCAATATACATGCAAGTTAAAACACATAGACACAATATCAGAGAAGTCCCTGCCCAAAAGCTTGCACTTTGAGAGGACCTGATGGAGAGCAGGATGAAATGCGGTGCCGTAATGTCTGGGGTAGGGATGAGCTGTTCGGTTCGATGTGTTCGGAGTTTGATTCGAACATCGCCAGTTCGGATGTTCGCGAACTACGAACATTTCCACGTGTTCGCCCACAATGCACCACAATGGACCACAATGCACTTTTTCCACTGGCCTGAAGCTTGTAATTGGCTACAGCCTGCACCTGACCACAGTTTAGGTGCAAGACAGGTGCAAGACTATGCTAATCACTGCTCAGAGTCCTGATTGGGCAAATTTTCTGCAGGAGTGAGAGGAGATTGTTCTGTCAGTGTGTCTTCTCACTGCCAGTGACAGCTATTGGGGGGGTCTCACTTGTTGCAGATATCTGGGAATTGTGGAAAGAGTGTCTTCTCAGTCAGTGACAGCAGCAATTTGGGGGGCTCACTTGTTGCAGATATCTGGGAATTGGTGGTGGAAAGTGTGTCTTCTCAGTCAGTGACAGCAGCAATTTGGGGGGCTCACTTGTTGCAGATATCTGGGAATTGGTGGTGGAATGTGTGTCTTCTCAGTCACTGACAGTCAGCTATCAGGGGGTGTCACATACTTCCATAAAATTTCTGTGAATTGTAATCCATGTCTTCTCAGTCACTGACAGTCAGCTATCAGGGGGTGTCACATACTTCCATAAAATTTCTGTGAATTGTAATCCATGTCTTCTCAGTCACTGACAGTCAGCTATCAGGGGGTGTCACATACTTCTATCAGATTTCTGTGAATTATAATCTGCGTCTTGTCACACTGCACCCATCAGGGGGGGTCACTGATTTACAGGAGGTTCCTGGGAATTGTAAATTTGTGTCTTGTCACTGCCACCCATCAGGGGGTCTCACTGACTTATAGGAGGTTCCTGGGAATTGCAAACTGTGTCTTGTCACTGCCACCCATCAGGGGGGCTCACTGATTTATAGGAGGTTCCTGGGAATTGTAATTTGTGAATCAGAGTTCTGTATATCTTTAATCTATATATCACTCCATGTCAGAAAGACCAAAAAGAAGAACAGGCAGACGCTCCCAGACACAGATAAGAGGGCAAGCAGCCTCTGTGTCGGGAGGCTGTGCCTCTGGTCGTCGTGGACGTGGTGCATCCTCTGCAGGCGCACGCTTGTCCTTTCTAACTGGTGCTGGCCGTCTTCTTAAGCAGCAGCAACATACAGAGGATTTGGTGGATTGGCTAACCAGGCCATCCTCACCTCCGAGTCCTCTGCCAGCAAGGCTTGAAGTGGTTTACAGTCCACCTCAGCAGCCAAAGCATCTAATGCAGTCTCCATGTCCACAGCTACTCCTGCCATAGCCTCACTATCACACACGGAGGAGTCAGCTGAATTGTTTGACAATAATGACAGTGACATGCTGCTTGAGGATGCGAAGCAACTACAGAGCTCTGATTCAATCTCTGAGGTTGAGGAAGGGAGTATAATCAACCTAGAGGAAGGGGGTGCCAGTGATGACACACAAATAACTGGCACTCATGTTGCCCCAGCAGCTGCAGCATACTGCCAAGTTGGCTCCAGTGACGAGGAGATAGGGGGATGATGGCAATGATGATGAGGTCACTGACTCCACCTGGGTGCCTGATCGAACAGAGGAGTCAAGTGAGGAGGAGGCACAACAAACACGAGGCACAACATCCTCTATGACCAACCGTAGCACTAGCCAGTCCAAGGCATCAGATGTCAGAGCTGCTCAGGTGCAGAGCGCTGTTGTCTCAAAGCACACATCCAGGAACTCTGCTGTCTGGGAGTTGTTTAAGAAATGTGCAGCAGACCGCACCATTGCTATTTGTAATCTATGTCAGATGAGGATCAAGTACCGGCTGGGTGAAGTGGAGGTAACATCACTGCTCTGCGTGGAGAGAGCCTGTGGAGTCATGGGTTCGATCCCGACGAGCACCATTCCAGTAAGTGTCATTGGGCAAGACACCTAACGGTACATACTCGCCACCCAGGACATACTTGAAAACGAGAGAAATCTCAATGTATCCTTCCTGGTAAAATCCTTTAAAAAAAAAAAAAGCGTAGGAAAGACACCGGACGCTTGGGTACCACGTGCTTGAGGCGACATATGACCACCTGCCACGCATCCCGTTGGCGCAACACTTTGCGTAGGTCCTCCTCACCTGTCTCTACCCCCACTATATGTCCTGCCATGTCATTGACTCCAACCTCCACCGACAGGGATGATGCTACAGTAATGGATGTACCAGGTCCTTCCTCACAATGTGACAGCATCCCATCATCTGAAGATTTACGCAGTCAGTTTACTTTGCCCCAGCTGCTGCAGTGTAAGAAAATATATAGTCCCAACCATCCCCAAGCACAGCGTCTAAATGCCAGCTTAGCAAAATTACTCGCATTGCAGCTGCTGCCTTTCCAGCTGGTGGACTCTGCTTCCTTCCGTGAATTTGCTGAATGTGCTGTACCACAGTGGCAGGTTTTAAAATGCCATTTCTTTTCACGGAAGGCCATTCCAGCACTATACCAGCACGTGGAAGACAATGTTATGGAGTCATTGGGAAAGGCAGTCAGCAGCAGCAAGGTGCACATGACTTTAGACAAATGGTCCAGCAAGCATGGACAGGACCGTTACATTTCCTTCATGGCACACCGGGTAACTCTGATTGCAGCTGGGAGGGATCCAAGACGGGGCTCTGTGCTGGAGCCTGTTCATCCACCACGCCTCCAGAAAGCTGCTTGTATAAATTCTGTCTGCTCCACCACCACCTCTCCCTCTTCCTCCTCCTCCTTCTCTGTCTCTGGCGAAGTGGCAGTTAAACTGACGGGTGACAGTGGCTACGCAATGGCTCAAGCAAAAAGATGCCATACTGTGCTTGACCTGGTTTGTTTAGGGGACAGGAGCCACACCAGGCCAGAAATTCTGTCAGCTCTGCAGGGGCAGGTGCAGAGTGTAAGGGCAGAGGCTTTGACCCCTGTATGGTGTTGGGTGTATGGAACCCAATGGCAAGCCGAAGGAGGAGACCAGAAGGAATATGATTGATTAAACTTTACTGAAGGCAACAAAATATAAGTCCAGAATAACGTAATGTAATGTTTCTTTTGACAGAAATAAAAGTCCAGAACGGAGAGTTGTAAGGATAAATAAATACGGTTGCAATCTTGGAAATAGTCCAGGGGTAGAGGTATGCCGGGAGGTGGAACTGGCACTGCGATGGCAATCTTGAATATGGAAGCAGAATGGAGCTGTACCGTGGTGGCAGGAACAGGAGCGGAGCGGTATCGTGGCAACAGAAGCGGAGCTGTATCGTGGCAGCAGGAACAGAAGCGGAGCTGTACCGTGGCAACAGGAACCGGAGCGGAGCTGTACCGTGGCAACAGGAACAGAAGCGGAGCTGGTACTGTGATGGCCAGAACGGAAGTGGAGCTGGCACCGTGGCAACAGGAACCGGAGGCGAAGCTGTATCGGCAGCAGGAACAGAAGCGGAGCTGTACCGTGGCAACAGGAACCGGAGCGGAGCTGTACCGTGGCAACAGGAACCGGAGCGGAGCTGTACCGTGGCAACAGGAACAGATAGTGGAGCTGGTACCGTGATGGCCGGAACAGAAGTGGAGCTGGTACCGTGGCAACAGGAACCGGAGGCGAAGCTGTATTGGCAGCAGTAACAGAAGCGGAGCTGTACCGTGGCAACAGGAACCGGAGCGGAACTGTACCGTGGCAACAGGAACCGGAGGCGAAGCTGTATCGGCAGCAGGAACAGAAGTCAGAATCCTTTTAGAGGAACACGAAGGGGAACCACTGGGTAATGTGGTGTAACCACAGTATAACCTGGTTAGTGAACTGGAGAAGGCGGCAGGTTTAAATAGGGTTCAGGGAATCATACGAACACCGTTCACCTGGGACTCGCAGGTGTAATAGGGATACCTGAGTGCTAGGTAGATTGATTGGTGGTATACGAGGATCTCCAGTGCAGGTGGGATGCAGTACCTTAACTTGACCAGCAGAGGGTGCCAGAGTACCTAGGTCTTCATGCTCTAGGATGGACGATCGCGCATGCGCGCTTGCCTCCTGTTCAGTTGGATCCCGGAGACGGCGTGGGACACATCCTGGCTCTCCTCCCTCGAGCTGAAGATCGGAATCAGGGAGCGACGCGCCACGAGGGACCTCAGGTGAGTCTGCCAGGCGTCCCAATATGGCGGCCGCGGTCCGACCGTGGCGTGGGGCATTACACAGAGATGGTTAACACCACACCAGCTTGAGCTGGGAATGGTCGTCTGTGATAATGGCAGCAACCTTCTCTCCGCCCTACGCCTCGGTAAGTTGACGCATGTACCATGCCTAGCACACGTCCTAAATCTGGTGGTACAGCGTTTCCTAACCAGGTACCCAGGGCTGGCAGAGCTTCTCAGCCAGGCCAGAAAGTCTGCAGCCACTTCAGACGGTCATTCCCAGCAAGTGTTCACCTGGCAGAAATTCAAAGAGAATTCCACCTTCCCACAAACCGTCTGATCTGTGACATGCCCACCAGGTGGAACTCGACATTAGCAATGCTGCAGCGTCTGCACAAGCAGCAGAGGGCCATCAACGAGTACCTGTGTGAGTATGGCACAAGGACAGGTTCAGGACAACTTGGTTCCCCCCCGGCAGTGGCTGATGATCAAGGATGCATGCACTGTACTGTCTCCATTTGAGGAGGCAACGAGGATGGTGAGCAGGGACAGTGCATGCATCAGTAACACAATTCCTTTAGTGTTCCTGCTGGAGCGCACTCTGCTGGGAATTATAGATGTGGCACTAGAGTCAGAGCAGCAGGAGGAAGAGGAGGCCTTCCCTAGATCTCAAGGCCCCAGTTTTTACGCAGACAGCATTCCTGCGGGTCCTCAGATCAGACAGGAGGAGTATGAGGAGGAATATTTAAGTAGTGGGATCATTGAATGTGGGGATTCCTCAAGGGAAGATTTTGTGTGCCCAGAAACCCAAGGACTAGTACATGGCTGGGAGGAGGAAGTGCACGATGGGGTCATCCTCATTGACCAGGAAGACTCGGAAGCTAATGCCACCTCCAATCTACGCTGCATGGGCTCCCTTATCTTGCAAAGCCTGGTAAAGGACCCCAGGATTCGTGCTATCAAGGAGAGGGATCATTACTGGTTGGCAAGCCTTCTTGATCCACGATACAAGGCTAAAGTTGCAGAGCTCATCCTGCCCGCACAGAGGGAGGACAGGATGAAAAAACTTGAGGACACTCTAAAGCGACACTTGTGTAACACCTTTCCAGGCACTGGTAGGTTACCAAGTGATAACAAAGGTGCTTCTGAGGCTGCGGTTGATCAGAGGAAGAGCGGTGAAAGGGGCCGCTTGACTGATGCCTTTTCCAATATTTTTAGTCCACGACGCCCAGGGACGTCAAATGTAGGCACCCATTGCCAGCGTCTTCACCGTATGGTGCAGGACTACCTAGGGGCAAGGGCAGACCTGGATACCTTTCCAGCAGATGATCCACTGGCTTACTGGGTGTTGAGATTGGATCACTGGCCAGCACTTAGCCAATATGCTATGCAGCTACTAGGTTGCCCTGCATCCAGCATGCTTTCTGAAAGGACGTTCAGTGCCGCTGGAGGTTTTGTCACAGACAAAAGAGTGCGTCTGTCCACCGACTCTGTAGACCAGCTGACATTTATAAAAATGAATCAGTCCTGGATCAGCAGCTATCAATCCCCTGATGCTGACGTAACAGAATAGATCGGGGATCTCTTCTGCATTCACAAAACCTCCACCACTGCACTCTTCCACAATACCACAAAGGGGTTACGGTGTGAAGGCACTTGCTGCCACCAAAGGCACAATATTTGGGTGCACTGACACTGACGCCTATATTACCAGATTCATATCATTTTAATATTGGACCGCAGGGTCCAACCCAGCACTCTTCCACAATACCACAGAGGGGTTACGGTGTGACGGCTCTGTTGCCGACACTAAAGGCCCAATTTTAAAGCACCTATTGTTACTTTCATCCAAAGCCTGCATAAGTTTCACCATAATTTAACCAAAAAATCACTAAACTTGTTCTGCATGTCCTAAAACGTCTCTTTTCATACAGACTGCCGCCCCGAGCAGTTTTTATGAATAGATTAAAGGAAAACGGTTTACCGTCATTTGAAACGTCATTTTTTTTGTTTATAAATGTTTCTATACATCCTACAAATCCGCCACTTCACGGGCAGGTTATGGGGACCTCCAAGGCACGATATTTGAAGGAATTTTTGGATTTTATTTTTAACCCTTATTTCATGGAAAACTCACTGTTCCTTTAAAAATGTATTTTCTTTAACTTTTTGTCCTTGTTTCCTGTCCCCCCGGGCACTACCCAGACCCCCATACACCTTTTATGGCAAATATCTTGCATATATGCCCTCTTGGAGGGCACTCTAAAATTCGAACTTTCGAGTCCCGTTGACTTGCATTGAGTTCGGTTCGTGTTCGAGTTCGAGCTTGAACTTTTGAAATTGTTCAAGTTCGAATGCAAGCCGAACACGGGGGTGTTCAGCTCATCCCTAGTCTGGGGGGCGGGAATGTTAACTGTTGTTTTCTGATTCTGAACCAAATAAAAGCAGGCCATGTGAAATGGCCAGAGAGATTCTGCTTTACCCAATACAAAGAGTGTTATTTGCTTTATTCGGAAAAATTTAGATCTGACATTGTTCCAGCGCTGCGGGCTGAGGGGAGAACTGGCGAAGGTGAATGACTTGAGATGGCCGAGGGAAAATATTCGACCTCAGATCTCGTGACAGTATCTGATAGCCATAGGCATCGCTACAGTCTGGGCAATTGACCGCAGGTTATTCCTTGCCCCCCCAACAGCCCCCCATCAGGGATCGGCATCCAGTTTCCCACACTTCATTTGGACTGCTGTATCTCCATCCCAATGCATTCTATACTGTCGATCTATAAGTCAATGGAAAGGGCAGAGCATGGCCTTTCGAATGATACCCAACATGAGCATATTCAGTGTAAAAACAAAATCATAAATAATAAGATAAAAACAATTTTTTCTTTTTCACAGGGTTGAAATGGCTCAGCATTCACCAGGTGAAGGGGTTAACAATCAGACTATATCACATTGTGTATTACTTTTGCTTTTCCATTGGTTTAGTTGTATATTAAGGGTTAATGGTGCTTCATCCCTCACAGTATACATTTTATTTTTCCCTTGATTAATGGCATTTTAGGGGTTAATGGGTAGGCTACATGCCTCCTAGTGTATTCATTTCATGTTTTCTCTGGATTAGTGGCAATTTAGGGGTTAATGGCTACATGCCTCATAGTGTATACCTTTCATGTTTTCACTTGATTACACAAAGCACATTACTGTGCATTTTACAGTTGTGGAGCTCAGTGATACGCTCATACACACTGCACGATACTGTGAGTTTTATTGCTGTGGAGCTCTGTGATACAGTAATGTGCAGTGTATGAGTGTATCCAGGGCCGGTGCAAGCATTTTTGTCTAGACAGGTGAAGGTGCGTTTGGTGCCCCCCCATCTGTGTCATGTCAAGCCAATCAGGATAGAGGTGGCATGATAATCTCTATATATACACATACATATATACACACACTAGGGTTGCACCAATACCACTTTAAGACCGAGTAAAAGTACCAACACTTTTTTTCAGCTACTCACCGTCACCGATATGATGCCCACTTAGATACATATATACAGACCAGAAGATGCCCAGATACATATATACAGAGACCTCAGATCAGATCACGCCCAGATACATATATACAGAGACCTCAGACCAGAATATGTCCAGATACATATATGCATATATTCGGGGGGGGCAATCTACCAGTTTTGGCCAAGAGCTGGTGTTGGGTTCGCAGTGACAGGCAGATATATTTTCTCCCAGCTCACATGGATATATATATTGCCCCCCAGCTCACATGGATATATTACCCCCAGCTCACATGGATATATTGACCCCCAGCTCACATGGATATATTGCCCCCCAGCTCACATGGATATATTGCCCCCCAGTTCACACATGGATATATTGCCCCAGCTCATACATGGATATATTGTCCCCAGCTCATACATGGATATATTCTCCCCCAGCTCACATGGATATATTGCCCCCAGCTCACATGGATATATTTGCCCCCCAGCTCACATGGATATATTTGCCCCCAGCTCACATGTATATATTTGCCCCCAGCTCACATGAATATATCTGGCCCCAGCTCACATGGGTATATTTGCCCCAGCTCATATGGGTATATTTGCCCCAGCTCATATGGGTATATTTGCCCCAGCTCAAATGGAGATATTTGCCTCCAGCTCATATGGGTATATTTGCCCCCAGATCAAATGTGGATATATTTGCCCCTGACTCTTGGATATATTTGCCCCCAGCTCACATGTGAATATATTTGCCCCCATATCACATGTGGATATATTTGCCCCCAGATTACATGGGTATATATTGCCAAGAGCTCATATGGAGATATTTGCCCCCAGCTCATATGGGTATATTTACCCCAGCTCTCATCTGCTGCCAGGCCCCCCAGGCTCCGCCGGCATTCCTCTTCCATGGTGGCGAGCTGCCGCTGGCATGATGCAGCTTTGCCGATCGCCGGGCAGGAACCACATGACCAGTGCAGCCGCGTTCTTGCGAGATCGCGAGCGGCGCTGGTCAGGTGGTTCGGCCCCTAGCGCTGTGCCGGGTCTCCCCAGCTGACCAAGATGGTGGCGCTCGGGGCCGAGGAATTCCGCCCCCTCAAACTGGCAGGAAGCCAGATAGTAAGGCGGCCGCCTGTGCCGCTTTACGCTAGCGCCAGACCTGAGTGTATCACAGAGCTCCACAGCAATGTGCGGTGTGTATGAATGTAACACAGAGCTCCACAGCAATAAAACTAACAGGAATGTGCGGCGTGTATGAGTCAGAGTTGTATTGCTGTGGAGCTCTGTAATGCACTCAAACAGGCATTGTGTTTTTTTTTTGGGGGGGGGAGGCATTTCATCCTTGGATCCAGGCAGCACAGTGGCTTGGGCCAGCCCTTGTTGCAGGGCTGCACTATTCCTTGTGCATTCTTTTGCATGAAATAGTAATATGTGTCAAGGAAAACATGGCCGAACTGGCAACTCTAGTTTCACCCTAGAGTATCCCTTTAACTTTCTTTAGTTATGGGCTTTGCATATACATGCAATATTTGTTTATGTTGCAAGGTTCAACATTCTAGAAAAGGATGAATATAAATTGTCTAAGCACTTGAATAAAATGCTGTATCAGCAGGGCAGTTATCATACAGGCAGAGCCATCTGTTCCTTATGTATCTTTATTGTCAGGGTTATTCAGAGAAAGGTGAAACTCTGGAGAACCTTGTGAGAAGTGAAAATTCTAGGTCAAAATAGCCAAACCAGAAAAATTCTCCCATTTACCTCACTCTCCAAATCAGCTGTTTTGACCTAGAATTTTCAATTCTCCAAAAGTTCTCCAGAGTTTCACCTTTCTCTGAATAACCCTGTATTTCTCATGTTTGTACGTCACCATTGTAAAGCGCTACGGAATCTGGTGGCGCTATAGAAGTGGCTGTAACTGATAAAAAAATTAGGCTGTTGGAAAAAAACCATTAATTTTTTTTAATAATGTCCTAACATTACGAGAAAAAAAGATGTCATCTGCGCTCGTTTCAATATAATTCTATGTGCAACAAAACACTGTGAGAGGTTTTAGTTTGCTTGAATGGCCATTGCAGCGTAAGCTGACTCGCCCCATCAAGGCACCTTGATGGGGCGAGTGAACTTACACCTCAATGGCCATTCAAGCAAACTAAAACCTCTGACTGTGTTTTGTTGCACATAGAATTATATAGAAACGAGCGCAGATGACATCTTTTTTTCTTGTTATGTTTTATGCATGAACTGGGTTGTTACGCCTGGCTGTTGCAGCTGCTCTGGTGAGTGCAGGCGCGACGCCATTTTTTCTGTATGTATATTATGTTGTAACACCAGTTAGTCATTTTTGCTGCTGTTCCTTTTTCCATGTTTTTGTTTTCAACCTCACATGGTAAGTGCTTGGTGCGTGTATAAATAAAACCCACCATTTTTCTGCCTCTCCTTAGCTGAAGAGCAGCAAGGGGGCATGCAGCTGCTCAGAGGAGCAGCTTTTGGTACATTGGGTAGGACTCACTCTACCGAGAGGTGCCTTGATGGGGCGAGTGAGCTTCTTCTTCAATGGCCATTCAAGAAAACTAACACCTCTGACAGTGTTTTGTTGTACATGGAATTGTATAGAAACGAGCACAGATGACATCTTTTTTCTTGTTATGTTTTATACAAAAACTGGGTTGTTACTCCTGGCTGTTGCAGCCGCTCTGGTGAGTGCAGGCACGACGCCTTTTTTTCTGTATGAATGTCCTAACATTAGCCACAGAAATGTAAGAAACGTCAGAGATTGCCTGAGACAATTCAGCCAGTTCCTGGTTTCTCGAAGAAGAGAAACAGTAGACAGTAGATGTCAGTTAAAAGGTGCCAGACCCACTAAAGTACAGTCAGTCTGGATTTTTTAAATGCGTATTATTCATGCATTACACGTGGGTGACTAATTCACCCTTTGGGGAGATTTTTATCAGAAAGAAAATACAGCAAAAGGGTTAATTCACTTTTGGCAGGTTGCAACAGGACGTAGGCGTTTGAAATATAGACATTCCCATAAATAGGACCTTTCCATCCAACAGCTGTCTGAGAACATGGGTCGGAGAAGGGAGGGTAGAGCGGTGGGGTGATAGGAAGTAACGGATTAAAGGGGGGGCGCAGGGAGGAAAGTATCCTACAGAGGGAGAGAGAAAAGAAAGGACACAAATGAATAGAAGCGTAGGAGTGAGATACTTTGAAAAAGGAAGAGGGAGAGGAAAGAGAACAATAGTTAACAGAGAGTGAGATATTAACAGTAGGAGCCAGCAAGAGGCACATGCATTAAATGGGTCAGAGAGCAGAAGGAGGGGCTGGGGTGCAAATAAAGGAAGCCAAAAGAGGAACAAGTGATGGAAAAAAATAAGAGCCATTGGGAGGGAGAAAGGGTGTGACTAAAGTATAGAGAGTTAATACATGACTGCCAAGTTTCCTGGTAAGACACAACTTAACCCTTCAAGTTTTAGAAAATTACATTTCTGGACTCTAAGAAGCAGATAAAGGCAAAATAAAAATACGCAGTGAGGCGGTACATAAGCACTAACTATAAAACAACTTGAGTTGATACAAAAACAAAAAACATTGAATAAAACACTGATACATGGTATAAAATAAGCATGCTTCAATGCAGAATATTCAACAAAAGACCATCAGGGTAATTCAAAGAGATTCGAAAAGTCTCCGCACGTTCGGTGACTTTTCGTTCTCTTCAATTCGGTTCCCTTTGCCGATCCCATTTCGGCAACCCTGCGGTGTATTCAGCAAGCACCACAGGGTCCCCGAATTGCAGGGAAAAGTCACCGCAAACCAAGCGAAAACTAATTGCAAAACCCAGCGAATGCACTCCGAAAACACGCAAAAACATCTGGATTAACCTGCCGAAAACCACGGAAAAACCCGAGCAGGAGCCGATCGCAACCTCCGGAAAAAGCCAAACACCAGAAGAGGCAGTAAATAAATTAGAAAAACAGTATATAAAATATATAACCTGAATCGGCGCAAAAAAATGCTTTCTGGGGTCCTGGGATCTCGCGTATATATGGAAAAAATAGACAATAATAGTGCAATACAGTATGCTTTAAATATAATTATAGTAATGCAGATGATTTCCCACTCACAAGTGTAGAGCCCAATAACTGGCTCTGAGTGGGTCCAGACATGTGGGTATATTGTCTTGTCTGGACCCACTCAGAGTCAGTTATTGGGCTCTACACTTGTGAGTGGGAAATCATCTGCATTACTATAATTATATTTATAGCATACTGTATTGCACTATTATTGTCTATTTTTTTTCCATATATACGCGACATCCCAGGACCCCAGAAAGCATCATTTGCGCCGATTCAGGTTATATATTTTATATACTGTGTGCATTGGTATAGGGGAAACCACTATATCCTGTTATTGGCCATCTGGGGTGCCGTGGTGGTGGATACATATTGTGTGGCACTGCACCATCCTCTGTACAAATTAGAAAAACAGTTTGCATGAATGTTTGAAAACTGAAACGCTGTTTGCAAAGAAACTACTGAGCGAAAATGTCTGAAATTTACATATGAGGTCCATTGAATGATAATAAAAAGGGCTGTTACAGAAAAAATAAGTAAACTTTAAAAAAAATCTGACTTTTAAAAAAGAAAATCCAGAAAAATGCTTAAAATATCCTAATAAATCTATAAATAAAGCGACTCTTTACTGCAGAATTTTATAATGAACGGTTTATTAGATATTGAATTAAAACCTTCAATATTTTTAACATTGAAGCCTATGGGATTCTCCTGAATAAACTTGCCGAATTAAACCACCGAATGGCAGGGCAATTCGGGGACCTTTCACTGCTGGTTTGTGTTCTCTGAATAGCCGAAGCAGTGCTTTTTCATGGGTATTTCACTGCCCTCGAACAGGCACCAAACAAGCACCGTATGTGCAGGCAATTCGCCAGGATTTGGCGAATTGCCTGCTCTCTGGATAGCCGAATGGCCAAGAAAGGTAACCGAACGCTGATTTTCAGCCTTTGGTTACCTTTCTCAAGCAATTCGTATCTCTTTGAATTACCCTGTAAATAACAGGCAGATACAAAGTATAAAAAGAATGCTTTAATGTAGCAGTAAAGATAGACAATTTTTAAAAATGGATCTTTATTTTATTAGAAAAGTGCAGAATCCACAGAAAGGGGTACAGAAAAAAACAATAGACAATACATTTTTTTTTGTAAATATATGTTTATTTGGCATTTTTAGTTTATAATGGAAGGAAAGAAAACAAACAAAAAAGAACCTTTTAAACATGTCCAGCACGCAGGCCGGGGCACAGTCACATAAAAAAGCCAGATATCAATACATTGCAACATTGCAGCGTGACATATACAGTACATCATAACAATAGACAATTTTAAATCACACACAAAGCATAAGACAATGCATTAATTTATATCAAACAAAACAATGTGATACAAAGTATAAAATAAAAGCTAACCACATCTTGTCAGGTTCTACTCAATCCCTACTTGAGTACATTAAGGGCTCTGTTACACTCTTAACGCTACCGGTAGCGCTCACCTGCGTGAGCATTGACGTTTGCTGCGGTGTTTACCGCATATTACAATCCAAACACAAACGGGTTAAAAAACCCATTTGCGTTGGGTACCTTGCCCTCCTCTGCGCGAGGTTACAGTACTTTGCGCTCCCTATACTTAACATTGGGAGCGCAAAGTGTTAATCAGCGCTGGATTACAAAGTCCCAGCGCTGATTAACGCCTGGCTTTGGTTAGCGAAAAGTTAACCAGAGCCAGGACTTGGTGTTAACGGATTCTGCTAATACCAGCCTAAAAAAAATAAAACCAATGCTATACTCACCTCCTATCCTGTGGCGAGGACTCCGGGTCCAACCGCCTCCTCCGTCCGGTGGGAGCAGGGAAAGACTGGGGAAAAAGTCCTCCCAGTCTCTCCCTGCGTATCCCTACACCGACCGGCCGGATCTCACGAGGCAAGATCCGGCTGGTCATGTGACCGGCCAGGAGAAACTTTATGGAGTCCTATGGACTCCACTGAGTGGATGCGCTCGGCTGCGCTTAGCGCTGCCGCGCGCATCCAGCATTGGACCACCCGCAAACAATGCAGGCAGCATATTTTACGCCAGCATTGTGATGTGGCGTTAAAAAGCGGGAGCAAGGAGGAAAACTGTGGAGGCAGTTTTTCCTCTTTTGCGCCCGCGTTTTAACGCCAACATCTTAATAGGGCCCTAAGTGTCCGAAGTAATGTCATTTTATAATAAATCCTGTTGAAAACCCCGCAAACTGTGCAAAAAGTACAAATTTGCACTCATAGGGTTTTGAAAGAAAAAAAAAGCCATTTTATTTTAAGTCAATCTTTTCGACCTCAAAAAATTTCATCAAGTTATACCTATCTATCCAAGTATCTGTAATTTATATATTATTATTACATTATGTACTATAATACATTATAATTAGGCTGTATTGGCACAACAGGAGCGTTCCCTGTAAATTATCGTGTTCTGCCAGTGCATGCTAGGGCCGTGACAACACCTGTGTATGCACAGCACTATGGAAGGAATGTGCGAGGGCTCAGGGACTTGCATAGCATTTCCGTAGCTGATGGCCATACGTGTATGAGCGTGCTGGAGTATCATGGAAGCATGCTGTTTCCCGACCTAGAGATGCTGCTGAGAATTATTACTATTATCATCAGCATTTATATAATCGCCAACAGTTTCCGCAGCACTTTACAATAAACCAGTAGAGACTGTGACAAAATTACAAACAAACATACATAGGGACAGAAACACGGGGTGTAGAGGGATGTGTAGGGATGATTCAGTTATATTCTTACCACGACTCACCCCCACCTATAAATTCTTCATTGCCATTTATTGGGATTAATGGAACACTCTATGCCATTGATGGTGAACATCAGCAATCCAGATAGTTTAATACTATATATCCAATGATGCCAAGACAGCATTATTACTGGCTAGGCATCATGGGACATGCAGTTCTGAAACATCTGGGGTGCCAAGGTTTGCCATCACTGCTCTATGCACTGCAACTATTCCTTAGAATGGTCACAGGAACCTGAGTTCCCTCACTTCTCTCCACTTTGGGGGTGGGTGACTTGAAGTACTGATTCAGCCCTCCAAGTGCATGGGATTAGACTAACCCAGAAAATGATCATTGCTCTTAGGTTCCTGCATATTGTGACCTACGGGACATATGGACCCGTGACTGCTGCACCTTGCAGGAAGCCGACAGCATGTCCCATTATGTGTGGACCAGTGCCATGGGTGCCCAGTGCTAGATGTAAGGTAAAAAGAATCAAAACAGATATACCAGGAGAAGGGTGCAATTCCCTCACTTCTGTTTAAACCCATGAGTATCCTTTTAGGTAAAGAGAAAATCTCGGTTCTTGAGAAGTGACAGTTCCACTTTACCATGTGTTTGAATGTCAGGGTTTTTTTTCTGGACGCTACTTAGCATGGAAAAAAAGTTGTGAAATAAGAGATATATCATGTACAACAGGACAAAAATTGTGAAAATACAAGATATGAAGTAACTGCCATTAACAGGTCATTACATGAATTTAAATTTAAAAACTCTTATAACATTTATATTCGAGTATATGAATTAAAAATTGCAGCTTATTCTCTCACCTGATCCTTTTCCTGTTTGATTGGCCTAAGCTTATCCATTTTTTTGATTTCTGGAGAATTGGCAAATCAATCACGTAATTTAAGAATTAACTTAATTGGAAGTACATTCAAAACTTTTCTTTTTCCATCTCAACAATTTCAACTATTGTCTGACTACTACAACATCTATATAACAGATCTCAGTTTCCCAACTGGGTCACATCTCCTAATGCCGCTCCCTTGCAGGACATCCATTCCCCACCAGAGATCTTTCTTTCCTTCTCCAGCCCTTAGCCGAAGCTTAACGGCTGGTACAATGAAAGAGCGGTTATAGCATTCCTCAAAATGAGGCAGGACTCAGTACTGGGGTAAAACAGACAGACTTTAATGAAACAGCCAAATATATACAGTGCAAGGAGGGACCTGGAGACTAATGGAAGATGACACTCTGGTGCCTCTCCTTCTCCTCTTCCACAAGTGATCCACAGTCCCAAGCCATAATCCTTTTTAATTGTTTGAACAGGAAGCAATAGAGCACCATGTAATCACAGCTTGAGCATCCAACTTTCTCAATAAGTTACAAATAACAGATAGCACAAGCACACAACAGTCTGATACAGCAACAATGCTTAACTGGCAAACAGCCACTCAAACCTGCCACAACTGTAACAAGAGGTGGGGTTGGAAAGGCTGTAGTGACAAACACAGTAATGATATTAGCAATAATAACAGTAACATATAGCTATAGACAATAACCATATTAACACATAGCATAGGCATACTGTACCTTTATAGGCACAGGGTGACTTGGACATAGGGGAGGATTGGTGAATAAAATGATGTGTCAGAAACCCACAGTCTCACAACTTCCAACAGTAATGTCAAGTCCAGGTACCCCCAGTTCAAATTGACTACCATCACTGTCTGCATCATGATTCTCATTAAACTTTTGACAGGGCTTGATAGATAAATATGATTAACAACTTTTAACCAAGTAAAATAGTTTCAGTTGATAAAATGTCTTTATTTACCAGACCAAATTTAATAAAGCTTACTGTAAAAACCTCTAGAACAGTGATCCCAAACTCTGGCCCCCAGATGTTGATGGCCAACAAATCCCAGAATTCTTTGAATACAATAAATGGCCAGAGAATCAAGGGAGTTGTACAGTGGCAAGAAAAAGTATGTGAACCCTTTGGGATTACGTGGAGTTTTGCATGAATTGGTCATAAAATGTGCTCTGATCTTCATCCAAGTCACAACAATTTTAAAACCACAGTCTGCTTAAAATAATACCAACACAAACTTTATATGTTTTTATTGAACAGAACTTGTAAACATTCACAGTGCAGGGTGGAAAAAGTATGTGAACCTTTGGACTTAATAACTGGTTGACCCTCCTTTGGCAGCAATAACCTCAACCAAACATTTCCTGTAGTTGCAGATCAGACCTGCACAACGATCTGGAGTAATTTTGGACCACTCTTCTTCACAAAACTGTTTCAGTGTAGCAATATTCTTGGGATGTCTGGTGTGAATCGCTCTCTTAAGGTCATGCCACAGCATTTCAATCGGGTTGAGGTCAGGACTCTGACTGGGCCACTCCAGAAGGCGCATTTTGTTTTGTTGAAGCCATTCTTTTGTTGAATTACTTGTATGCTTTGGGTCATTGTCCTGTTGCATCACCCATCCTCTGCGGAGCTCAGTTGGCGGACAGATAGTCTTACGTTTTCCTGCAAAATGTCTTGATAAACTCTGGAATTCATTTTTCTATCAATGACAACAATCAGTCCAGGCCCTGAGGCAGCAAAGCAGCCCCAAACCATGATGCTCCCTCCGCCATGTTTTACAGTGGGGATGAGGTTTTGATGTTGGTGTGCTGTTCCTTTTTTTCTCCACACAGTGTTGTGTGTTTTTTCCAAACAACTCAATTTTGATTTCATCTGTCCACAGAATATTTTGCCAGTAATGCTGTGGAACATCCAGGTGCTCTTTTACAAACTTCAAAACGTGCTGCAATATTCTTTTTGGACAGCAATGGCTTCCTCCGTGGTGTCCTCCCATGTACTCCATTCTTGTTTAATGTTTTCCTTATTGTAGATGTGTCAACAAAAATGTTAACATGTGCCAGAGATTTCTAAGTCTTTAGCTGAAACTCTAGGATTCTTCTTTACCTCATTAAGCATTCTGCGCTATGCTCTTGCAGTCATATTTACAGGACGACCACGCCTAGGGAGAGTGCGCAACAGTGCTGAACTTTCTCCATTTGTAGACAGTCTGTCTTACCGTGGACACATGAACATCAAGGCTTTTGGAGATACTTTTGTAACCCTTTCCAGCTTCATGCAAGTCAACAATTCTTGATCGTAGGTCTTCTGAGAGCTCTTTTCTGCGAGGCATGGTTCACATCAGGCAGTGCTTCTTGAAACCAGTAAACCCAAAACTGGTGTGTGTTTTTAAAGGGCAGGACAGCTTTCAGCAACACATCCAATAATATCACACTGATTGGACTCAAGGTTGGCTCACTCCTGGCTCCAATTAGCTCTTGGAGAAGTCATTAGGCTAGGGGTTCACATACTTTTTACACTCTGCACTGTGAATGTTTACATGTTCTGTTCAATAAAAACATGAAAACATATAATGTTTGTGTTGTATTATTTTAAGCAGACTGTGTTTTTCAAATTGTTGTGACTTGGATGAAGATCAGAGCACATTTTATGACCAATTCATGCAAAACTCCACCTAATCCCAAAGGGTTCACAAACTTTTTCTTGCCACTGTAGTTCAGACACATCTGGGGGGCAAGAGTTTGAGATCCATTTTCCAGAATGAGTCTTGAAGTTGAATGTATACATGAAGGAGTAGCGCTGGCACAGACAGCTCTAGAGTCAGTGAGGCCACAGGCAAAGCTCAAATGTGTGGCTTCTTTAGCACACAAAAATTGCAGAAATTAATAAACAAATCTTACTATATCGAAGGTATATGGGAGCGCATAAAACATATACAGACAATGTAATCAATACAGACAATGTGGTAGATGGTAAGTCCGTGGTCTTTAGATCAGAATAGTCCGTAATCCTAGAAGAGGAGACAGAAGGAGACCATTGCGCAGTATATACTGGAATCAAGTGACCACACACTAATAGTTATACAACTCACAAGTGGGGAGTCTTCAAGACTCTAGATGTACGTCTTTAAGTCTCTTTATGGGGGACTTCACCCGTATGGTATGCACTTGTCCCGTATGATGGATGCTGTATCTTGATGGAGAATGTATCTCAAATAGAAAGAAAATACATAGTACAGTACTGTATAACTAGAGTGTATATGTACTAGAAAGAAGCACACTCACGTGTTTCAGAACCTCCACTGTGGGTGGTTCTGTAATCGCACTTTGGACCTCTTGTCACTTTAGGGGGTCCCACCTATTGAGCACTGCTTCAGATTCCAGGAGCATCGGCGTAGAGACCCAGGGGCGTAGAAGTGGAGATCCAAAGGCTGCTGTCCCTTCTTAAGTATGTGTCCAGTATCAAATTAAATAAATCAAAGGAATAAAATTGAAATAAAATAATATAATTAAAATATAAAATTTATTAATTACAAATCGAGACGCGTTTCGCCCGCATCTGCAGGCCTTATCAATCGAATTAATCTGATTCCGTTGTTCCCGGGTTTAATAGTGGCTGAGAGTCATAATTAATTCCAAGATGTGGCGTGCGGGTCACAATACCGTCCGCCCTGCGTTCCAGAAGCCACTTCGATGACACATTTCCGCTTCCGGTATGGCGCACCTCCACCTCCACTTCCGGTCTTCTGTGGCTGCAGCATACTGAATGGGACGCCAGATATGGCGCACCTCCACCTCCACTTCCGGTCTTTTGTGGCTGCAGCGTACTGAATAGGACGCCAGATAATGACATCCTCATCCACCATATTTATACTTTCGCTCTCAGCTATGGTGGAGGTTCTGTATCTATCTGGGCACTGGACAAAACGCATTACATATATAAAAACATAGAGGCAACCAAAACATCAACATTTAGTCCCAAAGAAGCCCCAGATCTCCATATTGGAACAACCAAAAATGGCAAACATAACTTATCTACACATAAAGGGCCACATTGGGCAATAGTATCATAACATCCTATATGTGCATACCCAAAAAGGGGGTATATTAGATGGTACCGTATTTAAAGAAAGTGACAGACCTCAAAATCTATATTAAGGCCTCTAGGGGTCATGGTGTCCAGATTATAGATCCATCTCATTTCTGATTTGATCAATCGCTCAGTTAAATTGTCACCCCGCCAGTTAGTACTAATCCTTTCTATTGCCAGAATTTAGTGCCTCTAGGATTACATTGATGTTTATAGCTATAGTGGGCAGAAACACTATGTTTGGCATATCCTTTATTGATGTTATTCATATGCTCATTAACTCTAATGTAAAGTGCTCTGGATGTTTGGCCCACATACCATAGTCCGCACGGGCATTCTAGTATATAAATGACTTTGGTGGACATACATGTAATCAGATCTTTAATTTTGTAGCGCTTGTCTGTACTTGATTTAAAGCTATTGATCGCTCGTTTCTTATTTTCTGTTTTTCTACATGCAATGCACTGTCCACACCCGTAGAACCCCGGGGGTAACCCAAACATATCCCCAGTCTTGACAGCCTTATTGGTCCTGAGATGGTTTCTTACTAGATCTGTTTTCAATGTTTTACCTCCCCTGAAGATAACCACAGGGGTGTCCGGTAGAATTTTGTTAAGAACTGGATCCCTTTTCAAAATCGGCCAGTGTTTATGAATAGATTTCTTAATTATTTTGTTATTCGTGTTATAATCTAGTATAAAGGGAACATTCTCGGTCCTATTAGAGTCACGTTGCTTGTATCTTAGAAGACATTGTCTGTCAATATTATGGACCTCATCACGTGTTGATACTAGGAGTTGCTCATTGTATCCCTTTTCTTTAAAATCTGTTATCAATTTCTGGGACTGAATAGTGTAATGCTCAATATCGCTACAATTTCTTCTAATGCGCATAAGTTGACCCTTTGGTATGGCAGTTAACCAGGGGGGGTAGTGGTTACTATCAATAGGTATGTAACTGTTAACGTTACTTGTTTAAAGTGTGTTTTGGTTTTTAGTGTCTTATGAATTCTATATAAATGTTGAGATCTAAAATCAACCTGTTCCTTACTGATAGTAGAATCTAATTTTATTCCCAATTGGTGTTATTTAATGGGCAATGAATTCCATTAAAGACTCACTCTCTCCCTTCCAAATAATAATGATGTCATCTATATATCGTCGGTAGAGGACGAGGTTAGGCTCCCAGCCATGCCCTGCCCATACCACACCGGATTCCCAGTGGGCCATGAACAGATTGGCATAGCTGGGAGCGAACCTCGTCCCCATAGCCGTGCCGTTTAACTGCATATAGAAATCACCCCCATACCAAAAATAGTTATTATTAAGAATCAAATTGATTCCCTCAATTATAAATTGGAGCTGATCCATCTGGAATTGACCTGATTGTGTCACGAAGTGTTCGACTGCTGCACAACCCTCCTTGTGTGGAATTATAGTGTACAACGAGCTTACATCGCACGTGGCTAGAATGTAGTCTTCCTCCCATTCGATGTCTTTCAATATATTTAAAATAGCAATACTATCTTTTAGATGGGCCGGTGTTGACATAACTAAAGGCTGTAATAAGTGATCAATATATTCAGATATCTTGCATGAAATGGATTGTATGCCAGAGACTATAGGTCGACCCGGGGGGTTGTCAAGATTCTTATGGATTTTTGGTAAATAATAGAATACCGGAATACGAGGATGTAGAATTTTTAGGTAGCGGTATTCATGATCGTTCAGAATACCCCTATCTTTCCCCCTTAGTAGGTATTCATAAAAAATTTCTTTAATTCTATTAGTGGGATCATTGGTAAGTTTTTGATAAGTAATAGGGTCACTGAGTAATCTTACGGATTCATGGTGGTATTGTTCGCTATTAAGTATCACTACTCCTCCCCCTTTATCCGCAGGTTTCACCACCAATGAATCATTTTTGGCTAGCAAATATAGATCATAAGACACTAAAAACCAAAACACACTTTAAACAAGTAAACGTTAACAGTTACATACCTATTGATAGTAACCACTACCCCCCCTGGTTAACTGCCATACCAAAGGGTCAACTTATGCGCATTAGAAGAAATTGTAGCGATATTGGAGCATTACACTATTCAGTCCCAGAAATTGATAACAGATTTTAAGAAGGGATACAATGAGCAACTCCTAGTATCAACACGTGATGAGGTCCATAATATTGACAGACAATGTCTTCTAAGATACAAGCAACGTGACTCTAATAGGACCGAGAATGTTCCTTTTATACTAGATTATAACACGAATAACAAATAATTTAAGAAATCTATTCATAAACACTGGCCGATTTTGAAAAGGGATCCAGTTCTTAACAAAATTCTACCGGACACCCCTGTGGTTATCTTCAGGGGAGGTAAAACATTGAAAACAGATCTAGTAAGAAACCATCTCAGGACCAATAAGGCTGTCAAGACTGGGGATATGTTTGGGTTACCCCCGGGGTTCTACGGGTGTGGACAGTGCATTGCATGTAGAAAAACAGAAAATAAGAAACGAGCGATCAATAGCTTTAAATCAAGTACAGACAAGCGCTACAAAATTAAAGATCTGATTACATGTATGTCCACCAAAGTCATTTAATATACTAGAATGCCCGTGCGGACTATGGTATGTGGGCCAAACATCCAGAGCACTTTACATTAGAGTTAATGAGCATATGAATAACATCAATAAAGGATATGCCAAACATAGTGTTTCTGCCCACTATAGCGATAAACATCAATGTAATCCTAGAGGCACTAAATTCTGGGCAATAGAAAGGATTAGTACTAACTGGCGGGGTGACAATTTAACTGAGCGATTGATCAAATCAGAAATGAGATGGATCTATAATCTGGACACCATGACCCCTAGAGGCCTTAATATAGATTTTGAGGTCTGTCACTTTCTTTAAATAACGGTACCATCTAATATATCCCCTTTTTGGGGTATGCACATATAGGATGTTTGATACTATTGCCCAATGTGGCCCTTTATGTGTAGATAAGTTATGTTTGCCATTTTTGGTTGTTCCAATATGGAGATCTGGGGCTTCTTTGGGACTAAATGTTGATGTTTTGGTTGCCTCTATGTTTTTATATATGTAATGCGTTTTGTCCAGTGCCCAGATAGATACAGAACCTCCACCATAGCTGAGAGCGAAAGTATAAATATGGTTGGATGAGGATGTCATTATCTGGCGTCCTATTCAGTACGCTGCAGCCACAAAAGACCGGAAGTGGAGGTGGAGGTGCGCCATATCTGGCGTCCATTCAGTATGCTGCAGCCACAGAAGACCGGAAGTGGAGGTGGAGGTGCGCCATACCGGAAGCGGAAATGTGTCATCGAAGTGGCTTCTGGAACGCAGGGCGGACGGTATTGTGACCCGCACGCCACATCTTGGAATTAATTATGACTCTCAGCCACTATTTAAACCGGGAACAACGGAATCAGATTAATTCGATTGATAAGGCCTGCAGATGCGGGCGAAACGCGTCTCGATTTGTAATTAATAATTTTATATTTTAATTATATTATTTTATTTCAATTTTATTCCTTTGATTTATTTAATTTGATACTGGACACATACTTAAGAAGGGACAGCAGCCTTTGATCTCCACTTCTACGCCCCTGGGTCTCTACGCCGATGCTCCTGGAATCTGAAGCAGTGCTCAATAGGTGGGACCCCCTAAAGTGACAAGAGGTCCAAAGTGCGATTACAGAACCACCCACAGTGGAGGTTCTGAAACACGTGAGTGTGCTTCTTTCTAGTACATATACACTCTAGTTATACAGTACTGTACTATGTATTTTCTTTCTATTTGAGATACATTCTCCATCAAGATACAGCATCCATCATACGGACAAGTGCATACCATACGGGTGAAGTCCCCCATAAAGAGACTTAAAGACGTACATCTAGAGTCTTGAAGACTCCCCACTTGTGAGTTGTATAACTATTAGTGTGTGGTCACTTGATTCCAGTATATACTGCGCAATGGTCTCCTTCTGTCTCCTCTTCTAGGATTACGGACTATTCTGATCTAAAGACCACGGACTTACCATCTACCACATTGTCTGTATTGATTACATTGTCTGTATATGTTTTATGCGCTCCCATATACCTTGGTATTTTTTCTTAATAGTTAGGAGTGGAGGATACACTCAGCTGGTGAGCTGCAATTATACAACCATCCTTCTCTATTTATACTAATAAGCGCCTAAACACTCACCTTTTAGGTTTTTACACATATATTCTTTATTCTATAGTGTGGGCAGCTGTTCCATATGGAATTCAGAAACAAATTTGGGATCAACACTAATGGCATTTTCAATAAAGAATGTAGGGTCACCTTCACTGGCCCTACTGATCCAAGAGACATCAAGAAACTGACCAACAAACTAGAATATCTCCTTAAAAAAGAGATTAGATTAAAGTGGGATATTAATCACGCTAGAGCAATATCTCCATGATAAAATTACACCAAGAGGCCTGAGGTGGCAGAAAGATCCATCGACAGATATGGTAAATGATCCCTTTTTGACCACGTGGTGTGCTATGTTGGAGAGTTTCTCTTTTACAATGCTTGGAGTCATTATCCAAAGAAGGAAAACTCTTCTAACAGATTTAAATGTGGAGATAGAATCCAATTACGAGAAAGTGACTAATGTTTTGAGTGAACATGAAAAGGAGCAATTACTCACAAGGATTGAGATTGGTCTAGTGAAATTAGAACAAGAAATTATAACGAGGAAAAAGAGTAAATACACTAGAGATTCACGAGATTATGCTAATAACAAAATATGGTTATTCTTACCATCTGAATCCACTGTTAACACCACAGATGATCATTTGGAAGGGACCCCCATTTTAACACCTTCCACACAAGGGTTACCACAAAGGCCCAAATTCAATACAACAAAATTTAGACCACGGGGACCAATTAATAATGACCAACTAATGGGAAGGAAGAAAACGAATCCCCCTATTAAAGACAACTATTATGAATTCCAACATCGTAGAAAGAATTCTTACAATCATTATACTCCTAATAGACGTAATCATCAACAGATATATAATCGGGAAAGACATGACCCCGCATATGAACACAATGGGAGGACAGATGGAATGACGCCTCCTTTTAATGACACAAGGAGGCGCCATTCCTATAGAAAAGGTCCCCATTCATTACCACTAGCCAACCGATTCTCTTGCCTGACAGACCGTGAAGAAACAGGGGTTTTTCACGAAGTAAGGACAGAAGAGAGGGACAAAGAACCTTGCTTTCAAAACAGAGCAGAATGGCCCCAGGGAACGTATGGGTCCAAAGGGACAGAACTTCCCCACAGGAAGAGACAATTCAGGGAAGAGGGTGCAGAGGAGGAAGATTGGTTAAGGCAAGGAAAGAAGAGGAAGAACGTTCAACCAATAGGGATCTTTAATTTAAGTGGGCAGCCTCTAACTAAGGGTCAAGAACAGGTACTTAGCAAAGGTCTAAAATTTGCCCCAACTACAGTGGGAGACCCCTTTAACACCTACATTGACCTGCAAAAGTTTAAACGTAAATTATGCTTAAAAAAGTTTTTCTCTAAAACTCCTTTAGAGCGACAATCAATTAATAACAGGTATATTCACACCACTTTAAGAGATAAATCTCATTTTTTTCCCAAACATATGGCCTCAAAGGAGATAGAGGCCTTTGAACAAATGGTTGCACTAGATATAAGGAAAATGGGAAGTTCCCAATACAATTGTAAACCTAGGAATTTAACTAAACTGGAATTTGAGGGTCTACAATTGCTAGCCAAAAATGATTCATTGGTGGTGAAACCTGCGGATAAAGGGGGAGGAGTAGTGATACTTAATAGCGAACAATACCACCATGAATCCGTAAGATTACTCAGTGACCCTATTACTTATCAAAAACTTACCAATGATCCCACTAATAGAATTAAAGAAATTTTAAATACCTACTAAGGGGGAAAGATAGGGGTATTCTGAATACCCTTACCTAAAAATTCTACATCCTCGTATTCCGGTTTCTTATTATTTACCAAAAATCCATAAGAATCTTGACAACCCCCCGGGTCGACCTATAGTCTCTGGCATACAATCCATTTCATGCAAGATATCTGAATATATTGATCACTTATTACAGCCTTTAGTTATGTCAACACGGCCCATCTAAAAGATAGTATTGCTATTTTAAATATATTGAAAGACATCGAATGGGAGGAAGACTACATTCTAGCCACGTGCGATGTAAGCTCGTTGTACACTATAATTCCACACAAGGAGGGTGTGCAGCAGTCGAACACTTCGTGACACAATCAGGTCAATTCCAGATGGATCAGCTCCAATTTTAATTGAGGGAATCAATTTGATTCTTAATAATAACTATTTTTGGTATGGGGGTGATTTCTATATGCAGTTAAACGGCACGGCTATGGGGACGAGGTTCGCTCCCAGCTATGCCAATCTGTTCATGGCCCACTGGGAATCCGGTGTGGTATGGGCAGGGCATGGCTGGGAGCCTAACCTCGTCCTCTACCGACGATATATAGATGACATCATTATTATTTGGAAGGGAGAGTGAGTCTTTAATGGAATTCATTGCCCATTTAAATAACAACCAATTGGAATAAAAATTAGATTCTACTATCAGTAAGGAACAGGTTGATTTTTTAGATCTCAACATTTATATAGATCATAAGTATGACGGAATGGGATGTTGTTCCGCCTGCGGGTGTGCTCTATCTGCGTGACCCCCGTCGCTTACCGCTGGCCCGACTACCGAGTGACGCGCACTCGGCGTCTCGTGCGGCCTGGCGTGACCCTGGGGAAGGGTTAGCGGGCGGTGGAGGGGACCCCTGGGTGAGACCAGCCCGACCACTGAGCGACACGGCACTCAGCGTCCCGAGCAGCTGGTCTACTGACCTTGGTTGGCGGATGTGTCGTCTGCGGAACGGCCGGTCGGATCGGAATTCCCCTCGGGAGCTGGTCGGATCTTATAGTTGGGACGTCCGCGCGTCTTTTCGGATCTACGGCGATCGGATGGCGCCCGCTATACCGATGCGCGGGAAATGCGCGGCAGATGCGCCGCGGCCGTCGAATCGGATCTCACAGCGGTCGATGCCCGCACGCTGCACCTCTGTCCTGATGCGAGATGCAGGCACAGGGTGGTCGATTCGGATCTGGCTACCGTGCTCTGTAGACCGCGCTGGATCACAGGAATACGTTCACCAAATAAGGAACACCAGGCGTGGCTGAATGAACTAGATGAACTGACTTTATGGGTTTACAACAGAGTCAGGTATACCACTTCACATACACAGATTGCCAACTCCCCCACCCACCCAACCAGCACTGATTGGCTCCTCTCCAGCCCCCCCTGTTTCCTCCCAGGTCCCTTCCAGCCTTCCCATTGTCCAGGGATTAGGCAAATGAGGTCTGGGAACAGCCTCCAAGCAGCTGGCTTGATGTATCCTCCATCTTGGGGCCAGGAGATCCTTTGTCTGGTGTAACCATGCTGGAATGGGCAAAATGGCGACGGGGAAAAACACATACAAACGTTTTCTTACACCTAATACAGTTACAATCACACAAGGTACATCTTAATACAGCACATCAGTAAAACCACATCTAATAAAACATACTTAGTAAACCGGGTGCGTGCCACCGCACCTAAGTGTCCATGGCCCCCACTGTCACTGTGCACCGCCCCCGGCTGAGGGTGCTGGGCCATTCCGTGACACTCCTCCCCCTTCCCACAGTTCGACGCACCTGGTCTGACCCCACCGGGTCATACCGGGGAAGTCGGTGCTCCCAGGCCCGTAGTCGGTCTGGGGAGGCCTGGCCACCAGGCTTCTCCATTTGGCCTTGCGGCCGTGCCAGCTTGGTCGGGGCCCCGCGTCCTTAGGGTTACCCCGGCTGGGCGAAAGGACATAAGTCTGGGGAGGAGTACCTCCGGGGTCCCCTCCGGGAAAACGGGCGCTAAACGCACCCACCCCAGGTCGATGAAAAGCCCAGTGGCTGTGCGGGGCCTCCAGGCCAAAGAGTTGAGGAGATGGGCAGAGGCCAGCAGCGCTCTGCCCCGTAGTCAGCTCTTCCGCTGAGGGGGTAATTGCAACAAAAGGGACAAGGGTGGACACACCCGGCTGCTCTCCCAGGCAGCCGAAGGGTGGGCAGAGGCCAGCGGCGCTCTGCCCCGTTGCCAGCTCTTCTGCTGAAGAGGCAGGTACAAAACGGCAACCGAAGGGACAAATGGGGTCAAACCCGGCTGTTCTTCCTGGCAGCCAAAGGGTGGAATACATAATTGCAACGGCAGTCGCACGGGGTCATCCCCGCTCTGCCCCTCGAGGCGAATTGGGAGGAATGGGCAGAGGCCAGCGGCGCTCTGCCCCGCCGTCAGCTCTTCCGCTGGGTGGAGATCTCCTTGTGGGAGGATGGTTTCTTCACCCCCCGGGCCGATCAATGGCTGCGCACAACCCAGCCCGGGGGAACCATCTGTCTGCTCCTCCTGGCAGACTGTAAGCAGTGGGCAGAGGCCAGCGACGCTCTGCCCCGTGGCCAGCTCTTCCGCTGGTTGGCAATCTCCTTGTGGCGGGATGGTCTCTTCACCCCCCGGGGCAATCAGTGGTTGCGCGCAACCCATCCCGGGGGAACCATCCGTCTGCTCCTCCTGGCAGACGTTGAGTAGTGGGCAGAGGCCAGCGGCACTCTGCCCCGTAGCCAGCTCTTCCGCTGGGTGGAGATCTCCTTGGGGAAGGATGGTCTCTTCACCCCCCGGGGCAAACAATGGTTGCGCACAACCCATCCCGGGGGGACCATCTGTCTCCTCCCCCGCTGGACCCGTGGCCTCGGCCACCCTGTCCTCTTGCGGGGTGCAGGGGGTAACTTCCTCAGTCGACCCCCCACGGGCACCCATGGGTCCGCCTCGGCCTCCCATAGGTCCCAAACCTGGGGACTGTCGACTTCCTCCGCCGACCCGTCCCACCACGGGGAGCTCAGGCTCGACTGCGGAACGCCGTCCAACAGTCTCCGATAAGCCACCTCGAGCTCCCACTCTCGCTCTGCTAGGGACTCCAGCTCCTCAAACACCGAGTCCCTGCTGTCTGACGGGATCTCCAGTTCCCGTCGCTCCAGGATGTCTTCCATCCGCTCCTCGGTCTCCTCTCCAAACTCGGGGTCGGCGGCCATGCCCTCGTAGAGCAGCCCCGTACCCCCGTAGCGAGGCCCTGCAGTGGAACTGCCTTCACTAGGGCGCACGGTCGGGGAGGCGGTTAGCCACCGGAGGGCGCGGTACTCGGCGTCCAGTGCGATCTCCTGCTGCACCAGACTCCGGAGCTCGTCCTCCCACTCCTCTGGGGCCCGCCCCTGCAGGAACGCTGCTCGCACATCGTACTGCACTCGATGGACGACAGCGTCGGAGGGAATGTACACCCCATGGCAGTCCCGCTCATGGTCCAGGGCCTCGTACCACAGCTCCTCTGTGGACCTCTGGTCCTGCTCCAGGCCCTCCTGCAGCTCTCTTGCCAACACGACCTTCATGTCGGCGTAGGTGCCAGCGCAGGAGCACCGCTCCTCAACGGAGAATGGGGCGTCCTCAGATGCAGCTCCAGGCGGGCTGTGAGTCTTCATCCGAGGGTCGCGGGGATAAGTGACGTCCTCCGTACAGGCTCCAGGCGAGCTGAGAGTCCCGCAAGCGTAGTCACTGGGGGTTGCAGATTCCCCAGGTGGAGCTCCAGTCGCGCTGTGAGCCTCGACCCAGGGTTCCACAGGGTAGGGTTCGGGGTCAACATAATCAGTCTCTGCTCCGCGGAGCTCTGCCAACCGCAGCTCGTGCTGGCGTTCCTTCTCCTGCTCAACTTCCCGGTAGAACTCCCGAATCACTTGATATCTGGCCCCCTCCGGGGGCATCACCGAGCAGGGTGATCCGACGCCGCAACTCCCTGAGGCCAGCATCTTCCTCCACCTCTGCGCGGACAGGGCTGGGGCCGGGCATCATCGCCTCGTCCTGATCCATCCTGGTCAGTTCCTTGATCAGCGTCTTTCTTTTCTTGTTACCCGGCGTTCCTCCCCGGTTCTCCAACATCCCACGCAGGGTGTCCCTGTTGTAGGGGTTGTACACCGCCATGGCGTACGTCTCCTAGGGGTCTGCAGAGAGCGATCCCACCGCTGCCACCAGTATGACGGAATGGGATGTTGTTCCGCCTGCGGGTGTGCTCTATCTGCGTGACCCCCGTCGCTTACCGCTGGCCCGACTACCGAGTGACGCGCACTCGGCGTCTCGTGCGGCCTGGCGTGACCCTGGGAAAGGGTTAGCGGCGGTGGAGGGGACCCCTGGGTGAGACCAGCCCGACCACTGAGCGACACGGCACTCAGCGTCCCGAGCAGCTGGTCTACTGACCTTGGTTGGCGGATGTGTCGTCTGCGGAACGGCCGGTCGGATCGGAATTCCCCTCGGGAGCTGGTCGGATCTTATAGTTGGGACGTCGCGCGCGTCTTTTCGGATCTACCGGCGATCGGATGGCGCCCGCTATACCGATGCGCGGGAAATGCGCGGCAGATGCGCCGCGGCCGTCGAATCGGATCTCACAGCGGTCGATGCCCGCACGCTGCACCTCTGTCCTGATGCGAGATGCAGGCACAGGGTGGTCGATTCGGATCTGGCTACCGTGCTCTGTAGACCGCGCTGGATCACAGGAATACGTTCACCAAATAAGAACACCAGGCGTGGCTGAATGAACTAGATGAACTGACTTTATGGGTTTACAACAGAGTCAGGTATACCACTTCACATACACAGATTGCCAACTCCCCCACCCACCCAACCAGCACTGATTGGCTCCTCTCCCAGCCCCCCCTGTTCCCTCCCAGGTCCCTTCCAGCCTTCCCATTGTCCAGGGATTAGGCAAATGAGGTCTGGGAACAGCCTCCAAGCAGCTGGCTTGATGTATCCTCCATCTTGGGGCCAGGAGATCCTTTGTCTGGTGTAACCATGCTGGAATGGGCAAAATGGCGACGGGGAAAAACACATACAAACGTTTTCTTACACCTAATACAGTTACAATCACACAAGGTACATCTTAATACAGCACATCAGTAAAACCACATCTAATAAAACATACTTAGTAAACCGGGTGCGTGCCACCGCACCTAAGTGTCCATGGCCCCCACTGTCACTGTGCACCGCCCCCGGCTGAGGGTGCTGGGCCATTCCGTGACAATAAGACACTAAAAACCAAAACACACTTTAAACAAGTAAACGTTAACAGTTACATACCTATTGATAGTAACCACTACCCCCCCTGGTTAACTGCCATACCAAAGGGTCAACTTATGCGCATTAGAAGAAATTGTAGCGATATTGAGCATTACACTATTCAGTCCCAGAAATTGATAACAGATTTTAAAGAAAAGGGATACAATGAGCAACTCCTAGTATCAACACGTGATGAGGTCCATAATATTGACAGACAATGTCTTCTAAGATACAAGCAACGTGACTCTAATAGGACCGAGAATGTTCCCTTTATACTAGATTATAACACGAATAACAAAATAATTAAGAAATCTATTCATAAACACTGGCCGATTTTGAAAAGGGATCCAGTTCTTAACAAAATTCTACCGGACACCCCTGTGGTTATCTTCAGGGGAGGTAAAGCATTGAAAACAGATCTAGTAAGAAACCATCTCAGGACCAATAAGGCTGTCAAGACTGGGGATATGTTTGGGTTACCCCGGGGTTCTACGGGTGTGGACAGTGCATTGCATGTAGAAAAACAGAAAATAAGAAACGAGCGATCAATAGCTTTAAATCAAGTACAGACAAGCGCTACAAAATTAAAGATCTGATTACATGTATGTCCACCAAAGTCATTTATATACTAGAATGCCCGTGCGGACTATGGTATGTGGGCCAAACATCCAGAGCACTTTACATTAGAGTTAATGAGCATATGAATAACATCAATAAAGGATATGCCAAACATAGTGTTTCTGCCCACTATAGCGATAAACATCAATGTAATCCTAGAGGCACTAAATTCTGGGCAATAGAAAGGATTAGTACTAACTGGCGGGGTGACAATTTAACTGAGCGATTGATCAAATCAGAAATGAGATGGATCTATAATCTGGACACCATGACCCCTAGAGGCCTTAATATAGATTTTGAGGTCTGTCACTTTCTTTAAATAACGGTACCATCTAATATATCCCCCTTTTTGGGGTATGCACATATAGGATGTTATGATACTATTGCCCAATGTGGCCCTTTATGTGTAGATAAGTTATGTTTGCCATTTTTGGTTGTTCCAATATGGAGATCTGGGGCTTCTTTGGGACTAAATGTTGATGTTTTGGTTGCCTCTATGTTTTTATATATGTAATGCGTTTTGTCCAGTGCCCAGATAGATACAGAACCTCCACCATAGCTGAGAGCGAAAGTATAAATATGGTTGGATGAGGATGTCATTATCTGGCGTCCTATTCAGTACGCTGCAGCCACAAAAGACCGGAAGTGGAGGTGGAGGTGCGCCATATCTGGCGTCCCATTCAGTATGCTGCAGCCACAGAAGACCGGAAGTGGAGGTGGAGGTGCGCCATACCGGAAGCGGAAATGTGTCATCGAAGTGGCTTCTGGAACGCAGGGCGGACGGTATTGTGACCCGCACGCCACATCTTGGAATTAATTATGACTCTCAGCCACTATTTAAACCGGGAACAACGGAATCAGATTAATTCGATTGATAAGGCCTGCAGATGCGGGCGAAACGCGTCTCGATTTGTAATTAATAAATTTTATATTTTAATTATATTATTTTATTTCAATTTTATTCCTTTGATTTATTTAATTTGATACTGGACACATACTTAAGAAGGGACAGCAGCCTTTGGATCTCCACTTCTACGCCCCTGGGTCTCTACGCCGATGCTCCTGGAATCTGAAGCAGTGCTCAATAGGTGGGACCCCCTAAAGTGACAAGAGGTCCAAAGTGCGATTACAGAACCACCACAGTGGAGGTTCTGAAACACGTGAGTGTGCTTCTTTCTAGTACATATACACTCTAGTTATACAGTACTGTACTATGTATTTTCTTTCTATTTGAGATACATTCTCCATCAAGATACAGCATCCATCATACGGGACAAGTGCATACCATACGGGTGAAGTCCCCCATAAAGAGACTTAAAGACGTACATCTAGAGTCTTGAAGACTCCCACTTGTGAGTTGTATAACTATTAGTGTGTGGTCACTTGATTCCAGTATATACTGCGCAATGGTCTCCTTCTGTCCTCCTCTCTAGGATTACGGACTATTCTGATCTAAAGACCACGGACTTACCATCTACCACATTGTCTGTATTGATTACATTGTCTGTATATGTTTTATGCGCTCCCATATACCTTGGTATTTTTTCTTAATAGTTAGGAGTGGAGGATACACTCAGCTGGTGAGCTGCAATTATACAACCATCCTTCTCTATTTATACTAATAAGCGCCTAAACACTCACCTTTTAGGTTTTTACACAAATCTTACTATATCGTTGCAACATTAATAAACACTAAAAAACTCTATTGGAAGTCAGTATTATGTGAGTGCCTGGCTTCTCGAAGGAATTCTCTCAAGCTCACAGTGTCGTTTGGCATTCTGGCCATCGAGTGAAGTTTAACACGCAATTTAGCTTTTAGCAGGTTGCACGATTTTCACTAGGAGTGAAAGGTGGAGGGCAGTAGCGACTACTGTAAAAGTCGTCTGCGTGCCCGGGGAGGATATTTTTAAACTTGTGGTTTCTTTTCAGGGATTATATAAGGGAAGGGTCTCAGATACTAGGATCGCTGAAACCATGGGACGGCAAACTTGGTCCTTCAGATGTTTTAGAGCTACATTTTACAAGAGGCTCCACTAACCTAATGAGTGGCTGAGCCTTCATGCGAGCTTTAGCTCCAAAACATTTGGAGGGCCAAGTTTGCTGATCCCTTACTTAAACATTATTTTGTACATATTTTTGACCTCTACCAATTCCAATACGGTTTCTTGAAGCCAATTGAGTATTACAATTCCTGTTTCTACATATGGTTTCTTTTTTTCTTTGTGCCCAGTTCCTCTTTTTTGGCATTTGTACTATTAGGTCACATAGATCTCGTGACACAAGGCTGCAGCATGTTACACTGATCTCTTCAGTAACGAAACCATTGTAAAGGAAAAATGGAAAACACACAACACATTTATTTTAGATAATTAAATCGATGGACAACCCACCGTAGGAAGGGCTGGATAGAATAGGATAGTGATTAACCACTAGAAAAATGATGTATCAAATCCCCTAACGAGGAATAAACCTATTTTTTAAATAAAACAAATATTTATTGAAGACAATTAAAAATTAATAATTAATAAGGTAGTTGTCAATTTAAATATTAACCCACATGATATTATCAGTGAATTGAAAATTGAAAGATTGTAAATATATAACCAGCTCAAGGTAAAAGGTGCGTCCACCAATTACAATAGCGCATATTGCATGATTGGTATATAGTCACAGTCATACATATCACATCAGAAAAAAATAGTTGAGCAGAAAAAATATGTTTGTGCTCGCTAAATAACTTCTGAGAATACACTGGAGGCTCAAAAAAGTGAAATGACCAATAATCACTCAGTATTCCAAATAAGATGGAAGGGTAGAAATTGTATAAACCCCGACGAATGGAGAAATTAATGACATGAATTAGAAGGGTCAACAAAAATGAGCTCTCAATAGTGGGATGGAGAAGATTAGTTCAGACCTATTGGAGTAGGTAAAAACATAAACAATTGAATGCCTATTCAGGCATGATAGAATGTCTAAATGATGTGCAAGTGCAGCAATTCATATCCCCCTCGGACAAAGTATCTTTGTACAGGAACACTTATTCACCTTGATTATCAGTGCTGAGAAAGGTTGGTGTTAACACACCTTACCCTTTGGCTATAAGCATTTGATTGCACGATTATATTGAGTCCGTTTGGGAACCTCAAAAATAAATACCGTCTGCAACCACTCAAACGTCATAGTGTAATAGCACTAAACGGACACAGTTATTGGTAGCTGTGAACGTATGGTAGTAAATAGACATTAATTTGCGATTGGACCTGTGCTGCTTAACTGCGTTTGATAATGAGTAAACACCATGAATTGAGGTAAGAATGGTGGTGCTAAATGCAAGCTGAGTGTGGCGTGCTTGTGACCCTAAGGCTACATATATAAGGCTGAGAATGCACAGTTTAGGCAATACATGATTCAACCTCTGGACAATTCGAGAAGATAATCGTAATGCTGGCGATTAGTGCGGTAATCAACTAGTCCGCCCAGTAACTCAATTGTGCGGTACAGCAAATCACAATCGCTCAAATAAGCGAAAATTGCCGGCAACCAGGTTAGTTCAAGAGACAGGCATAGTCAGGCATTATAGAATATAGTTCTCTATAATAATTCTATACTGAACCAATGGTTAAGAACTGAGCGTGTCAAGTGCCAGTATATAGCCCGTGTTGTGGGTTGATTTTGTGGTATTCTAAGTGCAAGTATACAATCTGAGTATGTATTTCTATCGCTAATCCGGCGTGTATTACAAAGTGTGAGCCTGCTGGCTGGTTGATCCAATTTTGTTCAATCTGAGAAGCATCATTGCTGGCTGGAATTGATTATCACTATGCCTGTCTTTTGAACTAACCTGGTTGCCGGCAATTTTCGCTTATTTGAGCGATTGTGATTTGCTGTACCGCACAATTGAGTTACTGGGCGGACTAGTTGATTACCGCACTAATCGCCAGCATTACGATTATCTTCTCGAATTGTCCAGAGGTTGAATCATGTATTGCCTAAACTGTGCATTCTCAGTCTTATATATGTAGCCTTAGGGTCACAAGCACGCCACACTCAGCTTGCATTTAGCACCACCATTCTTACCTCAATTCATGGTGTTTACTCATTATCAAACGCAGTTAAGCAGCACAGGTCCAATCGCAAATTAAGGTCTATTTACTACCATACGTTCACAGCTACCAATAACTGTGTCCGTTTAGTGCTATTACACTCTGACGTTTGAGTGGTTGCAGACGGTATTTATTTTTGAGGTTCCCAAACGGACTCAATATAATCGTGCAATCAAATGCTTATAGCCAAAGGGTAAGGTGTGTTAACACCAACCTTTCTCAGCACTGATAATCAAGGTGAATTGTTCCTGTACAAAGATACTTTGTCCGAGGGGAATATGAATTGCTGCGCTTGCACATCATTTAGACATTCTATCATGCCTGAATAGGCATTCAATTGTTTATGTTTTTACCTACTCCAATAGGTCTGAACTAATCTTCTCCATCCCACTATTGAGAGCTCATTTTTGTTGACCCTTCTAATTCAAGTCATTAATTTCTCCATTCGTCGGGGTTTATACAATTTCTACCCTTCCATCTTATTTGGAATACTGAGTGATTATTGGTCATTTCACTTTTTTGAGCCTCCAGTGTATTCTCAGAAGTTATTTAGCAAGCACAAATATATTTTTTCTGCTCAACTATTTTTTTCTGATGTGATATGTATGACTGTGGCTATATACTAATCATGCAATATGCGCTATTGTAATTGGTGGACGCACCTTTTACCTTGAGCTGGTTATATATTTACAATCTTTCAATTTTCAATTCAATGATAATATCATGTGGGTTAATATTTAAATTGACAACTACCTTATTAATTATTAATTTTTAATTGTCTTCAATAAATATTTGTTTTATTTAAAAAATAGGTTTATTCCTCGTTAGGGGATTTGATACAACATTTATTTTAGATATAGGATTCAACACCGGTACAAAAATTTGAGATAAAACATTCTATTTAAATACAGATTAAAGTATAGACAAACAAATAAAAACATTCTGATATGAACTAACCTTTTTCTTTAATTTTGCAGTACAATTATAAGAGGCATGTAATGGGAACACACACTGGGGTTCTGTCCAATTCTCCAAGGTTAGACCCGGCCTGTTACTCCCTCTGTTTCTTTTCAGATCTAGACCCATTTAAGGGACAAACTTTCACAGTATCTGACTGGTAGCAGGGAGGTTACCCAGATGAGCAGAGTGCCTCACAACAAAGAACCAGACACACTTGATGGACTGGGACTACAATTCTTTTTATTAATTCCAGAGTTTCACTTTCATATCCCTTTACCAGTTACTTAAAACGCAAAACTAATCAAGAGAATAATCCAATTAACAGTTACTAGAGATGTGCATTCATTTCGGAAAAATTCGGAATTTGTAATGAAATTTGATAATTCGTAGTTCGGAAGTACTTCCGAATAACGAATCGATACAATACGAATTCAAAACGAAACGGTATATAACAAATTTATTTTGTTTTACACTGTGTCATCATAAAAGAAAAATTTGAATCATTGATATAAATTATCGAATTTGAAATGAACTATCAAATTGATATCAACTATCGAATTTGAAATGAACTATCAAATTGATAAATGAAATTCGAATCAATACGAAATTTCAAATCGATCCGAAACAAAACGAAATTAGTTACGAAATTCCGAAAACGAAATTATTTAAAAACGTATCGAGGGGCGTGTCCGGACCGCTGACCAAGATGGCCGCACATTGAAAGCTCTCTCCCTTCTCCTCCGACAAAAAGCTTTTTATTTCTGCTACAACACTAATATGGGCTGCGGCAAACGAACACACGGCGACCCTAGGACTCCAGGCAGACCCCTAAGGGCAGTTACTCACCCTCTGGACACTTACTTGCTTCCTGCGCCGAGCTCCCCGATTCTCTCCACGACTCCTAAGATGGCGGGCACTCCGATCCCAACGGCTGCCACGGACCCGACCGCAGCTATCACCAGGCTGGAACCCCGGATGGAATCCTTACTCGCTGGGATGCCGACCAAAACTGACCTGGCGGACATGCTGTCGGATATCCACAACTCGTTCCGGCGCGACATGGAGGAGGTGAGGGGGGACGTGTCGACACTCACAGACAGCGTGACCCAACTCGAACAGGCCGCAGTCCACCCGGCCGTCCATAAACCTGACGACACCCCAGCTCTTTCTGGGCTGCGGAGGTTAGTTGACGACCTCGATAACAGAGGCCGCCGCTGCAACCTGCAGCTTCGGGGTCTCCCGGAGATGGACCCACCGGAACCACTGGAGGAGGTACTTCGGCGCTTCTTTAATGGGGTTTTAGGTCGAGATCCCCACCTGACACTCGACTTCCAAAGGGTGCACAGGGCTCTTAGACCTCGTCCCCCGGACGGTGAACCCCCCCGAGATGTAGTGTGTTGCTTCACTTCATATAAGCTGAAAGAAAAAATAATGCAACGAGCACGCACTTCACGTACATGGGAATTTGAAGGCCAGGACTTGGAAATCTATCATGACCTGACCCCGTTCACCTTAGCTGCGCGTAGACACCTGCGCCCGGTCACTCAAGCACTCAGGCAGAAGAATGTCCCTTACAGGTGGGGATTCCCGTTCGCTTTAGTTGTACAGTTGAATGGGGTCACGCACGCCATTACCTGTTACGGAGATGTCGCCCCCTTTGTGGAAGCCATGGATCTACCCCCGCTGGTGGTTGTGGATTGGGAACGAGGAGACGGGCGACCTGTGGGAGGCCAGGGCCGCCCTCAAAGACCACCACGGCGCCGACATGCCAGAGATGACCGTGACCAGGAGGACCCGGACCAGCTGGACGTTGGACACCAATGACGCAACTCCTGCTGCTAGCTTCTCCCGCAGACCTACCACACAGCTCCGCTCTGCCCGTTTCACTGGCTCGCTTCTCTCCGGAACCCACTCCCCCGAAGGCGATCAAACCCCTCGTCTAGCTGACCTTCTCCTCCTCAAGTACTTCGGAGATGTGAGGTAAAGTGGTGAAAGCTGGAGACCTAATGGTTCCAGTGTTGGGGCTCCTGATTACTCGGGATGACGACATTAGTGGATTCGGTGGCCTTGCCTCCCTGACACAGCTGACTCAGGTGAACGTTATTTGTAATGTCCCGTCGGGCTGGCCGGCACCACCGCTGTTCTGCCCCCTCATGCTTGGCTCTCACACTATTTACACACGATCGGTCCCGATCTAGCCCTCATTACCTGTTTGCCTTCCCGCACCGACTGCCCTCAAGGAGACATATGAGATAGCAGACCCACTTGATTAGCTGCTTAGCAACGCTCTCTCACCCCAGTGAAAGGACTTATGCTGACCATTATTAGTGCCTTGCTATGGCACCGGAGGTCGGTTTTGAGCACTACTGGCCCGGGTGGAGGGGGTGGGGGATGGCAACGTGTTCAAGAGGGTGATCTCCTTCGATTCAACATTATGAGTGCCTGGATATGCCAGCTAGATGTATTAAGAGGCGCAGGTGGGATGCAGGGGCTCACTCCCCTTAACGCGCATGACATAGGAGGATGTTGGCTGGCACGCCCCGCAGTGTATGTATGTGTGAGGTGACGCCTTTCCTTACTCGCATGTTGTCGCCTTCGACGGGCCTGGTGCCAACCTGCGGGACACGGGATTTCTCTTGGGCTCACGGTTCCAATTGAAACATTGATGGTCTCCCAGCACGACGCCCGCTTGCCGCCACTGGCCCCCTCCCACCCCAGCCCTCCGCAGCGCTCCCACGGGGATTTTTTTTTTCTGGTCCCCTGATCTCCCGTCCATGCCCGCCCGGACTGCGGTCCTCAGGCTCGGACAGCTTGTGTCCCCCCGGCCGTGGGGGGTGGGGGGCGGGGGGATGGCTACCTATTAGCGGATTTACATTGCCTACGGTGCTCTTCACTCGGTTTACTCGGTGGTCACACCGGACATGGAACTTAAGGCTTTGTCCCCGAACTGGCCGCTCGGTGCGACCTTCAGGGGGGAGGGTGATCGGACTTTGCACCATATTTGCTGTTAATTGCGGGGGAATAGGTTGGCGGGGGTAGGTGATTGGGGGATGGGTGGGGAGATGAGACTAAAGGTCGGTGTTTTTGGAATGCGGAGAGCTAGTAGTGGTTTATTACTTTGCTTCGTTCAGTTATAGTGTTCTGTTTCGTTTCATTACTGTAGTGCTGATTACAATGCGTCTCCTGTCGGAGGAGACTGGTTACAGAGAGCTGCTGTTCATGTTACCTCTTTTTTCTCTATCTCTTTTGTCTGAATCTAATATCTGATAAGAAGTAAGCTAGCGGCTCGATCTGGTCCAAGTTGGTACCCCACACGTCCCCACGGGGTCGACGCCATTCTCAATCCGGGAAGTTCTCGACAGTACCCTCTCCTCAATCTTAGAGGTATTGGGACTCTCATCTTCCCCGATCGACGTTGTATCCCCCTCCTAGATAGTCCGAGCTGACCTCGGACACACCATTTCTCTCCTACCCTCCCCTGAGAGACCTTCCTAGCTGTCTCCCCCTCCCCCTAGTACCTAGTGGCGAACTACTTATCCTATCACTACATCTAATTATTTCCCTCACCCCCCTTTTTTTTTTTCTTTCTTCTCTCTCTCTTTCCTCTTCTCCCCTTCCTCCACCTCTTTTCGCTCTCTCCTGTCCCTCTTTTCCCCAGTATCACACTTTACCTCTGCCCAGTCCCCATCTCCCACGGTACCCTTCCGTCACAACATTTACGGGCCCTCTGGGAGCAATGTTGGGCTCAGGGGCGGGCGCGGCGGCCCTAGTGCCGGTGGATCTGAAGTTGGTGAGTTACAATGTCCGTGGCCTCAATAAGCCGGAAAAGAGACGTTGTCTCCTCCGCGACCTGGCATCCCTCCGGCGTCGATTGCCTTCGTGCAAGAGACTCACTTCGGTTCGGCTGCCCCACCCTCGCTGCGGGACCACCGATTCCCGACGGGGTTCTTTGACCATACCCCTGAGTCCAAATCGAAAGGTACGGCTATTCTGTTTGCTGCTTCAGTTCCATTTGTACATCTTGAGACTCATGCCGCCGGAAACGGGAGATGTGTGTTCGTGAAAGGTACGGTTGGAAACGAAGTGTATACATTTTCCAATGTTTACCTACCCAACACTAAACAACACCAGTATCTGGCCAAAAGGTTGCATATCCTGGAGTCCTTTGCTGAGGGTACCTTGATCCTCGGAGGGGATTTCAATCTGCCCCTGGTTCCACGTGAAGATTCTTCCTCCACCAGTCACCGTACACCTCACAGGATCCTTAATGGGATTCGTCGCTCTTTGCGAAACCTACGCTTGGTGGATGTATGGAGGGCTCTGAATCCTACCACTCGTGACTATACGTATTTCTCAACCGTCCACCACACATACTCCAGACTGGACTATTTTTTTGTCACTCAATACGTTCTACCGCTGGTACGAGACTCGACGATTCAGGCGACTACGTGGTCAGATCACGCGCCACTGGTTCTCTCCCTGTCTTCCCCCCTTCTACGACCTAAGGACGCTATGTGGCAGCTGTAACGGGGAGCCCCCTATAGGGTGATGGGGAGCCCCAATCTGCAGAGATGAAGCCTTAAGGACAGGTATACAGCTTCCAGGGAACAAACCAAGATATTAACAGAAACTAGAAAGATCCCTAAGCCCTGACTGAGATCCTTGAAAGGTGGTCTCGAAATACTAACTAGGCTAGGTTTGCAAGATGAATAAAACATAAACCAGACATACGATGAATGCAGGTATACAGATTCCAGGGAACAAACCAAGATATTAACAGAAACTAGAAAGATCCCTAAGCCCTGACTGAGATCCTTGAAAGGTGGTCTCGAAATACTACCTAGGCTAGGTCTGCAAGGTGTATAAAACATAAACCAGACATACAAGGAAATGCAGGTATACACGGATCAATAAGCACGGTACAGTACAGGGGACAGACAGAAGAGAGATCCAAATACAAGAGCCAAAGGTCATACACGGAATATCATAACTTGAGGGGTCAGACAAGAGAGGGATCCTAAACACATGAGCCAGAGGTCATACACAGAATATCAAAGTAAACCAGCACACAGGGACTAGGCAAGAAAGACTATCCTGGTCCAAGGATCAAGGGGAATCCTGGTCGTACTTATAGGGCAGAACAGGTCATGTGACCGCAGACCAATAAGCCCAACAGATGGCCTGCAGGCTGAAAACAAAAACAAACAGGAATCCCTGCTACCACCAGCAGGGGGCAAGGCCGAGACGTGACATAACCCCCTCCCTTACGGGTGACCTCCTGGGCACCCAAGAAAGAAAACATGGATGGCATGAAAACGGATAAGACCAGTCACCAGCACCCATTGGAATCCCGCTCAGACTCAGAGTAGTCAGTTTGTGCCTGAGCAAGCAAAGCTCTTTCATAAACCCCCAGGTCCTCTCTGCAGATCACTGCACCATTAGAGGCCCGTACACAACCTTCGGCAACCGGGCTAGAGTCTCGTACCTGAGGGTCCGACGGCATGAGTACCCCGGACCTGGAACGGAGTGAATCATCCGTCCCAGGTTGTTTACGGTTAGTCCTCTTGCGTCTCCTGGGCCGTGATCTAGGAGTTCCGTCCACACTATGGTACATAGAGGCAATAGAGGTACTGCCAGATCCAGTGACAGTAGTCTTGCCCTGAGATTGTATATTACAACTCACAGTGGAACCACTAGACACAGTGGACTTACTGTCTGCCCCAGAGACAATGACCTTGCCATTAGACGTGGCCCCGACCAATACAGTACAGGGTGTGTGCATGACTGGTAAACTCTCGGGATATGGGACATCACCAGGACATGGTACAGTTGGCGCCACAACAGTCTTACACCTCTCCCCAGGAGGAGTATATTGTGGATCATCTGAATCAGACTCTTCCAACAGCCCTTTCAGAATGTCAGGGTGTCTCTGGAGCACTACCCAGTGCCTCTCACGCATCCAAAAGCCAGAAGGCGTCCGTATATATTCCGTGGGAACACAATGTGATTTAGGGATCTCAATACCCTTCAAACCACCAGCTTGCTGAATTTCCCTGATTACTGTGCGGAGTAAGGCAACCTCGGACTTAGAGGGTGTAGTATCACTGGAACCAGAACAAAGTGTGGAAGTTTCAGAACCAGATTGGCTAGGGTTGATCACCTTTTCTTGTCTTCTCTTTGAGCAAGACATAGACTTTGTGACCACCTCACAAGGCTTGACAATGGTGGGGACAACACTGGACTCACTGTGGGGCAAGGGCACAGTGGTCTCATGTGCCAATCCAGGCACGTCGGCCTCATAACAAAACGTGGTCACAGCTGTCTCGTCTAACCTGGGTGCAGCTGTCATTGCTGACATACAGCTTGTCCCGGACACCACTGGCAAGGTACCAGCCTCAGGCATCACGAATGACATATTGTCAGTACCCGACATGGCTGGCTTCTCATTACCAGTACCCGACATGGCTGGCTTCTCATTACCAGTACCCGACATGGCTGGCTTCTCATTACCAGTACCCGACATGGCTGGCTTCTCATTACCAGTACCCGACATGGCTGGCTTCTCATTACCAGTACCCGACATGGCTGGCTTCGTGCCAGGGGAAGCAGACATGGCTGGCTTCGTGCCAGGGGAAGCAGACATGGCTGGCATCGTGCCAGTGGGAACAGACATGGTTGGCATCGTGCCAGTGGGAACAGACATGGCTGGCATCGTGCCAGTGGGAACAGACATGGCTGGCTTCGTGCCAGTGGATACAGACATGGCTGGCTTCGTGCCAGTAGATACAGACATGGCTGGCTTCATGCCAGTAGATACAGACATGGCTGGCTTCATGCCAGTAGATACAGACATGGCTGGCATTTCATTACCAGTAAGAACAGGCATGGCTGGCAGCGTGCCAGTGGATACAGACATGGCTGGCTTCGTGCCAATGGATACAGACATGGCTGGCTTCATGCCAGTAGATACAGACATGGCTGGCTTTTTGCCAGGGGAAGCAGACATGGCTGGCTTTTCATTGCCAGTGGGAACAGACATGGCTGGCTTCGTGCCAGGGGAAGCGGACATGGCTGGCTTTTCATTGCCAGTGGGAACAGACATGGCTGGCTTTTTGCCAGGGGAAGCGGACATGGCTGGCTTTTCATTGCCAGTGGGAACAGACACGGCTGGCTTCGTGCCAGGGGAAGCAGACATGGCTGGCTTCGTGCCAGTAGATACAAACATGGCTGGCTTCGTGCCAGTGGATACAGACATGGCTGGTTTCGTGCCAGTGGATACAGACATGGCTGGCATCGTGCCAGTGGATGCAGACATGGCTGGCATTTCATTGCCAGTGGGAACAGGCATGGCTGGCTTTTCATTACCAGTGAGAACAGGCATGGCTGGCAGCGTGCCAGTGGATACAGACATGGCTGGCTTCGTGCCAGTAGATACAGACATGGCTGGCTTTTCATTGCCAGTGGGAACAGACATGGCTGGCTTCGTGCCAGTAGATACAGACATGGCTGGCATTTCATTACCAGTGAGAACAGGCATGGCTGGCTTTTCATTACCAGTGAGAACAGGCATGGCTGGCAGCGTGCCAGTGGATACAGACATGGCTGGCAGCGTGCCAGTGGATACAGACATGGCTGGCTTCGTGCCAGTAGATACAGACATGGCTGGCTTTTCATTGCCAGTGGGAACAGACATGGCTGGCTTCGTGCCAGTAGATACAGACATGGCTGGCATTTCATTACCAGTGAGAACAGGCATGGCTGGCAGCGTGCCAGTGGATACAGACATGGCTGGCATCATGCCAGTGGATACAGACATGGCTGGCATCGTGCCGGTGGATACAGACATGGCTGGCATCGTGCCGGTAGATACAGACATGGCTGGCATCGTGCCAGTAGATACAGACATGGCTGGCATCGTGCCAATAGATACAGACATGGCTGGCATTACATTGCCAGTGGGAACAGGCATGGCTGGCTTTTCATTACCAGTGAGAACAGGCATGGCTGGCAGCGTGCCAGTAGATACAGACATGGCTGGCATCGTGCCAGTAGATACAGACATGGCTGGCTTTTCATTGCCAGTGGGAACAGACATGGCTGGCTTCGTGCCAGTAGATACAGACATGGCTGGCATTTCACTGCCAGTGGGAACAGGCATGGCTGGCTTTTCATTACCAGTGAGAACAGGCATGGCTGGCAGCGTGCCAGTGGATACAGACATGGCTGGCAGCGTGCCAGTGGATACAGACATGGCTGGCTTCGTGCCAGTAGATACAGACATGGCTGGCTTTTCATTGCCAGTGGGAACAGACATGGCTGGCTTCGTGCCAGTAGATACAGACATGGCTGGCATTTCATTGCCAGTGGGAACAGACATGGCTGGCTTTTCATTACCAGTGAGAACAGGCATGGCTGGCAGCGTGCCAGTGGATACAGACATGGCTGGCATCATGCCAGTGGATACAGACATGGCTGGCATCGTGCCAGTAGATACAGACATGGCTGGCATCGTGCCAGTAGATACAGACATGGCTGGCATCGTGCCAGTAGATACAGACATGGCTGGCATCGTGCCAGTAGATACAGATATGGCTGGCATTACATTGCCAGTGGGAACAGGCATGGCTGGCTTTTCATTACCAGTGAGAACAGGCATGGCTGGCAGCGTGCCAGTAGATACAGACATGGCTGGCATCGTGCCAGTAGATACAGACATGGCTGGCAGCGTACCAGTGGATACAGACATGGCTGGCATAGCATTCCCAACCGGAGACACTGCAACCTCACTGGGAGACGAGGGCATAGTGATCCCATGATTCACCAGATTTGAGGTGGCTATTCTGCCAGTCTGGATGCCTATGGAGGACACACCAGTACCTCCATAGCGATACCTGGATACATGGTTCCCCTGCCATTGCTTAACAGGTTTTTAATACACAATGTTCAATAGTGTGATTTGGATCTGCACAATAAAAACAGAGACCATACAACCTGCGTCTTTCCTTCTCATACATGGATTTGCAAGTAGTGCAGGGTGGTGCTGCATCGTTAGCTGCAGCAGGTGATAGGCTCAGAGCCTCCATTAACCTCTGCAGCTCTTTCAGCATAGCAAGCACCAAGTTCAATACAGCTTCATACATATGAGACATACCTGCCAGCTTCTATTATGGGACCAGGATAATGTAACGGGGAGCCCCCTATAGGGTGATGGGGAGCCCCAATCTGCAGAGATGAAGCCTTAAGGACAGGTATACAGCTTCCAGGGAACAAACCAAGATATTAACAGAAACTAGAAAGATCCCTAAGCCCTGACTGAGATCCTTGAAAGGTGGTCTCGAAATACTAACTAGGCTAGGTTTGCAAGATGAATAAAACATAAACCAGACATACGATGAATGCAGGTATACAGATTCCAGGGAACAAACCAAGATATTAACAGAAACTAGAAAGATCCCTAAGCCCTGACTGAGATCCTTGAAAGGTGGTCTCGAAATACTAACTAGGCTAGGTTTGCAAGATGAATAAAACATAAACCAGACATACGATGAATGCAGGTATACAGATTCCAGGGAACAAACCAAGATATTAACAGAAACTAGAAAGATCCCTAAGCCCTGACTGAGATCCTTGAAAGGTGGTCTCGAAATACTACCTAGGCTAGGTCTGCAAGGTGTATAAAACATAAACCAGACATACAAGGAAATGCAGGTATACACGGATCAATAAGCACGGTACAGTACAGGGGACAGACAGAAGAGAGATCCAAATACAAGAGCCAAAGGTCATACACGGAATATCATAACTTGAGGGGTCAGACAAGAGAGGGATCCTAAACACATGAGCCAGAGGTCATACACAGAATATCAAAGTAAACCAGCACACAGGGACTAGGCAAGAAAGACTATCCTGGTCCAAGGATCAAGGGGAATCCTGGTCGTACTTATAGGGCAGAACAGGTCATGTGACCGCAGACCAATAAGCCCAACAGATGGCCTGCAGGCTGAAAACAAAAACAAACAGGAATCCCTGCTACCACCAGCAGGGGGCAAGGCCGAGACGTGACAGCAGCTCAATGAGTCTTTGTTTGCTGACCCGGTGTTGGTCACGAAGGTTGGAGACACGCTAACCTCATTCTTTGCAGACCATGAACAGTCGGATGTCCCTCTTCCTACTATATGGGAGTCGCACAAGGCGGTGGTGAGAGGTCTGCTGATCTCCCTAGCGTCCCGGAAGAAGAGGGAGAGACGAATGGAATTAGAGGCACTTTACTCTGAAATCCGACGGCTGGAACCTGCTCACCAAGCTGCGGGTCTTGAAGCCACGTACGTCGAGCTTTTACATGCCCGTACCCGGCTTAATGATGCGCTCAACCCCCACCTACAAAGGGCTATCATACATTCAAAATGTTATTTTTCCCTACATGAGGATAAGCCGGGGCGCTTATTGGCCCGCCTCCTGAAACAACAACGACGTAGGACGTACGTACCAGAGATTCACACCCCCGAAGGCACGATAACTCCGGACCCGAACAAGATAGCACAAACATTTTGTGACTATTATTCCGAATTGTACCACACAGTTGAAGACGCTGGACCGCCATCATCAGAGCTCATTGACCACTTCCTGACTACACGGATACCTTATTGCCTCACGGAGGAGCAAAGCACCCCGCTGCACTCGCTGGTGATGGCAGAAGAGGTCTCTGCCGCTCTTAAATGCCAGAAGCCTGGTAAGGCGCCAGGACCGGACGGGTTCTCGGCTGCTTACTATAGAAGATTTTGGACCACTCTGCTACCACACCTGGTACGGGTCTTCAACGCACTACTTACTGACCAAGACTTTCATCAGCACTCCCTATCTGCGACAATAGTGGTGATCCCTAAGTAGGGTAAGGACCCCCTCTCTTGTGCCAGCTACAGGCCAATTTCGTTGCTTAACAGTGACCTTAAATTGTTCGCCACGATTTTGGCTACTCGTCTTCACCCTTTAGTCCCCCTGTTGGTGAGAAAAGATCAGGTGGGGTTTGTCCCAGGACGAGAGGCCAGAGATGGAACCATCCGGACCTTAAATGTACTTCATTTAGCACACCATTCGGAGACTCCTACACTCCTCCTGTAAACAGATGCCGAAAAGGCGTTCGACAGGGTCTCCTGGCCCTTTCTCTTTTCCACACTACGCGCCATGAACTTGCCTCCTGAGTTCATCCACTGGATTACTGCTCTGTATCGAGCTCCAAATGCGCGAGTCAGGGTAAATGGCGTTCTTTCAGACCCTTTCCAGATCCGGAATGGAACGAGGCAGGGCTGCCCGCTCTCCCCTCTCCTTTTTGCTGTCTCCCTGGAGCCCCTTTTGGAATCTGTACGTCACAACATGAAAATTCATGGCCTCAAAGGGACACGTGAAACCCACAAAGTCTCAGCGTATGCTGATGACCTGATTTTTTATCTCACTAACCCCTTAGTGTCCCTCCCAGTAATAATCGGGGAATTCCAGAGGTACGGTGCTCTATCTAACCTGAAATTAAACATGGAGAAATCGGAAAAATTTTAAACCTGACCGTCGGGAGCTGCGGAGCGGTTCCTGCGTCGTGCACACCCATTTGTGTGGTGTGCCTCCAAAATGAGATACCTGGGTCTTTGGATCACGAAACTGCCGCAGGACTTATTCCGGGAGAACTTTGCCCCACTCTGGACCGCACTCAGACGCGACCTCGCAGAATGGAAGCGGTTGAAGGTTTCCTGGTTTGGAAAGATCAGCATATTGAAAATGAATGTGCTACCGAGACTACTCTACCTTTTCCAGACACTTCCCATATACATTCCCCCCACTTTTTTCGCGATGGCCCAGTCGGACTGCTCCAGTTTCGTGTGGAACAACTCACGACCCCGGATCAGCTTTCATATGATGTCACGCCCCAAAAAGGAGGGAGGACTGGCAGTCCCCGATCTTCGCCTCTACTACCAGGCAGCGCACCTCCTCCGGATAGTGGAGTGGACGGGTGGGGGCAGGGGAGCTCTATGGCAGGACCTCGAATGGGGTGCGACTCCTTACCCGACAAGAGTCTTGCCATGGATGGACTTGAAGTGACGATCCGCACAGACTCTTAAACACCCGTTCGTGGGAGCTACCTTACGGGTCTGGCGCTCGACGATGCGACGTTGCTCTCTGTCCTCTTACCCGTCTCCGCTGCTCCCATTGGAGGACAACCCGGACTTCCCGGCCGGAGTGATCGTTCGACTCAGGCATAGACTAGATGCTACCCACGGGCCAAGAGCGTTCCAATTCCTGTCCGAATTAGATCTGAACCCTCCCTGGGAGAGACGACTGAGAGATGCCCCCCGACTCCTTTAGAGCGTTTTAATTTCGTCCAAATAACACACTACCTGCTCTCACTTCCGGCCCGACATCGACTGATACGACCCCGTACACCCTTTGAAGAGCTGGCTACAGCCAAACGCCCGATCAGTCACGGTATCTCTGAGATATACCGCATTCTACAAACCGCACTGGGTGACTCACCACCGTCCTTTGAACATACCTGGGACCAGATCCTTGACAAGCAGCTAACGGAGACTCAATGGAAGGACACTTATGAACTTGCCCATCGAGGCTCGCCTCAGACGAGATTACAATCTAATTCATACAAGGTCCTCGCAATGTGGTATAGGTCTCCGGCGTTACTTTTTCGCATAGGGGTCCGACACACCCCGAACTGCTGGAGATGCGATGCTCCGTCGGGCTCCTATCTCCACATCTGGTGGGAGTGTCCAAAAATTTCTCCCTTCTGGCAACTGATACGGGATACCCTGATGGAGGTTACGGACCTGGATCTGCCGCTCGCCCCTGATGCGTTTCTCCTCACACACACGCCGTGCTCCGTGACCTCACTTCGGAAATCCGTGGCCCTTCCGATGCTCATGACGGCAAGGCTTCTCGTCGCACGCACCTGGGGACAGGTGACGACCCCCTCTTATAGAAATTGGCTGACCTGTATGGAGGAGGTGCAGACCCTGGAGGACCTGATGGCCAGAGTACGGGATAAAACCGAGGATCACCTCCACAAATGGCTCTACTGGAACTCTTACGTGACCTCAGCTGCATGCAGGGCCCGCTTGATGTGAGATGGGCGTGTAGATGTATCCCGGCAACGAAGCTGGTGGCGGGGTTGGAGCTCGCCGCTACCCACCCCTTTGGGTGGATCCGCCGCTGTCTGGGGCCGCCGCGCCTCTGCTGGGCCGCCACCCCACGACGAGGCCTTACGACACCAGTCCTTTCTTTCACAACTATGTCCTTTTCTCACACCTCTCCCCCACTCCTCCCTTAAATATAATTTATTTATTTATTTATTATTATTTTTTTTCTCTCTTTCCTCCCTCTCGTTCTCTCCTCCTCTCTTTACTCCCTTCCGGTACCCTACATACAGCATTGTCTCCCCATACCCCTGCCTAGCGCCTTCTTTTCCTCCCTCGTCAGCCGAAGGGGGTAATCAAATAGGGACGCTTCGCATATCTCCCACGCTCTACTTTTTACTGAATAAGGGGACTCATCAACAGAACCCCGACTCTCATTAGGAGACCTTCTTCCTCGTCTATCAGTCATTATGTACTCGGGCCCTCTTGGACCACGAGTTCGCTGGTAACCTTGCTTCTTCATTCTCCCAATGTGTTTCCGCTCCTTTTTTGTCTACCCTACCCTTCCCCCTCCCTACTTACTTTTCCTCGCCTACTCTTCCTTTAGACTCCCAGGCTTCACTTACTGTACGTACACTACCCTTTCCACACTTCCTCATCTCCCTCTCAGCTCCTGGATTTGCGCTCTAAGTAACTGATATAGCCTGTTGGATGTATCGGACTTCGTATTGGAGATTTGAGGGGGTGGAGAGCTTGTACTTCTGCTAGAAACCTATGTTTTATATACTATGCACAGTTTCCGACTTCGAAGAAGTAAATATGCGGATTGAATTCTTATATGTATTGTACCTGTTGCATCGAATAAAAAAAATAAAAAAACGTATCGAAACGAAACTAAACTAAATGAATTTTTCAGCCATGCACATCAGCTACAACAAACAACTCCTCCCAGGCACAAGATAAGCACAAACAATTACCAAATGCTTATCACATTATACACACTCACATATGTTGACAGTGAAACAAAACATTATCTATGGAGACAGTGGCTGCTGGGTTAATGCTTGCCTGACTATGCCTTCAATGCAGGAGCCCATAGTCTCTCGGTAGCAGGCTGGCATCCACTCTTCCCCAAGGGGCACAAAGTCTGTATTTAGTGTGGGCATGGCTAATAATGACCGTCATAAGGTATAAAGTACTAAACCCATATATTTTACCTTACAGGCCATAAAGGAACATAAAAGCACAGATACAAGTTGGGAACCCACGTGCTTGGAAAAGTATTGATTCACTATGCTGATGGGTGACACATTGAATATATTGTAGGAGTTCTCTGTTATCTGAATTCCAACCTACAAAGGATAGAACTGCTGCATTATTCTTTCTCTGCTGCCTGTCAGTACGTGTTTCTGACACACATCCATGAAAAGTGTGTAACATAATGTACTATTATTATCGTTGCTCAATTTGCCAACATTGAAAATACAAAAATATATCATTGCTCAATTTGTCAGACACAGAGGCAAATGAGGAAGGACAAAATCTTCTTCTGTGCTTTGATAACACAGTGATTAAAATATTAAAAAGTTACAGTTCTATTCATTTTGTTTTTTTTGTTACATTTTTATTTTAAGACTAGTATAAACAACATAATAAAGAGACACAAAATAGAACAAAATAGCTAAAAAACATAATATAGGGCAAGTCTCTTCGTAGTCCATTTCAACTCTTTGATCCCAATCATACTGTAACCCATGAGATTCATTAAAACCTGGATTACAATTAGGGATGAGCCGAACACGTCCGAGTTCGGGTTCGTATCCGAACCCGAACATTCCAAATGTTCGAATCCGAACCCGAACTCATTACAAGTCAATGGGGCTGAAAATTCGGTTTTTAGAGTGCCCTCCAAGAGGGCATATATGCTAGATATTCGCCATAAAAGGTGTATGGGGGTCCGGGTAGTGCCCTGGGGGACAGGAAACAAGGACAATTTTTTTTAAAAAAAAAAAACGTTTTTAAAAGGGACAGAGTTTTCCATGAAATAAGGGTTAAAAATAAAAACCAAAAATTCCTTAAAATATCGTGCCTAGGAGGTCCCCATAACCTGCCCGTGAAGTGGCGGATTTCTAGGATGTATAGAAACACTTGAAAACAAAAAAATGACGTTTCAAATTACGGTAAATGCTTTTCCTTTAATCTATCCATAAACAACTGCTTGGGGCGGCAGTCTGTATGAAAAGAGGAGACATTTTCGGACACATAGAAAAAGTTAAGTGATTTTTTGACTAAATTATTGTGAAACTTATGCAGGCTTTGGATGAAAGTAACAATAGGTGCTTTAGAATTGGGCCTTTAACGTTGGCAACAGTGCCGTCACCCCGTAACCCCTCTGAGGATATGAATCTGATACAGGCGTCAGTGGCAGTGCACCCAAATATTGTGCTTTTGGTGCCAGGCCTGCAAGTACTAACATACAGTATCCCCTCTGTAGTATTGTGGAAGAATGCAGGGGTGGACCTTGCGGGCCTATATTAGAAAGATATGAATCTGGTAAAGGCGTCAGTGCACCCAGATATTGTGCTTTTGGAGCCAGACTGCCAGGCCAGCAAGTACTATCATACAGTATCCCCTCTGTAGTATTGTGGAAGAATGCAGGGGTGGACCATGTGATCCTATATTAAAAAGATATGATTCTGGTCAAGGCATCAGTGCACCCAGATATTGTGCTTTTGGTGCCAGACTGCCAGCAAGTACTATTATCATACAGTAACCCCTCTGTAGTATTGTGGAAGAGTGCAGGGTTGGACCCTGCTGTTCAAAAAATTTAAATTATATAAATCTGGCACAGGCATCAGTGCAGCCAACTATTGTGCCTTTCATGGCAGCAAGTGCATTCACACCGTAACCCTTTTGTAGTATTGTGGAAGAGTTCAGTGCTGGAGGTTTTGTGCATGCAGAAGACATCCCTGATCTATTCCGTTACGTCAGCATCAGGGGATTGATAACTGCTGATCCAGGACTGATTCATTTTTATAAATGTCAGCCGGTCTACAGAGTCGGTGGACAGACGCACTCTTTTGTCTGTGACAAAACCTCCAGCGGCACTGAACGTCCTTTCAGAAAGCACGCTGGATGAAGGGCAAAATAGTAGCTGCATAGCATATTGGATAAGTTCTGGCCAGTGATACAATCTCAACACCCAGTAAGCCAGTGGATCATCTGCTGGAAAGGTATCCAGGTCTGCCCTTGCCCCTAGGTAGTCCTGCACCATATGGTGAAGACGCTGGCAATGGGTGCCTACATTTGACGTCCCTGGGCGTCGTGGACTAAAAAAAAAAAAAATGCATCAGTCAAGCGGCCCTTCACCACTATTCCTCTGATCATCCGCAGCCTCAGAAGCACGTGTTTCATCACTTGGTAACCTACCAGTGCCTGGAAAGGTGTTACACAAGTGTCGCTTTAGAGCATCCTCAAGTTTTTTCATCCTATGCTCCCTCTGTGCGGGCAGGATGAGCTCTGCAACTTTACCCTTGTATCGTGGATCAAGAAGGGTTGCAAACCGGGAATGATCCCTCTCCTTGATAGCATGAATCCTGGGGTCCTTTAGCAGGCTTTGCATCATAAGGGAGCCCATGCAGCGTAGGTTGGAGGTGGCATTAGCTTCCGAGTCTTCCTGGTCAATGAGGATGACCGTATCGTGCACTTCCTCCTCCCAGCCACACATTAGCCCTTGTGTTAGCACACGAAACCCTCCCTTGAGGAATCCCCACCTTCAATGCCCCCACTACTTAAATATTCCTCCTCCTCCTCATCCTCCTCCTGTCTGATCTGAGTAGGACCTGCTGGAATGCTGTCTGCGGAAAGACTGGGGCCTTGAGGGCTAGGGAAGGCCTCCTCTTCCTCCCGCTGCGCTGCCTCTAGAGCCACATCTATAATTCCCCGCAGAGTGTGCTCCAGCAGGAACACTAAAGGAATTGTGTCACTGATGCATGCACTGTCCCTGCTCACCATCCTCGTTGCCTCCTCAAATGGTGACAGTACAGTGCATGCATCCTTGATCATCAGCCACTGCCGGGGGGGAACCAAGTTGTCCTGAACCTGTCCTTGTGCCATACTCACACAGGTACTCGTTGATGGCCCTCTGCTGCTTGTGCAGACGCTGCAGCATTGCTAATGTCGAGTTCCACCTGGTGGGCATGTCACAGATCAGACGGTTTGTGGGAAGGTGGAATTCTCTTAGAATTTCTGCCAGGCGAACGCTTGCTGGGAATGACCATCTGAAGTGGCTGCAGACTTTTCTGGCCTGGCTGAGAAGCTCTGGCAGCCCTGGGTACTTGGTAGGAAACTGTGACGTTCTGGGTCTCTGGCGCCCCCTCTGGCACTACTGGACATTGCTTTTAGTTCTGGACATTTGGTTCACGTCCAAGCCTGATCAGTACCTGGACTCCATTGGTTCACCCTGGACCATTTTGTATAAATGGAGACCACTCCCTTAGTAGGGTGCGGTCTCATTCATCCTGGATCAGTCATTCAGCTCATGTCTGGTTTGCCTTGCTCTAGATTCATTCTGAATCATCTATTCAGTTCAGTCTGTCTTCAAGCTCCTGTCTGGTTTGCCTTGGTCTAATTCTATCCTGTTCAGTCTGTCTGTCTTCCAGCTCGCTCATGTCTGGTCTTTCCCTGGTCTAGATTTATCCTGTTAAGCCTGTTTTCCTGGTCATTCTGTTTACAGGCTCATGTCTGTTTTGCACTGTTTTTCTTGCCTTCTTGTATCATGTTTAATTCTGCCTCCCATGTTTAGTTGCCTATTTTGTTTATACCTGGTTTTTCTTATATTTCTTGCCGTGAGGTTAAAGGCTCTGTTTATTGTATTTAAGTTCTTGGTTCCTAGAATAAATTATATATTATTTTCTAGTTCAGGCTCATGGTCTATTTTCACTGCTCATTAGGCTCACACCCCTCTCTGTCAGGTCAGGTCCCTGACCCCCATCGTGACATAATGAGACCGCCAGTAACAAGTGAGCTAGCAGTGATTCATGGTCTGTTGGAGAACCTGCAAAAGGTTAATAAAGCTGCAGAACAGCACCTGGAGCGGCTGAGTGCTATACTGCGGAAAACTCCCAGGGACGCCTTCCCAAAGGAACCTGTTCCAGTGAAAGATTCCAGAGGACCCCTGACCCTGGAGGAAAGGGTATGGAGGAAAACCCATGGCTTATGTTTCTACTGTGGTTCCTGCCTGCACAGAGTGGCAACCTGCCAGGTGCGCCCACACAAGGCCCTCATGGTCCAGCCTTACCAAACTTCCTTGACCAAGCCATGCCAGGCCGCAGTATCCATGTCCGCTGCCCTGCAACCCGCAGGATTTCCAGAGTCCGCTGCCCTGCAACCCGCAGGATTTCCAGAGTCCGCTGCCCTGCAACCCGCAGGATTTCCAGAGTCCGCTGCCCTGCAACCCGCAGGATTTCCAGAGTCCGCTGCCCTGCAACCCGCAGGATTTCCAGAGTCCGCTGCCCTGCAACCCGCAGGATTTCCAGAGTCCGCTGCCCTGCAACCCGCAGGATTTCCAGAGTCCGCTGCCCTGCAACCCGCAGCATTTCCAGAGTCCGCTGCCCTGCAACCCGCAGCATTTCCAGAGTCCGCTGCCCTGCAACCCGCAGGATTTCCAGAGTCCGCTGCCCTGCAACCCGCAGCATTTCCAGAGTCCGCTGCCCTGCAACCCGCAGCATTTCCAGAGTCCGCTGCCCTGCAACCCGCAGCATTTCCAGAGTCCGCTGCCCTGCAACCCGCAGCATTTCCAGAGTCCGCTGCCCTGCAACCCGCAGCATTTCCAGAGTCCGCTGCCCTGCAACCCGCAGGATTTCCAGAGTCCGCTGCCCTGCAACCCGCAGGATTTCCAGAGTCCGCTGCCCTGCAACCCGCAGGATTTCCAGAGTCCGCTGCCCTGCAACCCGCAGGATTTCCAGAGTCCGCTGCCCTGCAACCCGCAGGATTTCCAGAGTCCGCTGCCCTGCAACCCGCAGGATTTCCAGAGTCCGCTGCCCTGCAACCCGCAGGATTTCCAGAGTCCGCTGCCCTGCAACCCGCAGGATTTCCAGAGTCCGCTGCCCTGCAACCCGCAGGATTTCCAGAGTCCGCTGCCCTGCAACCCGCAGGATTTCCAGAGTCCGCTGCCCTGCAACCCGCAGGATTTCCAGAGTCCGCTGCCCTGCAACCCGCAGGATTTCCAGAGTCCGCTGCCCTGCAACCCGCAGGATTTCCAGAGTCCGCTGCCCTGCAACCCGCAGGATTTCCAGAGTCCGCTGCCCTGCAACCCGCAGGATTTCCAGAGTCCGCTGCCCTGCAACCCGCAGGATTTCCAGAGTCCGCTGCCCTGCAACCCGCAGGATTTCCAGAGTCCGCTGCCCTGCAACCCGCAGGATTTCCAGAGTCCGCTGCCCTGCAACCCGCAGGATTTCCAGAGTCCGCTGCCTGCAACCCGCAGGATTTCCAGAGTCCGCTGCCCTGCAACCCGCAGGATTTCCAGAGTCCGCTGCCCTGCAACCCGCAGGATTTCCAGAGTCCGCTGCCCTGCAACCCGCAGGATTTCCAGAGTCCGCTGCCCTGCAACCCGCAGGATTTCCAGAGTCCGCTGCCCTGCAACCCGCAGGATTTCCAGAGTCCGCTGCCCTGCAACCCGCAGGATTTCCAGAGTCCGCTGCCCTGCAACCCGCAGGATTTCCAGAGTCCGCTGCCCTGCAACCCGCAGGATTTCCAGAGTCCGCTGCCCTGCAACCCGCAGGATTTCCAGAGTCCGCTGCCCTGCAACCCGCAGGATTTCCAGAGTCCGCTGCCCTGCAACCCGCAGGATTTCCAGAGTCCGCTGCCCTGCAACCCGCAGGATTTCCAGAGTCCGCTGCCCTGCAACCCGCAGGATTTCCAGAGTCCGCTGCCCTGCAACCCGCAGGATTTCCAGAGTCCGCTGCCCTGCAACCCGCAGGATTTCCAGAGTCCGCTGCCCTGCAACCCGCAGGATTTCCAGAGTCCGCTGCCCTGCAACCCGCAGGATTTCCAGAGTCCGCTGCCCTGCAACCCGCAGGATTTCCAGAGTCCGCTGCCCTGCAACCCGCAGGATTTCCAGAGTCCGCTGCCCAACAGGGAGAGACCAGGTGTAAGCCAGCAGTTCCAGTCAAGAGTGCTGCCCTGCAGTGCGAACAAATCGGGTCACTGCTCCACAGTGCCAAAGCCGGGTCACCCCTCCACAGTGCCAAGCCAGGTGTTCCCAAGCACTGTGAGATCAAGGTAGCTGCCAAGCCACGCACACCCGAGCCGGTAGCTGCCAAGCCACGCTCACCCGAGCCGGTAGCTGCCAAGCCACGCTCACCCGAGCCGGTAGCTGCCAAGCCACGCTCATCCGAGCCGGTAGCTGCCAAGCCACGCTCACCCGAGCCGGTAGCTGCCGAGCCACGCTCACCCGAGCCGGTAGTTTCCGAGCCACGCTCACCCGAGCCGGTAGTTTCCGAGCCACGTTCACCAACCGAGCCGGTAGTTTCCGAGCCACGCTCACCCGAGCCGGTAGTTTCCGAGCCACGCTCACCCGAGCCGGTAGCTTCCGAGCCACGCTCACACCCGAGCCGGTAGTTTCCGAGCCACGCTCACCCGAGCCGGTAGTTTCCGAGCCACGCTCACCCGAGCTGGTAGCTTCCGAGCCACGCTCACCCGAGCCACGCTCACCCGAGCCACGCTCACCCGAGCCACGCTCACCCGAGCTGGTAGTTTCCGAGCCACGCTCACCCGAGCTGGTAGTTTCCGAGCCACGCTCACCCGAGCTGGTAGTTTCCGAGCCACGCTCACCCGAGCTGGTAGTTTCCGAGCCACGCTCACCCGAGCTGGTAGTTTCCGAGCCACGCTCACCCGAGCTGGTAGTTTCCGAGCCACGCTCACCCGAGCTGGTAGTTTCCGAGCCACGCTCACCCGAGCTGGTAATGTCCGAGTCACCGCAGAGCCGTGCTGAGGTCGCTGACCCACAGAGCCGTGCTGCTGTCGCCATGACCGAGTCGCCGCAGAGCCGTGCTGCTGTCGCCATGACCGAGTCGCCGCAGAGCCGTGCTGCTGTCGCCATGTCCGAGTCGCCGCAGAGCCGTGCTGCTGTCGCCATGTCCGAGTCGCCGCAGAGCCGTGCTGCTGTCGCCATGACCGAGTCGCCGCAGAGCCGTGCTGAGGTCACCATGTCCGAGTCACCGCAGAGCCGTGCTGAGGTCGCTGACCCACAGAGCCGTGCTGTCGCCATGACCGAGTCGCCGCAGAGCCGTGCTGCTGTCGCCATGACCGAGTCGCCGCAGAGCCGTGCTGAGGTCACCATGTCCGAGTCACCGCAGACCGTGCTGAGGTCGCTGACCCACAGAGCCGTGCTGCTGTCGCCATGACCGAGTCGCCGCAGAGCCGTGCTGCTGTCGCCATGACCGAGTCGCCGCAGAGCCGTGCTGCTGTCTCCATATCCGAGTCACCGCAGAGCCGTGCTGAGGTCGCTGACCCACAGATCCGTGCTGCTGCCGCCATGTCCGAGTCGCCACAGAGCCGTGCTGCTGTCTCCATATCCGAGTCACCGCAGAGCCGTGCTGAGGTCGCTGACCCACAGATCCGTGCTGCTGCCGCCATGTCCGAGTCGCCACAGAGCCGTGCCAAGGTCGCTGACCCGCAGAGCCGTGCTGCTGTCGCCATGACCGAGTCGCCACAGAGCCGTGCTGCTGCCGCCATGACCGAGTCGCCGCAGAGCCGTGCTGAGGTCGCTGACCCACAGAGCCGTGCTGCTGTCGCCATGTCCAAGTCACCACAGAGTCGTGCTAAGGGCGCTGCCCCACCGAGCCCAGCTGTCCCGGCGTCTTCGAGCCCAGCTGTCCCAGTGTCTTCGAGCTCGGTGTCTTCTAGCCCAGCAGTTCCGGTCCAGTCGCCGCAGAGCCGTGCCAAGGTCACCAACCTACGGAGCCGTGCTGCTGCTGCCCCGGTCACATTGCCACAGAACCGGATCGCCACTGGTGCCATCATGTTGCCGGAGAGCCGGGAGGACACTGTTGCTGTCCATTCCACGTCCCGTACCAGGAGGAGGAGACACAAAAGGACTGATGCCTTCAAACCTGGACCCAGTTTTGGCTCCCAAGGGGTCGATACCTCAGGTCCTCCAGCCCGTGAGTCGAGTCCTGTCCCTGCTGGATGTTTCCGAGCTTCTAATGGTGCTATTATATGCCTTGAGGACCGAGAGGTGTACGAGCGCGCTCTACGTGCCTACAGGACCCATTGACTTTTTATTTTCATTTTTTGTCTTCTTTTGAGCATCCGGGGTCTGCTCGTGGAGGGGGATATGTGACGTTCTGGGTCTCTGGCGCCCCCTCTGGCACTACTGGACATTGCTTTTAGTTCTGGACATTTGGTTCACGTCCAAGCCTGATCAGTACCTGGACTCCATTGGTTCACCCTGGACCATTTTGTATAAATGGAGACCACTCCCTTAGTAGGGTGCGGTCTCATTCATCCTGGATCAGTCATTCAGCTCATGTCTGGTTTGCCTTGCTCTAGATTCATTCTGAATCATCTATTCAGTTCAGTCTGTCTTCAAGCTCCTGTCTGGTTTGCCTTGGTCTAATTCTATCCTGTTCAGTCTGTCTGTCTTCCAGCTCGCTCATGTCTGGTCTTTCCCTGGTCTAGATTTATCCTGTTAAGCCTGTTTTCCTGGTCATTCTGTTTACAGGCTCATGTCTGTTTTGCACTGTTTTTCTTGCCTTCTTGTATCATGTTTAATTCTGCCTCCCATGTTTAGTTGCCTATTTTGTTTATACCTGGTTTTCTTTATATTTCTTGCCGTGAGGTTAAAGGCTCTGTTTATTGTATTTAAGTTCTTGGTTCCTAGAATAAATTATATATTTTTCTAGTTCAGGCTCATGGTCTATTTTCACTGCTCATTAGGCTCACACCCCTCTCTGTCAGGTCAGGTCCCTGACCCCCATCGTGACAGAAACGCTGTACCACTAGATTTAGGACGTGTGCTAGGCATTGTACATGCGTCAATTTACCCTTGCATAGGGCGGAGAGAAGGTTGCTGCCATTATTGCAGACGATCATTCCCAGCTGAAGCTGGCATGGTGTTAACCATCTCTGCACCTGCCCCTGCAAAGCTGACAGAATTTCTGGCCCGGTGTGGCTCCTGTCCCCTAAACAAACCAGCTCAAGCACAGTATGGCATCTTTTTGCTTGAGCCATTGCGTAGCCCCTGCCACGCGTCGGTTTAACTGCCACTTCGCCAGAGACAGAGAAGGAGGAGGAGGAGGTGGTGGAGCAGACAGACCTCATACAAGCAGCTTTCTGGAGGCATGGTGGATGAACAAGCTCCAGCACAGAGCCCCGCCTTGGATCCCTCCCAGCTGCAATCAGAGTTACCCAGTGTACCGTGAAGGAAATGTAACCGCTCTGTCCATGCTTGCTGGACCACGTGTCTAAAGTCACATGCACCTTGTTGCTGACTGCCTTTCCCAATGACTGGATAACATTGTCTTCCACGTGCTGGTATAGTGCTGGAATGGCCTTGCGTGAAAAGTAATGGCGTTTTGGAACCTGCCACTGTGGTACAGCACATTCAGCAAATTCACGGAAGGGAGCAGAGTCCACCAGCTGGAAAGGCAGCAGCTGCAATGCGAGTAATTTTGCTAAGCTGGCATTTAGACGCTGTGCTTGGATGGTTGGGACTATATTTTTTCTTTCGCTGCAGCAGCTGCGGCAACGTAATCTGACTGCGTAAATCTTCAGCTGATGCAATGATGTCACATTGTGAGGAAGGAGCTGGTACATCCATTACTGTAGCATCATCCCTGTCAGTGGAGGTTGTAGCAGGCAATGACATGGCAGGACATACAGTGGGGGTAGAGACAGATGATGATGAGGAGGAGGACCTACGCAAAGTTTTGCGCCAACTGGATGTGTGGCAGGTTTTCATATGTCGTCTCAAGCATGTGGTACCCAAGTGTCCGGTGTCTTTCCCACGCTTCAGCCTCATCTGACATAGATTACAAATAGCAACGGTGCGCTCTGCTGCACATTTCTTAAAGAACTCCCAGACAACAGAGTTCCTGCATGTGTGCTTTGAGACAACAGCACTCTGCACCGGAGCAGCTCTGACATCTGATGCCTTGGACTGGCTAGTGCTACGGTTGGTCATAGAGGATGTTGTGCCTCATGTTTTCTGTGCCTCCTCCTCCCCCTCCTTCTCACTTGATTCCTCTGTTCGATCTGGCACCCAGATGGAGTCAGTGACCTCATCATCAATGTCATCTTCACCCCCTATCTCCTCGTCACTGAAGCCAACTTGGGCAGTATGCTGCAGCTGCTGGGGCAACATGAGTGCCAGTTATTTGTGTGTCATCACTGGCACCCCCTTCCTCTAGGTTGATTATACTCCCTTCCTCAACCTCAGAGATTGAATCAGAGCACTGTACTTGCTGCGCATCATCAAGCAGCATGTCACTCTCATTGTAGTCAAACAATTCAGCTGACGCCTCCGTGTGTGATAGTGAGGCTACGGCAGGAGTAGTTGTGGACATGGAGGCTGCATTAGATGTTTTGGCAGCTGAGGTGGACTGTAAAGCACTACAAGCCTGGCTGGCAGAGGACTCAGAGGATGAGGATGGCCTGGTTAGCCAATCCACCAAATCCTCTGTATGTTGCTGCTGCTTAAGAAGACAGCCAGCACCAGTTAGAAAGGACAAGCGTGCAGAGGATGCACCACGTCCACCACGACCAGAGGCACAGCCTCCCGACTCAGGGGCTGCTTGCCCTCTTATCTGTGTCTGGGAGCGTCTGCCTGTCCATTTTGTTCTTTCAGACATAGTGAGTGATTATAGATTAAATATATACAGAACTCTGATTCAACTCTGGTATAAAGATTAAAGATTTACAGAACTCTGGTATAACTCAGTGAGACACCCTGATAGCTGGCAGCCAGTGACAAGACACAGATTGCAATTCCCTCCTATAAATCAGTGAGACCCCCCTGATGGGTGGCAGTGAGAAGACACAAATTACAATTTGCATAAATCTGCTAGAAGTATGTGGGACCCCCTGATGGGTGGCAGTGAGAAGCCACAGATTACAAATCTCAGAAACCTCCTATAAATCAGTGTGACCCCCTGATGGGTGGCAGTGAGAAGACACAAATTACAATTTGCATAAATCTGCTAGAAGTATGTGGGACCTCTTGATGGGTGGCAGTGAGAAGCCACAGATTACAAGTCTCAGAAACCTCCTATAAATCAGTGTGACCCCCTGATGGGTGGCAGTGAGAACACACAAATTACAATTCGCATAAATCTGCTAGAAGTATGTGGGACCCCCTGATGGGTGGCATTGAGAAGCCACAGATTACAAATCTCAGAAACCGCCTATAAATCAGTGAGACCCCCTGATGGGTGGCAGCCAGTGAGAACACATGGATTATAACAATTCCCAAATATTTTGTAGAAATTAGTGACCCCCAAATTACTTGCTGGCAGTGACAAGAGACAGATCACCTCAATTCCCAGATATTTAGTAAAAATTAGTGACCCCCAAAATACTGCGTGGCACTGGCTGTGTGACAAGACACAGATCACCTCAATTCCCAAATGTTTTGTAGAAATTTGTGAGACCCCCAAAATACTTGCTGGCAGTGACAAGACAGAAGATCACCTCAATTCCCAAATGTTTTGTAGAAATTTGTGAGACCCCCAAAATACTTGATGGCAGTGACAAGACACAGATCACCTCAATTCCTAAATGTTTTGTAGAAATTTGTGAGACCCCCAAAATACTTGCTGGTACCAGTGACAAGACACAGATCACCTCAATTCCCAAATGTTTTGTAGAAATTTGTGAGACCCCAAAAATACTTGCTGGCAGTGTCAAGACACAGATCACTTCAATTCCCAAATGTTTTGTAGAAATTTGTGAGACCCCCAAAATACTTGCTGGCAGCCAGTGACAAGACACAGATCACCTCAATTCCCAAATGTTTTGTAGAAATTTGTGAGACCCCCAAAATACTTGCTGGCAGTGACAAGACACAGATCACCTCAATTCCCAAATGTTTTGTAGAAATTTGTGAGACCCCCAAAATACTTGCTGGCAGCCAGTGACAAGACACAGATCACCTCAATTCCCAAATGTTTTGTAGAAATTTGTGAGACCCCCAAAATACTTGCTGGAACCAGTGACAATACACAGATCACCTCAATTCCCAAATGTTTTGTAGAAATGAGACCCCCCCAGACCCCCCCAGTAGCGTGGCAGACCGGCAGTAAGAACACACAACAACAATCTCCTATGAAATCTCCTCTCAAATGCGTGGTGAAGCCGTGCGTGGAAACCTTATATAGTGTGCTGCGGGACTTAGCTCTGTGAGCCCATGATTGGGCAAAATTTGCCCAATCAGGACTCTGAGCCGTGATTGGCATACTGTTGAACCTGTCTTGCGCCAGACCTGTGGTCAGGTGCAAGGCTGTAGCCAATTACGAGCTTCAGGCCAGTGGGAAAATGCATTGTGGTCCATTGTGATGCATTGTGGTCGAACATGCGCCGAACACCCGGAAATGTTCGGAGTTCGCGAGCAGACCGAACAGGCTAAGTACGGTTCGAACTCCGAACCGTCTGAACCGAACAGCTCATCCCTAATTACAATATGAGTATGTTATGGGTATTACATTTGTCACCATACTAAGGGCTCTATTACATTCTTCACACAAACGTTAACACGTGCGCAAAAACGCATTAACACGAGGGGCAAAAACCTTTGCGCATAACGTCGTATTACAATGTCCGCGCAAAAAATGCGCGTTAACGTCTACCGCACGTGAACCTGCGCGAACCCTGCACGAGCATAATGTACTGCGCGCTTCCTATACTTAACATTGTGAGCGCAAATGTGTTTGTGCGCTGGTATGCGGATGGTATTAGAATCTATGCACAAAATTTAACGCACAGTGTTTGCGCACATAATTTTAACAACAACTTCTAAAACCTGGTGGTAACTGCAAATCTGAACAACCTGACCGAACCCAAATACACCAGCCCGAAAAAAACAATACAGCAAAGTATAGTTACACATTCTACGCATACCAAACCAATAAAATGGAGAAGTTGTGTGTGGTTTTATTATTGATGCAGCATATATACTCAGATTGATTTTGACAGGCGCAAAAACTTAACGTGAGACAATTGTGGTTATTAATTCTGATTGGCTGAAACGCGTGAAAAAAACAGTCCGCACACCGATTTCTGCGCGCAACGTTAATGCGCGTTTTTGCGCAAGTTATATTTTGAAGGATGAAATAATGTGCGAGGATTGTAATACCAGCGTTAATTTCCATGCGTTAACGTTTAACGCTTCGCGTAAAAATTCACACGTTTGCCATGCATTTTTGCGTGAAGAATGTAATAGGGCCTTAAATATATATAGCTATTAACTGCATGGATTTAAACAGCCTGTTCCTATCCATTGCTCTGCCTCAGAATGAGAGATAGGCGAGATGGTAGATGAGAGCTTTCTCACCGGAAATGACCTTAGGAGACAAATTCCAAGTATTTGGGAGTTCCCAATTTGCTTTCTTCAACCTCCCAGTGATGTTCTGAGGACATAGAAACCATGGTGCGCAGACGTCAAATTTCAGAAGTTTTGGTAACAATGGGCGTCAAAGAATCCACGGTGTAGAGAGAATCAGTTCTTGGCATAATTTGGAAGACGGAAGGTATGCTTAACTTCCATTTATATGGAACATCTTATGGCCAGAATAAACTGCTGGTGTAGTTTTGTTAGATCTGGACACATGGGTCTGAGGGGATATCAATGCCCATTATGCTAGAGAGGAGATAAAATATATTTTCCCATACTGGATATACAGTATGTAAGGAAATAACCAGTAATGTATTTTTTTGGTTCTTCAACAGATACGTATTGCAGTGACCATGAATATCAAACCTCAACTTGCTTCAGAGTGGAAATGTCATTGTCCCTTGTAATGAGGGCAATAGCGCAATTCTCCCATGACGGACCCTTCATGTAAGCATTCTCAGGTCTATTCAAAGAAAGGTGAAACTCAGGAGAATGACCGGAGAAGTGAAAATTCTAGGTCAAAATATGCAAACCAGAAAAATTCTCCCATTTATCTAACTTGCCAAATCAGCTGTTTGGTCTAAATTGTTCTCTTCTCCTGCCAGTGCCAATTCTCCTGGTTTTCACCTTTCTCTGAATAACCAGTCTGTCTTACTTTTCATTGTTATGCTGGGTAGAAGGAAGGATGCAATAAGCAGGAGAACGCCCGCCGGGAAGTTCTCCCTCTCTATCTTGACAACACATTTAAGCATACTCAGAATCCTCCCGTATTCGGACTAATAAAATGGCAAGTTCATTTATGTTTACCAGCAAGGGTGCTGCAGCCTAACATTCATTTATTGTGGTTTCTAATTGCATAATTTTGTCTCACTTTGGAATTCAGGCCACAGCTACCAGGCTGAAGTGATGACAGTATGGTCCCTTTTCCTTTTAAACCAGGTGCTCTACCTATGTATTGCCCTTTAGTGGTTTTGTGGTAAGCGTGTTCCTTGTTCCCCGAGTTCTTTGTTTTGGTATTTTGACAAGGCACTTATTGTCTATTCTGTTCTCTGGTGTATTGTCCTGGCTTGCATTATGACTTTCTCTAGTTAATATCAATCTCTACCTAATTCTATATATTCCTACTAAATGTGGAAACCAGATATTTCAAGGACCGATAACACACCTTCTCCAATTTCCTATTTTTTGGTGGAACTGTGGGTTTGAATCCAACTTCTGACACCAAGTTGTTAGGTATGGACTGATTCTTAGAACACAAATGACTGGACAGCAATTTGTCGACAGAAACTGGAAGTTGTGCCCCAGATCAGGCCTAGGAAGAAGAATGTGACATTGCACCGCAAAAGACATTCTGTCAGGTATATTGGAAGGGAAAAAAAAGGTAAAATGGATGCCTGTAGCCATTTTGTTTTTAAAGACAGTCTTTTTCTTTCTCCAAATTTCTCTAGTTAGAAATGAACGAGATTTTTTTTTACAAAGTTCATGGCTGGGTGAAGTCTTTTATATATTTTTTTAGAAGGGCCAGACATGAAGGAACCTAGAATGTCTTTGTGTGATAATGCTAGAGCTAATTGCTAAGACCTGTCATAATTAAACTTATTGGTCTGCTTTAAGTTTTTAAAACAAAAGATATTCTGTCTTTTCGGTATAGGAAAATAAAAATTTTATTAAGGTAAAATATATATTCACGAAATATATTTTTATAATCAAGGTATATTTTATTATATTTACAGTAGGAAATATATACTCCAATAAATATTGTATAAATATATAATTGGTAATAGTAAAATTACTGAAGAAAGATTTTGTTGAGTTAACTGGAAAAGAATCCAGCTGATAAAGATTCAGTATGTAACCAAAAGGGAGTGAGGATATAAATCTAATTTTGATAGGTAGAGACAGTGTCTATACTGGAGAGAGAGGTTCTTTGTCACGTCAGATTGAACTTTGACCCGAGATAAGAATATTAAAAAGAAATAGTGGAATTAGTTAAGAAGTGCAATACTGCCCTCTAAAGGATAGTAAATATTAGATTTGATGTACCAGAAATATTGCCAGTGACATCAAATTTACTATAATTGAAGCGGCAGTGTTGGTTGCAAATCAGTCCGAGATTCCAGCATTCAGACTCACACCGCAATGCATTCAGACATCCAGTACATATGACACTCTGAGATTCCGAGAGTCCGAGATGCTGAGTCCGAGATTCCAACATTCTGAGGCATACATCACAATGCATTCAGACGTCCAGTACACATGACACTCTGAGATTCTGAGATTCCGAGAGTCCGAGATTCCAACATTCAGAGACTCACACCACGATGCAGGCAGATCCCAGGTCATGAGGCAATCAAGACTCTCACCAAAACTCTGACTCTCTCCAAATCTCTAACTCACATGCATTGATTATCTGATATCGATAATCTTCACATATTCCAAAACAAAGCATCATATAGAAAATTCCAAGACTTATCAAAATCCAGATTGGAGAGGTAATGTATGAAATTAAGGAATTAATGTAATTATATATATATTTGTAGATATTCTTGCAACATAGACTGAGATTTCTCAGATACTGTTAGGTCCAGAATCTAAATATCTTTATTCTGCAGATAAAGATGTGAAGAAGTGGATATAAGGATTTATTCTAGAGAAATGTTGTAAGATTGATACCAATATATATATTGAATCTGGAAATTACTGTGATTAAAATTAATATAGCAAGGAATTATATAACTACAAAATAAAAAGCAAAAGGTTAGAAGTTTAATTCTCGAGATTAGGGGAGGATTCACTAAATAAGTTTTATTACTGATCCTTTTAAATTAGCTCATTGTTTGTTGATCCATGTAGTATAGAGATATATATATATATCTATAAGAGCTGGCTGGTTAAACATTGTTTGCTGGGAAATGCATGTTGTATTAAGCAGAAATGTTTATTAACCATTTGTGTATTAGTTACTAACTGATAAGGTAAATGATATTAATCATATATGCAGTTACTAACCGGAGATACATATATTGTGAAGCTAGTTTTTATATGCTGATGGATTGTGGTTTATAAATTTTTGTTGATGATATGAGATTTAAAAACTTTTTTGTATACATAATAAATATATATATGTTTTTATTCGATTATTGATTATTGTATTTTTCAAAGCAAAACACAGACAATTAAAAGAATTTAGGAGAATATCTAGGAAATATAAATGATTGATATTTGTGTCTCGTATAAATTTCTTGTGAAATAATAATCCCTGATATATTGGAGGCAACTGCAGAGATAGGTCCAGTAAGTCCAATATAGACATATTGGAGGCTTGGCTGAGATGTCCAATATATATAACATGTTGTATTCACGTGCAGAGATTATATCCGACAATTCTCACATACCTCTTAGATATAATGTCTAAACCCTGTACGATGACAAGCTATCCTACAATGCCTGTTCTTTAAGTGTCTGGAATCTCTACCAATTACTGTACAAAAATAGTACCAGAGGTATACATAAAATGAACAGAACAATAGACAGCAGGCATTAATGCCAGGGATGCTCGTGAGCTAGATATCAAGGGTTAATACCAGTCAGATTGTCAGAGATATGCCAAGTGTCAGATGCCAGATCAGGTAGTTAGAGAAATGCCAAGGATCAGATTCCAGATCAGGATGTCAGCCTAGTGAGAGAGGTTGGATGCCTGATTGGGAAGGCAGAGGATCGCCAGGGGTCAGTTACCAGGTCGAGTCGTCAGCCAGTAACAATGTGTTAAGGGCCAGGAGAGTATCGTCAGACAAGCCGGAGTTATACACAATTGAAACGATTGAAAATTGAAATGATTAGCAATACGCGCAAATAAACACAGAGGAGTGAACACCACGTTAGGGTATGGAACCATGGCTCAAGCATCTGAATTTAAACTCGGCACCGCATCCCACCCACGACCTCGACCCATAACCACGTCTAACCGAGGACCAGGACATGACAGACATTCAGTCTAAAGCTACTCCTTTTTTTTATTAACAGAGTTAGTATTACACAGGCAAGTTGAATCCTACCTCATGGTTATACTGATGATATGTATACTTAATAAAATTAGAAATTCAAAAAAATAAGACCTCAACTTATTGTAAATGTAAGAGATGGGGCAGTGGTGATGTAATAAAATGTTACTTGAAGAGTGCATTCGGTGCCAAGCCTTGAGTTGTTCCTTAAGCAAGTTTTCAACATCTAGTGGAAACGATTTTAACTGTTTGACAGTAAAATTTTCCTTCAATAGCTGGCTTATATCTTGCAGAGTGTCCGTGACTCTAGACCGTGACAAATGTTGACTCCATTCTTAACAGCGTCATGCTATGCCAGATCTCCTGACATTTCAAGTGGTCGAAAAGGGAAAGCTACATTTTCAGGAATGATGCTGGGGTTGTGGCCATAGAAGAAACTATTTTAGTTGACTTCACAAACCATTGGAGCAATTTACTTGTGATGGCACGGCCATCGTTTGGAGCGTTATGTGTAGTATACTGTTTGAACTGTGTAACATGTCTAGCTGTCACAAGTGTAACTTGACTGTCACATCCCACACCTTGCTGCACGGAAGGCCCGCTATGCACCCCAAAACTCTGGTCGAGACTCTCCTGCTGGTGCACCTAGCCGTGTCTTAGCCATGGCCTCCTGGAGCTCTTGGTTGGCTTAAGACTCGATGGACCCCACTACCTATCTGTGCAGTCGCTGCAGCAGCCTGCCGACCCCACCACACTGCTCTTGGGTGCTTTGACTCATCACAAGTGGAGCCTGGCCTTGGGTGATTACTGAGGGGGAGTCCCAATGGGATCACCGACAACCAGCTGACTATCTCCACCGAGGAGTGTAACTGCGCCAATGTGGTATGGCTGAGGGCAGCAGCACCATGATAGGCTATGGCTGAGGGCAGTGGCACCTGAATGGGCTATGGCTGGGGGAAGAAAAATCAGAATGGGCTATGGCTGGGAGCAGCAGCACCAGAATAGGCTATGGCCGGGGGTAGCGGGATGTCTGGGGAGGGCAGGATGTGTGGTCGGGAGTTGCGGGCTTATCTGATTCTGTGTTGTATAAACGCTGTCCAGTTTTCTATTAAAAAGATCCATGCTTTTCACCCTATACTGTGTATCGACAAGTGACTATGTGGGCTGGGAGCCAATCCACACTTCTCCATAGCGTTTCTGAAGCAAGGAAGATTCCAGTGACAGATCTACTCCGTCACATTACTCAAGTATAAATAGAATTTAGAGCAAAAGCAAAGTCAAGTATCGTATTTACATCAATCAATTCCTTATTACATCTAACAGAGCTTATCGACTAGTACTTTTTTTGTCTTTGAATATTTGTCCACCCCCCCAAATATAGGGAGCCTCTAAAAAACCCATAATAAATGGTGAATGTATCGAATTGGTCTACCATATTTAATAATAAGGACACTTGGGATGTTAATTAGCCACCTCCTTCCACTATCCTGTCTCTGTTTGATGTATATGCACTAGGGATGAGCCGAACACTCCCTGAGTTCGGTTCGAAGCCGAACCCGAACTCGAACCCCATGCAAATCAATGGGGCTGAAAATTCGGTTTTTAGAGTGCCCTCCAAGAGGGCATATATGCTAGATATTTGCCATAAAAGGTGTATGGGGGTCCGGGTAGTGCCCTGGGGGACAGGAAACAAGGACAAAAAGTTTTAAAAAAAACGTTTTTAAAGGGACAGTGAGTTTTCCATGAAATAAGGGTTAAAAATAAAAACGAAAAATTCCTTCACGTATCGTGCCTAGGAGGTCCCCATAACCTGCCCGTGAAGTGGCGGATTTCTAGGATGTATAGAAATATGTAAAAACCAAAAAATGACATTTCAAATGACGGTAAATGCTTTTCCTTTAATCTATCCATAAACAACTGCTTGGGGCGGCAGTCTGTATGAAAAGAGGAGACATTTTCAGACACGCAGAAAAAGTTTACTGATTTTTTGGCGGTGAAAAGCAGGAGAATGACTGGAGAATGGAAAATTCTAGACCAAATAGCCGATTTAGAAAGTGAGATAAATTGGAGAATTTTTCTGGTTTGGCTATTTTGACCTAGAATTTTCTCTTCAGTCATTCTCCTGAGTTTCACCTTTCTCTGAATAACCCGGTCAGGGTTATTCAGAGAGCGGTGAAGAGCAGGAGAATAACTGGAGAATGGAAAATTCTAGGTCAAAATAGCCAAACCAGAAAAATTCTCCCATTTAGGCTAGGGTCAGACTAGCGAATTTTTAACATGCGTTTAGGCGCACTTAATCACGGCCGCACTAGCAGCAAATGACGGGCAATGACGGCCAATATACGAAGTACAGTCGCACGAAAGTCCGGCTGCGCAACGCAAGTGGAAGTTGAACGCATTTTTTCGAGAATGCAGAACCGCTAGTACGGACGTACAGAGTGCGCTGCGTCCACTAGCGGCGTGTGTGCGTGATTTGGAGACGTCAGACCCTGCTCATGTCCGGCCAACATAACGTCCAGACACACAAAGTTTCCTGGTTTGGATCCGTAAAAAATCACGCACAAAAATGCGCATCGTATGACCGTTTTCGCGCATTCCGTGAAAAAATACGGCAATGCGTTCGGACGCACTTTTTGACGGTCGCTGCGAAAAATGCGTTAGTCTGACCCTAGCCTTATCTCACTTTCCAAATCGGCTATTTGGTCCAGATTGTTCTCTTTTCCTGCCATTCTCCTGGTTTTCACCTTTCTCTGAACAACCCTGAGAGAGAGGTGAAAGCCAGGAGAACTGGCAGGAGAATAGAACAATCTAGACCAAATAGCCGATTTGGAAAGTGAGTTAAATGGGAGAATTTTTCTGGTTTGGCTATTTTGACCTAGAATTTTCACTTCTCCAGTTATTCTCCTGCTTTTCACCGCTCTCTGAATAACCCTGTGAATGTTTAATCCCGAGGTGAAAAATAACATTGCTTTAGATATTATTTTTAATTTTTTTCAAACACCAGTTAACCACTTGGCTGCTATGGACACACTCAGCGCGTCCAGCCAAGTGGTTCTCCTGTGCTATGGACGCGCTGAGCGCGTCCATGCACAGGAAGCAGCAATCTGCCGGATTTCGGCGGATTGCTGTGCCCCCCGGTGCGGGCTGACATCTTGGATGTCAGCCCAGCACTACGGGACCCCGGCGGAGCAATTAGATGTCATCGCGGTGGCGCGTTGACATCTAATTCAGGCGCCCCCCCGCATATGCGGAGGAAGTGCCTGAAAGGGAGGGGGGAGGTCCTTCGGACCGCTCTCCCTCCCGATCGCCAGGGCAGAGGGTTAATCCAGGCACTGTTTGGAAGGGCACAGCCTGCCCTTCCAAACGGTGGCTGTGATTAACCCCTGGGGAGCCGGATCACGAATCGGCGCTGAAAAGCGCCGAATCGTGATCCTCTCCTGGAGCTGGCCGACATCTTGGATGTCAGCCAAGCCTCCAGGAACTCCCCCTGAGGACTGGCGTCATCATGCATAGCACGATGACGCCAGTCCTTGAGTTAACCCCTACCTGCCACCAATGGTGGAGATAGGGGGTTCCAATGAACCCCCTATCTCCCGATCCGTGGCAGCTAGGGGTTAATGTCTGTTATTGTTGGATCGGCCAGAGCATGGCCTTTCCAAGGATACCAAACATGAGCATGAAAAATGTTTTTTAAAAAAAAAAATGTAAATAAAAAATAAAAATATTTTACAAAAAATTCTAAAAAAAAATCAATTTTTTTTTGTTTTTGTTTTGTTAATGCAGCAATATTGTTCCCATTTCAATTATAATGTGAACAATAATGCTGCACTAACGATTTTTGTATGCGGTGCGTTTGTTAAAATTTTCCCCAAAAAAAATTGTAACGAGACCCCATTTCTAATTTTTTTAACAAGCGCACCCCATACAAAATATAACCGCAAACGATCGCATGTTAAAATGTGAAAAACTCTTTACACATAATAAATTATTGAAAATTCACATTTTATTGCATTTTTTGTTATAATATACAGACATGACATAACATATACATATAATAATGACATATTATGAATCTGCCAAGTCTGCCGGAAAGAACGATATATAATATGTCTGGGTCATATATCAAAATATGATATGGCTACAAAACGCAGTTAAACATGATGAGTGAAAGCGGTAAAAATGACCTCAGCACAGAGGTGTGAAAAGCCTCAGCAGCGAAAGGGTTAAATGCAGCATATTAGGATGTTTTAGGGAAATTAATTCTCAAATCTCAATCAGAAGCAGACACCACCCCACCCTCAGTATAGTGTACAATGTATCAAATTGATTACCAGACTAAAAACACCTGGTGTTATGCCCGTTTGTGAACAGAGGTCATTTACAGTTGATAATCTTTCCACGTACACATTAGTTTTTAATTCAATATCTAATAAACCGTTGCTTATAATATTCTGCAGTAAAAGTCTCTTTATTTCTAGATTTTGTTAGTATTTTTTTAAGCATTTTCTATACTTTTTTCAAAATTTCCTTTTTTTTTTTTCGAACTCGAACCGAACACACCCAAAACGTTCGAAATTCGTGAACTTTCGAACTGCCAAAGTTCGGGTCGAACTCCGAACCGTCCGAACCCGAACAGCTCATCCCTAATATGCACCCACTTCCTTTGTAACCAGCGTTAACCAGCTTTTTAATAATTCAGGCCACATGTTGTTTACCAGCAGTGACTAAGGGGGTCAGATTAAAGCAACGGTTTAATATAACAGGATCCCTGTGGGTGTTGGACAGGCTGGAGGAGAACCAAAAAAAAAAAAAAAAGCATGAAGACCATATCTGTGAGTCATACGAAACACTCCATGGTCTCCAAAGTGGAGTATCATATTTACAGTGTGTGCCGCTCATCTCTGCTTTGTGTGGATGGATTCAATATGAGCGATTAAAGAAAGAGTTATATCCTGCATTAATTACCACTATTCCCTGTCACAGAGAATAAAAATTATTTCTAGATCCAAGTGCAGAAGTAATCTGTGTGCAGCCACATGTGAAATATGGTTTTGGCAAGCGATTTGCACTAGCAGGTCCCCAATCCAAATCTAAGATATGAGCTGGTACTAATAGCTGTTTCCATTCCCATATGAATCCGATGGGCAGTGCCGAGGGCCCTGGCATAGGTGGGGGCCCCATGAAAGCCCCTCTAAGGCTTGGTCAGGTCTGTCCTTTCAGAAGGGCCTATGATACTGCAGGTAAAATCATGGGGAAGTAGTATCAGAATTAAGATTTAATGCTGATCGTTAGTTTTTTTTGCCACTGAGGAAGCGCCTATTCGGCTCAAAACTTGTTTCGCCCTGTTATATTATTGCATTTTATTTCTATTATGGTCCTAATAAAACCACTTTTTATACCATACTATTCCCTCAGTTCTTCCATTGGGAACCTGGTTCAATATTCCCCCACCTGAGAGGGGCGTTTTAAAAGGTTTGGCCATACAATCAGACCACAAGGCGAAAACACCTAGAGTCGGTTCATTGGCTCTAGAGGGGTCTGTGCAACATTTATCATTACATTTGCGGTACCATCTGCACTAAGGAACTCTTGTGTTTTCTTTTGGGAGCCACAAAAATCGCCATTGATGAGAATCGAGAGGCTGATGGGTACGCCCGATGAAGTGCCCACATATGCAGTACAAGAGCATTAGGTTGCTCTAGACCCGGGGTCAGCAACCTTGGCTCCCTGATGTTTTGGGAACTACATATCCCATGTGGCTCAGTCAGCCTAATGAGTGACAGAGCCACATGGGAAAAGTAGTTTTCAAAACATCAGGGAGCCAAGGTTGCTGACCCCTGCTCTAGACCATGTGAGTGCTTTACTATCACAATATACAGCACACTATTTGTATTTCTACTGCAATATGTGTTGTATGTTCTTTTTTTGCCGCCGGCGGCATAAAGACAATGCGGCCAGCGGTACGTGGGCACAGGAGGAGAGGACGCACCGGCAAGGAGCCAGCAAGGAGCAGCGCCGGGGGCTGCAGGGGCCACGGGCACAAGGTCTGACAATGAAGAACTAATCAAACTGTAGGGAAACACTTTCCATGTGCTGCCCACCAATAGTTTTTATTTATGTTTTAGCCTAAATTAGAATTAGAATAGTCACAGCAAACTTTTAATGGTATTTGAGAGTGCTTTCTAAAAATACAAATAAAACAGAATTTGACCAAATGATATGACAAGAGACTGGTATTAAAATGGATAAACTGGATTCCCTCTCCACTAGCCAGAAAACTTTCCAATTCTTACCCCGAATGGGTAAGCAGCTTTTGCGAAGTAGAAAGAGGGTTACCACTTCTCAAGGCCAGCGACTTATACGGATTCCAGTAAACCCACAAACACTGGCGCCAAGACTGGATGTAGTAGGACAGATGACTGCTTTATTGCACAGAAACGGATCCTCACTCAATCAATAACCCTTAATTTGGCCTGGTTGTACAATGTGTTGTCCATGCACAGGTTTGAAATGTACATAAAATTAAAGCATGCTCATGTTACCAGTCCCACCATGGGTTCCTGGACACATTATCACTTTTAAATAGTGTTGGTTACCATGTAAGAATAATGCTGACTGCAGTGTGTAGCGGTAACACACTGCATCCCTATGGAGAATTAAGTTAGCAATCAAAGAATAATCCTATGTTGACCAAAAATATGAAGACATACTATGGGCTCTATCACTAGGGATGAGCCGAACACCCCCGAGTTCAGTTCGCATTCGAACTCGAACTTTTCAAAAGTTCGAATTCGAACACGAACACAATACAAGTCAATGGGACTCAAAGTTCGATTTTTAGAGTGCCCTCCAAGAGGGCATATACAGTGGCAAGAAAAAGTATGTGAACCCTTTGGGATTACGTGGAGTTTTGCATGAATTGGTCATAAAATGTGCTCTGATCTTCATCTAAGTCACAACAATTTGAAAAACACAGTCTGCATAAAATAATACAACACAAACATTATAAGTTTTCATGTTTTTATTGAACATAACTTGTAAACATTCACAGTGCAGGGTGGAAAAAGTATGTGCACCCCTAGCCTAATGACTTCTCCAAGAGCTAATTAGAGCCAGGAGTGAGCCAACCTTGAGTCCAATCAGTGTGATATTATTGGATGTGTTGCAGAAAGCTGTCCTGCCCTTTAAAAACACACACCAGTTTTGGGTTTACTGGTTTCAAGAAGCACTGCCTGATGTGAACTATGCCTCGCAGAAAAGAGCTCTCAGAAGACATACGATCAAGAATTGTTGATTTGCATGAAGCTGGAAAGGGTTACAAAAGTATCTCCAAAAGCCTTGATGTTCATGTGTCCACGGTAAGACAGACTGTCTACAAATGGAGAAAGTTCAGCACTGTTGCTACTCTCCCTAGACGTGGTCGTCCTGTAAAGATGACTGCAAGAGCACAGCACAGAATGCTTAATGAGGTAAAGAAGAATCCTAGAGTGTCAGCTAAAGACTTACAGAAATATCTGGCACATGCTAACATTTTTGTTGACACATCTACAATAAGGAAAACATTAAACAAGAATGGAGTACATGGGAGGACACCACGGAGGAAGCCATTGCTGTCCAAAAAGAATATTGCAGCACGTTTAAAGTTTGCAAAAGAGCACCTGGATGTTCCACAGCACTACTGGCAAAATATTCTGTGGACAGATGAAACCAAAAAATTGAGTTGTTTGGAAAAAAACACACAACACTATCAGGGTTATTCAAAGAGCTCCGAATTGCTTGAGAAAGGTAACCGAACGCTGAAAATCAGCGTTCGGTTACCTTTCTTGGCCATTCGGCTATCCAGAGAGCAGACAATTCGCCAAATCCTAGCGAATTGCCTGAACATACGGTGCCTGTTCGAGGGCAGTGAAAACCCCCGAGAAAAGCACTGCTTCGGCTATTCAGAGAACACAAACCAGCAGTGAAAGGTTCCCCTAATGCCCTGCCATTCGGTGGTTTCATGCGGCAAATTTATTCAGGAGAATCCCATAGTGTCACGGCGTCCCACTCACCGGACTGCATTACGGGCGGCTGCGGGTGCTCGGCGTGGCCTCATGGCCGTGGCTCGGGATCGGGCCCCCTTAGGAGACCCTCCTGGGCCTTGCGGGTTGCCTCCGCGTTGTCCGGAGGGTAGAGGGAGCCAGGTTGCTCGGGTCGCCACGCGGACTCGGCGGTCACAACGCGCTCTGGCGTCTCTCACAGCCTGTCAGGGGCGGGGCTTGCTGGTAGGCGCGCGCGTGGTCAGGATCTGACTTTAAAGGTACAGGTACCAAATCCATCCCAGACACAAGCGAAACACCTGTTGTTAGAGGGCAGCCCCAGAGCACTGACATCCCTATAAATGCTCAGTCTGTGTACTTATCCCTTGCTGGATAGTTGAGTGTTTTCTGGCTCTTATATAGTTCCCTTCTATGTGTATACCCGTTTACCGACCATTGGCTTCCGCACTCGACCATTCTATCCTCGAATATCCTGTCCTACATTGCCTTTCCCTCTGACTTCCCATCTCCACATCCTGAGGTCCAGTCTCCTCCAGATACCGTGACAGAACTATCCAGCCAAACATCATGGACCCCGCGGAGGTATTGGACGCTATCGCTTCCCTGACTCGTCAGGTGACGGTTTTGGCCCATTCAGTACAAGAGTTACAGCTAAATCAAGCACAAATGCAAGGACAAGTTCAACATCTGCTCCCTACTTCATCGTTACCCCAAAATGGTGACATGACCGGCCCAGAACCCAGAGTCCCGATGCCTGACCGTTTCTCAGGACGCTGAGAGTCATACCGAGGATTCCTCATGTCATGTGAGATTCTGTTCACATTGAACCCCCGCACTTATCAGACCGATCTTGTTCGAATCCGCACCGTTATTTCCCTCTTCTCAGATGAGGCTCAAGTCTGGGCACATAACCTTCTATGTACCGCAGACCCGGTACTACAGTCATGGAACTCCTTTGTGACTGCCATGAATCTACTCTACGACGACCCTCATAGGTCCGAGTTCGCCCAGGCACAGATCCGACAACTAAGACAGGGCAGAAGACCCATTGAGGACTATATAGTCGAATTCCGCAGACTTGCATCCGAGACTGGATGAACAATGTTGCTTTAGTCAATTCTGATGGGGTCTGGCCGAGTCTGTCAAGGACGAACTGGCTCGGGGTGAGACACCCACTTCTCTGGAACTCCTGATTCATCTCGCTCTTCAAATAGACAGACGCATTCGCGAACGTGTACGAGAGAGAACCATGTTCCTTCCACCCTCCCGACTTGCTGCTCCTCGTATGTTGGCACTACCACCACCTCCAACGCCTCCTGCTGTTCCACCCTCAGAAGAACCTATGCAGGTCAATGTTGTTCGCAGCCGGCTAACTCCTCAGGAGAACCAGCGTAGATGCAACAACGGTCTTTGCCTATATTGTGGAAAGAATACCCACATCGTCCGGGACTGTCCTGAGACACCGAGTAAGGGAGGTATGGCTACATGTTGTCCATCCATTATTTTGTCGACGTCTATGTCATGCGTCCAGTCTCCTCACTTATTGTACAACTTGTTTTACAGTGGGAAGGAGGAACTACAACAGTGGAGGCCATGATTGATAGCGGGGCCAGCAATTGTTTCATAGACGCAGCCTTGGTTGCTAAATCGTCCATCCCAGTACTGAATAAAAGTATACCTATACATATACAAGTTGTCGACGGTTCTTCCCTTGGTGCGGGTCCTGTCACTAAGGAGACTATACCTCTTTCCTCAATCTTGGGCCAATCCCATAGGGAGCTGTTATCATATGACGTTATCACTTCTCCTGTGTTTCCGGTGATTTTGGGCCTTCCCTGGCTTCGTCTCCACGACCCAATCATAAGATGGTCCTCTGGTCAGCTTCTATTTCCCTCTCTCCATTGTCATAAGGTGTGCCTACAGGAGGTCACTGCTACTGTATGCTCCATCTTGGATCTGCATAAAACCCCTTCCGATGTTGTACTCCCACAGACCTATCAGTCGTTCAATGACGTGTTCGACGAAAGAGGGGTGGATACACTGCCTCCACATCGGTCATACGACTGTCCAATTGACCTTCTACCGGGTGCTCCAATTCCTTACGGACGACTGTACCCGTTGTCGGAACCCGAACTAGCCATCCTTAAAGAATAAATAGACGAAAACCTTAAGAAAGGGTTTATACGTCCCTCCACCTCACCTGCTGGAGCCGGTATCTTCTTTGTGTCCAAAAAAGATGGAGGGTTGCGCCCCTGTGTTGATTACCGTGCCTTGAATCACATAACCATTAAGAATCGTTATCCTTTACCGTCAATTCCAGAATTGATGGATCGTTTGAAAACTGCGACCGTCTTTTCTAAACTGGATTTGAAAGGAGCTTATAATCTGGTTCGTGTGACAAAAGGGGACGAATGGAAAACAGCCTTCTGCTCCAGATATGGACACTTCGAATACACAGTGATGCCCTATAGGCTATGTAACGCCCCTGCCACTTTTCAATGTTTTATCAATGAGGTTTTTCGCGATATGCTGGATAAATGTGTTGTTATATACCTGGATGACATTCTTGTGTATTCCTCTACTCTAGATGAACACTGATGCCAGATGCAACAGGTACTGCAACGCTTACGCCAACATCACCTATTCGCTAAACTTGACAAGTGCATATTCGAGGTCCATACTGTGGAATTCCTGGGCTTCATCATCCGACTCGGTACCATTGCCATGGATGAGAAGAAAACACAAGCAATTAAACACTGGCCTATACCCCTCAACAGGAAACAGGTACAGCGTTTTCTAGGATTCGCTAATTTTTATCGAAAATTCATTCGTAACTTCAGTCGAATTGCCCAACCATTAACAGCTCTTACCAGGTCTACTGGTCCTTTTCATTGGTCTACTGAAGCTACGAAGGCCTTTAATGATTTAAGAGAACGGTTTTGTTCGGAACCCATCCTCTCTCACCCTAATCCTTCCTTGGCGTATTACCTGGAGGTAGATGCCTCCGATAAAGCTACCGGAGCCGTTCTCTCCCAACGCTGCCAAAAAACCAACAACTTACACCCGATAGCCTTTTTCTCCAAAAAGATGAGTCCAGCGGAGTGTAATTACGATATCGGAGACAAGGAGCTACTAGCCATTAAGCAGGCTCTGGAAGAATGGAGACACATCCTAGAAGGATGTGTACACCCCATAACAATATACACGGACCACAAGAACCTCGAATACTTGAAGACAGCAAAACGGTTACGTCCTAGACAGGCCAGGTGGGCCCTCTCCTTCTCCCGTTTTAATTTTCATCTCACATTCCGTCCTGGATCACGTAATGGCAAGGCTGATGCATTGTCTCGGAAAAGGTGGGGTCCTAGTGTCGCACTTGATACTTTCTAAAGTGGGAATATATCAATTATCTGTGGACGTTTGACAAGGGGAATATTCAGTGAATCAGTCTTTCCCTAAAACAATCTTGTGCGATATGCAACAAAATGTAAAAAATTAACAACAGCGTTGGTAACCTCTAATATCTTGCATGTGGGTCCGCCTCAGAAAATGCAAGGGGAGAAAAAACACGTGCAAAAAGTGCAAATAACGTGCAAATCACAATCATAAAGTGCAATTCAGCAATAGTGATACTACTACCTACTGTCGTACATGTGAATCTATCTCACAATAGCGTAATGTGCAAATTGCATATAAAGTGCAAGTATTCGTAACGTTCTTCTATTAATATAGTGCAACGCAAAAAAGTAATGGTGTGGATCCCGAAGGGTCCACAGTCTCACAGTGCAAATCGTGAGTGCGAATATTTTATATTCGTAATAATCCTCTATCAATAAAAGTGCAAACACAAAAAGTGTTGATATGAAATCAAGGAGTCCGTAATAGTGTCCAGTAATTTTACCAGTCTCTGGTCTATTACCACACAATGTGCGTGTGTAGAGGGTTACCCAATGGGTAAATGGACCAAATCAGGGTTGTTGGCCGCCGAATGATTTATAGAGTCAAATGTCCCAGCGTTGTACTTCCTTCCTCCAATTGATGAATTCCATAACATGGGGAGGAGAAAAGAAGAATAATAGTGCAGACTGATAGAATGGGTTCGAGTGAGTATCTTGAATATATATATCACACTCACAAATTTAAGAGCCTAATGGGTCCCGGCTCTGGATTAAAATGCCTTACGCCAAATACAGGTTGACGTTCCCCCTTTTAGTCGAAAAAGATCCGGTTGTCCTCAAATAAAACACATACAGAGGGGAGTGCTCCCATAGCATAACTCAGTTTGTATATTGAGATGGTTACAATTATCATTCCACTCACCAATGGTGGAGCCTCGATTATCTCAGGCTCAGCATGGAGGCGAGTGGTGCTTCTCAGTCACGTGAGCACCTTACCCCTTTCTCCTGTAGTGTCTTCTCGTTCCGACCTCTGCTCCTTGGTCGACCTCCAGATGAGAGAAGGGATAATTGGGGTATGAAGGAAAAAATGAGAAAAACTCTTGCTACCTCAGCCTATCACCTTCAATCCAAGAGGATAGGAAGGCAGGTGATTTTCTTCAGAAGAGGTTAAAATAAATAAATGGATCAGAAAAAGATAAAATGACAAAAATAGGTTTATTCCATAAAATGGGGGGGGGATGAAAAATGGTTACTGTGACGCGTTTCGGCACCCTCTGTGCCTTTTTCAAACAGTGTGGTGTGTATGGGATAAGGGGAGATCTCATGTCAAGTTCCACTCTTATAATAAACTGTAATTAGTCAGCAAATTGACAAAGTTCGTACAGCCGGTTTTACTTCCGGGTTCGCTGCTGCTAAAGTCACGTGATAATCGGCCCGTCATTCCTCTGCGTCTCCGCCATCTTTGTTTGCATTCCAGCGTGGACATTTCGTATTCCAATGCATTTATTCTTTCGCTGGCACTCATTATACAAAGATCTGCGGTATAATACATATACAATAGCAGTAACTTTCCTCTGAAGCTCTGATGTGTAATTTACATATGCAGTTAGGTTATTTATTATTTCCCAGCGCGTTCTAATGAACGGATCTGCTTTTACTATGGCACGAATTGAAATTAAAATTAAAAATATATTATATAGTCTGCTTGATTGTAAGTGATGAAAAAGAGGATAGGGTCCATGAATGACTATATGGTGAATTTTAACACTTTTTATCCTTCATTTTTAATTATATATACATAACTTTTTTGTATTTATATATAAATATATTTCTTTACCGATTTTAGTACAATTTTAGACTTAATCGACAGATGTAATTAGCTGGAGATTCCTTTTCCCCTCCTTCTTTAATCCTAAAGTGCCTAATTAAAACCCTAGGACTTGTGCAATTTGTCTTCCCCTTCCTCTCCCCTTGACTTGTGGAGCCAATAGTGTAGAACATTCACCATATAGTCATTCATGGACCCTATCCTCTTTTTCATCACTTACAATCAAGCAGACTATATAATTTTAATTTTAATTTCAATTCGTGCCATAGTAAAAGCAGATCCGTTCATTAGAACGCGCTGGGAAATAATAAATAACCTAACTGCATATGTAAATTACACATCAGAGCTTCAGAGGACAGTTACTGCTATTGTATATGTATTATAACGCAGATCTTTGTATAATGAGTGCCAGCGAAAGAATAAACGCATTGGAATACGAAACGTCCACGCTGGAACGCAAACAAAGATGGCGGAGACGCAGAGGAATGACGGGTCGATTATCACGTGACTTTAGCAGCCGCGAACCTGGAAGTAAAACCGGCTGTACGAACTTTGTCAATTTGCTGACTAATTACAGTTTATTATAAGAGTGGAACTTGACATGAGACCTCCCCTTATCCCATACACACCACACTGTTTGAAAAAGGCACAGAGGGTGCCGAAACGCGTCACAGTAACCATTTTTCATCCCCCCCCCCATTTTATGGAATAAACCTATTTTTGTCATTTTATCTTTTTCTGATCCATTTATTTATTTTAACCTCTTGTGAAGAAAATCACCTGCCTTCCTATCCTCTTGGATTGAAGGTGATAGGCAGAGGTCGCAAGAGTTTTTCTCATTTTTTCCTTCATACCCCAATTATCCCTTCTCTCATCTGGAGGTCGACCAAGGAGCAGAGGTCGGAACGAGAAGACACTACAGGAGAAAGGGGTAAGGTGCTCACGTGACTGAGAAGCACCACTCGCCTCCATGCTGAGCCTGAGATAATCGAGGCTCCACCATTGGTGAGTGGAATGATAATTGTAACCATCTCAATATACAAACTGAGTTATGCTATGGGAGCACTCCCTCTCTGTATGTGTTTTATTTGAGGACAACCGGATCTTTTTCGACTAAAAGGGGGAACGTCAACCTGTATTTGGCGTAAGGCATTTTAATCCAGAGCCGGGACCCATTAGGCTCTTAAATTTGTGAGTGTGATATATATATTCAAGATACTCACTCGAACCCATTCTATCAGTCTGCACTATTATTCTTCTTTTCTCCTCCCCATGTTATGGAATTCATCAATTGGAGGAAGGAAGTACAACGCTGGGACATTTGACTCTATAAATCATTCGGCGGCCAACAACCCTGATTTGGTCCATTTACCCATTGGGTAACCCTCTACACACGCACATTGTGTGGTAATAGACCAGAGACTGGTAAAATTACTGGACACTATTACGGACTCCTTGATTTCATATCAACACTTTTTGTGTTTGCACTTTTATTAATAGAGGATTATTACGAATATAAAATATTCGCACTCACGATTTGCACTGTGAGACTGTGGACCCTTCGGGATCCACACCATTACTTTTTTGCGTTGCACTATAGTAATAGAAGAACGTTACGAATACTTGCACTTTATATGCAATTTGCACATTACGCTATTGTGAGATAGATTCACATGTACTACAGTAGGTAGTAGTACCACTATTGCTGAATTGCACTTTATGATTGTGATTTGCACGTTATTTGCACTTTTTGCACGTGTTTTTTCTCACCTTGCATTTTCTGAGGCGGACCCACATGCAAGATATTACAGGTTACCAACGCTGTTGTTAAATTTTTACATTTTGTTGCATATTGCACAAGATTGTTTTAGGGAAAGACTGATTCACTGAATATTCCCCTTGTCAAACGTCCACAGACAATTGATATATTCCCACTTTAGAAAGTATCAAGTGCGCCACTAGGACCCCACCTTTTCCATATCATCCATCTGCACATTTGAGTTGAGATTTTTTGTGCAGCACCTTGTAGGCAGCAACCCCCTAAACTTAATTACCGATTAAGCGCCTCCACAGACACTCACTCTTGATGCATTGTCTCGTCTTCATGAGGAACACTCCAGAAAGGAAAAGATAGAGGAGACCATTCTCCAGCCACATAATTTCCTCTCTGTCACTTCCTGTTTATTGAACGATCTTGCACAGGCACAGACTGGATCCCCATCTCATACGTCAGCCGCAATATCCAAGAACCGTATCCTGGTATCAAAAGAGAAGAGACTCCAGATAATGCAACAATGTCATGATTCCCCGTTAGCTGGTCAAGCAGGAGGAACAAAAATGTGGAAGTTAGTATCCCGTCATTTTTGGTGGCCCTCACTGTCACGGGATGTTCGGGACTATGTGAAATCATGCAATGTTTGTGCTAGAATGAAGACCATCCCACAGAAACCCGTAGGGCTGTTGCAACCTCTCCCGGTACCTGAGACACCCTAGTCACACATCACAATGGACTTTATTGTGGATCTCCCTTCCTCTAACGGACATACCTGCATCATGGTAATAGTGGATCGTCTAACTAAACTAGCTAATTTCATTCCGTCTCTGAGAATTCCCACAGCCAAAGAGACCGCAACACTATTCATAGCTCAAGTGTTTCGTTTACATGGTATACCTTCTTCCATAGTCACCGATAGGGGTACCGAATTCACGTCACATTTTTGGAAGGCTTTTAGTTCCTCGCTTAAAATATCAGTCGATCTATCCACCTCTTACCATCCACAGTCTAATGGACAAACAGAATGAACCAACCAAACACTCAAGACCTATTTACGCTGTTATTCATCCTATCAACAGAACAACTGGATGGAATTACTTCCAATAGCAGAATTTGCCTACAACTCACATACACACGAATCAACCACTTTTTCCCCATTTTTTCTCACCTATGGCTACCATCTGGCCATGTTACCAGGATTACCATCCTCCGTCTCTGTTCCCGATGCTGCCGCACGCCTCCATCTTCTAACAGACAGCCTAGCTAAAGCTCAAGACGCACTACAACATTCCCAGAACATGTACAAACGACATGCAGATCGATCTCGTTCTACCTCCTCATTATACGTCTCTGGCCAAAAAGTGTGGTTGTCCACTCATTTTCTTCAAGTCTCCTGTCCCTCGCGGAAGTTGGGACCCCGTTATATAGGCCCGTTTATTGTTGAGAAACATGTCAATACTGTAGCTGTTCACCTTCGTCTTCCGCCTCGATATTCGTTTCATCCTGTGGTTCACGTCTCCCTCCTTAAAACCTACTACGCTAACCCTTTTCCTTGCAGGTCGATCACACCCCCTCCTCCTGTTCTCGTTGATGGTGCCGAGGAATATGTGGTTGAGGCTATCCTCGACTCTCATTGGCGTCGTGGGGTGCTCGAATATCTCGTCCACTGGAGGGGTTATGGGCCTGATGAGGACTCCTGGGAACCCTCTTCGGGGGTCCACGCCCCCCGTCTTGTCTGGTTGTTTCATGACTCCTTCCCTGCCAAGCCGGGTCCTCGACGCATCCGGAGGTTGCGCCTTGGGGGGGGTTCTGTCACAGCGTCCCACTCACCGGACTGCATTGTGGGCGGCTGCGGGTGCTCGGCGTGGCCTCATGGCCCTGGCTCGGGATCGGGCCCCCTTAGGAGACCCTCCTGGGCCTTGCAGGTTGCCTCCTATGGACGCCATGGAGGAAATGCTGGGGACTGTGCTGTAGTGATGCCCCCAGCATCCGCGAGCTTAGCGATTGCTAAGGGGCAGGCTGCCGGACTCGGCGCCTGCCCCGCGTTCTGCTGGGGAACCGGGATGCAAGGGGGAAGTTAATTTTCCCCTTTGCACCCTGATTTTAGCTCAGGGCAGCTGATAGGGCACTATGTGTCCAGAAAAACATTGTCTCGCTAGAATAGGAGTAGGACTATCGACTGTCTACACAAATGCTTGAGAGAGGAGTAGCACTCTGCTGACTCAAAGGTTAATGAGTAATGGGTGCCAGCACAAATCCGGAATAGTCAATCCCCCATACATCAGCAAACAGAATCGAAATCAAGGCAAAGAAAGTGTTATTCATTAGTCCGTGAATTGTGCAGAAGAACCCGAATTTTCAAATTTTACATTAAAATCTTGGAACCTAAAATGATACTAGGGGCTTGATTTAATTTGGTCTTATTACTGCATTTCTATTCGTCCGCAGTTCGCCTTTTTTCCACCATTTCAATTTCCGATAAAAATATGGCTTAGTTATCAGCACTCGCGCATGCATTCTCTATTGGAATTTTTCGTGTTGACAACTCAATTAGAAATTGTCGGTAAGCCAATTTTTTTAAAATATATCAACTGCTGAAAGGTGTTGATTAATGGATTTCCAGACAACTAAACCAAGAAAATAAGACTGAAACCCTAATTTGAAGATCGGATTTTCAAACAGGCTTGACTAGTAGTGAAAGTCAATATGATGCTGGCTGAAAATATGCTTTTTGGGTGTTTTACCAGCCCGCTTTATTTCAAAACAGCCTCACTTGTCGATATAGGTCTGTTGATTTTTTTTCCCTTTATTGAATCAGCGGTTATATCGGAAAAAAAAAAAAGTTTTTTTAAAAAAAAAATCTGCCCAAAATGATGGAATTGAACCGCATGATGACTATATTGGCAATTTTTTCAATTTTCTCCTATTGCAGTCAAGGCAGCTGTAAACATATTCAACAGCCGGCTCCATGGATGTTGAATTCTGTCTGGAAGCGATAGGAGGATTAGCTCAGCCAAACTACCAGACAGCTGAAATGTGGCTACGTTTCATCAGAGTAGACAAATGAGAGAAGTGATAATGGTGCCAATAGACCAAAAATAATTCCACATATGTCAAAAAGAAGACATATAGGGCTCTATTAAATTCTTTGCGTAAAAACGCTCACGCATCGTGTTAATTTGTGTGCGAAGCGTTAAACGTTAACACGCGTAAATTAACGATGGTATTAAAATCCGAGCGCATTTTTCCATCCGTCAAAAAATAACGCACGTAAAAAAACGCGCAAAAACGCGCATTAACGCTGCACGCAGAAATCGGTGTGCGGACTGTTTTTTTTCCACGATTCAGCCAATCAGAATTAAGAACCACAATTGTTTCCCGTTAAGTTTTTGCATCTGTCAAAATCAATATGAGTATATATGCTGCAGCAATAATAACACGCACAACTTCTCAATTTTATTGTTTGGGTACACGTAGAATGTGTAACTATACTTTGCTGTATTTTTTTTTCGGGCTGGTGTATTTGGGTTCGGCCAGGTTGTTCAGATTTGCTGTTACCACCAGGTTTTAGAAGTCGTTAAAATTATGCGCAGAAACACTGTGCATTAAATTTTGCGCATAGATTGTAATACCATCCGCGTACCAGCGCACAAACGCATTTGCGCTCACAATGTTAAGTATAGGACGTGCAACTTACATTACGCTCGCGCAGGGTTCGCGCAGGTTCACCAGCGGTAGACATTAACGCACATTTTTTTGCGCGGATATTGTAATACGACGTTCTGCGAAGAGGGTTTTTCCTCTCGCGTTAATGCGTTTTTGCGCACGCGTTAACGTTTGCGCGAAGAATTTAATAGAGCCCATAGATGTTCAACACATACCAAACAAAACAACAACAAAGGAATAAACCACTCAGACTTAGATTTTTCAACACGTCTCTTGACTGCCACCTGATGGGAAAAAAGGGTACTGTGCCAATATAGCTTCATTTCCGCCCTCGTTGCATGTGTTTCATCATCCGCCTGCCTCACGTATTTCCCTGTAGGCAGCATGTGAAAGGAACTCATGGAATTAGCGTGGGCAGCGTTTGTTTGATTCACGCAATGCTAATTCATTACATGCGTTAGTACATAGCTCGGTCTCTTGCAGAAGAAGTGATTTAATCCATCAGAGAAGAGTAATGGTGGGAACAGCTGCCATGCTCTCAGGCGATTCAGAACTGGCAGAAATTAGCCCAGAATGAGTGTTTCCTAGAAGAGGTGTTGAGAGTGGGCAGGATAATTGCGAAGAGATTTGGACCTGGGATTAGCACTGTGTGTAAGGAGCTGGTTCCGGGGTGGTAGAATTGAGCCCAGTGTGCAATGATATTTGCTGCAACGTAGATGTGTAAATGAAAAGAGGGTTTATTAGGAAATCATAGAACATAAAAAGGCAACAGATGATAAACAATAACTTTAACTGAAGGCAAGATAGGACAATACTAAACTACAACAAGAGAAATATATGGAGGCAGGGTGTTTCTGGAGGCAGAGGTTCCTGGGTCTGTAAAGGATCTTGGCAATGCAGAGCAACGGGCTTTGGGATTTCTGCAGGATACCGGGCAGCGGATTCTGTGGGATGCAGGGCAGGCAGGTTCTGAGATTTTCTGGTAGCGGATTCTGCGGGAGGATACCGGGCAGCGGATTCTGTGGGATGCAGGGCAGGCAGGTTCTGAGATTTTCTGTGGAATACAAGGTAGCGGATTCTGCGGGAGGATACCGGGCAGCGGATTCTGCGGGATGCAGGGCAGGCAGGTTCTGAGATTTTCTGTGGAATACAAGGTAGCGGATTTTGTGGAATACAAGGTAGCGGATTCTGTGGAATGCAAGGCAGCGACAACTGAAGATCCTGCGACGTGCAGGGCAGGGACACCTGGAGAGTCTGCGACGTGCAGGGCAGCGACACCTGGAGAGTCTGTGACGTGCAGGGCAGCGACACCTGGAGAGTGTGTAGCGACAACTGGGGATCCTGCGACGTGCAGCAGGGCAGCGACACCTGGAGAGTCTGCGATGTGCAGGGCAGCGACACCTGGAGAGTCTGCAACGTGCAGGGCAGCGACACCTGGAGAGTCTGCGACATGTAGGGCAGCGACACCTGGAGAGTCTGTGACGTGCAGGGCAGCGACACCTGGAGAGTCTGCGATGTGCAGGGCAGCGACACCTGGAGAGTCTGTGGGATGCAGGGCAGGCAAGTTCTGGGACTCCTGTAGAATACAGGCACAGAGGAAGGGAATGCTGGTGGAAACAGAATAGTTAGGATATGGATGGATGGAGTAACAAGAGGCAGCTCCCTGTCAGCTTGGCATGCACCAAGATAATGCAGAAGCAATGTTACTTGGGTGCGGTTTGGTTTTATGCAGGAAGCATCAGATGAATTAGTCAACACCTGAGTGTTGCAGAGGAGAGTCCTGAGAAGACTGAGAGTCTCAGCACTACGAGGCGGCGCTGGATTTAGGCTTTTTACGGCGCCGGCGGCTAGGGGCATTACACTGTGGCCCATTCTGATATTAACAAACTATTTTCCCATATTTATCGGTACAAATTAGAAATGTCTTCCCTCCTCACTTCTACTTGAGATGACCTTGGGAAACGTCTATCATGTATCCTATCCAGAGGCGGCCCTAAAGTTTGTGAGGCCTAAGGCAAAAATTAAATGCAAGACCCATCTTGTTTTGCTGAAATTACCCTGATGCATTTCTAATAAAAAAGGTGTCAATGCTCTATTGGGAAATAGGAGTTTGTGGGTGTAAAAGTTTTATTTGTGTGGAATATGAATTGCATGTTGACTTGCAATGACATTTCACCATGCCTACTCTTTGGATGGAGCGAGCAGGGTGCATGCCTTGGGCCCCACGCTTCAGGGGGCTACGCACCACTGCCGAAACCCAACGTGTGATAAAAAAAAAAAGCGACTATATTCTCGCTGCCCGCTGGCTGGCCGCCAAGCTTGCTGGTGTCACGCTCCCAAGCTGGTGACCCATGTTACAGTTACAAATTTTTATAAAGCGCTAACAAGTTCCGTAGCGCTGTACGATGGGAGGCAGAACAACAAATATACATACAGGTTCAACACACAGTACAGTAGGAGAGAGGACCCTGCTAAAGAGCTTCCAATCTATTCTGTTACCCATATTCCAGGGCTGGAGTTTACACATATCTGCCCTGTGACGGATCGGCCGTCACAGGATTTATTTAGTTTAATTTCATTCTTATTTTGTTATATTTCGTTTACCCTTTATTTATATGAACAAAGTCCCCTGTTAGATTTATTGTAAAACTGTTGCTAGACTTCTATTTAATCATCTTTTTCCCCTGCACCAATCCTGCTAGTAACCACGAAGTACATGCTTGCTACAATGTACCAGTCCCTGAAACAGCGCGGCTGCAATTTGTCTGTATATCTCCTGTGCTGATTAATAACTCGTTCCCCTTTGTGTACAATTGGCACTGGTACAAGCTGGACAAACAAAATATGTTATTAGTGTTCCTGCAAAGTGTACACCCGCTTGCCTCATATTGTGTAAGGCAGGAGGCTCCCCAGGAGATCGCGAATTACCGCTGGCAAGCTGCCGAAACCCTACTCCTGGTCAACCGCCTGTCCTGGAGCCCCCTTTGCCCCCACCAGGGCGCTTTTTGGACATTAGGTCCCCAGGGAGGGTTGCCTGGTGTGGGGTGAGTTTAAAGAGGAAGCATCACCGGAAACCTCTCCAATCGACGGTCCCAAAACAGAGTGGCTACGGCTATGGAGCTCTAAGGCGAATACACCTCATCCGTTGCTGGGCAGTTTGTAATCGCTGCCGCTTGGTCCCCCGTTCCTGGATCAGGGCGCTCTTTTGGCAGGAGTAACCAGGGGACCAGAGCAGGCCAGCAGAACCCAGAAAGTGTTGCTGCTCCAGCGGAATTAACCCCTACAGACCTGCAACGCTAAGAAGAGCCCATGTTAAAAATACTAAGGCTGGAGGCTGTGCTAAAACTGGCGCCGGGATGTCTGGAGGGGCCGGGTAAAGAACAATGACCAGCCGGGTTATCAAGATCTTGTCAATGTATATAAGCACTGTATGTTCCCATTCTGAGTACACTCTGATTTTCCTTCAACCTACACTTTTGTCTCGACTAAGTGATTGGAGAGGGATACAGGGCTATTCTCACAGAGCGTCGGTATTCTCGGAGACAAGCAGCGGATTGAGGCCCTCTTAATAGCGGCATTACAGGCTCCATCCATCAGATTGGCTTATTCTGAGCAGCCGCCGTCACTGCATCCAGGGCAGACACCTCGGCTGGCATGCTACCTCCCAGTGCTCCAAGGCAGGGACGGAGTGAATGGCGAATCTACTTGTGCTGAGTAGCGGATTTCGTCACATGCCCCATTCCGCATGCTCTTTCCACTCCAGGATTTCACTGCAGCCTGACTAGTCAGACCACCTGACCATTTAATACTACCTCTCCCATGCTGCAGTGCTCTTGTATAGGGTCTTCCTGATTCCTGTGAATTTGTCATTGTCCCAGTGTTTGTATAATTGCCTCTGTTATATTTCCCCTTTTGTATTTTTGCCTTGCTTTGCTTATTTTGTTCCCTGTTCCCTTTGAATAATTATTCCTTCATTTTGCCTTGCCTTTCCTTTTTGAATACCTTGCTGCTTCCTGGTCTCTCGGTTTATTTCCCCTCCATGCTGCTCTTTACTTTATATCCTTGTTGATCTCCTGTGTACCGAACCTAGCTATTACTCTGGACTTCTCTCTGTGTTTTCCCTTTTTGTACCATGCTGTGATTTATATTTGTTATTTTTCTGTATTCCATTACATCAGTTTTCCCTTTTATTTAGATCTGGTATGGCCACCTAAGGACTGTTTAGTTTAGGATATTCTTTTGCTTTCCTGCCGTCTGTGTGTGTCTGTACATTTTGGCTTCCTTTAATCCATGTCTGTTCTCCTGGTTATTGTATTTTTACCGAGTATCACCCAGCAGTGTGCTGATTTTATTGTCTCCCTGCTGTACATCAGACACGGCCACCTAAGGACCGTTGTATTAGTTCAGGGGTGTGTGTGTGTGTGTGTTTCAGGTTACCCTTAACCCTTGCTTTCCTTTCATTGAGTATTGACCCTGGCTCTGTTCTGACCACTCTCTTCTCGTTATTCCATGTACCGAACCCTGGCCTGTCTAACTACCCTGTGGTTTCAGACTCCAGCTTCTTGGCCATGCCTTTTCTCTGCGACTGTCCTGTAACTTGATATCTGGCTATTCTAAATACCGGCATTGTAGGTTGTGCAACCTTTGCGTGTAGGGAGACTAATTTTTCATAGGATGGCCCTATGTGTTAAAGTCTATGTAAAATATGCATATTAATACCCAGTTCAGACAAGCTCATTACCAAATTAAGGAGGAAGCAGAGTTAGTAAGGTTTTTGTAAGTGAAGAATAAGATGAGGATATTGAATTCTATAAAATATGGGGAAAATGTGCCCTCAAATGCAACTACACCTTTTAAAAAAAACATCAAGTTTCTCTCCTTCCTTTTTACTTGATTTAAGTTCTGGTACCAGTTCTTCTTGATCACAAACTATTGTATTGTAATCATTGATCAAGAAATAAAATTAAAAAAATAAATAAAAAAATAGAGCTGCGCCTTCCATATTTTACACAATTAGTTGTTTGGTATATTTTTTTTGCTAAAGATTAGGCATCTAAGTTTATTGTGCCCCAGACCTGCTGATGGTCCAAAATAACAGATCCGTGACAGCTGTGATTACAGTGTATGGCTTCACAAGTTAGTGCTAGTCTTACAAAAACTCAAGGCCAGTGTGCCAACAAGGAGATGGAAAAAAGAGTATGAGTGTCTCTGGGCATCTGCCCAGTAAGTGTGGGAGTATGTTACAGCAAGGAATAAAACTTAATCTTATTAGGATTCTTGCCATTTTAATTTACACAACACTTTGTAGGTGCATTTTTCCTTTATGAGACATAGATATAAATGGGACAAACATATGAGTAAGAGTGTGAGGTTTCCAGGCCCAAACTGGACAAAGTGAGTGACTAGAGGAATAGTATGAGTGGCCTGAAATAGTCTTAAGTGAGAAAGTAATAACAGAAACCAGAGATGGCGTGAAAAAAGGAAGTGCAATACAATGAAACAGCTGACACTAGCTTGAGTGAAAATGTGAGGGAGAAACTTGGTACAAGTGTGAGTGACAGTTTAGGAGATTGACTTTGAGTCACGGTATGGGGGGCAGCAAGATGTCAGAAGCGCGAGTGAAAGTTCAAATTACCCGAATCAAGCCTCAGTGACATGGTACATGACAATGAGTAACAGTATGAGTGAGCCTGAATGAGCGCAAGAGAAAGGGGTGACCTCTAAGCAGAGAATGATGAGGAATGAAGACCATGGAGAGAAATCAGAGAGAAACAATGGAGATGGAGAGGGAAATGGCGACATGATGTGGAGGGATACAGTAAGGAGTATATACAGTTGTGTTCAAAATTATTCAACCCCCAATGCTGTAAAGGGTTTTAGGGAATTTATTGTACATTTGTAATTGTATTCAGAATGAAATCCTACAAGGACTTTTTAAAGAACCATATGCAACTAAAATGACATCAATTGGTTTTGTAATACAGTAGTAAATGTTTCTTTTGTGAATTCTTCATTGACACAATTATTCAACCCCTTAAAGACTACCACTCTGAAGAACAGAGGTTCATTCAAGTGTTTTCAATCAGGTATTGAAAACACCTGTGGATGTCACGGAGCAGCAATAAAGCATAATAAGCACCAATTAGGCAGCTTTAAAATGACTGTGATACTCAGCTCCTTCTAGACATTTACTGGTGTGGTTACAAACATGGTGAAGTCAAGAGAATGGTCCAGGAAGACAAGAGAAGAGGTGATTACTCTTCACAGGAAGGGCAATGGCTATAAGAAGATTGCAAAGATGTTAAACATACCAAGAGAGACCATAGGAAGCATAATTCGCAAATTCAAGGCAAAGGGCACTGTTGAAACGCTACCTGGTCGTGGCAGAAAGAAGATGCTGACTTCGACTGCTGTGCGATACCTGAAGCGTAGAGTGGAGAAAAGTCCCCGTGTGACTGCTGAGGAACTGAGAAAAGATTTGTCAGATGTGGGTACTGAAGTTTCAGCTCAGACAATATGGCGCACACTGCGTAATGAAGGCCTCCATGCCAGAACTCCCAGGCGCACCCCCTTGCTGTCTCCAAAGAATAAGAAGAGTCGACTGCAGTATGCCAAAAGTCATGTGGACAAACCACAGAAGTTTTGGGATAGTGTTCTGTGGACTGATGAAACAAAATTAGAACTGTTTGGGCCCATGGATCAACGCTATGTTTGGAAGAGGAAGAACAAAGCCTATGAAGAAAAGAACACCTTGCCTACTGTGAAGCATGGCGGGGGGTCAATCATGCTTTGGGGCTGTTTTGCTTCTGCAGGTACAGGGAAGCTTCAGCGGGTGCAAGGTACCATGAATTCTCTTCAGTACCAGGAGATATTGGATGACAATGTGATGCAGTCCGTCACAAACCTGAGGCTTGGGAGACGTTGGACCTTTCAACAGGACAATGATCCCATGCATACCTCCAAGTCCACTAGAGCATGGTTGCAGATTAAAGGCTGGAACATTTTGGAGTGGCCATCGCAGTCACCTGACTTAAATCCGGTTGAGAACCTCTGGTGGGACTTAAAGAAAGCAGTTGCAGTGCGCAAGCCTAAGAATGTGACTGAACTGGAGGCTTTTGCCCATGACGAATGGGCGAAGATACCCGTAGATCGCTCCAAGACACTTGTGTCAAGCTATGCTTCACGTTTAAAAGCTGTTATAACTGTAAAAGGATGTTGTACTAAGTACTAAGATTGAATGTCACTTGGGGGTTGAATAAAACTGATAATGATGTGAGCACAGAAAAGACATTTGTGGTTATTTCATTATAAATGTTATGTTATATTTGTCTGACCTACACGTGCCTCTTTGATTTAATTGTAAGCAAGATGACTGAATGATCAAGATCAATGTCAAACTGGCCAAAACACTCAATTTCAGTGGGGGTTGAATAATTTTGAACACAACTGTATGTTATAGGTAAAGCCCGAAGTGCGGTTAATCCTAACATTACCCAAAACCGCTGGGTAAAGCTGGAAAAAAAATTAAATTTCAGACTTTACCCAGGTAATTTTAGGACTAACCAACTGCCCTTGGGTAACAGTCTGGAAGAGCTGAAAAATCCACGCTTTACCCGGATAATGTGCAAATCTGAAGCTTCACCCGGGTAATCCAGAGGACTATCCACAGCTTCGCCTGGGTAATTTGCAGAACATCCAACCCCGCTTGGGTAAAAGTGAATTTTGCTATTATCTATTGATATTATCAATGAAAATGGCAAAAGACAAACATTAAAATGTATTGTGGATATAATGAATGTACAGAGAGACGGGATATGTTTCTTATATGAATGTGAAAGAGTTACATGATCGTTATTATGTATCATATGTGCTTAACTGCTTATATATCATTTATAAAACATAATAACCATCAGGTCACTCTTTATAGAATATCTTTATCTTCATAAATTCATTTTCAGACAATTAATGCACAGAGTAACCTTATGGTTATTTAGTGTGGTTTGTGACTGTGGATACAATTTCATTAAAAATAACAAAAAACACAATTTGTTATCAGTCAAATGACAGTTTGCAGCTTTATCCAGGTAATCCTCGGAATTCAGGCAACTGTAAACTGTTGAAAACCCAAGAAAAGCGGAGAACCCAGAGGCGTTTGGATGTTTTGCAGATTACCCGGATAAAGTCCGATGTTTCGTTGCACATCACACTTTATCCAGCAAAACTAGGGTAATGTGCGAATTACCCGGTTAAAACGGAGCAGAAAACCGGAATACCCAGAGGCCTCTGGATACTTTTCAGATTACCCGGGTAAAGTCCGAAATGTCATTCACTTCAGATTTTTGCTAATGAAGCCTGGGTAATGTCAGGATTACCCAGGTAATCCTAGGATTAACCGCACGTCGGGCTTTACCCATAACATATATATCAAGGAGATGGTTAAAAAGGAGGAAGTGAAAAGATAAATGTCTGTGGCCCAATGCATTACTCTCTGTAACTCAAAATATGGGATATACCACTAATCTATTATTTTTTTTGTTTGTTCCAGTTTAAAGATCATTCTGTCCTCGCTAAAATATCTATTGAGGGATAGAAAAAGCCTCAATAATGGTCTTTCATTAAAGTCTGTGAGTGTCTGGACGCAAAAGTTTATTATTCTTTATTATTTAAAAAAATACTCATGTAGAGCATTAAAATGCTGTTTTTAATCATACAGCTTCATTTTTCGATTGCTACATATTATCGTTGAAATGAGACCACTCTGATCAGCGAGGATCAATTGGAACATCGCTGTGACGTGCATTACATATGCAATTTTGTCAAGAACCCTTATAAGAGAGGCTGAGGATACCATGAGTTTGGTTTTGTAGCTTACATTTAAATATCCTTCTTGCCACTCAGTAATCACAAAAAGGGACTTTACACCATGGTTACACATTCAACTAGTGCTTCAACTACAATGAAATCAGAATATTCTAAATGTTCTAGAACATTAAAACCACACCAAAATAATCTAAATAGCAGCTTCTCCTTTCGCACACCCATACTTATACTGTGGTCTACCACACAGATTAGATACATGCTTTTGCATGCATATCATAGATATACAAGAAAGTGAAGTCTTTACATGCAAATTCACCTATCCTCCAATTAGGATCTTTGTCAAGTCTGTACCGGTCCCACGTCCCCACTTCTTCTGACACAATGCTAGTGTCCCCTCAATTGACACAGATGTATAATAACCACTACTGGCATCACTCCTAGTGTCGTAAGACCGCTACTAGTGTCACTCATGTGGACACATCCACATCATTGTGTATACTGTTGGATGCTGCTCATACGGCTTTATGCGTCAGACTGTACGTTGTTGCATTGGCTCTGGCGCATGGAGAAAAAGGTAATTACCGGCTGCTCCTATATATACACCTGCTGCTTCCCTTTCCTCTATGCCACTTTATTGCTATTCTTGTGTGTATCTGACGCAGCATTCTTGACTCTACTGACCTCTTCCATACCGACCTTGACTCTGTATACCCATTTATCTGCCTCATTGTGCCCCTTGACCTTGGTATGTCTTCTGGTTCCTTGTTACCTTTCTGGTATTTAACCCAGCCATTCTATTATACATCTATTGCTCTATTATACATCTATAGCCACTGCACATGGTGGCTGCCATTTAGATCCACTGGGGGAGCATGGCCTCTGGAGGAGCAGGGGGCTGATGGTAGCTATGGGTTGTGTTTCCTTCCCTGGGTGGGGTATACCTTTTGGTGGTGCCGGACTAAGAGAGGTTGCCAAGCCAAGCTGTTGGGAGCTCATACATACAGTGCACGATCAGATAAGAGCACAATCTCATTAACTAGAACAATTTCCACCACAGACAGCCCAGCACCATCATAGCTGGCCATTTGCAGAGAAAAGCCCGCACTCTAAATATCATCTTTTTTGGGGTGATCCCGAGGGAGCGGTGGCCCACTCATGGTACTGTTTGTTAGCTCTTAGACCCCCAGATGTTACAGTTCAGAAAGCACTAAAAAATAAACGATCGAGATGTCTCTTGGGTCCCTGCAGCTGGTATATGTGACAACAGCACATTGGTATTGTCACGTACCTCCGGCACCCAGCAGCCTCCTCCATGCTGCTCGCTTGCCGAACGCCAGATAAAATGCATGCCAGTGCTGATCACGTGACGGTTGGAGGGGCGGGGCACGTTAGGAAAGTGCACAATCCGAAATATAAGCCCTTCAATTAGCCCAGACCAGTGCCCTGTCATGTTCTCACACTCCCACAGTGCTTCTAAGCTTTTCCTATTATTGAAGTGAATTTGTGTATGACCCCTGGCTTTGGCAATCGACTACTCTTGTGTTTTGACCTCTGGCTTTGGAAATCGACTACTCTGGTGTTTTGACCTCTGGTTCTGCGTTATTGTTATTCCAGCCCTGAGCCATATGGGGAGTCGATCCGGGCCAGCTCTTACCACTGTCTGGTCCTTCTCTCTCCACCATCTGCTCCAGGATTTCCCTATAGCCTACCAGGTCTCTGACCACTTGACCCATTGCATTGGCCTACACCCAACATAAGCCAGTCTCTCCATTTCAGCAGTGCTCTTTTATAAGGCTCAATCTGTTGCCTGTGATTCTGCCTGTTATTTTGTTTCTGCTCCTAGTATTTCTTTCTTTTTGTCCTCTGTTTTTTTGGTTCAGTTTATTTCTGATTCCCTGTTTCCCTTGTCTGGTTGTACTCCAGGTTTCCTTGTCATTTGTTTATTTGTGGTTTAACCTGATCTGTGTTTCGGTGTTATCTGATATACACTGTATGATAACTGTGACGGAACGGCCGTCACTATACCGTAGCGCGGTACAAATTTTTAAAATGTTGATTTGGTGTGGTGTATTAAAGAATTCGTTAGGTTGTATTTTTATAAGTTCCCCTTGTAATTCTCCCCATTGGTGACCTGTCCCCCGCCTGTCCACAGCCCCGGGAAGACGCCCGGTCTGTGAATGCCTCGAGCCGCCACTAACTGTCTCTGCCAAGCCGCCCAAACTTGCCTGCCTTGCCCCGCAGCGTGGAAACCATGCAGAAGAGCGCTTCTTGGCCAGTATGTTCCTAAAAATAGGTTCTTACGGGGGTGCAAATTTCAGAACGAAGCGCCCCGGGAAATCCAAACGCCAACCAGGGATCCCTCGCCGGGAGCGCAGCCGGCAAACAGTGACTCTTGCTCGGGTACAGCCGCCGGACTTTCCCCCTCCACAGCTCGGGCTCCGTTGATCCGATCAGGGCGATTTTTGGACTGAACCAGCCCCCGGACCCGAGCTGCCAGGCTGTACCCCCAGCGTGCCGCTGCTCCCAGGGGATCACCCCGAAATCCCTGGTAAAACCCCAAACTCGGGCTGAAAGCCACAAGGAGTGCTCACACCACAGGGGGGGCCGGGCACTGCCCGGACAGGGAGAGGTTCTGGGAGGGGGGGACAGACGAGCTGGCGTCGAGACCCAAGATAAGGGCTGCGCACCGCAGGGGTCCCCCAGGTTAACCAAGGCAGATTGGGCAATGGCTGCAGGCAGAGGTAAAGATCACCGCAGGAGGACTGAAGGCGGGCCAGGGGAGAACAATGGTTTCATTCCCCATAAATACCCCTGTATCCCCCATGTTAAATAAACTGGTACCTGTTTGAACCTTTACTCCTGCCTCAGCTAGTAATTGGGGATAACAGGGCTTGGGAACCGCGACGCTTCAAGGATCGTGCAAAAGCGCTTAATCACCGCCAAATTCATACAGCCCGCTACCCCTGACTCTACACCTCCAGACAAGCTCGGCGCTGACGGCGGATCTACCCGTGCAGGGTAGCGGTGATCTGTTACAATAACCCTTCTGGCTCTGATTCCTGCTCTGACCTCCTGGCTATGTAGGAGTACCCGCTCTAGTTTCTAACTTTGGTTCTTGTTTATTTTCTACATATCGGGATTTGCCCTCTTGTTCTGTGTTTGGTTAGGTGTTTCACCCAGCAGTATAGTACCTACCCTTAGAACAGACAGCCATTTAAGGACCGTATTCTGGATTAGGGTTCCCCTTTGTGTGCTGCTGGGTGTGTACGTGTATTGGGGATTTCCTTTAACTCTTGCCCTTCCAGCTGTTCTGGGTTTCTTGTTTCCCTGCACCACTGTGTGGTGTCTACCAATTCTGCTCTGCAGGTTATGCAGCCAGCGGCATGCCTGCCTATTGAGCTATTAAACCCGAACATAGGGCCCTTGCTTGGCTAGTGCCGGGTGCTACCGTGACACAGTGTCCATGAATAGTAGTGGAGGTATCATGTGTGCAGGAAGTTGACTGTGGGTTACATAGCAATGGTGGAAGAGTTATTGCAGTAAAAATAAGTGCCTGTTGCAAATTTCCAACTATTAAGGTTAAACATGCCATTATTTGGCAAGTCTCTTCAAATATTTAAAGAAATATGGTGCAGCTTGAAAATAGAAATAATTAGACTAATACTGAATACTACAAAAAATGCCCCTTGAAGAAAACCCAAGCATGATCTAGCCGCATCATGTTGAGGGCAGAAAGAGATCTCCTTTAATGTAGGGCAAGCTCATTAGGTTCCCATTGGACTGCCAGTGCCAAATCAGAAAGGGAGTTGGTCCCTCAACCTCATATAGCAGCTATCAGAGTTCTCTGCTCTTCAAATGTCAACCAATATTCAAGAGACGTGAGCTCTCAGTCACATTCTCCCCATTGGTTTCCACCTGGGGAAAGCCACAAGTATTATCGGGAACCAAAACAATTTCTTTTATGGATAATGGCTCAACCCAAGTTCATCACGATGGCCCATTGGCCATCTTCGTTATGGGAGCTGCAATTAACAGCCAAAATATGGCCAAAACAGTTTACCCATCCTCCAGATCACAAGACTTGCTCAGCACTGGAGCCAATGTGTCAAATTAATGCCAAATATTCTTCAAATTGAAAAGGCCACTGAAGAGTTTCTTATGAGAATATTGTCATACTTCAAAAGGGCTATATTCCAACCCTAAGTAAATTTAACCAGAGCTGTTGTAAATCTACAAACTCCATAGACTTTGGGAATATGTGGAGAGACACTGGGAACTATTTGGGAGCGTCTGATTGGAGAAGCACACTCAATTAACATCAGGGTCTGAAAAACGTTATTCAAACCTGAATAACATCAAACACAGATGGAGAATGAGCTGGTTGGAATAGCTTGTTCCATCTGCTAGGGGCACATTAGCATCTCCCATACAAAGTATAGGGGTGTTAATGTACAGTAACCTAGTGCAACATCTGTGCTGCAAGCTCAGCTCATCTTGCATCGCAGATGTAAAAGGATTGGTAAAAAAAATTAGCATATCGCTTGAGCCTTTATGTTGTACAGCTTGAACGCTGGGCTTAGTATCCAGATTGTGATCTGACCCCTTAATGCCTCAGGGAAGTTTACACCAGAGCTGGAATCAGGGCCGGTGCTAGACTATTTTGCGCCCTAGGCAAGACCAGCTACTTGCACCCCCCCTAAAAAAAGAAAGCTCACATGGGTATATTTGCCCCCAGCTCTCACATGTGTATATTTGCCCCAGCTCACATGGGTATATTTGCCCCCAGCTCACACATGGAGATATTGCCCCAGCTCACACATGGAGATATTGCCCCAGCTAACACATGGCATGGAGATATTGCCCCAGCTCACACATGGAGATATTGCCCCAGCTAACACATGGCATGGATATATTGCCCCAGCTCACACGTGGATATCTGCCCCAGGCTCACATATGGATATCTGCCCTAGGCTCACACATGGATATTTGCCCCAGGCTCACACATGGATATCTGCCCCAGGCTCACACATGGATATCTGCCCCCAGGCTCACACATGGATATCTGCCCCCAGGCTCACACATGGATATTTGCCCCCTGGCTCACACATGGATATTTGCCCCAGCTCACACATGGATATTTGCCCCGGCTCACACATGGATATATTTTCCCCCAGGCTCACACATGGATATTTGCCCCCAGGCTCCCACATGGATATTTGCCCCCACGCTCACACATGGATATTTGCCCCAGCTCACACATGGATATTTGCCCCAGCTCACACATGGATATATTTTCCCCCAGGCTCACACATGGATATTTGCCCCCAGGCTCCCACATGGATATTTGCCCCCAGGCTCACACATGAATATTTGCCCCCAGGCTCACACATGGATATCTGCCCCCAGGCTCACACATGGATATCTGCCCCCAGGCTCACACATGGATATTTGCCCCCTGGCTCACACATGGATATTTGCCCCCAGGCTCACATGTGGATATTTGCCCCCAGGCTCACACATGGGTATCTGCCGCTCCAGCGCCGTCTCCGTCTTCCTCCACCTCCTCGTATCCAGTCCCAATACGTGCTGGCGTCGCCGCTGGTGTCAAGGAGACAGAGGCGTGGACTTGGTGCAAGAAACTGGAAGCACCAAGTCCAGGACTCCGTCTCCTTGACGTCGGCGGCGACGCCAGCACGTATTGGGGCTGACTGCAGCACGCGGCCGCCCCAGGCTGCCTCGCGGCCGGCTGCGCCCTAGGTGGGCACTGCGCTCTAGGCGCCCGCCTAGCTGGCCTAGCGGCAGCGCCGGCCCTGGCTGGAATAGAGTCCTAAGAGGTTTTATTTAGGTGTGACCATACCTGTGTAGGGTCCAAATCCTTCAATCCTCTTTTTTTTCCAAATGTCTTTTTTTTTAACCTCCCTGACGGTTATTCCGAGTGTGTCTCTGGGGTTAAATTTCACCGCTGAGAGCGGTAACCCCGAGACACGCTTGGGCTGTATACATCACCTCTCCGTGCGCTCCCTTGATGATCTCTGCAGTCTCCTCCGGCGATCGCAGCGTTTTACTTTCTGGATTCCTTCTCGCGAGGAAGGAACCAGGAAGTATAAGGTCGTGGTCGCTGGAGGAGGCAGCTGGGGACATCGAGGGAACGCAGGGAGAGGTGATGCATCCAGTGGCATCCCGAGTGTTGCTCGGGGTTACCGCTTCCAACATAGGAATTCAACCCCAAGCCACACTCAGGAATACCGCTGGGGGGGGGGGGAAATAGACTGCTTTTAGATGCGGTTTTTCACAAAAATTAGACAGCCAGGGAGGTTAAGGTTCCATATATTGTAGGTGTGTAGGTGTATCACATAGCTGTAAAATTTATTAATACTCAAAGCGACAAGTCCCTAAACTATAATGAATGTTTTTTACAAATCACTTGTAAATATGACACATTGGTTTTATTCTAAATTACATTTAAATTCTCTTAAATGGCCTTGATAGGTCATAAATGTCTGACATGTTGCAAGGATTTCCACTGGAACACTATCGTCACCAACAAGCAAGACACTGACCAGCTTGGAGAGAGCAAGATGATGGACTATGGATGAGACATATATTGAATGATATCAATCTGGGCATAAAGCAAGGGGGAATGATTATGGTGGTGGGGTCAACAGGAGTTAGTGATTACAATGGAACACTCTACACATCATGACCACTTTACATTTATAGAGTAGTCAGGATGTGGAGTGCCCCCCCCCTCCCAGCTTCACTGATCTGGTGAAAATGCTGGGTAAAGTGGAGGAGATTTTTACTTTCCTGACTGACCAGATCGGTCACCAATGACGTGGACGTTACTCTCTGAGTCCAATCGCAGTAGCATGAGCTGAGCATGTGCGCATATCCGATCCATTGTTCTATGCAGGCGCTATGGAACTTGCGTACATAAAGTGCCATATTACATAGTTGGTGCTAATTTAACCAGAGCTGTTGTAAACTTCCCAGAGCCATTATAGCCTATGGAGCTGTTAAGATAACAACAGCTCTGGTTAAGTTAGCACCGACTTTGTAATATAGCCTAAAGTGTGCAAGTCCTGTTGCGCTGAGCAATTTGTGGTTCCTACGTAATGCAATTTATGTAGTGCTTCAAATTGCAAACTGACCAACTCCATAGCCTTTATTGGCTTCCGTAAATTTACCATAGCCTTGGTTAAGTTTACACTTGGCTCAGAATAGAGCCTACTATTGACAAAGGCAGATGGATGTTTTTTGGGTGGACAAGAGAAATGGAACCAGAAAGACAAGAACAGCTACAGATAATCCAAGGCAGATTTTAAATCGGGACCACATGTGATCAATAGCCGGTTTTGTCAGTGACAGATCATTATAGTTAATTAAGGAAAGGACGAGTAAGAAGAAAAGCATGTAAGGTTGACAGAAAGAATGAAATTAGACATGTATTGCAGTCACTAACAGTGCAGCAGGTCATGTTTCTACTAGATGTCTAAAACACGAAATGGCTGTGTGCGTCATAATCCTAATTAGGAACTGCATTTAAGGTAAAAATACACAATTTACACAGTAACTTTAATTCTCGCAAGTCCGTACGTTGATATTGACACGGTTATGGTCACAGCAATAACGTGTAAGTCCATACATTAATATTTTACAGTTATATTTTCAACCTGCAAGTCCATACTTTAATATTTCACTGTTACATTTACAAACTCCAACTCTCTGCTTTAATATTCCAATATTAGATTTACAACCAACAAGCCCATTCTGTAATATTACCACCGTTACAGTAAAAACACACAAGCAGGGCCGGATTTGCATCTCAGGAGCCTGTAGGCACAGAAATATGGAGTGCCCCTACCCACCAGCATAAAAGAAAAGGAAGAAACATGCCAAAATGACTGTTGCCTTTGTTGAGTTAGTGCAGTTTGATTGCTTGTTTTATATGTAGGACTTAGCATTATAACGAGCAAGCCTGGGATTTCCTTTCACAATGCGCAAACTGCGCAGAGTAAGAGCTGGACTAATACATTTAACAGCGCTACAAGGACCCGAAAAGCAATTCAGCATACCACTAATTTAGAATTGAATCGTTAAAGACAATATCTTCATTGAAGAAAAAAAATAGCTGCGGGAGCTGGTGTTTGATCTGAATTTTTATTGAGAATTGAAATAAATCCGCTTTTCAATTAGCCAAACTGAAAAATGCCCAAAAATCGTCCTGAAAAGAAGGGATGACCCGAACACTCCCCAAGTTAGGTTCGAAGCCGAACGCGAACTTTCCAAATGTTCGGATTCGAACCCGAACTCGAGTCAATGGGGCTGAAAATTCGGTTTTTAGAGTGCCCTCCAAGAGGGCATATATGCTAGATATTTGCCATAAAAAGTGTATGGGGGTCCGGGTAGTGCCCTGGGGGACAGGAAAGAAAGACAAAAAGTTAAAAGAAAAATGTTTTTAAAGGGACAGTGAGTTTTCCATGAAATAAGGGTTAAAAATAAAACCGAAAAATTCCTTCAAATATCGTGCCTAGGAGGTCCCCATAACCTGCCCGTGAAGTGGCGGATTTGTAGGATGTATAGAAATATGTAAAAACCAAAAAATGAAATTTCAAATTACGGTAAATGCTTTTCCTTTAATCTATCCATAAACAACTGCTTGGGGCGGCAGTCTGTATGAAAAGAGGAGACATTTTCGGACAGGCAGAAAAAGTTTACTGATTTTTTGGCGGTGAAAAGCAGGAGAATGACTGGAGAATGGAAAATTCTAGACCAAACCGATTTGGAAAGTGAGATAAATGGGAGAATTTTTCTGGTTCGGCTATTTTGACCTATAATTTTCTCTTCAGTCATTCTCCTGAGTTTCACCTTTCTCTGAATAACCCGGTCAGGGTTATTCAGAGAGCGGTGAAGAGCAGGAGAATGACTGGAGAATGGAAAATTCTAGGTCAAAATAGCCAAACCAGAAAAATTCTCCCATTTAGGCTAGGGTCAGACTAGCGAATTTTTAACATGCGTTTAGGTGCACTTAATCACGGCCGCACTAGCAGCAAATGACGGGAAATGACAGCCAATATACGAAGTACTGTCGCACGAAAGTCCGGCTGCGCAACGCAAGTGGAAAATGAACGCATTTTTTCGAAAAGCGCCGGATCGTGATCCTCTCCTGGAGCTGGCCGACATCTTGGATGTCGGCCAAGCCTCCAGGAACTCACCCTGAGGACTGGCATCATCGTGCATAGCACGATGACGCCAGTCCTGGAGTTAACCCCTAGCTGCCACCAATGGTGGAGATAGGGGGTTCATTGGAACCCCCTATCTCCCGATCCGTGGCAGCTAGGGGTTAATGTTTGATATCGTTGGATCGGCCAGAGCATGGCCTTTCCAAAGATACCAAACATGAGCATGAAAAATATTTTTAATTTTTTTTTTAAAAAAATGTCTGTTTGTTTTGTTAATGCAGCAATATTGTTCCCATTTCAATTATAATGTGAACAATAATGCTGCACTAAAGATTTTTGTATGCAGTGCGTTTGTTTAAAAAAGCGAAATTTTCCACAAAAAAAAATGTAACGAGACCCCATTTCTAATTTTTTTAACAAGCGCACCCCATACAAAATATAACCGCAAACGATCGCATGTCAGCTATACCCTCCTGACGAGGCCCAATAAGGCCGAAACGATCGTCGGGGGTTGCTGCACCTCTCGTGCAGGGATGACCTCCTTGGCAATCAGCACTGGCCACCCTTTCTAGGTGAGAGCAGGCTGATTTGCATATGGAAAATTCATCCCTGTAATGGCACAATCAAGCTAAAACCTTGTTTGTGAGACCTGAGCGGGCACCCACCGTAGAGCAGGCCATTGTGCTGTTGCTCGTTCTCAGGACCCTCACAAACACCCCCCTTGTTTCTCACTGAAAAAAAAAACTTTACACATAATAAATTATTGAAAATTCAAATTTTATTGCATTTTTTGTTATAATATACAGACATGACATAACGTATACATATAATAATGACATATTATGAATCTGCCAAGTCTGCCGGAAAGAACGATATATAATATGTCTGGGTCATATATCAAAATATGGCTACAAAACGCGGTTAAACATGATGAGCGAAATCGGTAAAAATGACCTCAGCACAGAGGTGTGAAAAGCCTCAGCAGCGAAAGGGTTAAATGCAGCATATTAGGATGTTTTAGGAGGGAAATTAATTCTCAAATCTCAATCAGAAGCAGACACCACCCCACCCCCTCAGTATAGTGTACAATGTATCAAATTGATTACCAGACTAAAAACACCTGGTGTTATGCCCGTTTGTGAACAGAGGTAATTTAGAGTTGAGAATCTTTCCATGTACACATTAGTTTTTAATTCAATATCTAATAAACTATTGCTTATAATATTCTGCAGTAAAGAGTCTCTTTATTTCTAGATTTTGTAGTATTTTTTTAAGCATTTTCTATACTTTTTTCAAAATTTCCTTTTTTTTTTCGAACTTGAACCGAACACACCCAAAAAGTTCGAAGTTCGCAGACTTTCGAACTGCCAAAGTTCGGGTCGAACTCCGACCCGTCCGAACCCGAACAGCTCATCCCTACTGAAAAGGTGCCGTCGGGCCTAATTAAATTGAGTCCAATGTTAGAAGGAAATACTGTAAGAGATATTTATAAAGGGTCAATTCAGCCATTTTTGAACATTACCTGTTTCAATTCTGTGTTAACCTCCCTGACGGTATTCCCGAGTGTGGCTCGGGGTTAACTTTTTGTACCGAAAGTGGCATCACCGAGCCACACTGGGGCAGGATACTTACATGTCCTGCGCTCCCTCGCTGATCCCCGCAGTCTCCTCCAGCCGCTCGCAACGTCACACTGCCTGGATCTCTTCTCACAAGGAGTGAACCTGGAAGTGTAACATCTCGATCGGCTGCAGTGTGACTGCGGGGACAGCGAGGGAGCGCAGGGACATGTAAGTATCGGCCCGAGTGTGGCTCGGGGATACCGCTTTCAGTATTGAAAATTAACGCCCAAGCCACACTTATACTGCTAGGGGGCCAGATTAATTGGACCGATTCTGACATATAAAATATGTCAGAATCGGGCCTCCAGGGAGGTTAAAAAAGTTATTTTCATAACTTACGCACATTCATAGGCGTGCGCACGGGGTGTGCCGGGTGTGCCTGGGCACACCCTAATCCCACCCGCGGCACACTCTGGGTCCCGGCTGGCCGCATCCCAAGGATAGCCGCCGGGACCCTTTGCCTCTACAAGGCAGGCAAGCCTGTACTTCCCTGGTGGTCCGGTGGCTGCGCGCTCTGCAATGCAATCTGTGCTTCATGCACAGAAAGCAGAGCACGACTCACACTGGCCTCCAGCGCCGGCGATCCTCGATGACCGGTCACCTGACCTCCGTCGCTCTCTGACACAGTCAGTGAGCGCCGGCGGTCAGGTGACCAGTCAGAGATCGCCGGCGCACTAGTCCAGTGTGGGACGTGCTCTGCGTTCTGTGCATGAAGCACAGATTGCATTGCAGAGCGCGCAGCCACCGGACCACCAGGGAAGTACAGGCTGGACTTCAGATGAAGCCTGAGCCGGTGCTAACCACAAGGCAGGTCAGGCGGTGCCTTAGTGTGCTCCAGCCAGGGGGCGCAAATCACCGGGATTTTCTGACCACCCACAGTGCCTGGCATTCAAAAGGAATAATGCACACACAGCATGGGGATAAATCCAGCCACTCGGTGTAAACTCTGCATATCTGCAGTGCAGGGTCCGCCCCCACCTTAGTAAAGAAGGGTCTTTACTACAACTTGTGTGTGGTCTGGGCTGAGAAGAACTCATCTCTTCCGGCTTCCACCCTGGCTCCTCCTCCTGCTCTCCCTCAGCATCCGGGCTGCACAGCTCTCAGCTGCATGCCTGGGGCTGCTGAGGAGGAGACCCAGCACAGGATTCGGCTGCAGATGAATGAGGACTCGTTGGATGCAGGGCCAGCAAATTGTAAGTAATGCCCCTGCATCTGCCTGTCATGATGTGTGAGGGGAGCTGGGTGCTGTGCTTTGCAAAGCTTTTTTCTCCCTTCTTTCTGCATTTTGCTTCACTCACATTCTTTTCTTTAACCCTCTTTTAACATATCCAACCACACACAGACATCACTCACACACAGCCCAGACACCACTCACATGCAGCCCATGCAACACACAAAGGCAGATTCACTCACACCACTCACAGGCAGCCCAGACACCACTCACAGGCAGCCCAGACACCACTCACAGAACTCACAGGCAGCCCAGACACCACTCACAGGCAGCCTAGAGATCACTCACAGGCAGCCCAGACACCACTCACAGGCAGCCTAGAGATCACTCACAGGCAGCCCAGACACCACTCACAGGCAGCCTAGAGATCACTCACATCACTCACAGGCAGCCCAGACACCACTCACAGAACTCACAGGCAGCCCAGACACCACTCACAGGCAGCCTAGAGATCACTCACATCACTCACAGGCAGCCCAGAGATCACTCACAGGCAGCCTAGAGATCACTCACAGGCAGCCTAGAGATCACTCACAGGCAGCCCAGACACCACTCACAGGCAGCCTAGAGATCACTCACAGGCAGCCCAGACACCACTCACAGGCAGCCTAGAGATCACTCGCATCACTCACAGGCAGCCCAGACACCACTCACAGACAGCCTAGAGATTTTTTTTTTATTTTATAACGGATTTTACCAGGAAGGATACATTGAGATTTCTCTCGTTTTCAAGTATGTCCTGGTTTCAAGAACATTGAAGATCACTCACAGGCAGCCCAGACACCACTCACAGAACTCACAGGCAGCCCAGACACCACTCACAGGCAGCCTAGAGATCACTCACATCACTCACAGGCAGCCCAGACACCACTCACAGGCAGCCCAAACACCACTCACAGGCAGCCCAGACACCACTCACAGGCAGCCTAGAGATCACTCACAGGCAGCCTAGAGATCACTCACAGGCAGCCCAGAGATCACTCACAGGCAGCCCAGACACCACTCACAGGCAGCCCAGACACCACTCACAGGCAGCCTAGAGATCACTCACAGGCAGCCCAGACACCACTCACAGGCAGCCTAGAGATCACTCACAGGCAGCCCAGACACCACTCACAGGCAGCCTAGAGATCACTCGCATCACTCACAGGCAGCCCAGACACCACTCACAGACAGCCTAGAGATTTATTTTATTTTTTTTATATTTTATAACGGATTTTACCAGGAAGGATACATTGAGATTTCTCTCGTTTTCAAGTATGTCCTGGTTTCAAGAACATTGAAGATCACTCACAGGCAGCCCAGACACCACTCACACAGCCCAGGCATCACAGACACCACTCGCACAACTCAGCCTAGAAATCACTCACAGGTATCCCAGACATCACTCACAGGCAGCCCAGACACCACTCACACAACTCACAGGCAGCTCAGGCATTACTCACAGAGAGCCTAGAGATCACTTAGAGCACTCACAGGCAGCCCAGGCGTCTCTCAGACAGCCTAGACATCACAGGCAGTCCAGACGTCACTCACAGGCAGCCCAGGCATCACACACAGACAGCCTAGACATCACTCACACCATGCAAACATCAGTCACATCACTCACATCACTCACAGACAGCCCAGGCATCCTAGAGCCTAGATAACTGCATACACAGTCTCCTCTCGCATACACTCCATTGTTGTCCTACACAAACAGTCATGCAACATTCATCACACATAGATGCATATGTCCAGTTAATTGGGAGAGGGGCGGCAAAATGCATCTTAGCCTGTGCACCCAAAATTTCTTGCACCGGCACTGGATGAAGTGGTCCCGTTACATAGGACCAGACCGGACCGTCCCCTCCTCTGCCAATGGACATGTTCAGCCCCCTCCCTGCAAGAAAAAAAGGTAAGCAGGAGAGAGGGCAACTTTTATTTATTTTTAAATATTAAAATTTTATTTTGGACAGCGGTTTCTGTGATACGCTTATATGCACCGCAAATTAGGGAGGTTTTTTACAGTGGATTCTGTGATACCCTCATAAACACTGCACATTACTGTGAGTTTTATTGCTACATACCCCCAGGGTGTAGGGGATGTATGGTTATCTATGTGAATGTATGGCTGTGGCTGTGTGTGTAAATTCATGCATTTGTCTTTAAACAGGTTGCTGTGTGTAAAATTCTGTGCCTGTGTCCTTGCATCAGCCCGGCGTTGCCCCCTTAAGCTGCACCCAAAGAGATGGTATTGCTTATAGAATCACCACATTATCTGCTGCCTGCACTCCACAAAGTAAGAATGACGGCGGGCGTCTTGGTAGCAACGTGAGGTACAGGTAGGAGACTAAATATTGGTGCGGGGCAGCTGTTACGATCCCCCCCCCCTATAGGGAGTGAGGGGGGGCCCTTTAGGCTGCATATTTTTAAGCCCTTTAGGCAGGTTTGCGTATATTGCAGGATCAAGCACACACACTAGCAAACTAGAAACAAGAGAGATAGTGCAGATGACAAACACAAAGGGGGACCCTGTACTAGGTAATTTCTCAACTAAAGGAAACAGCAGGGATATGGGTAAACACAAAGTGACAAATCTGCAAGCAGACAACAAGAAATAAACAAGTTATCAGAAACTAGAAAGATCCCTAAACCCTGACTGAGATCCTTGAAAAGGTGGTCTCGAAATACTAACTAGGCTAGGTCTGCAAGGTGTATAAAACATAAACCAGACATACAATGAATGCAGGTATACAGATTCCAGGGAACAAACCAGGATATATGCTGCAACAAATCAGACACATGAACTCATAAGAACATATATACAAGACACAAATAGAATATCCAAGAAACCGAGCCGGGTCATACACGGGTTAATATAAGCATGCTACAGGGGACAGACAGAAGAGAAGATCCGATATCCAAAGCCAGAGAGTCATATAAACCGAAATCAGAACAACAGAATGTAGCACAATTCAAGGAGCAGGGATACAAAAGGTAGAAGCTATCCAAACCCAAGGATCTGATCCACTACTGGCTCATATATAGGGCAGGACTGGTCATGTGACTACAGAGCATCAGCCACAGGAGAGACGTTCTGCAGAGACCATCCCATTTAACCCACAGGAGCTACTGAGCTTCGCTCTCACCACCAGAGGGCCTGACTACCCTGTGGAACCGTGACAGCAGCAAGAGGTTAAATGGGCACTCTACTCAAATTTTACCCCCTTTCCCTGCCCCCATTTAACATCTTTGCTGCTGACGACGTGCTGAGCGCATCCACTTAGCACGTTGTTGAGGTCCTGTAGCTCCGTGCCATTTCTTTATTCTTTCACAGACATTTTTCCCTCACTGTGGGACTTCCCCTGGACACTGATATAATTGCTTAAGGATGATGATGTCAGAGTCTTTCCCACTCAATCCCCCCTGTGAAATCCCTTTACTGGAGATACTGGTGTCCTTTGGGCCGCTGTATCTCTGGTATCGTAAGGTCTACAGAGTCATATGGGGCTTCAGTGGATAGGTCAGAGTCTGCGTTATTGCCCATTGTTTCATCTAAAACAAAAACCACTGTACCGGTGCGGAGAGAGGTCGGGGGTCCTATGGATCCCTGTATTTCCATTCTTTACACTCCACAATGTTAAGTTAGGTGTCATTGGAGAGGTCAGAGCCCGGCCTTTCTAATGAGACCAAGCACGATCATGTAGAAAAAATACAACATTTCCTCATTGCCCGCTTTTAACATCTAAAGCAATGTTATTTCTCACCTTGGGATTAAACACACAGGGTTATTCAGAGAAACGTGAAACTCAGAATTTTCACTTTTCCAATCATTCTCCTGAGTCAATATAGCCAAACCAGAAAAATTCTCCCATTTATCTCACTTTGCAAATCGGCTATTTGGTCTAGATTGTGCTCTTCTCCTGCCATTCTCCTGGTTTTCACCTTTCTCTGAATAACCCTGTATGTTTAATCCCAAAGTAAGAAATAACATTGCTTTAGATGTTAAAAGCGGGCAATGAGGAAATTTTGTATTTTTTCTACATGATCGTGTTTGGTTTTCACCTCACTCTGAATAACCCTGATAGTCATATAATTCATAAAACACAATCAGCCACAATGCTCAGCCACTAATTTGGTTCGTCGAGACTCATGGGAAATGTAGTTCAAAAACAGCTGGATGGCCAAGGTTGCTGCACCTCTGAATTATACACATAGTAATGATATATTTAGGCTGAATGTGTGAGAGTGTGTGCGTGTATGCAAAAGGGTATAAGTACATATTATATATATATATATGTACTTTCACGTGTTTGCGCTTTTGGGTGCACACCCTAATGCAATAGGCTGCGCACGCCTATGCGCACATTGTTTATATGCACTCTTGCAGGAGTTAATCTTCTTTAAAAAGAAGAGTCTGCAGCTTTCTCCCTCCTGACCTATATAAATTTGCTTTACTAACCATTTTGCTGTGTCACCATTGACAGAAATCAACCCTGGAACACCTTAGCAGTAAACTGAATTGCGTTGTTTTTTCATATATCAGCCTGGACAAGACCATCATTTTATTAAGGAGATCTCCACTTGCATGCATTAAATAGGTTATTAATATCACTTTTTGGACATTTTAATGGAACACTCCAGGTTAAATATATGGGGGTAACACAAAAAGAAACCAACACCAATGATGGAAAAAGGTGTGGGTGATCACCTGTAACCCAAAAAGGGTTTGTTTGGTAAATATATAGGGTGTCTGGAGGGGTTAATTATTAAGCTTCCCCTTCCCTTTGGCACTCTTCCAGGCTGGTGAATTCTGCTGCAGAAGCCGGTGCTCAGACGAAAGTCATGTCAGCATATAGTGACTACACAGCCAATTGGACGCATCTTGATGCGTACGCCAAGATGATCAGACAATAAAAGGCCGTCCAGGAGGAGCTGAATGACAGCCTCCCATTTGGAGTGTAGACTTCTACTTTGGAATGCTGCCACAGCCCCCAAATATAGCTATGGGAGGGGGAGGACACTTAAAACATTCAATAAATTGTCATGGTGCCTAGAGTTTACTCTTAAAGGGACGCTCCACTTCCCCGTCCACATTTTTCAGTGGTCAGGCTGTGTGGAGTGTCCCCCATCCTTTCTGCCCCCTACTCCCAACTACCCTGTTTGGCTATTACAGCTGTGTAAATCAGAGGTATCGTCCTATGGACTTCAGGAGATGATACACTTAGTTAGCGACACTCTCCTAATACAAGCTGAGCTACTGGGGCCGGAAATAGAAGCTGCTAAGGGTTAATGGCTCTCTCTGAATTTGCCCTTTAATGTCTCACCTTTACTGGATGAGCCAAATAATCGAATTCTCCCCTTAGTAAAATAGTATATATGCATATCATGAGAGCATGAAATGTTGTTGAAGCTTTAATTTGTTCTTCTTGCCCTGTCCATCCATGTCGTTTCTTTACCCATAGAGGCATTTTTTACAACACATATATAACCATATGCGTTTAATTAAAGTAGCGTCCAAGTGCTTGTAGGTTTTAATGTTGGGTATGAAGTGCAATAACGAGGCAAAGTTCCTTCTAAAAGAAGGAATATTCCATCTGTTTTATTGGTGGTTGCTCCACAATTAGCACTTTGACCCATAATTACTTTTAACTCCTTATTGAGCTTTGCGTTTATCTAAGAACTAGATAAACAGTTGGCCTTGTCCTTGTTAATTCACAATAACATCCAGATGTTGTTTCGATCGAATACCTCTTGTGGGTTCTCCTTCCTCGATGCAAATGCGGTGCTGGATTAAGAGTTTTGGACCTGTTGCTAAAGATTTTGTTCAGCTTTTACAAAATCACTATCAGGGTTATTCAAAGAAAGGTGAAACTCTGGAGAACTGTTGGAGAAGTGAAAACTCTAGGTCAAAATAGCCAAATCAGAAAAATTCTCCCATTTATCTCACCTTCCAAATCATCTATTTTGACCTAGAATTTTCACTTCTCCAAACGTTCTCCAGAGTTTCATCTTTCACTGAATCAGCCTGCTAATCTCATTGTGCCTTGGTTCACTCCTCTTGCCCACCACTGTTGTTCTACCCTTTTCACCCTTTCTTTGTGGCATTAGGTTACCCCTGCACCATAGTGCCATTGGTTATCTGGTCTCCAAGTTGGTGTCAAATAGGGAATTTTGCACTGGAGACCATTTACAGAGAATGAGGCCGTCAGAGATTCTCAACAGAATGGCACCAGTCCTTCATGTCATTTGTCAAGGCTCTGGCCTCACTTTTTCGGCAGTTCAACCTTGAGTCAGTTTAATGAAGCCATGGCTCCTTTCCATCTCGCTCTCCCATCCTCAGACAATTGTTTCAAAGCAGGACGCATCTCTATGTCTGTTACCAACACCAATTCTGCCAAGCTGAGCGACTCTGAAACTATCATGTTTCCACACGTTTCCAGCCCTGCCCCCTGGTGATGAGAGCGATCCGGGCCAGCTCTTACATTGTCTGGGCTAATCCATGCCATCCTCTCCGTTCCTGGATTCCCCTGTAGCTGGTCTGGCCTGAGATCACATGTTCTGTCTGCTCTGCCCTGTTCACTATAAATATGCAAGCACTTCAATTGCTCAGGGCTCTTGCATGGATCATTACTCACTGAGGGTCTGTTGGTGTATGCTCTGCTCTGTGATTCCTTGTGTAGGACTCTGGCCTGGTTTTGACTACTCTGCTGTGTGACCCCTTACTCTGTATATTGCTATTCTGTGTATCAACCTATAGCTTGTCTGACTTCCCTCTTTGGTTGTTGATTCCTGGCTTGTATGACTATCCGCTCTGGTTTAGGACTTTGGCTTTGTATTTGACTACATCTCTGAATTTATCTCTGGTGTCCTGCACTGTGTATCTTGTGAGGTTCCCTTCCTTTAGGTTAGACACCATCCTAAAGGACTGTATCCTTATTTAGAGTTCCTTATTGTGTTCTGTTGGTTTCTCCTTTTACTCCAGCCCTTCCTGTTGTCCTGTTCTTTGTTGTGGTCTTCGGTGTATATGCAGCCAGTGGCAAACCTGCCTAAAGAGCTAAACATCCCCCATATAGGTCCCACCTTGGCTCACCGGTTGCCCCTGTGAGATGTGTACTGCGGATTTCAGCACACAATAGTGATGTCAGATGACATACCCTTTAAGAACCCAGCAGTAATTTTGCTTAGTGTCCTACTGTGGTACTTGCCGTGTTCAGTCCCAACAGACTGCACTTCATGCTGGATTCTTTGTTGCTGACCTGGAACAGATCTCGAGCATGCTGATACGTTATAATCCTTGGTTTTTTATCCCCTTTTATCCCTCTCAACCCCTGGTTTGTTCTGACCATTCTTTTATCTTATCCTAGACTAGCTGTTTTCAACGCCATAATAAGGATCGGTATAGGGTTTCGTCATTAGGGCTACGTTTTGCCTGAACGGGAAGTTTTTCCTGGCCAGGGCATAGATGTAGCTCCACTAAACCCTTTTCTTTCTATGGTGAGTATCCGAACACAACGCTGATCTCATTCGGATTAATAGTCGTCTTATCAGTGGAAAAATTACATTCCTCATGGATATGATACAATAGGACTAGGAGGGATCCTAAAACAGAAGTTCACAGACATCCACTCAATATACCAATTATATTTATTATTAAATAATAAAAATGAAACTAATTTGAAAAATCAGACCAATATTATAAATAAATAATAAATTTTAAAAAAACAAAGTGGAAGCCAGAGTCTATACTGTAATGTTTGAGAGGCGTTTTGATAGTTTGCCATCCTCTGGCATCTGACTGGCAAAACGAGTGGGTAAATTCCTCAGCTCATGTCAGAGAGTTGCGGCTCTGTTTACCAGGGATCTCAAACTCTAACCCCACAAATGTATCTGAACTACAAGTCAAATGATTCTCTGGCCATCTATGGTCTTTAAAGAACTATGGGAATTATAGTTCATCAACACTTCAGGGAGCCAGAGTCTGAAATCCTTGCTGTAGACTATAGCCATGAGTTGAGTTGTTCAGGTTCTTCGCAATGGTGTATTGGTTGGAAGATCATGCAGCCACATAGCTATCCAGTGGTGGAAAACACAATCATAAGCGGTCCTTCCGGTACCATTTCACTAGGGGGCAATGTAGCACACAGGATCGTGTCTTGGATACACAATTTTGCAGGACAGACTAAAATGTATTTCACTGCTAAGCTCAGTCATAAAGAGAGACAGGCTATTGTATGTAACTTATTTTAGTGTTTTGGCGACCCGAATACAAACACAACAGCGCCATTTGTGCTAGGTGGTATGTAGCGGATACATTGAAAGGTATTGTGTGATAGCAAAACCTCAAAGGGCAGCAGTAGAGCAGGAACAAGTAGGATCATGTCAGGGGTCAAGTCCAGCAGGAAGGTGTGGGTACGCAGTTCCTTCACTATTTTTTCAGAGGGAATGAAGTTCCCTTTCTGCCTACACTGGCATTCTTTTATCTATGTTCGATCATCAAGCCATAAAATGTGAAATTTATTATTGTCCTATTAATTCTCTAAAACTCAGTATATGTGTTACAGGAAGGTCACGGTTTGCCCCTTGGCCGTCATATCCGTTTTCCTTCGCTAGTCCCTGGATTCTTCTCTCAGCAAGCAGCGCTGAATTAATAGTACAGGAGGAGCGAGGTCGCGCCTATTCCCCAAAGGGGCAGCTGCAACCACCAAATGTATCCAGTCCAGCAACACGTGTAAAACAGAACAAGAAAAAAAAAGTGTCATCTGCGCTTATTCCTATAACACCATGTGAAACAAAACACAATTAGAGGCTTTGGTTTACTTGAATGGCCATTAGAGTGTTAGCTCATCTGCCGAATGTCAAGGCACCTCTAGTGAAGGTGAGTCCTAACCAATGAACCACAGGCTGCTGTGTAGTAAACCCATGTACTCTCACGCTGCTTTTCAGTCATGAGGAAGACTGGTGGGCTTTCAGTTATGCCCTCCCAGAAACAAATCCACCATGGGATCAAAAAACAAAGTCATGGAACAGAATTAGCTGCATAGACGACCTGGCTGGAGGTACAATCAAATATACATAGTACAGGAGGGGTGGGGTCGCGCCTATTCCTCAATGGGGCGGCTGCAACCACCAACTGTATCCAGCCCAGCAACATGTATAAAACGTAACAAGAAAAAAAGCCGCTGAATTAGGCTAGGGTCAAACGAAAGCATTTTTACACGCGAACGTAAAAAAGTGCGTCCGAACGCATTGATGTATTTTTTCACGGAATATGCGAAAACGGTCATACGATGCGCATTTTCGTGCGTGATGTTTTACGAATCCAAACCAGGAAACTTTTTGCGTCTGGACGTTATGTTGGCCGGACATGAGCAGGGTCTGATGTCTCCAAATGACACACACACACCGCTAGCGGGCGCAGCGCACTCTGTACGTCCGTACTAGCGGTTCTGCGTTCTCAAAAAAATGCGTTCATTTTCCACTTGCTTTGCGCGGCCGGACTTTCGTGCGACCGTACTTCGTATATTGGCTGTCATTGCCCGTCATTTGCTGCTAGCGTGGCCGTGATTAAGTGCGCCAGAACGCACGTTAAAAATGCGCTGGTCTGACCCCAGCCTTAATGTCAGTTCTTAAAGCAGACAACACCTATCAGATTGGGTTAAGCAGGCTGCCTGTCCATGTCAGCAGGCCTCCTTTTATTTGGTACAGAATCAAGGAAAAAGAACAAAAATTTAAATATAGTTAGAGTATCATGATGTTAGATGCCTAATGCCTACAAAGTTGTTTAAATGGAAAGAAGGGACAGGAGTATACCTTTCTAGAAAACAGAAATGAGTCTGAAGGGCGTTCTTATCAATAGTAGAGTGAAGCATGGACTGGACATCAGGGGTCAGCAACATGGACCATCCAGATGTTTTAGAACTACCTTTCTCAAGAGTCTTTGTGACGGAAGTTGCTACTCAGAGCAAGTAGATTCGTCGCTTGTTTTTTCCTTGCTCCGGAGATACCAAGGAGTAATAGAAATAGTTCGTAATTTTCCCAATCACTTGCCGAGACAGTGTGTAGGGTGAAGCAAAGTAGTTTATTTATTGCATAGAACATAGGGTCTTTTATACAAAATCAGATACTATTGTTCCAAATCTCTGCCCACCCCAGACATCCCGGTACCTGGGCTACCCCACCTTTATCTCGAGTCCAATTTTATAATACAACGGAGGGACCCCCCCCCCGCCTCCAGCCCAAGTCCAATCTTGTGGCATGCGTCCCCGTCTCTGGCCTGAGCCTACTTGGCCGCACGATCGAAGCAGCACGCTATTTACAATCCATAGGTAGCCCGATATCCCGCTACAGAGATTGGCAGGTTTGGGGCTGATCCCGACAGAGCAGCGACAATTCCCAAGTACCGTTGGAAAGCTCTGGTCCCCCTGATGACTCCGTCTGAAAAGTGCCTCAATCCATGGTCGGGGGAATGAGCGCCAGTGATGGAAATGTGTCCTGTGGCTGGCTGGGAGTAGCCAGGCTATAGCTCCACAGGAGTGGCTGCGCTCCCCGAGCGAGGGAGAGAGGTTGACTACCGATGGGGCTCACTCCCAGGAATCAGCCCCAGGCAGGCTTCCATTTTGGTGGACATATCTTCCCAAAAGCGTTGCTGTAGGGTAAAAGGAGGCTGGAGCGTTCAGGGGCAAAGTCAAACGGGGTTTGTCGGCAGGAGACAGCTCAAGCCAAGCTTGCCAGGGGTAGGGGCAAAGCGGCAACATGCGCAATCAGGTATACTTTGTAACACTATGAGAGTGACAAATATAGAACAATGAAACAAATAAATACGAATGGCGGCTGTGCCATTACAAATATATATACAATGTAACAATATACAGAGAAGTGGTGTCCTTCCTGTCACAGCGTTTACTAACCTGGCGAGTGGCAGAGCATCATGGGAGATGTAGTACCAAAACATCGGGAGGACCACGGTTGCGGATCCTGATGTACAGTAAACCAAGAATAAACATTAAGTTGCCCCTTCATAAAATATATGAACCCGTTTCCTGTTATAATTAATATACCGGTAACTGCTTTCCCTTTGGTATACTTTTGGTTCCAACTTTCAATAAATCACAAGAAAAGGATTAAATGGCTGCATAAAAGGTCTAATACACGTGAAGTATCATACGTTGAGTTAATGGTTTTTTAAAAGAAATTACCTTTATTGTCATTAAGGTTTAATAAACAGACGTAAAAGGGACACTTTAGGGTTAAAACGGAAGGGGGTGTGAAACAGAGGGGTTAAATAATAATACATGACCTTCCCATTTTATCCTTAAAGTGAGTTTCACCTTCATTTCAGTGTTGGGCTTCCTGGGTGCTGGTCCCCATCTAACAAGCTGTGGCTTCTAATGAAGCTTCAGATGTTACATGAATAGAGAGAGGCTGGAGAATCACAAGAGCGTCGGTCCAGCCAAATCAATGGTTCTCAATACAAGCTTGTTGCGACCCATTGGCTTACTGGGAATACACTACTATTCGTTCCAGCCTTCTGAATAGCAGATTAATGAGGGCTGATCATTATGTTCCTGAGCAGGAAGAGTCCCCCATTCGGAGGACTCCGTCTGTTCTCAGAGACCCCAAAGAGGAGGGAGGATGACAATAAAGTCACTGGGACTAAGCAGCTTACATAGAATGGGCTCAGTGCCTAGAGTGTCCCTTTAAGCCACTCTCAGATGAATGTAGCCTATTGAAATGGTACTAGGTTAACGATACGTCAGATTTAAGCGTGAGAGCAGGTTTCTAAAAATTAATTGTGCATCGCCCCCATCCCTTATGCAGGGGAAGCTTTATTGCTGTGGAGCTCTGTGATACGCGTGTCATGGTTGGCATAGAAAATAAAATATCTTAACCCCTTCACGACAGATGGGCTTCTCCCGTCGGGAAGGGGTCAACAAGTGCAGGGGCGGGCCTTTGATTAGGCCCGCCCACACAGCTGACATGCATTTCCCCCCTGCGTCTTCAAGGCCCACCTGCCCCAGGGACGGCATAGAACGTCCTGCGATGGGAAGGGGTTATTCTAGATCAGTGGTTCCCAACCCTGGTCCTTCAAGTACCCTTAGCAGTCCAGGTTTGCTAGATAGCTGAAGCAGTGGCGTAGCGTGGGTTGTCAGGCTCAGCGCCCGGGGCAAGGCAAGAATTGTGCCCCCCCAACCTGTGGACACAGTAACACACCATGATTCCAACCAGTAGAGTATTGACCCGCGTTACCCCACAAGCACATGTATTGTATATTAACAAAAATACTGATAGAATAAAAAAATGAAACACACATGCCCCCCCACGCAATGCCACTGCTACCAGTCACCCTGTCCCAGTATACACTAGCATAGTTCCACTCTCACACTATAACCAGTCGCTCTCTCTCAGTACCCCCACTTTCTCCCAATACCCCCAGGCACTCTCTCTCCAAGTAACCCCAGTCACTCTCTCTCACTCTTTCTTCAGGTACCCCCCACTTTCTCCCAATACCCCAGTCACTCTCACTCTTTCTCTCTCCAGGTAACCCCACTTTCTCCCAGTACCCCAGTCACGCTCACTCTTTCTCTCTCCAGGTAACCCCACTTTCTCCCAGTACCCCAGTCACTCCCTCCCAGTTCCCCCAGCCACTCCCTCCCAATACCCCCAGTCACTCACTCTCTCCCAGTACCCCAATCACTCTCACACTTTCTCTCTCCAAGTACCCCCACTTTCTCCCAGTACCCCCAGTCACTCTCTCTAGCCAAGTATCCCCAGTCATTCCCTCCCCGAACCTCCAGTCACCCTCTCCCTGTACCCCCTCACTGTGTGGTGGTCACGCTGCTCTGGTGTCATACAGTGTCGCCTACCTGTGTGGAGTTGTCAGTGGCCTGGGGGGGGGGGAGCTGTCCAGAGGGCTTAGTGGAGACCGGATTCTAAATGTGCTGCAGGGCAGGTGCCTCCATCCCGCCTTCCTGTTCAGCGGCTGTAGGGCTGCCAGCGGCAGGGGTGCTGGAACAGGGCTTCAAGGGGGGCTGACAGGGTGTTCTGTCAAATAATGCTGCGCTGCTTCATGTGAGTGCTAGGTCACCGCCGGCGTGGCAAAACTGGCAGACTGGACTGATCCAGACTGATCCCTGCTGGAAAATATTAGCGGTTCAAATTTCTTTTGAAATTTTGCACCCCCTAAGAAAATTGCACCCAGGGCGACCACCCCCGAGGCCCCCCCCCACACTACACCACGGAGCTGAATCACAGCACAGGTGATATGATTTGCTGCTCCGTGATTGCAGGATTCAGTCTGCATTTCCACAAAGTAACCCTTAAAATCTGGCCTGTTAGGGTGACTTGAGGAGAGGACCAGGGTTGGGAACCAGTGTTCTAGAGGAACATTCCACAAATCGATTCCTTATGTTAAAGAAGAATTTTAAACAATTACATCCATTATTTGTTTAGTAAGTTTTCCCTATTTTAAAAAGTAGAGTCCACAGACTTCTCCCTCCAGACCTAAAGGTTTCACTTTACTTATAAACTCAGTCCGTTTTGAGTCACATAGCAGCGCACAGCAGAAGCAGCAGTTGGCACAGGGACTGGTATGTGAAGCGCTATGCATTTAGATCAGGTGGGAGAAGTCCACAGACTCTTTAGTTAAAAAGGAATACTTTGCTAAAGCTAGGAAATAAATATCGGGTGTAAATTAGGAAAATGTTATTTTATGATGATAAATTTATTTAGTTAAACGTCAAATAAAACCACATGAATGCACCTTTTTAAAATGCTTATCATTGTTATAGCTTAAGACCATGCTTTATTGCTCCCATTCCATGTAGGTGCATCTTTTTTGAATTTGCTGTGCACGGTGAAAAAAAGATATATAATCCGTCAGGGTTGTTCAATAAAGCAGGACTTCAAATTGCATTTAAATAAATGTAATTAGCAAAAAAATGGTGAAAGTGGCCTCAGCATACAAGGTTAAATGGCTCAGCAGTGAAGGGGTTAACAGGGCTGTGGCATTAGCGGGTACTTCGGTTGTGAGATGTTCAGGATGGGTTCAGGCAGTGATGGAAAAGCAGGTGTTTTAGAACTACAAATCCCATGATGCCTAGTCTCACAGCCGTCTGGTTTTGCATCATGGGATATGTAGTTCCGAAACATCTGGGGTGCCAAGCAAGACAGTAGTGTTCCAAAGGTTGCTTACAATACCCATCATCCTCTGCAAGTCGAATGCCACCAAACAGGTCATTAGTCACCTCTTCTCTCAGCCCTGTCTGGCCTCTCTTAGATTGTAAACTCTGGAGCAGGGTCCTTTCTCCTACTGTTATGTGTATGTATATTTGTTATTTTGTCTCCCCCATTGTACAGCGCTATGGAACTTGTTGGCGCTTTATAAATACTTGTAACTCTCCCTCCCCAGCCTGTCATGTGATCTTCTCCTCCCAAACTACAGAGATCCTGTGTAGTTTCAAAGTGCCCACCGCTTCCAGGCCGCCTCCCCTTGCTGTCTCCTCACAGTCTGGGTATTTGTGATCTCTCAATGCAGTTCCCCCTCCTTCCCTTACCCTCCATCATCATTACTCCACCTCCAGGAGGACAGCTCCACCTGCCTGACTCAACACCTCCCTCCCCATCTCTCCCTCCCCTCCTGCTCACCTATCTCCAGCCCACCCTGCATCGAATTGTCTGGGTCTCCTCCACATCCCCTCAGTGGGCAGCAGCTTGCCCCTCACACCTATGATCATGCCAAGGACCTTCCTTCATCCTCTCCACCTTTTCCACCCTCTACTTCCCTACCTTTCCTGATCCATCCTCCTCCTCCTCCCCCCTCAAACTTTACTCACCTCTCCTCCCTTAGACTCTTTCTCCTCCTCTCACCTCTTTCTCTCTCTCAACACCCTCTTCCTGATTTTCCCAATGGTTCTACAAAAGAATCCTGTGGAAGCTTCACAGACTCTGCTCTCCAGGTCTGCAGCTCATTGCAAACAGTCACCTCCAGGGAGCTTCCACCTGCTCTGAGAGACTCATCTCTTGCACCAAAGGTCCTCCCCTTCAGAGACACATCTCCTCGATAAGACATTTGCACTTTGATTTCTCTTCATCACTTTTTTTTTTTTTTTTTTTTAACTTGAAACATTGCCCTGGGCAGAGATCTCATTGTCACCTGTTACTGAAAGTGATATTTTGTGTCCATGTACTGTGTTTACTGAGAAGGTCCAGGCTTCAAGGTGGACTTGCAAGCAAGGTGGAGCAGAAGTTCTCAGGGATGATTGAGTCATCTTGTTGGAGATGAGACAACCTTATCCAGCTTGTGCCTGACAGAGACAGCCTCCATTCCTGCTGTCACAGTGCATGAAACGTTGTGGGTGTGTGATTGTCTAGGGTAAGTGTCTTGTCTACTTGTGGTAGTGGTGCACGCTTTGAGTGGTGGTGGCTGGTGGGCAGTGTTTGGTGTTTTTATTATTCTAATGCTTGTTGTTTGTTTTTAGTTTGTAAATAGGACTTTTGGAAGTGCAGAAATGGCATTACAAGAAGGGCTGCAGTATGGGAAGGCTGATTTTGTTCTCATGGACTCTGTCACCTTGCCAGAATTCATGGACAACCTAAAGCTCAGGTGAGTACCTTAACCCACTACCTACCACTCTTCTACCACATGCCTTAATCCTGTCTCCGTGGCTGTTGGTGAAATTCCCTATCAGGGTTGTTCAGAGAGCGGTGAAAAGCAGGAGAATGACTGGAGAATGAAAAATTCTAGGTCAAAATAGACGATTTGGAAAGTGAGATGAATGGGAGAATTTTTCTGGTTTGGCTATTTTGACCTAGAATTTTCCCTTCTCCAGCCATTCTCCTGCTTTTCACCTCTCTCTGAATAACCCTGTATGTGTCCTTTGCTAGCACTTAATCCGTGGAATGCGGTGGACTGAATCCTTGACCTAAGGGTGGCCAATGGCCGCTATCCAGATGTTGATGCGCACCATAATTTCTTGACTTCGGGGTCGTAACTCCACAGCAACTTGAGAGGAACCTGTTGGCCACACTAGTCGAAGACCTCAGTTTGATGTGGGTCGCAGATAAAGTCAAAGGGTTGCAAAGCACCGTGTAGTTGGAGTTCCACAACAGCTGGAGAACTACCAAGGGTGCTCCTCCACCTTGGCTCGCCAGGTGTTTTGGAACTACATTTCCCACAAAGCTCTGCCAACCTAGTGAGTGGCTGTGTTTCATTGGAGACGCATTTCCCAAACAACTGTAGAGTCAAAGTTGATCACCTCTGGCCCAAACCTTCCTTGGCTTATGCCAGAGGAGATGGTGAAGTGTTTTATGGTTATGATGATGTCAAATTGCATGTACTGCGTTCCTATATTCTCTTGTGTCTCCTGTCATTGGCTTTTTATGGGATGTGCGTTTGTGGTTTTATAATGTGAAGTTATGGACTGTCTAATAAGTACCTGTCAACCGCCCGTCCAACACCACCACCCAAATATGAGGGCTGTGCTTAAAATAATAAGAAAATTATATATACAGTCTGCTGCTTGTTTTGTGATCTACTGCGCACATCAAAACGTGTACCGAGTGAAAGTTGGTATGCTCATGGCATGTGTGACTAATGTATGGGGTGGAGGGTTAACTTTGTTTTTTTACGATTTTGGTAACCTGCTTATTCACTGAGCTGGGGATTCTGAGGAATTGCAAATTACAGATCAGAATAATTAAAGTTCCGTGAAACAAAATAAAAGAATTCTGCAACACGGCTGATTTTCCAGAAATCTGTCAGTCACTTTATTTGGTCACAAATGTATATACCTGTTTGATAGGTTTCTGCACATCACAAAAACATGCAACGTCTGCAGGGTTATTCAGAGAGCGGTGAAAACAAGGAGAATGACTGGAGAAGTGAAAATTCTAGGTTAAAATACCCAAACCAGAAAAATTCTCCCATTTATCTCACTTTCCAAATTGGCTATTTTGACCTAGAATTTTCAGTTCTCCAGTCATTCTCCTGGTTTTCACCACTCTTTGAATAACATTGCTATGGATACAGGTTTAAAATGTTTTATAACATCCTTGTTACCATAGGCTGAGGGAAGATGCGTTAGATCCAATTTTGGGAAAATACAAATGCACAAGAGAAAAAAAAAAAGGATAAAAAGATACCCCCCCCGAATTTTATTTTTTTTCCTTATTTTGCCTCTACTCTGCAGATTGTACATGTGGCATCTCAGCCCTTCCTGATTCTCCCATTGATTTTACTTGGGATTGATAAAGCCTCTTCCCAGGTATTTATAGGTATTGGGCAGTCACCTGTATCTTGTAATAACAAGTGGGGGGTGGATAGCAGCCAAGACATGGCTTCTGTTTTAGTTGAGTCCTTCTTGTTTTTCATGAATAAATCAACTTGCTGCTGCATAGATGACATTCTCTGCGAGTCATACGATATATGAAGCTCCCTCTAGACTAGTTACTTCTGCTAAGAAATGTAAAGACACGGAACCAGTCGTACACGTCAGTAGAGGGAAACTTGTATTTCAGGGAATGTCATTGGAAGTGTAGACAGACTAGGTTGTTCCCAAAGTTTTAGATGACTTGTACTGTCTATTGATGTAAAAACTGAATACAGACCAAGGCAAATCTCTCATTTTCCCCCAACAGATTTCTAACATTTATTATACAGGTCTATTCAGAGAAAGGTGAAACTCAGGAGAATGACTGGAGAAGTGAAAACTCTAGGTCAAAATAGCCAAACCAGAAAAATTCTCACATTTATCTCACTTTCCAAATCGGCTATTTGGTCTAGATTGTTCTCTTCTCCTGCCAGTTCTCCTGGTTTTCACCTTTCTCTGAATAATCCTGCTAGTGCTGTAGAGCAAAGGGTCAGCAACCTTGACTCTACAGATGTTTTGAAACTACAACTCTCTTGATGCTTTGGTACTCTTTCGATTTGCTGAGCCTCATGGGAAATGTAGTTCCAAAACATCTGGGGTGCCATGGTTGCCCAGATTTAGAGACTCGTTGCTGGGAGATTAATTGCTTTACAGTTGTTATATACCTGCACGCTCCATGTGTGATTTTATAAATAATCTCACACCTACCTTTTAAGATAGAAGAAAAGGGGCAGATGGCTCTGGACCACAAACCTGGGAACATTTTGTGTCCTGTGCTGATTTTGAGAATTAATTTAGAGAACGGAACGAGACCTGGCAGATGACATGAAGCCGGAAGCTCCTTCCTTGGACCACAAACATGTCCAAGAAAAATTGAAGATGAGTGACTTTGTGAGGCACACAAACTCCATGAACTCTTAATACTCGTGAAAAGAGATATTAGATGGAAAAGTGTGACAAGTTAAGAACTAGGGACTGTCTGTCCTAAATTCAGGTCGCTTTGGAAGTATGAAGAATTCTCATCATTTATATGGTATGGTACACGATTACAGGGTTGCTGACATTATTGACTAAAAACTCAGACGTCAATGTTGTATTGCCTAGGTCAGGGGTCAGCAACCTTGGCTACCTGATGTTTTGGGAACTACAGCTCCCAGAATGCTCAGTCACTCATTAGGCTGACTGGACCACATGGGAAATGTAGTTCCCAAAACATCAGGTAGCCAAGGTTGCTGACCCCTGACCTAGGTGGTACTGACAGATAAGCATGTGTCTATTTCGAATAAACCCGAGCTGTCTCTTCGCATTCTGTTGATTCTAAACGGAACTGTCCCTTTTTTAAACATGATTCTGGGCGTTCTATCTTGGTTTCATTGTGGGACTCATGCTGTACTTCTTTTTTGTGGGTCCAAGAAGGACCAGCTTGGCTTTATGTCCTCTGCCAGGTCTCGCGCCTTTCTCCCAAAGTTTATTTAAACACTCTCTTATTTGCTTTATGGCTCATTATAATCCCTAGAATTAAATCTGCTCCTGATACATTTGAGATCCGCGTAAACCCGTTGTTATGTGTTTTTAATTCTAATGGTAATTATCTACAAGAGGTACAACAAGCCCTCGCCCTGTCTCCTTTTAGCGCTCGCCCCCCTCCTGTTTTGACTTCGTCTGAGAGGTGTGTGCCAAGAGGCACTTTCCTTATGATTAAATGTCTGGACGCTGGAGCTCCAGGAAGGAAATGACGTCCCAGAGACAAACAAACCTTATATTGTCACTGCAAAATATTATTTTGGTTTTATTCGCAGGGGATTAAAGAGTCTGTTTTTTGGGGGGGGGGGTTTTCTCCCTTGCATTCTGAATATTTAATTGGTAGGAATACAGTCAAAGCGATAGCGTTCCCTGCAATCAAACGGGGACATGGACAAAAAAATAGACTATTTTTAACAAAGGTGGGGGGGTGGGCCATAAGAATAGTTTTGTATTCCTTGGCCAAGTCCAGAGCCAGCTGTGGTTGTTTTGTTCGGAGCTTTGTGAAGTCAGGACATTTCCATTGCCAGTAAGGGGCAGGTCCCTATGCCACGGTGCATTGTTGAGACCGTCGGATGCTGAAACTAGTGCTTTGAAAGTCCGTGGAATTGTGGCTTTGCATTATCTGGTATTTAAAGCCTTACCATGGAGCCTTGGCTCTTAGCGCCATCTCTCATATTGAATACATTGTGACGGACCCAGGGAACTTCCATTTACATTTATCTGTTTGAATCCCTCCCGATAGCTAAAGTTTTTAATGATTCTCTTGGGTCTGGATTTGACCAATCAGGTAGCCATTAATGCTAAAATGACCACCTTAACTTCGTTAAATGGATAAGGTGTGCGGAGTGTGTCCCCTCTCCCGCTGGAGGCAGTGATGGCCTTTCAAAGTGGAGGACTTCCATCCATCCTGAAGGCTGTCAATCCTATCATGCTGAGCCCCCTTCCATGGTTTTGATATTTTTTTCATTAATTGAATCGAAACTGTCAGTTTTGCTCGCAATGTGCCATTTGAAGAAGGAATATTATTCTCTTTTAAAAAAATATATATATGTGTTGCAAATATTGGCTGCACACGAAAAAAATAAAACAACAAAATTTGTTAGATTATTAAGATGACCGTTTCGGCTCGCTTCTGAGCCATTTTCAAGGTTAGAATATAGGAGATAGGTAGGTGTGTGTATGTGTATGTGTATATATATATATATATATATATATATATATAAATGTATATATATCCGTGTTAGTCCAGATGCCAAAATCACGAGTATAGCAGTCTGTAGTGATACCTTTTTTTGGACTAACGTTACATTTAAAGTACAAGCTTTCGAGAGTGATCCTCTCTTCATCAGGTATATTGAAGCTATAATATACCTGATGAAGAGAGGATCACTCTCGAAAGCTTGTACTTTAAATGTACCTTTTGTTATTGGACTAACGTTATCACTACAGACATATAATATAATATTATAATATATATATATATATATATATTATATTATAGAAGTGTCTATAAGGGTTGTGGTGAAGGATAAAAAGCCTCCACACTATAATAAGTGTGTTTAATATTGCAGAAGCCACCTGCACATCATAGCAATTCAAAGACTTGCATCCCAGAGCTCCTGTGGAATGTGGCACAGGAGCTCTGGGATGCAAGTCTTTGAATTGCTATGATGTGCAGGTGGCTTCTGCAATATATATATATATATATATATAATTATAGTAAAACAAATGGCATGAACGAATGGAGGGATGCACTGGAGGTCTTAGAATTTAAAAGTAAAAATCCTTTATTAACTATCCATTAAAATAGATCCCGGACAGTAACCCAACGTTTCGGCCCCATCAGAGCCTTTCTCAAGATATTATATATGTGATAAAAATATAAAAGAATTAAAAAATATATTATGAATTAAAACCAAAATATAAAGGATAAAAAAATTTATATATTTTTTTAAAGACTCTTTGCTACTATAAAGTATTGGCATTATCTGTGTTGTAGCATGTTGTGGGCCCACTATAATGCATGTAGTGTCAAATGTCCATATGTGTTGCAACATACTTGCATACAGATGTTTGAGACCAGTGCTTCATTGTGCTCTATAGCGTTTCTCCGATTTTCCAAAATTTGGTTGTAAACAATCTTATGCCTGTACCATCCACGAAGGATGGCAATAATGTATGTTTGTTTTACATTTCCACAACCAAAAAATAGCTCAAACAGGGTTATTCAGAGAGCGTGAAAAGCAGGAGAATGACTGGAGAATGAAAAATTCTAGGTCAAAATAGCCGATTTGGAAAGTGAGATAAATGGGAGAATTTTTCTGGTTTGGCTATTTTGACCTAGAATTTTTCATTCTCCAATCATTCTCCTGCTTTTCACCGCTCTCTCAATAACTCTGAAAGTGCGCGGATCAGTGGAGTGCAAAATGCACCGGGCACTGATAGTGACGGTTACTGGCCCATAGATAAAGATACTATCATGGAGATGTAGGAGGACTGACTCATCGTATTAATGACAAACTGCTTAACTCTAGCTCCCCAGGTGTTTCTGAACTACACCTCCCATGATTCCCTTGCCATCAATAACTTTCAAAGAATTCCAGGAGTTGTAGGCCACCAACATCCGGGGGAGGGGGGGGGGGCGGGCGTCAGTGTTTGACAGCCCTGCTGTAGGATATGACATCACGTAAAACATGGGTCATCAAACTTGCGGCCCCCGGATGGTTTAAACCTACATCTCCCATGATGTTCAGAGCCTCATGGGAAATGTAGTTCCATATAATCTGGAGTCCCAAGATCGCTGACCCCAATGTAAGAGTTTCCTGGAATAGCATCACCATTTGACACCACCCTTGCACACCCTCGTAGGCAACTTTTTGTTCCACGGTGTCATTTTTTTTCTATTTATTTATTTATTTATTTTTTAAAGCCATGGATGCAATTTTTTTAGATATAACCAGGCCTTCATAAAAGGTAAATCCCAGGTGATGTAGATTTACAACTCCCATGATGCATAGCCAGTTTAAGATTGTTAGTTTCACGGAAATTGCACTTAACTTCGGCTGACTGATATGTTTTCAAACAGACCTGAAAATAAAGAAATTGTATGCAAATAGTGACGATCCAATAATAAGTCTATAAAATGTTATATTTGAGATAATAAAAGCGATATCCTGCTGCTTTAAAACATAAACAGGCATTAATGCCTACAAAAGTGCAGTCCTAAGAGCCCTCTTTACAGTGAATTGCCCTTTGTTATACATAGCTCATGCAAATAGATTCAAAGGTTATTTCTGTCACCTGCACCCTCAGTGCAAACAGCAGGGTTTTCGTGTTGCAAAGTGTTATGAATCGACCTTTATTATACTATATGTTGCTAGATTTGTCGTGTTTCAGGGTGAGCTGCAGGAAAATGGAAAGGATTTCGTATGATTCTAAAAATAAAATGTTTGCGAGAGGACAATGTAACAAATTTTATATCAAAACGAAGAGCCACTAAGAAATCGTAGGAGCCAACAGAACACCTTATCCCAGCAATCTGCAGCTGCAAATTGAGCTTCTGTAACAGCTGGGCTTTTTGCGGTTCAGAGGTTGCGGCTGTTTACTGTAAATTAACAGCTTCCTATACTTTGTATAAGAACCATTAATTTGCAGCCAGCAGGAGAGGAACGAGCTGTTCCAACTGCGCTCATTCTTCTTGGCTTGAGCCAGCATTCTTCCACAAACTGTCTTTCAGACTATGATTTTAAGTGATTTAAGTTGATTTGGGTTTTGGAAAACACTTAACATTTATAAATAAATACATTAACATATCCAAAACTTGCCTGTGATTCCTTGGAACACCGAGTGAACGATCCAATGCCACTTGCAGCAGAACACTGCAAAATGGTTCCCAGTGTCCTCCCATGGTTCTGCTCACAATCTTGCTTGCAAGAGCTTGCACAGGGTCGCACTTCTCTTCATGGAGTCCTGTTGACCCCAGCAAACGGTGGCAGCCGCTCCCAAATATTCTGACTCGAGCCACTAATACAGTGGCTCAGTTGGGACTAGGGATGAGCCGAACACTCCCCGAGTTCAGTTCGAGCCCGAACTTCCCATTTGTTCGGGTCCGGACCCGAACTCGAACCCAATGCAAGTCAATGGGGCTGAAAATTCGGTTTTTAGAGTGCCCTCCAAGAGGGCATATATGCTACATATTTGCCATAAAAGGTGTATGGGGGTCCGGGTAGTGCCCTGGGGGACAGGAAACAAGGACAAAAAGTTAAAAAAAAAAAAAAAAAAAAAAAAAAACCTTTTTAAAGGGACAGTGAGTTTTCCATGAAATAAGGGTTAAAAATAAAAACCAAAAATTCCTTCAAATATCGTGCCTAGGAGGTCCCCATAACCTGCCCGTGAAGTGGCGGATTTCTAGGATGTATAGAAACACTTAAAAACAAAAAAATGACGTTTCATATGACGGTAAATGCTTTTCCTTTAATCTATCCATAAACAACTGCTTGGGGCGGCAGTCTGTATGAAAAGAGGAGACATTTTCGTACACGCAGAAAAAGTTTACTGATTTTTTTTTTGGCTAAATTATTGTGAAATATATGCAGGCTTTGGATGAAAGTAACAATAGGTGCTTTAAAATTGGTCCTTTAGCGTCCCCAACAGTGCCATCACACCGTAACCCCTCTGAGGATATGAATCTGATACAGGCGTCAGTGGCAGTGCACCCAAATATTGTGCTTTTGGTGCCAGGCCTGCAAGTACTATCATACAGTAACCCCTCTGTGGTATTGTGGAAGAATGCAGGGGTGGACCATGTGGTCCTATATTGAAAAGATATGATTCTAGTCAAGGCGTCAGTGCACCCAGATATTGTGCCTTTAATGCCAGGCCAGCAAGTATCATCATACAGTAAGGCTGGGGTCAGACGAACTTAGTGTTAACGTCCGTGTTGCCCGCACATAAGGACGTCCGTGATAGCATACAATTGTGTTAAATGGAGCCCCACACACGAAGTACGTCCGCACAGAAGTGCGGGGGCTGACGGACGCTGCAAACGGACGCAGGTTAGGAAAGAACGTAATACTGCTAGAATGGACGTGCAGAGTGCGCCACGTCCACAACGTCCGCATAGCTTTGTGTGTGAGTGATGCAACAAGGTCAGATGGACTGCATTTATACGTCCAGCATTTTTGACGGACAGAATGTTCTTTCATTGTAATTTATTTTCCCTGCTACATCAGTCAAAAAATACATCCGTGAAAAAAACCGACTGTGTGACCACTACCTTGTTGTCAGTCAGTAAGTACCTCCGTACTGCAAGGACGCACAGTCCGTACAAAATGCGCTCATCTGACCCTAGCCTAACCCCTCTGTGGTATTGTGGAAAAGTGCAGGGGGTGGACCATGTGGTCCTATATTGAAAAGTGTTTTTTTTATCTGTTAATGGGCGTCAGTGCACCCAGATATTGTGCCTTTAATGCCAGGCCAGCAAGTATCATCAAACAGTAACCCCTCTGTGGTATTGTGGAAGAGTGCAGGGTTGGACCCTGCAGTTCAAAAAATTAAAATGATATAAATCTGGCACAGGCGTCAGTGCAGCCAAATATTGTGCCTTTCATGGCAGCAAGTGCCTTCACACCGTAACCCTTTTGTGGTATTGTGGAAGAGTTCAGTGCTGGAGGTTTTGTGAATGCAGAAGAGGACATCCCCGATCTATTCCATTACTTCAGCATCAGGGGATTGATAGCTGCTGATCCAGGACTGATTCATTTTTGTAAATGTCAGCCGGTCTACAGAGTCGGTGGACAGACGCACTCTTTTGTCTGTGACAAAACCTCCAGCGGCACTGAACGTCCTTTCGGAAAGCATGCTAGATGAAGGGCAACCTAGTAGCTGCATAGCATATTGGCTAAGTTCTGGCCAGTGATCCAATCTCAACACCCAGTAAGCCAGTGGATCATCTGCTGGAAAGGTATCCAGGTCTGCCCTTGCCCCTAGGTAGTCCTGCACCATATGGTGAATAGGGATGAGCCGAACACTCCCCGAGTTCGGTTCGAGCCCGAACCCGAACTTCCCATTTGTTCGGGACCGGACCCGAACCCGAACCCCCATGCAAGTCAATGGGGCTGAAAATTTGTTTTTTTTGAGTGCCCTCCAAGAGGGCATATATGCTAGATATTTGCCATAAAAGGTGTATGGGGGTCCGGGTAGTGCCCTGGGGGACAGGAAACAAGGACAAAAAGTTTAAAAAAAACATTTTTAAAGGGACAGTGAGCTTTCCATGAAATAAGGGTTAAAAATAAAAACCAAAAATTCCTTCAAATATCGTGCCTAGGAGGTCCCCATAACCTGCCCGTGAAGTGGTGGATATCTAGGATGTATAGAAATATGTAAAAAACAAAAAATGACATTTCAAATGACGGTAAATGCTTTTCCTTTAATCTATCCATAAACAACTGCTTGGGGCGGCAGTCTGTATGAAAAGAGGAGACATTTTCGGACACGCAGAAAAAGTTTACTGATTTTTTTTGGCGGTGACAAGCAGGAGAATGGAAACTTCTAGACCAAAAAGCCGATTTGGAAAGTGAGATAAATGGGAGAATTTTTCTGGTTTGGCTATTTTTACCTAGAATTTTCACTTCTCCAGTTATTCTCCTGCTTTTCACCGCTCTCTGAATAACCCTGTGAATGTTTAATCCCGAGGTGAAAAATAACATTGCTTTAGATTTTTTTTCAAACACCAGTTAAATGCAGCATATTAGGATGTTTTAGGGAAATTAATGCTCAAATCTCAATCAGAAGCAGACACCAACCCACCCTCAGTACAAATATTGTACAATGTATCAAATTGATTACCAGACTAAAAACACCTGGTGTTATGCCCGTTTGTGAACAGAGGTCATTTAGAGTTGATAATCTTTCCACGTACCCATTAGTTTTTAATTCAATATCTAATAAACCGTTGCTTATAATATTCTGCAGTAAAGAGTCTCTTTATTTCTAGATTTTTTTTAGTATTTTTTTTTTAAGCATTTTCTATACTTTTTTCAAAATTTCTCTTTTTTTTTTTCGAACCCGAACCGAACACGCCCAAAAAGTTCGAACTTTCGAACTGCCAAAGTTCGGGTCGAACTCCGAACCCGAACAGCTCATCCCCAATGGTGAAGACGCTGGCAATGGGTGCCTACATTTGACGTCCCTGGGCGTCGAGGACTAAAAAATTTTTAAAAAAGCATCAGTCAAGCGGCCCTGGCCTTCACCACTATTCCTCTGATCACCCGCAGCCTCAGAAGCACGTGTGTCAGCACTTGGTAATCTACCAGTGCCTGGAAAGGTGTTACACAAGTGTCGCTTTAGAGCGTCCTCAAGTTTTTTCATCCTGTGCTCCCTCTGTGCGGGCAGGATGAGCTCTGCAACTTTCCCCTTGTATCGTGGATCAAGAAGGGTTGCCAACCAGTAATGATCCCTCTCCTTGATAGCACGATTCCTGGGGTCCTTTAGCAGGCTTTGCATCATTAGGGAGCCCATGCAGCATAGGTTGGAGGTGGCATTAGCTTCCGAGTATTCCTGGTCAATGAGGATGACCGTATTCTGCACTTCCTCCTCCCAGCCATGCACTAGCCCTTCTGTTTCTGGGCACACAAAACCCTCCCTTGAGGAATCCCCACCTTCAATGCCCCCACTACTTAAATATTCCTCCTCCTCCTCATCCTCCTCCTGTCTGATCTGAGTAGGACCCGCTAGAATGCTGTCTGCGGAAAGACTGGGGCCTTGAGAGCTAGGGAAGGCCTCCTCTTCCTCCCACTGCTCTGCCTCTAGAGCCACATCTATAATTCCCCGCAGAGTGTGCTCCAGCAGGAACACTAAAGGAATTGTGTCACTGATGCATGCACTGTCCCTGCTCACCATCCTCGTTGCCTCCTCAAATGGTGACAGTACAGTACATGCATCCTTGATCATCAGCCACTGCGGGGGGGAAATAAAACCCAAGTTGACCTGAACCTGTCCTTGTGCCATACTCACACAGGTACTCGTTGATGGCCCTCTGCTGCTTGTGCAGACGCTGCAGCATTGCTAATGTCGCATTCCACCTGGTGGGCATGTCACAGATCAGACGGTTTGTGGGAAGGTGATATTCTCTTTGAATTTCTGCCAGGCGAACGCTTGCTGGGAATGACCGTCTGAAGTGGCCGCAGACGTTTCTGGCCTGGATGAGAAGCTCTGGCAGCCCTGGGTACTTGGTTAGGAAACGCTGTACCACCAGATTTAGGACGTGTGCTAGGCATGGTACATGCGTCAATTTACCCTTGCGTAGGGCGGAGAGAAGGTTGCTGCCATTATCGCAGACAATCATTCCCAGCTCAAGCTGGCGTGGTGTCAACCATCTCTGCACCTGCCCCTGCAGAACTGACAAAATTTCTGACCCGGTGTTGCTCCTGTCCCCTAAACAAACCAGCTCAAGCACAGTATGGCATCTTTTTGCTTGAGCCATTGCGTAGACCCTGTCAGGCGTCGGTTTAACTGCCACTGAGACGGAGGAGGAAGAGGAAGAGGTGGTGGTGGTGGTGGAGGAGCAGACAGACCTCATACAAGCAGCTTTCTGGAGGCGTGGTGGATGAACAAGCTCCAGCACCGAGCCCCGTCTTGGATCCCTCTCAGCTGCAATCAGAGTTACCCAGTGTGCCGTGAAGGAAATGTAACGACCCTGTCCATGCTTGCTGGACCACGTGTCTAAAGTCACATGCACCTTGCTGCTGACTGCCTTTCCCAATGACTGGATAACATTGTCTTCCACGTGCTGGTATAGTGCTGGAATGGCCTTGCGTGAAAAGTAATGGCGTTTTGGAACCTGCCACTGTGGTACAGCAGAGTCCACCAGCTGGAAAGGCAGCAGCTGCAATGCGAGTAATTTTGCTAAGCTGGCATTTAGACCCTGTGCTTGGATGGTTGGGACTATATTTTTTCTTTCGCTGCAGCAGCTGCTTCAACGTAATCTGACTGCGTAAATCTTCAGCTACTGGGATGATGTCACATTGTGAGGAAGGACCTGGTACATCCATTACTGTAGCATCATCCCTGTCGGTGGAGGTTGTAGGCAATGACATGGCAGGACATACAGTGGGGGTAGAGACGGATGAGGAGGAGGAGGAGGACCTACGCAAAGTTTTGCGCCAACGGGATGTGTGGTACTTGTTCATATGTCGCCTCAAGCATGTTGTACCCAAGTGTCCGGTATCTTTCCCACGCTTATGCCTCATCTGACATAGATTACAAATGGCATTGCTGCGCTCTACTGCACATTTCTTAAAGAACTCAGACAACAGACTTCCTGCATGTTTTCTTTGAGACAACAGCGCTCTGCACCGGAGCAGCTCTGACATGTGATGCCTTGGACTGGCTAGTGCTACGGTTGGTCACAGAGGATGTTGTGCCTCGTGTTTGCTGTGCCTCCTCCTCCTCACTTGATTCCTCTGTTCGATCTGGCACCCAGGTGGAGTCAGTGACCTCTTCATCATTGTCATCACCCCCTTATCTCCTCGTCACTGGAGCCAACTTGGCAGTATGCTGCAGCTGCTGGGGCAACATGAGTGCCAGTTATTTGTGTGTCATCACTGGCACCCCCTTCCTCTAGGTTGATTATACTCCCTTGCTCAACCTCAGAGATTGAATCCGAGCACTGTACTTGCTGCGCATCCTCAAGCAGCATGTCACTCTCATTGTAGTCAAACAATTCAGCTGACTCCTCCGTGTGTGATAGCGAGGCTACGGCAGGAGTAGCTGTGGACATGGAGGCTGCATTAGATGCTTTGGCAGCTGAGGTGGACTGTAAAGCACTAGAAGCCTGGCTGGCAGAGGACACGGAGGATGAGGATGGCCTGGTTAGCCAATCCACCAAATCCTCTGTATGTTGCTGCTGCTTAAGACGGCCAGCACCAGTTAGAAAGGACAAGCGTGCCCCTGCAGAGGATGCACCACGTCCAGAGGCACAGCCTCCCGACACAGGGGCTGCTTGCCTTCTTATCTGTGGCTGGGAGCGTCTGCCTGTCCTTTTTGTTCTTTCAGACATGGTGAGTGATATATAGATTAATATATACAGCACTCTGATTCAACTCTGGTATAAAGATTTAAAGAACTCTGGTATAACTCAGTGAGACACACTGATAGCTGGCAGCCAGTGACGAGACACAGATCACCTCAATTCCCAAATGTTTTGTAGAAATTTGTGACCCCCCCCCCCAAAATACTGCGTGGTACTGGCTGTGTGACAAGACACAGATCACCTCAATTCACAAATGTTTTAAAGAAATTAGTGAGCCCCAAAAAGATTTGCTGGCACAGTGACAAGACCCAGAAGATCACCTCAAATCACAAATGTTTTAAAGAAAGTTGTAAACCCCAAAAAAACTTGCTGGCACAGTAACAAGACACACATCACCTAAATTCCCTGATATTTGGTAGAAATGAGACCCCCCCCCCCCCAGTAGTGTGGCAGACCGGCAGTAAGAAGACACAACCATCTCCTTTGAAATCTCCTCTGAAATGCGTGCAGAATCGGCGTGTGGAAACGTTATATAGTGTGCTGCGGGACTTAGCTCTGTGAGCCCATGATTGGGCAAAATTTGCCCATAGTGTTGAACCAGTCTTGCACCAGACCTGTGGTCAGGTGCAAGGCTGTAGCCAATTACGAGCTTCAGGCCAGTGGGAAAATGCATTGTGGTCGAACATGCGGCGAACACCCGGAAATGTTCGGTGTTCGCGATCTCATCGAACAGGCCAAGTTCGGGTCGAACTCCGAACCGCTCATCCCTAGTTGGGACGGCTCTATTAACACTGTGCACTAATGGGACATGGCCCAACATGGTGTTAGGAGCCAGGCATGCTTCGGTTCATGGATCTTTGTAGGTGATCCAAAATTTAGGACTCAGAAGGGAACTTATTGGAGTCTGTTGCTACCAGGCCTCTGAATTTACCAAGTCTGGTGCAAGAGCACTGAGCTGGAACTAGTCAGGAGCATAGAGATGTTTTTAGCCTGACTTCTCTTTGTGGTTGGCAAAAGTCGTTTAAGATTTATTGTATATTTTTCTGTTTTTGTGTTGAATCTGCCTTTGCTGCTTACATGCTATTGATTTCATAGCTATTTTGTCCCTGCGGGGTTTCCTTAGGCTTCTGTATTCAGCTAGTTCCCACTCCTTTGCACAGTGTCTTGTTGTTAGTTACTTCCTGGTCACATAGCAGCCATTCTGTGATCACTGCTGGACAAACTAAAGTCTTTATCTGCATAGCTGTACACTAACAAGATTGTCAGTCTGATCATTAAACTCTTCAACTGGATTCCTCTTTCTACGTGTCAGTTTTGCTGAGTTGAAGCTGAGTATTGGTCAAATACAGACATCAGCTAGTCTAAGGCACCCACACCTCCACAGCTTTGCATAGGGAAGCAGAATAAGTATAAATGTAACCAATGTTTTGGTTGTTCAAACATCTTTACATGAACCACTAAATCACTTCTGCTTAACATCAAGGAGCAGTGGTGGACCTACTTTTGATATTTCTATCCTGTTAGTGCTGTCTAGGACCAGCACCAAAATTATTTTTGCACCTGTTGATATTTATAATTAAAACGGACTCCTTAGAACACATTTCCTTTGCCGCACTAATATTACCATTTGACTATGGAGATATGATCACCTCTATGATTGGGTCTTTGCTGTGGAGTCTGCTGGATTTTCAGAAAATCTCCCAAAATGTAGATGGGGGGGGGGGTAACCGCCATAACTTGACATTTTTGCAACGATGGTAAACTACAAAAAGCTCAGAGCATGCAACATTGATGAGATGGCAAAACTCTGACTGGTAATAACTCAATTTTTCCATTTCCATGTGTCATTGATAGAAAAAATGCTGACACAAATAAGGTGGGAACTTCCCTGTCAGTTGAGCCCAACTTATGCTGGGCTTAAGTGTCACTTTTATTCATGTTCGGAGATTGTTTTTACCCACATTGTGTTTTGTAAAAGACTTTTCTAAACATCGCAACCACCAGATCCTCTACCTTTCCAACTTTCAGAACTATTCAATGAAAATGTTTGTGTCGGTACAACCATTTGGTTCCACTAGATCAGTGGTTTCTCAATACCCCCAACAGACCAGGTTTGCCAGATATCGGAATCACAGCACTAGTGAAATGATTTGTTGCTAGGTAATTGCAGGATTCAGTCTGCATCTCCCCAAGGTAATCCTTAAAACCTGACCTGTAAAGGATACTTGAGGACAAGGGTTGGGAACCACTGCACTAAATGAATGCAAACTTTTTTTCATTCTATCCTCTTGAATTCAGTCAGTCTGGAATGTACTCTGGTACTGATTTTGAGTAAGGAGACAAGTCAACGAGGCTGAATTCTTGGGCGGGTAACAAATAAGTGAAATATTCAAGTTTTGATGTTGCAAGGTAAAGGGTTGGGCTCTGTGCTCATAGGATTCCTTCTGTTTTTGAATAACCAAGCTTAAAATGAATCAATAAAAACCTGAATGACTTCACTCATGGGTTCCTTGCAACACAACCACTGCAGTAATCTGTACGGGTTATGGGGCTCGGCCCGAAAGCATTGCTGTTTGCGTTGCAAATTGCAATCTGATAAAGGGTTAATTCTTTCTGCACTGCAAGAGCTGGTTTCCTTTTTTTTATGATTTTATTATACAATCATCTTGTACAAGTGTTCTTTTTTTTTTTTTTTTTTCCTTGTGCTCGGCTGTGCATCTGCTCTTCAAGGTTTATGATGGCAGTCACATTATATACTATATTGCCCCCAGTAAAGTTTTGATGTAAGTACAGTCCAAAGGTGGCTTCCTTTTAGGGTTGTCCTGATGGCTTACATTTTATTATTAAACTGTACATATTAGAGAGTTGAACAATGACCGTTTTAGGCCAAAGTAGGAACATTGTAAATTGCAATAATTTTGATTTCTAACCCGCACAAGTCCGTTGCCTCGGAGTGGCTCTTGAGTTTCTTCCTTCAGCCCCTACATCCAATCACTCTCATCTTGCCGCAATCCCCTCCACAATATCGCCAAAATTCGTCCATTTCTGACTAACACCACCAAGCAACTTGTCCACTCTCTTGTTATCTCCCACCTGGACTACTGCAACAACCTCTTGATTGGCCTTCCTATCTTCGCCTCTCCCCCCTGCAGTCCATCCTAAACACATCAGCCCGGCTTATCCATCTCACCCGACGCTCTGTCTCTGACGCTCCTCTCTGTGAATCCCTACACTGGCTCCCCATCCACAGCAGAATCAAATCCAAACTACTCACCCTGACCTACAAAACCCTCACGCCGCCCCCTCACTACCTGTCCTCACTAATCACCAGTTACACTCCAGCCCGTCCCCTACGATCCAACAATGACTTGTGCCTGGCATCCTCCATCATTACCTCTTCACATGCCAGATTGCAGGACTGTTCTCGTGCGGCGCCGACCCTATGGATCGCGCTTCCTCGCAATATCCGACTGTCCCCAAATCTGTCTTCAATTTAGGGAAGCCGACCACCTGACTCCGTAACAAGACGTCCGACTGACCCAAAAACGGCCCCCACCTCTCCCTACATTAACTCATCACTGCAGCCCCCCCTCCTGTTTCTAATACCCTCACCCATCTAGATTGTAAATTCCCACGGGAATAGGGTCCTCATATCATCCTGTATCTGCTGGCAGGAATACTGACGCGTCTCCTGTATGTATTGTAGAATTGTCCTGTCTTTATCCATTGCACCTTTGTACAGTGCTGCGGAATGTGTTGGCACTTAATAAATAATAATAATAACCTGGCCTAACATTTGCAGATAACTTGTTCATTCTCTGTTGTTGTTGTTGGATGCGTCCTCCATACCAATATCAAACCAAAGCCGACTTTAAGGATATTTCATGAAGAATTAAGGATATCAAACTACCATTTTCAGGTGTTTTATGTCCTCCTCTATATAGTTTTTACTCTTCAGTCAAGATGTGGGTTTGGTCCCATGTAGAATGGCACAGGGGATGGAGGTCATACTTATACAGTATGTGACATGACCTGGACAGCTGGCATGTTACCAGGATTGCATCCGTAGGTAAAACCCACCTGCTACCATAGAAAATAAATCCGTCACAGATAGTATTGTGTGTTTGTGCAACACGAGTCATGCTCTTATGTGCGGAAGGTGGCTGAGGTGGTAACTCATACTGGACATCGACCAGAGCCAGGTTACCCACATTCCGACCTGCCTGTATTTCCTTCTATTGTATGTTTAAATGTTCGTAACACTTCTTTGGTTCAGTGGTGCTACACGGCTACTAAACCCATAAATGTTGAAACCGTGATCTGTTTCACGACCGTGATCATGTCGGGCCTAAACATAGTTTTCAAGCAAGAGCGTGGTTTCGTAAGAAAACAAAGTCCATATTGTGCTGAGGGCATCTGGTTTGCACCTTTTAGCATAACTTTATTACTGTAATAAATGGATTACGGCACCATTCCTCAGGAGAAGATTAACCCTGTAAGGTCTTGCAAACGGCTTTTGTAATGATCAAAGTTGAAGCATGGAACGTGACAATTGGTGGTGTCGAAGGTCAAGGAGCTCTTTAATCTCCTGGCATGCGTTTATTTTTAGAAATCTGTATTTGTTGTTTTCCCCTCTATCCTTATTCTTTTCTAGGTCGTTTGCGCCAGCGCAGGTCTTTGACAATGGAAGAGAAGGGAAATTGGAGATTCTGTGGGATCCTCCCTAGTTGTTATGTATCGACATAAAAGTACTAAGGGAAAATTCTGCAGTCTGGTTCTTCGTCATATGTTCCCCGAAGTACTTGTACATGGTGGTTTTGGCAGGTCTTGGCCTCTAAGGATATAGGTAGATGCACAATGTGTTTTGAAAGTCTCTAGAGGTTTGGAAGCCGTGTAGAAAGCAGAAGTGGAAGAAATATTCTCCGTTCAATATACACTGTATAGGATGACCTGAGAATGCAGCAGAAGGGAAGCTTGTATTGATGATTAATGGTAGACTGTTGGCATTGTATACGTCACAGCTTAAGGCGTAATAGTGCCTTGTCTTTCCAGCCTTTCTGTTATTCAAAAGAATGGAAGGTCAAAGGTGACCCTGACGTAATCACTTTGTTAAACTACATTTATTATGGTGTTATTTTCACGGAGATGAGCAACATGCGAGCTTTCATAAGAATGGCTTTAGGTCATGCTTGGTGGACGCCTACAAAGTCCATTAGAAGGGATGGTATAACTTGGTGCAGATCCCTTCTATTGTTTCCAAAACTGCATGGAGATATTGCTAGTAACTAGATACAGTAAGCTCCTAAGTGATTGTTCTTTAGATGTTCTAAATCTGCAGTGTCTGTAAAAGCCAGAAACCCGCATAAGGTGTTGCTTATCCTCACATTGGTTTCCAATGGAGCAAATATACCTGGTACCGGGGGTCATGTTGAACGGGCATGGCATGGCGTGCATTTCTACCTGTTGTTTCTGAGCTGGAAATTGAATTCAGTTTTTTTGCATGGGCTGGATTATAAGGAGCTATTACAATGATAGATACACATGAATAAATATCAAATTTGAATGTGATGTGCTGTGTTAAGAATGAGGTAATAATTCTGCTTTTCGGGCAGAAACACTGAGTTGGCACATTTAAAAAAATTTTTTTTAGGCCTTGGCACCTGGTGTTTTGCCGTTGTATGGATGAACATTGTCTGAACTAAACATCGTAATTGTTTTTGTGGGATTTGATTTTGAAAGGGTGTACCTCCTAGACATAGGTCACCACTGAGAAAGACAAACAGGGTTTTTCAAAGAGAACCGAATGGCTGCCGAAAGGGAACCGAACGCTGAAAATCAGCATTCGGTTACCTTTCTTGGCCATTCGGCTATCCAGAGAGCAGGCAATTCGACAAATCTTGGCGAATTGCCTGCACATACGGTGCCTGTTCGAGGGCAGTGAAATCCTCATAGAGAAGCCATGCTTCAGTTATTCAGAGAACAACAACCAGCTTTAAAGGTTCTCTAAATGCCCTGTCATTCAGTGGTTTAATTCGGCAGGTTTATTCAGGCGAATCCCATAGGCTTCAGTGTTAAAAATATTCCCGTTTTTTAATTCAATATCTAATAAACCGTTGATTATAATATTCTGCAGTAAAAAGTCTTTTATAAATTTTTTAGGATATTTTAAGCATTTTTCAGGATTTTTTTTATTTTAAACAAATTTTTTCTGTACCAGCCGTTTTTATTATCATTCATTGGACCGCATATGTAAATTTCAGACATTTTCGCTCAGTAGCTTGTTTGCAAACAGCGTTTCACTTTTCAAACATTCAAGCAAACTGTTTTATTAATTTATTCACTCCATTCGTCTGTGGTGTCGGCTTTTTCCGGCGGCTGCGCTGCGTGTGATCGGCTCCTGCTCAGGTTTTTCTGGCGTTTTCGGCGGGGTTAATCCAGATGTTTTTGCGGGTTTCAGTGTGTGTTCGCCCTTGTTTTGCGGTGAGTTTTCGGCGGGTTTGCGGCGACCTTTCCCTGCAATTCGGGGACCCTGTGGTGCTTGCTGAATACACCGCAGGGTCGCTGAAATGGGATCGGCAAATCGAATTGAAAAGAACAAAAAGTCACCGACCCTGCAGTGGCTTTTCGATTCTCTTTGAATAACCCTGATAGTGTACATTCAGAGTACACCGAAATTTCTCTCTCGTTCGGCACCCTTGTCACGTATTCAACCACGGAGATATGAAACCGGAGTTGTATACAAAATCGTATATTTGCCGAAGGGCAAACACCAGAATCGTTCTTTTGCCAAAGCCAGGGGTCATACACCAGAATCGTTTATTCGCGAAAGCTAGAGGTCAAATACCAGAATCGTCAATATTATAAAGCCAGGGGTCAAACACAAGAGATCAAAATTTGAACACTTAGGTGGCACTGCGGGATACACAAAACCACGTCAGCGCGACGATCTCTGCTGACTGCAGGGTATTTAAACCCGATGGAGCCGCGTCATAGCTCCACGCCCTGCCCATGCGACCATCACATGACCGGCACCAGCGTGCATTTCATCCGACGCTCGGCCATTGAACAATGCGGAGGATGCTGCCAGGAGCCGGAGGTATGTGACAACCCTTCAGCGAGGTCAATATGTCGACCCTGCGGTGAATTCAGCATTCACCGCAGGGTTCCCAAAGTGCGCCAATGGGATCCGCCGAACGCAGCTGATGATCCGTCAAACTGGTGAACACCGCTGCAAAAAGCTGATCAGTCGTCGAACAGGGGTTGAAACCCCCCCCCCCCCAATTTTTAAAAGGCGTTGAAACCAAGGTCCTAATGAAGAATAATAATAATAATAATAATAATTCTTATGTCTTTTAAAGAGGTCGGAATCAAATTTTGCCCTGAAAATTTCCAGATAAATGTCGAACGAAATTCAAAAGAATAAATTAATAAGCTTTTTACTGCAAATGAGAAGAATAAACGGTTGAATAAAAAAAAAATGATAATAAAACGATCTATTTTTTTTACATTGAATCCTACGGTATTCGCCTGTCGAACAAAAGTACTGAAAATCTGGGCATTTCGCCAACTTTTTGGTGCTGTTTGGCATCCTCTGAATAAATTAACCATTACTTCTCTCTATGGGGAATTTCACTGCCACTGAAGGCCGCCAAATAGCACCGTATTTTGCTGGCAATTCACCAATATTTGGTAAATTGCACCTATGATGAAGTTCACCGGAGCAACTCGGTGGCAAATTTGGCTTTTTGAATAACCCCTAAAATGTCCTTGAGAACCTTTTTTGTGTGGACCACAGTTGAGAAGACTAAGGCTAGGGACAGATGAGCGCATTTTCTGCGGCCACCGTCAAAATGTACGTCGATGCGTGCGCACGCATTTTTTCACGGAATACGCTTAAGTGGTCAGACGATGCGCAATTCTGGACGTATTTCATGACGATGGGGTGAAAAGAAGTCTAGGGAAATCCGGCTTTTTGAACGTTATGTTGGCCGCACACTAGCAGCGTCTGACATCTCCTAATCACGCACACACGCTGCTATGCGGCCGCAGCGCACTCTGTACGTCAGTACCAGCGGTTTAACGTTCTCGAAAAAATGCGTTCATTTTCCACTTGCGTTGCGCGGCCGGACTTTTGTGCGACCGTACTTCGTATATTGGCTGTCATTGCCCGTCATCTGCTGCTAGTGCGGCCGTGATTATGTGCGCCAGAACGCGCGTTCGCACTGCCTCAGTCTGACCCTAGCCTGAGATCTACAAACTATTCCACACCCAGAAGCCGAATAGAGAAACCAAGAGACAATGGGTGAAAACCAGGAGCCTCCTGATTATGTATTGGCATTTTCTCTACCATGGTACACTAACTGCTTATAAAATAAATGTATGAAATTTGAGTACATTAGTGGATATCCATAAAGACCCAGATATTTGGGTTCTTTTTTACGTGCTCCGTAGGGTGTTGTGGACTTTCGATATTTTCCTTTTTAACGCCTTTCCTTCATGAGCCATGTAACGTCACATCTATTAAATTTGTCTCCGTGTTTCTCTTCTGTCTGTTGAACTCCTAGTTTTGTGTCTAGCTGCTTCCATGGCATCATAATGCTTCTTTTTTGGCTCTCAAAGACTTCTTGATGTTTTCTGTCTCCTCTCTTTACTGCTCTGGCTTCTATAATTGTGTTACTGTAGAAACATCTCTAACTACTTCTCATGTAGTAGCTCGATTGTAATTTCCTCTCATAAATACCCTTTATTATATTTCCTGCAGGGGTCAAGTCGAGGGGGAACGCGTGGGAACGGAGTTCCTGCACTAATTTTGCAGAGGGAACGGAGTTCCCTTTGGTCCCATACTCTATAAAGCTTGTAGTTAGGTGTTCAATCATATATTTCTCTAAGTCACAATAAATATAGGATTTATGATCTATTTTTGCTATATTCCACATATTTATTTATTTATTTGCAAAGTATTTTACCAGGAAGGATACATTGAGATTTCTCTAGTATTCAAGTATGTCCTAGGTTTAAGAAATTGAATTGTTACAGTAGGTACAGAAATACAAGTAACACAAACGGTTAGGCAGGCATAGTATAGAAACATAGAAACATAGAAAAAATGTCGGCAGATAAGAACCTTTCGGCCCATCTAGTCTGCCCAATTACATGGATACTTAACCTGGATTTATCTTTTGTTTAGGATAGCCTTATGCCTATCCCATGCTTGCTTAAATTCAATTACTGTTTTGGCCTCTACCACTTCTACTGGAAGACTGTTCCATGTATCCACCACCCTCTCAGTAAAATAATGCTTCCTGATGTTACTTTTAAACCTTTGCCCCTCTAATCTAAGACTATGTCCTCTTGTTTTGCTATTTTGTTTCCTTTTAAATATACTCCCTTCCTCTACCTTGTGGATTCCCTTTACGTATTTAAATGTTTCTATCATATCTCCTCTGTCTCGTCTTTTTTCCAAGCTGTACATGTTAAGATCATTAAGCCTTTCCTGGTAACTTTTCTCCTTCAAGCCGTACACCATTTTAGTAGCCCTTCTCTGAACTCTCTCTAAGATGTCTATATCCTTCTGGAGATACGGTCTCCAGTACTGCACACAGTACTCCAAGTGAGGTCTCACCAGTGCTCTGTACAGTGGCATGAGCACTTCCCTTTTCCTACTGCTAATACCTCTCCCTACACAACCAAGCATTCTGCTAGCATTTCCTGCTGCTCTATTATGGATATATACACACACAGGCAGGTACAATAGGTACAAAAATACAACGTAATAAAATGCAAGATATTAAAAAAATACAAATATACAGGTTAAGACAGAAAATAAATATGTAGGAAATGGTCATTATGTTACATGTTTACAGGTGCATTCTGTATTGAGGTATGTTAATAGAGATCTCGAGTGACTTTAGACTGGGGGAAGATTTGATGGCGTCTGGGAGGTTATTCCATAATTGTGGGGCTCTGTAGGAAAATGAGGATCGAGACACTTTCTTTTTGTATTGTGGTATTGCAAGTAAGGTGCAGGTCCTGGATCGGAGGTTATAGGATGAGGCAACTGCTGGGGGAAGCAGTTTATTCAGGTAGGGTGGCAGCTTCCCAGAAAACCTCTTAAACACCAGGTTGGAAAGGTGAAGGGTGCATCTGTATTAAAGCGATGGCCAGTTTAGTTCTTTTAACATGTCACAATGGTGGGTCATGTAGTTACATTGTAGCACAAAGTGGCAGAATGAGTTATACAAAGTAGTAAGTTTCTGGAGGTGTGTTTGTGGGGCAGCTGCATACACTACATCTCCGTATTCAATAGCCAGCATAAGCATTTGTTGTACAGTCTGCTTTCTTATTGACATAGATGTAATATACACTGCTATATTTATGTATATGAGTGTGTTTGTGTTACGTGCGAGGTGATAATTGCTTATTGTTAGACAGAAATCCTGGCGAGTTCCCACACTTCTTTTTTTAGGACTTGATCCCTGATTTCCTGTGGCTATTCAATAGAATTTCAGCTCTTCTCGCCCTGGGTATATTGACCCATAGCTATTATAGACATGCCCAAGTGCAGCAGTTCCACCTAATTCCACCCGTAACTAATGTATCTAACTTAACCCCTGCCATACAGGGTTAGTCAAAGAGATTCGAAAAGTCGCCGCACGTTCGGTGACTTTTCGTTTTCTCTTCGGGGCGATTTGGCAATCCCATTCCGGCGACCCTGCTGTGTATTCAGCAAGCACCACAGGGTCCCCGAATTGCAGCCGAAAACTCACCGCAAAACCCGGTGAATGCACACCGAAAACCCGCAAAGACATCTGGATTAACCCGCCAAAGATGGAGAAACCCGAGCAGGAGCCGATCACACGCAGTGCAGCCGCCGGAAAAAAACCGACACCGCAGGTGATTGGAGTGAATAAATTAAAAAAAACAGTTTGCTTGAATGTTTGAAAAGTGAAACTGTTTGCAAAGAAACTACTGAGCGAAAATGTCTGAAATTTACATATGAGGTCCAATGAATGATAATAAAAAGGGCTGTTACAGAAAAAATATAAGTAAAGTTAAAAAAAGAAAGTAAAAGAAAAATCAGATTTTTTATTTTTTTTTAAAAAAAAAAAAAAAAAAAAATGCTTAAAGTATCCTAAAAAATCTATAAAGAGACTCTTTACTGCAGAATATTATAATGAATGGTTTATTAGATATTGAATTAAAACAGGAATATTTTTATCATTGAAGCCTATGGGATTCGCCTGAATAAATCTGCCGCATGAAACCACCGAATGGCAGGGGATTTCGGCAACTTTTCACTGCTGTTTTGTGTTCTCTGAATAGCCGAAGCATTGCTTCTCTATGGGGATTCACTGCCCCCGAACAGGCACCGTATGTGCAGGCAATTCGCCAGGATTTGGCGAATTTCCTGCTCTCTGGATAGCCGAATAGCCAGGAAAGGTAACCGAACACTGATTTTCAACGTTCGGTTCCCTTTCGTCAGCCATTCGGATCTCTTTGAATAACCCTGATAGTTTGTTTCGCGATAACCCTTCTGTAGTGGAAACTGGTCTTTAGCTTGGGATCCAGATCTATTCTACTTCAGTGCGTATACCTTCTGCAAGGGGAAAACCACAAGCATTCGTCTGCTTCTTCTAGCACAACCTGAACCTGATAGTTAAAATTTTCACCAAAAGTACATCTTGGGAAGTGAGAATGTTGTTCAAATATTCCGACTTAATGAAGTATAATGTAATACAATTGTATCGAACACGGGTTATTTGTACAGAGCCATATTTAGGCAGGGTGGAGCAATGGATAAAGTCCGAGGACTGTGAAACAACAGAATTTTGTGTAGATTACGGATACCTTTGTTCCTTGCTCCAAACAATTGACTCCTGCCCTGCAGGCAGTGGTACTAAAGAGCACAAGGAAGCCATTTTAGGTCCACACCAACCTGTTCATGTCTTTTGGTAGGAGGCTAGCTTCTACAAAGTTCCTTGGACCATATACAGTCTTTCCTGGAAGCATCGTCCTAGATGTGCCCAGGGACAACCATTAAAAGGCTAGAGAGGGCTTCACTCATACTTTCCACTTGCTACTCTGTTTAATTCCTCCTGAATCTGTACATGACTTCTAGTTCTGGTTAACTCCAATTCTAGTCCTTCTGTAGAACTTGTTGGTTATATTTCTGGTTTATAGAACTCTCGGTTGTATTTTAACAACTCCTTTTTATGCTTTTCATTTTTTTTTCTCCTTTTTTAAGTTCGTTTCTAGGTGCTCTAGATTACGCTGCATCCTCTTGCCCTACATATGTCCTCCTTAAGCTAGTGTTAGATCTTCTGCTCCTGATAAATTCCTCAGATGTTTGCAGGGTTTCCTGACCACGTGCTCTCACACATGTACCCTGTACTACTTCAGGCCAAAGTGGTTAAGTTGATTTCTATGGAAACATCACACATGCCTTGTTCTCGAAAATTTACTTCACGCAACATTCTTTGAAGGGGTTAATGGCTCCCCTGAACAAGATCGCGAGCAAACTTTGTTCTTTTTTGTGTCCCTCTCTCCCATTTCTTTTTTTCCTCCCTCTGTGGAATAAACCAACTACACCACAAAAATGTCCCTTGTAACTAACTGGAAACACATTGCCGATCCGTAAAAGCTGGGCTGAGAAACGAACGGAGGCTGTGAAGATTTATTTATATGAGACTGTAACATGTATTTAAAAAATCGTTGCATGGCGATTCATGGAGGGTTAACGTTGGCATCCGTCATGCACAAATGTGTCACGTTAATAACCATATTTAATCTTTATTTTGACCTCATTAAATTTTAGAAAATCTGTATTTGGTCCTTTTTTGGTGTTTTGGGCTGAAGCCTTTGCCTTTGGTGCCCAAGAACAAATAAGGGCTGGGCACTCAGTTTCCAAAAATGGCGGTTTTAGTGGAAATAATTGTACCGGCTGGGTGGAGTAGAGGTAATGTCACCGCTCTGCATGGAGAGAGCCTGTGGAGTCATGGGTTCGATCCCAGCGAGCAACCTCTCCAGTAAGTGTCCTTGGCAAGACACCTAACGGTACATACTCGCCACCCAGGACATACTTGAAAACAAGAGAAATCTTAATGTATCCTTCCTGGTAAAATCCTTTCTCAAAAAAAAAAAAAAAAATAATAATAATTGGCAGTGTTTCGGACTACAGGTCCGGTGATGCACATGCTCTTCCCACTGTACTGTCAATGGAGCCTATTTGCGCATGTGTCATGTTATCATCCACTGCCATATTGGATCAGGTTCCCTTGTGGTTTCTATTAAAGAAATCAAATTTAATAAACCATTCCTAATGTCATTGAAATGTTTTTATATATATTTTTTTATTTATTTTATTTTATTTTTCAAACTGAAGTCTCATTATGCCTTATACTGTCTCAGGGACAGGGTACATGGGGTCACAGACCCTTTGAACGTGATTGAGGAATAGGTTTGACGCCTCGGAGTAGCCTATATTTGGGACCCGTAAAAAATAATCATAGATGAAAACAAAATGAAAAAGAAGGAAGTGCAGGTGACAACAGAAGGTCAGTAAGTCACATAAGATGCCTTATTGACCAACGTATTTGGGGATAAACACCAACCGCTCTATATTCTTCATTTCAGTATAGGCTATTTTTAACTCAAGGTATCATATGGGGAAGGAACATCACATTATACAAAATCCCTTTCAACATAAACTATTTTTAGCCCAGAATTTTATGTTGTGTTTTTTTTTTTTTTTTTTTTTTAACCAACATTAAATCTAATGTATGTTTGTGAATATTCATTCAAATCTATAAATTTAGAGGAGTGGGAAGGTAGGAGTGGGTGACACTTCTTTGAGCTTGTACCTATTATTGATTCCAATGTGAAAAAAGCAATGGGGGGGCGGGGGTCAGACAACAATTGAAGAAAAAAAAGATATATCCGTAATGGGGGACATCACTTCATAAGACGGCGTGGCTGTGACGGAACGGCCGCCACTATACCGTAGCGCGGTACAAATTTTTAAAATGTTGATTTGGTGTGGTGTATTAAAGAATTCGTTAGGTTGTATTTTTATAAGTTCCCCCTGTAATTCTCCCCATTGGTGACCTGTTCCCCGCCTGTCCACAGCCCCGGGAAGACGCCCGGTCTGTGAATGCCTCGAGCCGCCACGAACTGTCTCTGCCAAGCTGCCCAAACTTGCCCGCCTTGCCCCGCAGCGTGGAAACCATGCAGAAGAGCGCTTCTTGGCCAGTATGTTCGTAAAAATAGGTTCTTACGGGGGGTGCGAATTTCAGAACGAAGCGCCCCGGGAAACCCAAACGCCGACCAGGGATCCCTCGCTGGGAGCGCGGCCGGCAAACAGTGACTCTTGCTCGGGTACAGCCGCCGGACTTTCCCCCTCCACAGCTCGGGCTCCATTGATCCGATCAGGGCGCTTTTTGGACTGAACCAGCCCCCGGACCCGAGCTACCAGGCTGTACCCCCAGTGTGCCGCCGCTTCCAGGGAATCACCCCGAAATCCCAGGTAAAACCCCAAACTCGGGCTGAAAGCCACAGGGAGCCGCCAGGACAAAGGAGCGCTCACACCACAGGGGGGGCCGGGCGCTGCCCGGACAGGGAGAGGTTCTGGGAGGGGGGGGGGACAGACAAGCTGGCGCCGAGACCCGAGATAAGGGCTGCGCACCGCAGGGGTCCCCCAGGTTAACCAAGGCAGATTGGGCAATGGCTCGAGGCAAAGGTAAAGATCACCGCAGGAGGACTGAGGGCGGGCCAGGGGAGAACAATGGTTTCATTCCCCATAAATACCCCTGTATCCCCCATCTATACTATAATTGAGTAAGGCTTGGCGTGTCCGTCGCCAAGCCTTACTCTGCGCATGCGCGCGCAACCAGCGGCGGTTGGTTGCGTGCGCATGCAACCGCCGCGGCACGAGCCGGCTGCCGGCTCGCCGCGGCGGTTACAAGATGCACACAGCAGCCGGGTAGAGGCTGCGCTCGCAGCCTCTACCCGGCTGCCGCGCGCATCCAACCCCGAGCGGCGAAGGGAAAGGTCCCTCCGCCGCTCGGGGGTTGGATGCGCGCGGCAGCCGGGTAGAGGCTGCGCTCGCAGCCTCTACCCGGCTGCCGAGCGCATCCAACCTCCGAGCGGCGCCGGGGAAGTGAAAGTTTCCCCACTTCCGCTCTTTGAAGGACCCAAGCCGGTCACGTGACCGCGGCTTGGGTCCTTCAACAAGCGGAAGCGGGAAACTTTCACTTCCCCGGCGCCGCTCGGAAAGGTAAGTATGGGGCGGCTGCCTGAATGCCAATAGAGCATTCGAACAGCCGCCCCATGTCTGAGCTGGGGCATATATCCATGAGCGCTGGGGGGACAGTATCCACGAGCTGGGGGCCAATATCCATGAGCTGGGGGGGCAGTATCCATGAGCTGGGGGGGCAGTATCCATGAGCTGGGGGGCAGTATCCATGAGCTGGGGGGGCAGTATCCATGAGCTGGGGAGGCAGTATCCATGAGCTGGGGAGGCAGTATCCATGAGCTGGGGAGGCAGTATCCATGAGCTGGGGAGGCAGTATCCATGAGCTGGGGGGCAGTATCCATGAGCTGGGGGGGCATTATCCATGAGCTGGGGGGGCATTATCCATGAGCTGGGGGGCAGTATCCATGAGCTGGGGGGCATTATCCATGAGCTGGGGGGGCATATCCATGAGCTGGGGGGGCAGTATCCATGAGCTGGGGGGGCAGTATCCATGAGCTGGGGGGGCAGTATCCATGAGCTGGGGGGCATTATCCATGAGCTGGGGGCATTATCCATGAGCTGGGGGCAGTATCCATGAGCTGGGGGCAGTATCCATGAGCTGTGGGGGCAGTATCCATGAGCTGTGGGGGCAGTATCCATGAGCTGGGGGGCATTATCCATGAGCTGGGGGCAGTATCCATGAGCTGTGGGGGCAGTATCCATGAGCTGGGGGGGCAGTATCCATGAGCTGGGGGGCATTATCCATGAGCTGGGGGCAGTATCCATGAGCTGGGGGGGCAATATCCATGAGCTGGGGCTGGGGGGCATTATCCATGAGCTGGGGGGGCAATATCCATGAGCTGGGGCTGGGGGGCATTATCCATGAGCTGGGGGCAGTATCCATGAGCTGGGGGGGCAATATCCACGAGCTGGGGGGGCAATATCCACGAGCTGGGGGGGCCAATATCCACGAGCTGGGGGGGCCAATATCCACGAGCTGGGGGGGCAATATCCACGAGCTGGGGGGGCCAATATCCACGAGCTGGGGCGGCCAATATCCACGAGCTGGGGGGGCAATATCCACGAGCTGGGGGGGCAATATCCACGAGCTGGGGCAGTATATCCACGAGCTGGGGCAGTATATCCACGAGCTGGGGCAGTATATCCACGAGCTGGGCCATATATCCACAATAGACTGCCCTCTGGGGCAGGCTTTCCACCTTGTGTTAAATAAACTGGTACCTGTTTGAACCTTTACTCCTGCCTCGGCTAGTAATTGGGGATAACAGGGCTTGGGGAACCGCGACGCTTCAAGGATCGTGTAAAAGCGCTTAATCACCGCCGAATTCATACAGCCCGCTACCCCTGACTCTACACCTCCAGACAAGCTCGGCGCTGACGGCGGATCTACCCGTGCAGGGTAGCGGTGATCCGTTACAGTGGCTCTTAATTATTTTTTACAAATGGCATAATACGAACTCCTTGTTTAATTCATGAGGTCGCCGGATGTTTAAAGAAGTAAATGTGATTAAAGTCCTCCCTTCCAGTCTTTTTTTTTTTTTTTTCCCTAAAAACACTAAGGCTAGGGTCAGACGAAAGCATTTTTCCACGCGAACGTGAAAAAGTGCGTTCGAACGCATTGACGTATTTTTTTGCGGAATGCGCAAAAACGGTCGGACGACGCGCATTTTCGGGCGTGATTTTGTACGGATCGTCAATAAAACACTTTTTGCTTCTGGACGTTATGTAGGCTGGACATTAGCAGCGTCTGACATCTCCTAATCACGCAAACACGCTGCTATGCCGCAGCTGCGCACTCAGTACGTCAGTACTAGCGGTTCAGCGTTCTCAGAAAAATGCGTTCAAATTCCACTTGCGTTGCACGGCCGGCCTTTTGTGCGGCTGTACATCGTATATTGGCCGTCATTGCCCGTCATCTGCTGCTAGTGCGGCCGTAATTATGTGCGCCAGAACGCACGTTGAAAGTGCGCTGGTCTGACCCCAGCCTAAAATCCTCCCCACTCTGTTGAAAGTACTTCTTTTAAGGCTAGGGACAGATGAGCGCATTTTCTGCGGCCACCGTCAAAATGTACGTCGATGCGTGCGCACGCATTTTTTCACGGAATACGCTTAAGTGGTCAGACGATGCGCAATTCTGGACGTATTTCATGACGATGGGGTGAAAAGAAGTCTAGGGAAATCCGGCTGTTTGAACGTTATGTTGGCCGCACACTAGCAGCGTCTGACATCTCCTAATCACGCACACACGCTGCTATGCGGCCGCAGCGCACTCTGTACGTCAGTACCAGCGGTTTAACGTTCTCGAAAAAATGCGTTCATTTTCCACTTGCGTTGCGCGGCCGGACTTTTGTGCGACCGTACTTCGTATATTGGCTGTCATTGCCCGTCATCTGCTGCTAGTGCGGCCGTGATTATGTGCGCCAGAACGCGCGTTCGCACTGCCTCAGTCTGACCCTAGCCTAAGACCTTGGACATTTACACAAAAAAAAAATTACAAATTACTGGGACAAGTAATGACAAAGAGGACCTGATAGAGACCTGTGACGGAACGGCCGCCACTTCTTCAATCCTATTTGTGTGTGTGTGTAATATATAATTTTGTATTTATTGGTTTCCCTTCTATATATCTGTCCCTGCTATATTATGTATCTTGTTTCAACTGTTATGAATTGTGTCCGATCGTGTGTGTAATTGTATCTTCCCCTGTGTACTGGCACGGCCGCCATTTGTAGCCATCCGTGTTATTATTTATGTGCCTCATTCCGCATGTCAGTTATTTCGTATTTTATATTATGTAGATTTTGTTTCTCCTGTATTCATACTTTCTAGTTGTGTGAATGGAATTGTCATATAATGTATCAGCTCCTGTCCATAAATTATGTTTCCCTGCCTGTGATTTCTGCAGATTGAGCCAGCCGAGAACACACAATTGCCTGCCAGACTTTGCCCCTGAGTGCTGCAGCCACTGCTCACTCTAATACGGCACATTTTGGGTGGTGTGCCCCTAAAACCAGGAGCCTACCAGGAGGTGATTCCTGAGGGGAGTGCAAACAGGAACCCCAACATCTAACCTCCTCACTCCACTGCAACTGGTACCTAGGTACGCTACACCAGTTGCCGAACTTCTATAGCTCAACGTTTGGTCCTCCATGAGTGGATCAATGCGTTTCTTGGTCCAAAGTAGCCGAGGGACCAGAACTACTCAGCCACACTTGATTTGTGCCGGCGCTCCATTGGAATCGCCCCCAAATAACTGTGGGACAGTGACGTCAGGCTGTCTGGAGCACATAACCGGCTCACCACTCCGGTCCAAAGCGGCCAAGTGGGCTCGTGCTAGGGGCAGTTGCACACTCCACAAGCTAGGCTTGTGCTTAGCGACTAGACGAACGGCCCCGAACGGTGAAATTCACGGTGCTTGGTGAATAACCTCTTTTAGTTTTTCCAAGTTGCATATGTCATGGCATGTGGTGTGCTGGATGCCCGTTTCACAAAGTTCGACATGAACCAGTCTTGTACTAACTTTGTTGTTACAGGTTAGAATTCATCTGAGTGCACCAAAATAAATAAAGACCCGCCTAAACACGTAAAATGTAGGTTTACACGTGTGCATATTTATGAAACTATAAAGTGCGTTTTGTTATTGCAGAACAAACCCCTACGGCTTCCTTTTGATATATTTACCTTTCACTTCCCTTGATGAAACTTTCTGGTCATAAAGAGGAATTCATACTTTGCTGTTAATTTATACCATAGTCTAAAACCGCCACGCCACATGATGTCCGTGAGTGACACAGTTTCCCTATGGTCCTCCTGATCACCTGACAACCCTAGGCTCTAATATATATAATTTTTACACATATAGTTTTCTGGAGGCTGAAGGGAAAATGCATTGCGAGCGCCTGTTTAAAGGAGCTCACGGTGCTGATGTTGTCAATATTAGGACTCCGTAGTGTAAGCCCATACACAAGTGCTAATGCAGCGTTTGTCTATGGGCAACTCTGGCAGCAAAGCTAGGCAGCCTGTCCTCCTAGTGTGCATGCGCACCAGGATGATATGCCTCCTTTTGGGTGAAAGAATGCCGTTGATGTCACAAATTGCATTACAGTCTCGCCCCCCCCCCCACCCTCCAGATCTCACATCTGCCAACCTTGACAGGTCTGCATTGTCTGCATATAATTTTTTTTATAATCCTTTTTTGAGGTTCTTTTGTTCAACGATGTCACAAAACCCCATGCTCAGACTGTGGGCTGTGCTAAAACCTCACTCCTCCGCTATTCCCCTCATTTAAGCTATTGGTCTGTTTATCTTTTCATGATAAAGGTGGTTTTTGTGACCTTTTCGCCAATCAGAACATAATCCAAATGCCCTTAAGCCTGTCCCTCGTCTTCCCTGACAACAGGAGAAGCCTGGTTTTGAAACCCCAGCCAATCACCATCCAGGAGACAGATATGCCAACCAATCCCATTCAAGGACCGCTCGGCGTTCACTTTAATTGGAAACATCTGCAGAAACGTTAAACCCCGGTGCCCTGAAAACCCTTTGACCCCAGGGGCTCACACAGGACAGCAGTGGCCATGTGGCATTACCTGAGGTAACTTCCACACTCTGCCGCTCTGGCACCCACCGGAGGATCTGGGCGATTTTTGGTTTGTGACACCATAGGCGCCTGAGCTATCAAACAGTACCCCCGGTTTTCCGCTGCTCCCCTGAAATCCTCCCAAACAAGGACCGTGCACTTTATGACTGCAGTTAGTTCTTTATAATGCACCACCAAGTTCTGTAGTGCTGTACAATGGGAGAGACAGAATAACCTATATACATACAAGGTAAACACACAGAACAGTAGGAGAGAAGACCCTGCTCAAGAGCTTACACTTTGAGAGTACCTGATGGAGACCATGGTAAACTGCAGTGCTGGGATGTCTGGGTGGGCTGGGATGTGAACTGTTGTTATCCGATGCTGTACCAAATAAAATGAGGCCTGCTGACATGGCCAGTGAGTCTGCTTAACCCAATATGACCAGTGTCGTCTGCTTTATTGGGAGAAATTAAGAACTGACCTTGATTCAGCGCTGCTTGCTGAGGGGAGAATCTGGGAACTAGGGGAGGAAAACGAGTCACGACGGCCGAGGGAAAATATTTGACTTGGGCTTTCATAACAAACATTGTATCAACAAATGGATTTATACGTTGATAATGTACAAATGTTTGTATGCTTTCGATTTTGTTTTGTTTGTGGAACTGTTTGGCAAATACAATATATTGAAAATCTTTTAACACCCCAGTCAATATACATGCTGACTAGGGATGAGCTGTTCGGTTCAATCAGTTCGGAGTTCGATTCGAACTTTGGCCGTTCGCAAGTTTGCAAACTTCGAACTTTTTGGCGTTTCTGTTCGAGTTCAAAAAAAATAAAAAAAATTTTTTGAAAAAAGTATAAAAAAATGCTTAAAAAATACAAAAAAATCTAGAAATAGACTCTTTACAGCAGAATATTATAAGCAACGGTTTATTAGATATTGAATTAACAAATAATGTCTATGTACAAAGATTCTCACCTCTAAATGACCTGTGTTCTCAAACGGTGTAAACAACAGGTGTTAATTAGTGTTTGGAAGTAACATGTCCTTTTAATTAGTCTGGTCTGATGAATTTGATACATTGTGTGTAGACTGAGGGACTGAGGGTGTGGTGTCTCCTGATCTGAACATGTATCGACCAACACCTGTGCTTCTGAGAAGTGTTCGTTTCTGTACTAAATCTTCCTCTGATATGCTGTTTAACCCCTTAACCCTGCATTTCACTGCTGTGTGCTCAGCTCATTTTTACCGCTTACGCTCATCATATTTAAACGCGATTTGAAGCCACATTTTATTAAATGACCCAGACATATTAGATATCGTTCTTTCCGTCAGACTCCGCAGATTCATAATATATCATATTTATATGTATACGTCATGTCCTGCCTGTATATTATGACAAAAAATGCAATAAAAATTTAATTTTTAATCATCTGCAGTGTGTAAAGTGTTTTTTTCACATTTTAGCACATGAGCATTTGCGTTGTGCGCTTGTACAAAAATTAGAAATGGGGACTTGTTACATTTTGTGGGGGAAATACGTGATTTATAGCATACGCACCCCATAGAAAAAATCATTAGTGCAGCATCATTGTTCACATTCTAATTGAAATGTGATCAATATTGCTGCATTAATAAATATAACACCCAAAAAAAATACATGTTTTTTTTTTTTACTTTATATCTGGTCATGTTGGGTATCATGCTCAGGCCTTTCGATTGACACCCTCCATGACCCCCTAGCTGCCACGGTTCTGGAGATAGAGGGGGGGGTCATTTGAACCCCCGATATCTCCACCAGGAGATTCCGGGCAGCTAGGGGTTCCCCGGCTATCTGACGTCCTCACGCTATGCGTGAGGACGTCAGGCAGTGAGGGGGGACCCGGGGGTGGAGCCGCCATCCAAGATGGCGGCCCCCACCGGAGCTAGGCCGCACTTCGGCGCCGCAAGGCATCTCTATACACAGCCCCATCACATCTCTATACACAGCCCCATCAGCATCTCTATACACAGCCCCATCAGCATCTCTATACACAGCCCCATCAGCATCTCTATACACAGCCCCATCAGCATCTCTATACACAGCATCTCTATGCACAACCTCACAGCATCTCTATACACAACCTCACAGCATCTCTATACACAACCTCACAGCATCTCTATACACAACCTCACAGCATCTCTATACACAACCCCATCAGCATCTCTATACACAGCCACACAGCATCTCTATACACAGCCTCAGAGCATCTCTATACACAGCCACACAGTATCTCTATACACAGCCACACAGCATCTCTATACACAGCCACACAGCATCTCTATACACAGCCACACAGCATCTCTATACAGAGCCACACAGCATCTCTATACAGAGCCACACAGCATCTCTATACACAGCCTCAACAGCATCTCTATACACAGCCTCAACAGCATCTCTATACACAGCCTCAACAGCATCTCTATACACAGCATCTCTATACACAGCCTCAACAGCATCTCTATACACAGCCTCAACAGCATCTCTATACACAGCCTCAACAGCATCTCTATACACAGCCTCAACAGCATCTCTATACACAGCCTCAACAGCATCTCTATACACAGCCTCAACAGCATCTCTATACACAGCCTCAACAGCATCTCTATACTCGGCCTCACAGCATCTCATCGGCATTGCCGTGGGGGTCGCCTGTAAATGACGTCATCGCGTATGGCGTGATGTCATTTACGTCGGGAGGAGCTTGACTTCAGCGTCTGAGGACAGCGAGGTGAGTATCTCCGCCGGAGGTCCCGCAAAGCTGATGACGTGTGGGACACGTCCTCCTCAGCATACAGCGGGAGTAACTGAGGATGTGTCCCACACGTCGTCAGCAGTGAAGGGGTTAAAAAATTTTTTATTTTTATTTTTTTTTTAACTTTTTGTCCTTGCTTCCTGTCCCCCAGGACACTACCCGGACCCGGACATTGTTTTTAAATGTTTCTATACATCCTAGAAATCCGCCACTTCACCTGGCAGGTTATGGGGACCTCCTAGGCACGATATTTGAAGGAATTTTTCGTTTTTATTTTTAACCCTTATTTCATGGAAAACTCACTGTCCCTTTTAACCCCTTCCCGACCGCTGACGTACCCTGTACGTCCTGTGTTCGGGTCTCCCTTAGACCCGATGACGTACAGGGTACGTCAGCGGCGCCAAATCCCCCTCCCGCCCGATACTCACCTCCCTCGTCGGATCCCACGGTGATCTGACAGGGAGGAAGCCTGCCCATGTGATTTACATGGGCAGGCGAGGCTGATGACGTCGCCACGCTGCGTGGTGACGTCATCAGAAGGTGCCCCCATGTGTTTCAATGGAGGGGAGGGGGGGGCTCCTTCGGAGCCCTCTATCTCCCCAACCATTGAAGCTAGGGAGATGCCGTTTGTACCGCTGGAGAGGGGAGAGCCTCCCCTTTCCAGCAGTGTATGGCATTAACCATTTCGCTGCCGGATCACGTTGCGGCGCCAATTGGCGCCAAAACGTGATTCAAACCTGGAGGGGGGGCTGACATCTTGGATGTCAGCCAAGCCTCCAGGTCCCCCCCCACCCACTGACAACCTCACCATATGTGTGAGGATGTCAGTGGGCCAGTTAACCCTCTAGCTGCCATGTAGAGATAAGGGGATCCTAAGGATCCCTTTATCTCCCGATCCATGGCAGCTAGATGGTCATATTTGCCATCATTTGAAAGGCCTGATTATGGCCTTTCAAATGATACCAAACATGACCAGGTTTGGTTTTAAAAAAAAATGTAAAAAAAAAATTAAATAAAATAAAAAAATGGTTTTTTTTTTTAAAGTTTTTTTTGTCTGGGGGAGTTTAATTAAATAGGACCTAGGCTGTCATCTAAAAATAATTAGCACAAAATGGTCAGAATGAGCGCAGCGCACATAGGTGAACTGGCTCAGCAGTGAAAGGGTTAAAAGGTAAAAACATGTAAAAATTGGGTATTTCTATTCTCGGGATAAAATTTGGAAACTATTTAGCCGGGGTCTTTATTGGTGGTTATAGCTTTAGGGGATTAAATTACGAAAAAGTGTGTTTTTACCATTTTTTTCATCATATTTCATATTTTTTTTATATTAAATTATTGGATATGATGGAAATAATGGGATTTCTAGAAAGTCCATTTAATGGCGGGAAAAAGGGTGTATAATATGTGTGGGTTGAATAAACGAGTAAGAGGAAAATTTGATCTAAACACGAGCAGCGCAGAAACGTAAAAACAGCAGCGGTCACTAAAGGACGGATTTGTGTAAAACCGCCCGGTCACTAAGGGGTTAAAATCGTTTTGTTTTTTTTCTTTTTGTCCTTGTTTCCTGTCCTCCAGGGCACTACCCGGACCCCCATACACCTTTTACGGCAAATATCTAGCATATATGCCCTCTTGGAGGGCACTCTAAAAATCGAATTTTGAGTCCCATTGACTTGTATTGAGTTCGAGTTCGAATTCAAACCGAACTCGGGGGTGTTCGGCTCATCCCTAATGCTGACATAAATTAATGGAAACTTCAAAAAGCCAGGATAGATTGATAAATTATCACTGGCTCCTTGAATTTTACTTTTGGCACCTACTTCTATAGATTTAAAAAAAAAATTTGAGGCAGGCATCATTTTGTATTAAATTTGTGATTCACGTATATAATTCATCCATAAAGTAGGTGCCGATCTATCTTTGCTTTTTGACGTTTCCACCATTTTTTTGTGTGTGGATATATATATATATCAGATCTCTGGCCCCCTTTATTCATCTGACTGCATGAAAGCTTGGTCTTCACCCACTGGGCAACTGTTATATTAGTTTGCACACCTCTGCCACCGATAAGAATGAGTTGCAGTTGAATCAAAATTAAGCTGGTGTTGAAAATATGTCTTTGCTGCTCCGTCCTATCAGAGGAGCCAGTATAGGGACATAGGTGCTTTATTGTGTCAACATATATTAATATTTCAATATATTGGAAATAGACTCTTTGTATCGCTGTCGCCCAAGGTGCTGCCTATTCTTAAGCCACATGTATTTGGCACCTGTCTGCCGAGCTCATCATTGTTCCACGTTTCGATGAGGAGACAAGAAGTCTTGGGGGGTGGGGTGGGGTTTAAAACCCAAAGTGACAGGTCAGCAGTGATATTTTACAGAGGGATAATAAAAACCGCATCAGAAAGTTTACCCGTAGATGCTTCTTCCTGTAGCACAGAGCATTGCTAAGAGGGGAAAGTGACCCATCTTTCTAGTGGCTGTCACTACATAAGTCTGCAAAACATCAGTCAACATTAATGTAACATTTGAGGTGTTGGAGGTCAAGGTAGATACGGACTCCTAAACTCTTGTTGCTGGCTTTTTGGATTATTCTACTTGAATCTATAAGCAAAACTTGGCCTGGTTCCAAAAACTGCATAACTGGCTCCTATTTCAATTTGTCAGGTCCAATTTTTTTTTTCGTGAGTGTGTGTTATTAAGAGAAGATGCACTTGAGCTTATTTCGAGTTTTTACAACACCATCAACAGTTAAGCCTCATCAGGACGTTCAGTCCTTTTTTTTTTTTTTTCTTTCTATCTTGAGTAAATTCCTGATGAGGGCTGAAATGTACAAAAACCTATAGAAGGGCGCATGGGTTGTTATTATATAGTCTACAACAGCCTGGGTTCCGACCGCCCCTAACGTGGACAACAGAAGGACCAGTCACAGAAGGATTGGCATTAGCAGATTTATTGTAGGAGCAGCAACGTTTCGGTCCTGCACTCAGGATCTTTCTCAAGTGGCTTGAGACAGGTCATGAGTGCAGGACTGAAACATTGCTGCTCCTACAATAAATCCCCTGCTAAAGCCAAGCCTTGTGTGACTGATCCTTCTCCTCCTTATGAGTCCTGTGGTACAAATATTTTGTTTCTTCAAAGAAATAAGTGTTATTGTATTTGCTTGAATGAAGTCAGCACTGTGGCAAGAATGGATATGTGGAACGTGTGCGCATCATCCTTTTTTCTATATATGTGTGTGTTATATTTTGCCAGGATATTTTGTTCGTGCAACTAAAAAATAAATGAAGAGCTGATGTTTCATGCAGTCACATGCACTTGTTTTGTTTTTTTGTTTTACTTATTATTTTTGCACGCAATCATGGCTAGATCCCAGGTGTCGGATAATAGCCTGCACTTGTGCTGCAGGATAACAACCTCCTCCTTGAAAGATTGAGAATTGTCTTGAGGAATAACAGATTAGTGCCAGATTATGTGCGAATGGAAAATCTCTGCGGAACACGAGAAGTAACAATAATATATTTCGGATTGTCAGCCGGTAGCTAAGATCAACCATACCATGTGTAGGAGTTCTGTGTCTATGTATATATTTCTGAGAACTCGCCAGTGTCGCAATGTATTTATCTCAAGCCTGATCAGCTGTATTTATGCAAAATAAATTATTCACATTCCCAGTTTTTTTTTTCTCCCGTTAATGCTTTTCATTGGCGTTACTGTCTAGACAGTCAGCTTTTTCCTTGACTACTCGACTCCTCTTGTATTAATTTGTAGAACAATCAGATTTCCTCATTTTATGTGCATGGATAGCTTGGGGTGGCCTATATTAGCACTTCAGATCTTTTGAAACAGAAATTCTGTCGCTCCTTAGCCAGCCTAGTAGATGTCAGCAGCCTTGGTCATCACAGATGTTTTGAAACTACATTTCCCATGAGGCTCAGCTAACCTAATGAATGGCTGGGCTGCGCATCATGACAAGTGTAGTTCCAAAACATCTGGAGGGTGAAATTGGTAATTTCCCCCTCTGTAAAGTAACTGAGCATTATGGGAACATGGCTTCAAAACATCTAGGGCTGAGCTGGTAATAAGAGGTGGGTAAAATGTGACGTGAGCCCTCAGGGGCTCCCTCTTACTGGCTCCATTACAAGCGAGCCATCATACTGGCTCCATTACGAGTGAGCCACTATATAAGCAGCTCGTGACAGAACAGCCGTCACCTTCAATTTATTAGCACATAAAACGTTAAAAGATTGTTGATTCAATGTTAAAATTCGTTTATACAATTTATGTCTTTAGGATCCCTGTGTGTATTGTGTTTCCCCTCGCAATTACTCGCACCAAACGCACCTGTAATCCCTCACCATTTAATAACCCCTAAATTGCCCAGTTTTTGTTCACCCAGGTGTAGAATTCGTTAGTACAATTTGTGCCCGTATAAATCCTGATGTTTATTAAATTCTTTGCCAACCCTGCATTGCTCCGCCATCGTAGTTTCTGCCCAGCGCAACCCTGCTGCCGCTGGCCGAGACCACGCACAGCCGACATTCCTTACACCCTACACCGCTCAGCCCCTGTACATGCCACGAGTGCTTTTTGGTCAGAAGGGCCCTGAGAAAATGGTGCCACTGTGGGGTGAGTTATAAAAGGGAGCGCCACCAAGATCACCCACCAAACAGCCGCTAAACTCAGGTCGGGCTTTCCAGCCGCAGAGGAGATCCGGCGCCGAATTCAGAGCTCGCACTCCAGGGGTGTAATTTCCCGGTTAAGTAACAGCCCAGGGCGGGCCAGACAGTGTGGCACCAAGAGCTGGGCCCATGTTAAGCATACAAAAAGGGATCGGGCTAGAGGCAGTGGCAAAACTGGCGCCGGGGTGTCTGGGGGCGGGCATGGGAGAGAACAATGGGACTGTACCGTATAAATGTACAGTGTCTGTGCTGTTCTAAATAAACCAACCTGCTTAACCTGTACTGCGTCTTGACGAGTATTTGAGAAGAGAGACTATCTGCTTGGTATTTCCTACGGCTGGCTCTTTCGCTTCCAGCCAGGGACCTGACGCCGGCTTCGCTACCGCTGCTCACTGCAGAGCAACCCCGGCACTTACAGCGGATCTACTCCCTCCGAGTAGCGGCGTCCGTCACACAGCTAAACTCATAAAAATTAGGAACTGCTATCTGTTAGTATTGGTGGTGCACCTAAAAGGTGAAGGTGATAAACGAATGTATGTGAGGACCTGCGTGAATGAGAAAATCATGATGATGAGATCTGGTGGAGGATAAGAAATAGTCAAGAATAGAAAATAGTGATGTGCAAGAATGAGAGCATGTGAGCAGTGTGGGTGTGATGGTATGTGATGTACAGTTGTGTTCAAAATTATTCAACCCCCACTGAAATTGAGTGTTTTGGCCAGTTTGACATTGATTTTGATCATTCAGTCATCTTGCTTACAATTAAATCAAAGAGGCACGTGTAGGTCAGACAAATATAACATAACATTTATAATGAAATAACCACAAATGTCTTTTCTGTGCTCACATCATTATCAGTTTTATTCAACCCCCAAGTGACATTCAATCTTAGTACTTAGTACAACATCCTTTTACAGTTATAACAGCTTTTAAACGTGAAGCATAGCTTGACACAAGTGTCTTGCAGCGATCTACGGGATCTTCGCCCATTCGTCATGGGCAAAAGCCTCCAGTTCAGTCACATTCTTAGGCTTGCGCACTGCAACTGCTTTCTTTAAGTCCCACCAGAGGTTCTCAATCGGATTTAAGTCAGGTGACTGCGATGGCCACTCCAAAATGTTCCAGCCTTTAATCTGCAACCATGCTCTAGTGGACTTGGAGGTATGCTTGGGATCATTGTCCTGTTGAAAGGTCCAACGTCTCCCAAGCCTCAGGCTTGTGACGGACTGCATCACATTGTCATCCAATATCTCCTGGTACTGAAGAGAATTCATGGTACCTTGCACACGCTGAAGCTTCCCTGCACCTGCAGAAGCAAAACAGCCCCAAAGCATGATTGACCCCCCGCCATGCTTCACAGTAGGCAAGGTGTTCTTTTTCTTCATAGGCCTTGTTCTTCCTCCTCCAAACATAGCGTTGATCCATGGGCCCAAACAGTTCTAATTTTGTTTCAGCAGTCCACAGAACACTATCCCAAAACTTCTGTGGTTTGTCCACATGACTTTTGGCATACTGCAGTCGACTCTTCTTATTCTTTGGAGACAGCAAGGGGTGCGCCTGGGAGTTCTGGCATGGAGACCTTCATTACGCAGTGTGCGCCGTATTGTCTGAGCTGAAACTTCAGCACCCACATCTGACAAATCTTTTCTCAGTTCCTCAGCAGTCACACGGGGACATTTCTCCACTCTACGCTTCAGGTAGCACACAGCAGTCGAAGTCAGCATCTTCTTTCTGTCACGACCAGGTAGCGTTTCAACAGTGCCCTTTGCCTTGAATTTGCGAATGATGCTTCCTATGGTCTCTCTTGGTATGTTTAACATCTTTGCAATCTTCTTATAGCCATTGCCCTTCCTGTGAAGAGTAATCACCTCTTCTCTTGTCTTCCTGGACCATTCTCTTGACTTCACCATGTTTGTAACCACACCAGTAAATGTCTAGAAGGAGCTGAGTATCAGTCATTTTAAAGCTGCCTTATTGGTTTTTATTATGCTTTTATTGCTGCTCCGTGACATCCACAGGTGTTTTCAATACCTGATTGAAAACACTTGAATGAACCTCTGTTCTTCAGAGTGGTAGTCTTTAAGGCTAAGGTCAGACGAAAGCATTTTTAACGTGCGTTTAACCGCACGAAATCACGGCCGTACTAGCAGCAAATGACGTCCAATGCCGGGGAACATACGAAGAACGGCCGCACGAAAGTTCGTCCGCGCAACGCAAGTGGCAAATGAACGCATTTTTTCTAGAACGTCAAACCGCTACTACTGACGTACAGAGTGCGTTGCGTCCGCATAGCGGCGTGTTTGCGTGATTGGGAGACGTCAGACGCTGCACACGTCCGGCCAACATAACGTCCAGACGCAAAAAGGGTTTTATTGATGATCCGTAAAAAATCACGGACGAAAATGCGTATCGTATGACTGCTATCGCGTATTCCGTGAAAAAATACGTCCATTCGTTCGAATGCACTTTTTCACGGACAACGTGAAAAATGCGTTAGTCTGACCCTAGCCTAAGGGGTTGAATAATTGTGTCAATGAAGAATTCACAAAAGAAACATTTACTACTGTATTACAAAACCAATTGATGTCATTTTAGTTGTATATGGTTCTTTAAAAAGTCCTTGTAGGATTTCATTCTGAATACAATTACAAATGTACACTAAATTCCCTAAAACCCTTTACAGCATTGGGGGTTGAATAATTTTGAACACCACTGTATATCCTGAAGTGATGGTGTAAAGATGCATCACTATTTTCTATTCTTGGCTATTGCTTATCCTCCACCAGATCTCATCATCGTGATTTTCTCATTCACGCAGGTCCTCACTAGGGATGAGCCGAACACCCCCGTGTTCGGTTCGCATTCGAACTCTAACAATTTCAAAAGTTCGAACTCGCATTCGAACCGAACTCAATGCAAGTCAATGGGATTCAAAGGTTCGATTTTTAGAGTGCCCTCCAAGAGGGCATATATGCTAGATATTTGCCATAAAAGGTGTATTTGGGTCCGGGTAGTGCCCTGGGGGACAGGAAACGAGGACAAAGTTTTAAAAAAGACGTTTTTAAAGGAACAGTGAGTATTGCATAAAATAAGGGTTAAAAATAAGAACGAAAAATTCCTTCAAATATCGTGCCTAGGAGGTCCCCATAACCTGCCCGTGAAGTGGCGGATTTGTAGGATGTATAGAAACCTCGCCATCAGAGACCCACACACGACACCTAGCCACCCTTAAGGGGTTAAAATGCACAGGGACTGGCTACTATCCTGTTAGATGAGGGAATGTATTATATGTATAAAGCAAGGTATATATGACCATGGATAGTCAGAGACTCTAGGGACTCAGCTTGTACGCTTTATGATGGACATTTCTAACACAATAATAATTGTATGCTCACATAGGCCCTTCGGGAGAGGTACATGACCTACAAATACTGGAATATTACGTTTAAATCTAAGGAGTGTGATAAAGATTTTATTAAGCCCTTGATGACAAATTACGTAACCTACATCATTAATGATTGGCTTTACAGAGCCCTGGTCCTTAAGGTGTTAAACAGCATATCAGAGGATCATATAGTAGAAATGAACACTTCTTAGAATTAAGAACAAGCACAGTGTTTGTTCATACATGTGCAGGAGCCCCCGCCCAGTCTGCAGGCAATGTATCAAATTCATGAGACCAGACTAATTAGAAGCACATGTTATTTCCAAACACTAATTAAACACCTGTTTACGCCGTTTGAGAGCACAGGTCATTTAGAGGTGAGAATCTTTGCACCTAGACATTAGGTAGTTTTTTAATTCAATATCTAATAAACCATTGCTTATAATATTCTGCAGTAAAGAGTCTCTTTATTTCTAGATTTTTTTTAGTATTTTTTTTTTTAAAGCATTGTTTATACTTTTTTTCAAAAAAAAATTCAAACTCGAACCGAACACTCCAAAAAGTTCAAAGTTTGCGAACTTTCGAACTGCCAATGTTCGAGTCGAACTGCGAACTGATCGAACTGAACAGCTCATCCCTAGTCCTCACATACATTCGCTTATCACCTTCATCTTTTAGAGGTACTAGCACACCTTAGCAATATCATGCCTGTCAGATATTATCTCTGCACGTGACTACAACATGTCATATATTGGACTTCTCTCAGCAGCTAGCCTCCAATATGGCAGGGATTATTATTCAATAAAATTGAGTCCTCCTAGATTGTGAGTTCCTACGGGAATAGGGCCCTCATCTCCTCCTGTACTGTTTGTCAAATGTTGTTCAATGTATTGTAACCCTGTCTATACTGTGCTTATTGTACAGCGCTGCGGAATATGCTGGCGCTTTATAAATAAAGAATAATAATAATAATAAGAAACTTATACGAGACACAAATATCAATCGTTTATATTTCCTAGAAATTCTCCTAAATTCTTTTAATTGTCTGTGTTTTGCTTTGAAGAATACACGAATTGGATAAAAATATATATATATTTATTACGTGTACAAAAAAGTTTAAAATCTCCTATCATAAACAAAAATTTATAAACCACAAAATCCATCCACCAGCACATAAACAACCAGCTTCACAATATATGTATCTCCTGTTAGTAACTGCATATATGATTAATATCATTTACCTTATCAGTTAGTAACTAATACACAAATGGTTAATAAACATTTCTGCTTAATGAAACATGCATTTCCCAGCAACCAATGTTTAACAAGCTAGATCTTATAGAGATATATATCTCTTTATACTACGTGGATCAACAAAAGATAAGCTACGTAATAAAAACTTATTTAGTGAATCCTCCCCTAATATCGAGAATTAAACTTCTAGTCTTTTGCTTTTTATTTTGTAGTTATTTAATTCCTTGCTTATTAATTTCAATCACAGTAATTTCCAAATTCAATTGATTGATTGATTGATATATATATATATATCAATCTTACAACAGTTTCTTTTAGGATAAATCCTTATGTCCACTTCTTCATATCTCTATTTGCAGAATAGAAATATTTTAGATTCTGGAGCTATCTGTTGCAAGATATACTACAAATATATATAATTACATTAATTCCTTCATTTAAATAGCTCTCATACATTACCTCTCCAATTTGGATTTTGATGAGTTACTGCCTTGGAATATTCTTTATGTAATATTGTTTTGGAATGTGTGAAAATTATCAATATCAGATAATCAATGCATGGGAGTTAGAGATTTGGTGTGAGTCTTGAGTGCATTGTCCTGGGATCTCTGCGGGAATGCCTCATGTCCTGGCTTCTGCGGGAGTGCCTCGAATACCTTGTTGTGTACTGGAAGTCTGAATGCATTGTGGTGTAAGTCTCTGAATGACTGCAACCAACAGTGCGGCTTCAATTCTAGTCAATTTGATGTCACAGACATTCTATTTATTATATTAAATATAATATTTACTATCCTCTAGAGGGCAGTATTGCACTTCTTAATTAATTCCACCATTTAATTTTTATTCTTCTTATCTCATGTCATAGGTCAATTTCCACACAAAGACCTTCTCTCTCAGTGTAGACGTTTAGTCTCCCATGCCAGAATTAGATTTATTTCCTTACTCCTCTCCAACTAAATACATTCCTTTCTAATTAAATCACAGAATCTCTTCTTCAGTAATTATCTATTTACCAATTATATTCTTATACAATATTTATTGGAGCATATATTTTCTACTGTAAATATAATAAAATATACCTTGATTTATAAAAATATATTTTGTGAATATAAACCTACATTACAAAATTTTGTAACTTCTTTTCCTATACCCAAAGACAAAATATCTTTTTGTTTTAAAGACTTAAGACAGACCAATAAATTTAATTATGACACGTCTAGCACTTAGCTCGACATTATATCAAATAAAGACATTTTAAGGTTCCCTCATGTCTGGTCACCTAGCCATGAACTATTTATAAAAAAATCTCCGTTCACTTCTAAAACTAGGGAAAATTGAAAATGAAAAGACTTTCTTTAAAAACAAAATGGCTACAGACATCCATTTTAATTTTTCCCTTCCAATATACCTGACATGCCACATTAACAGGGACACCTCCACTCCTCCACAATTACATTTTCTTTCTCTGATGCATACCCTCATACTCAACAATGGGTCCCCTTATGTCACATAAAGCCTTTTATAACAACTATTGTCACCTCCAGGGAACCCTTCCCTGCTCTCCTCCAAGCCTTTATTCAATATATGGACCCCCTTGCACGGGGATCTAAGTTTGCTTTTAACTTTGCAGTTTGCACGAGTACTGCTCTACCCTTTCCCTTCGGGTTCGGTTGCCATGGGTGACGCGACTTGTTGCTGCGATCTGATGACACTTCCGGCTCCCTCGGGTGTTGGCCCTTTCGACTGCCACAGAGGGGAAGGTTAAGTGTTTTTCCTTTAGCAGCCTATATATTGACTGTCTTTTTTTAATGTTACTGTACCTTGATAAAGGCCCTCGCTGGGCCGAAACTTCGGTTTTTAATGTTAATTCTAATAAAGCATCTTGATTTTTATTTTTTTTAAATCAAAGTCCCCCGAGTGGCTCCCTTCACCACGTATTTCTGCATAAGCTTTTCTATGGGAGCTCAGCACTGGCCGGGGCATGTACTTTATGCTGTTGGAGATCCTGGCTCACAGCACACTCACTATAATATGGAAATGAGTGCCCGGCTCCCACTCTAATTTTGATATACAGTCAGGTCCAGAAATATTGGGACATCAACACAATTCTAACATCTTTGGCTCTATACACCACCACAATGGAGTTGGAATGAAACAAACACAATGTGCTTTAACTGCAGACTGTCAGCTTTAATTTGAGGGTATGTACATCCAACTCAGGTGAAGGGTGTAGGATTTACAGCAGTTTGCAGATGTGCCTCCCACTTGTTAAGGGACCAAAAGTAATGGGATAGAATAATAATCATAAATCAAACTTTCCCTTCTTAATACTTGGTTGCAAATCCTTTGCAGTCAATCACAGCCTGAAGTCTGGAACGCATAGACCTCACCAGATGCTGAGTTTCATCCCTGGTGATGCTCTGCCAGGCCTCTACTACAACTGTCTTCAGTTCCTGCTTGTTCTTGGGGCATTTTCCCTTCAGTTTTGTCTTCAGCAAGTGAAATGCATGCTCAATGGGATTCAGGTCAGGTGATTGACTTGGCCATTGCATAACATTCCACTTCTGTCCCTTCAAAAATTCTTTGGTTGCTTTTACAGTATGCTTTGAGACATTGTCCATCTGCACTGTGAAGCGCCGTCCAATGAGTTCAGCAGCATTTGGCTGAATGTGAGCAGATAATATTGCCCAAAACACTTCAGAATTCATCCTGCTGCTTTTGTCAGCAGTCACATCATCAATAAATACAAGAGAACCAGTTCCATTGGCAGCCATACATGCCCACGCCATGACACTACCACCCCCATGCTTCACTGATGAGGTGGTATGCTTAGGATCATGAGCAGTTCCTTTCCTTCTCCATACTCTTCTCTTCCCATCACTCTGGTACAAGTTGATCTTTGTCTCATCTGTCCATAGGATCTTGTTCCAGAACTGTGAAGGCTTTGTTAGTTGTTGTTTGGCAAACTCTAATCTGGCCTTCCTGTTTTTGAGGCTCACCAATGGTTTACATCTTGTGGTGAAACCTCTGTATTCACTCTGGTGAAGTCTTCTCTTGATTTTTGACTTTGACACACATACACCTACCTCCTGGAGAGTATTCTTGATCTGGCCAACTGTTGTGAAGGGTGTTTTCTTCACCACGGAAAGAATTCTTCATTCATCCACCACAGTTGTTTTCCGTGGTCTCCCAGGTCTTTTGGTGTTGCTGAGCTCACCGGTGCGTTCCTTCTTTTTGAGAATGTTCCAAACAGCAAGAACATTAGGCGGCGTGGCCAAAACAACTATCTCTCTGATGGGTTTGTTTTGTTTCTTCAGCCTAATGATGGCTTGCTTCACTGATAGTGAAGGCTCTTTGGATCTCATCTTGAGAGTTGACAGCAACAGATTCCAAATGCAAATAGCACACTTGAAATGAACTCTGGGCCTTTTATCTGCACATTGTAATTGGAGTAATGAGGGAATATCACACACCTGGCCATGGAACAGCTGAGAAGCCAATTGTCCCATTACCTTTGGTTCCTTAACAAGTGGGAGGCACATCTGCAAACTGCTGTAGGTCCTACACCGTTCACCTGAGTTGGATGTACATACCCTCAAATTAAAGCTGACGGTCTACAGTTAAAGCACATTGTGTTTGTTTCATTCCAACTCCATTGCGGTGGTGTATAGAGCCAAAGATGTTAGAATTGTGTCGATGTCCCAATATTTCTGGACCTGACTGTATATCCTTCATTTAATGCAACTGCTGTAACAGCCGAGCTGAAAGGGAATGTTGTATTTCACGGCTGGAAAAGAACGGCTCACTTGGAATAGGACCCCTAGGGTTGCCCAGATTGCCGACACCTGGTATATAGAAGGAATTTGAGATTGGGGATAATGTAGCCTCAGCATCTAGAGTTGTTTTTGTCTATTCTTTCTTTTCTTTCACAACCATGTGGCTTTAATAAATCGAATCAAAGCTCTACAATCTGCTGGCTGCTTGGAAAAAGCCTTCAAAACCTGTAGCACATGACATTTACAATTCCACGTGGATTCGATTTCCTTTTTGAGGATTGTAATAGGTTGCACACAGGAGCTCTGTGTGGTGTCTTCTGTTCCATTATCGTCCTGGGCGTGCAGCTCTCTGATGTTGAACACAATGCATGATTAGCAGCCACAGAATGTCAATTCAGTATGGTGTGTTGCCCTGTGACAGGACCCGAAACCTTTCTCGTCGGTACTCCAGATGTTTTGGAACCAAATTTTTGGTGATTCCAAGGTGTCCCAAAGTGTTCGGTCATTTGTAGCCGGGAGACTGACGTGCTTTTATGCTACTGCCTAGTAGGGCAGCCATCTTGTGTGGAAGGGCACAAGACCGTGACGTGCGGTGAGGTCAGTGGCTGGTGAGGCACTGGCTGGTATCAGAGCCAGATATACACAGGGTTACGCAGTCACAATTTACGCATTTGATTATCGTTATATAGGAGAATAGAGTTGCACTATTCATAAAGTAAAGTTTGCATTTTAAAGGCAAGGACTGAGTTAATGGCGAATCTACTCCTGCTGAGTAGCGGATTTCGTTACAGATACAGTAATAGTTGTCTGTGGTAATGGTGAATATACTGTGTTTAGTACAAAGATAAAGTAATGGTGGTTTGCTCTGTACCAGGGTACAGACAGTAATGGTTTGAATTCCGTATAACAGGGGCAGGGCGCAGTAATGGTCGCCATTCTGTGTACCGGTGTACAGTAATGGTTTGTTTGCGGTTTACCAGGACACTGTAATGTCTGTCAATGTGTGTAGCATTCTGTGTTATCTTGTGTAACATGGCACATGAGTGCTTGGCATCCTGCATGGGTTCTTCTAATGGATACAAAACTAGTTTGTGGTACTTTTCACTAACATGCCAGCATTTCCATAGCCGTCCCCTCCCAGGTAGATCTGGTGGTTCATGCAGGTAGCAATGACCTGTCAGTCGATGCTGACAAACACACTTTCCACCCTCTGTGCACATTCATACCACATCATCACATCAAGTCTGTTTTGAGATGTACAGGGCAAGGAATGGCACACCCCCCCCCCCCCCACCTTCCACCCAGCCTGTCGCACCCAGCACCGGATGGGAGCGCCTTCTCACCATCCCTGTGAGCACAGCATTTCCTGCACAGAAAACCTGTGTATTTAACCCATTAAACCAGTCACTGGTGAATCAGCTCAAATGTCAAAGTATCTTACCACTTTCCCTGGAAACCCTTGACTTTTCTTACCAAAAGATGACCATTGTTCGTCTATGTCTTGCAGTTCAGTAGGGGTTAATTACTATTTTTATTTAAAAAAAAATTTAAAGATTGAAAATACAGTGCGTGATTCCGTTAAAGAATTCTTCAAATAGTTACACAGAATGTGAAAGGTAATGCTATCAGAAGTGATGTGATCTTTCTATATATGAGTACTTTTTTTTTTTTTTGCCTGTCAAAACATTAACCCTTCAGGACCATAAACATTTAAAAATTGCCTGTCCTAAAAAAAAAATTTAAGGCAGTTGAATGCATTAGTTTCACTTTATAACCTTTCTCCTGTCTTGGCTTTCTCGTCTTTTTTTTTTTTTTAAATGATTAACCCTTTGTTACATTGTGGGGACTGAACGATACGATTACATAAGTGATCCTGGCCTCTCGCTTCTTCCTTATCCTTGTGACTGACTGAACATGTACCAGGCTTAAGGTTAATTTTACATCCCTCACTTTTCTCTCTCACGCACAGCTTGGGCCCCTCTGCAAGAGCTCCCAGGGCCGCGAAGGTATAAAGAGGCATTATATATATATAAAAAAAAAATTGGGAAAGGAAAGTCTGAGGTATGAATAACATTGCCTATTTATAGCTGGGCCTCCAATCCATTTACAGCTTTCCTCCGCTTAACCCCTGTAATGCAGGAGAGCTTGAAAGAAAGAAAAAAAAAATATCAAATTTCAGCCATTGAAGTCAGGACTGGCATCAATATGATGGTAAAAAAATAATAGTAACGATGAATCATTTAAAGCAATACTGCCCTAAAAACATGTATATGAATACATGGGTGAATTCTGGGCATTATTCCAAGCTGAACAGTAAGCAGACAGCTCTACTTAATGAAAAAAATATCTATAAATACATGTCATGTGCAAGTAGACTAATTCCTGTTTCTATGGTTTTTGGGTGCTCCTTCATCTGATTTGGGATAAAATCTTTGATAATTGCCTGTATCTTTGTGTTCACTTGATTTTTAACGCATACAATGTTTGTACTTTCTATCTGAATTAATTATTTTATTTATTTATTTTAATCGTCTTCACTTCCAAGTGATTTTTTTTATCCAAAAAATATTGTAAGAAACAAGTTGTTTTAATTATACAGCAAGAATTATTTGTGAATCATCTCAGTATATTTCGTATTGTAATAATGTATTTGGCAGGCAGATATCGCCATCTACTGGCCAGAAGACGTTGCTGCACTAATGCGCTTCATGCATCATCAGCTGGGGATATGTTCGATTAGAGACGTTCCCCAGCTGGTTTTAAAAAGCGTTAGCATCTCGGGCATCATGCCCACGGTGCTAAAGCTTTGGGGGCACCTTCAGGGGCCTAAATGAAAGCTAAACTTATTTGCAGCACACTAATTTAATTTGCAATGATACGGTATAAAGAGAAAAATGTCATCTGCGCTTATTCCCATTATACCGGTATAATGGGAATAAGCGCAGATGACATTTTTCTCTTTGTTATGTTTTATACATGTTGCTGGGCTGGATGCATTTGGTGGTTGCAGCTAACCCATCGGGGAATAGGCGCGACCCCACCCCTCCAGTACAATGATACGGTATAGCTACAGATCGTGTGAACACAATTTTGGGCTGCTCTGTCAGCTACTGCTGATCGAGTAAACACAATCATGGTCGCGAAGGGGTGAAATTTCATTGGTTATTGAATGAAATGGCTATATTCTAATTCCTATCTCGTAAATGTTGCATTGATGCAAAAATGTGCTGGACACAACTATGCTACTCATCACGGGATGAATTCTAATGAATGTTTCTAGGCCTCCTGGTTATTACTGCATCACTACCGCTATGTCTTGGAATTGAGCATCTTGTTTTTTTCTGTGGTTGCCTGGTCATTTTCACTCTGTGTAAACCAACCATTTTACTTCATCCTCGACCGGAACCACCTCGGTACTACAACGAAACTGCCATTCAGGTGTCTAGGACAGTCGCATGAATGTGCTCTTCGATTTGGTGAGAAGGGAAGACCAATAGGTGCTTCAAAATATAAAAGTGTACTTAAATGCACACTTACCTCCTTATTTATTAATTTTTAAAAATGGATGCCAAATGGTGTGGCCACTTTGAGTCATGTAATTACTCAATGACACCATTCTTCTTGCGATGTTTTGGTATTGCAACAAGAATAGTTGGAGTTTTGCAAAAGTAAGCTAGATGCCAATAAACAAAAGAATAACCATCAATGAGACAAATATTTCAAAAGCAGTAATTCTCTTACTTGTAATTTATGCCCTATCATGCAGCTCGCACGGCTTTATTTAACTTTAGTCCCCAGTCCTCAGCGTCTCCTTGTCGGGAAGCCTGGCATTATATGATTGTCCAGGCTGTAGTCCCATTGAGCTTGTGTTGGGTCTTTTGGACAGCTTTCGGGATGTTTGGGTCTGATATATCCCTTTTTATGTGATATGGTTTCAGGATGTTGTAGATGGACCCGTGGGAAGTACGAGACTTTTATTGACACCAGTAGGTAACCAAGAATGCAGCATGAAGGGATAATCGACATTTAATGCCAAATGACAGCGTGTAGAGCAATGGTCAGGCTTGGTGGCTGCTGTTCAGATATGGTAGCACCGGTTAATGTCAGTAAAATCAACATACTGGATGAGCATGTGCGCAACTACTACCATCAAGGAATGAGGAATGTCTTAGCGGTGATCCAAGGATTGGTTTATGGGGGAAATGGTCCAGAACCATAGCCCCATCAGTCGATGCTTCATAGATGATGGTACTATTGGCAAGTGCTGCGCATACCTCTATGTATCCGGAGTAAGACACTGCTTCTTTGGCCTTAGCATCAGGAAATTATGTACTGATATAATTCTATGCAGAGTCCCTTGGTATTTATACTATATCTTAATGTCTAGTAGTCATCAGACCATGCCCTCCCACTGGTCTTCCAGTAGAATCAGCAGGTTTTGTTTACCTTTGAGCCTTGATACCCCAAGGGAAGCCTGACCATTCAGGAAAATTATATAACGTGTGAGTGAATGTTATGGGAGTTTTTAATTGTATTATTTTATCCCCCCCAGGTTTGAGAAAGGAAGGATCTACACGTTCATCGGAGAGGTGGTGGTGTCTGTTAACCCATATAAGAATCTCCCAATCTATGGAAAGGACACCATTGAGCAGTATAAAGGGAGGGAGTTGTATGAAAGGCCCCCCCATCTCTTCTCAATAGCGGATGCTGCATACAAAGCCATGAAAAGACGTTGTAAAGACACATGCATTGTGATATCAGGTATATTCATGTTACCTCTGTGTTCTTTTTCCTTTCTCCTCCTCTTCCAACATTATCATTATTCAGGATATTCTGTATCCCTCTTTTTTTTTCTTTCTCCTTGCTGTCATCAATATGGTTGCTTTAAAATCTATATATATCTCTGTCTCTCTCGTTTTCCATGTGGATTCACCAACAGAGTGGCAGAGATTCATGGGAATTGAAGTTCTAAAACAACTGGGAAGGCAACGGTAGTTAGAAACATAGAAAAATGTCAGCAGATGAGAACCTTTCGGCCCATCTAGTCTGCCCAACACAATTACATGGATACTTTACCTGGATTTATCTTTTGTTTAGGATAGCCTTATGCCTATCCCATGCCTACTTAAATTCAATTACTGTTTTGGCCTCTACCACTTCAACTGGAAGGCTGTTCCATGTATCCACCACCCTCTCAGTAAAATAATGCTTCCTGATGTTACTTTTAAACCTTTGCCCCTCTAATCTAAGACTATGTCCTCTTGTTTTGCTACTTTGTTTCCTTTTAAATATACTCCCTTCCTCTACCTTGTGGATTCCCTTTACTTATTTAAATGTTTCTATCATATCTCCTCTGTCTCGTCTTTTTTCCAAGCTATACATGTTAAGATCATTAAGCCTTTCCTGGTAACTTTTCTCCTTCAAGCCGTACACCATTTTAGTAGCCCTTCTCTGAACGCTCTCTAAGATGTCTATATCCTTCTGGAGATACGGTCTTCCGTACTGCACACAGTACTCCAAGTGAGGTCTCACCAGTGTTCTGTACAGTGGCATGAGCACTTCCCTTTTCCTACTGCTAATACCTCTCCCTACACAACCAAGCATTCTGACAGCATTTCCTGCTGCTCTATTACATTAACTACTTACCCTTAGATCCTCTGAAATAATAACCCCTAAATCCCTTTCCTCAGATGTTGAGGTTAGGGCTGTATCAAATATTCTATATTCAGCCCTTGGGTTTTTACGTCCCAGGTGCATTATCTTGCACTTATCCACATTAAAACTCAATTGCCACAGTTCCGACCATTTTTTTTAGTTTACCTAAATCATTTGTCATTTGGCTGATCCCTCCAGGAACGTCAACTCTGTTGCAAATCTTTGTGTCATCAGCAAAAAGACATACTTTTCCATTAATACCTTCTGCAATATCACTAATAAAAATATTAAATAGACTGGGTCCAAGTACTGACCCCTGAGGTACCCCACTGGTAACAAGACCTTGCGCCGAATAAACTCCATTTACCACAACCCTCTGTTGCCTGTCACTCAGCCACTGCCTAATCCATTCAACAATAATGGAATCCAAGCTCAAAGATTGCAATTTATTGATAAGCCTTCTACGCGGAACAGTATCAAAACCCTTACTGAAATCTAAATAAGCAATGTCTACTGTACCACCTGTGTCTATTATTTTTGTTACCCAATCAAAAAAATCAATAAGATTAGTTTGGCATGATCTCCCTGAGGTAAACCCATGTCGTTTCTGATCCTGTAATCTATGTGTTTTTAGATGTTCAACAATCCTTTCCTTTAATATGGTTTCCATTAATTTCCCCACTACTGACGTAAGACTAACTGGCCTATAGTTTCCCGATTCCTCCCTACTACCCTTCTTGTAAATGGGCACAACATTTGCTCATTTCCAGTCTTCTGGGACGACTCCAGTTAACCATTTCGCTACGGAGGACGCGCTCAGCGCGTCCTGCCGCAGGAAGGGTTGGCTGCGGAAGACGCGCTGAGCGCGTCCTCCCGAAGCAGCCTGCGATCGGCCGGATTCCGGCCGATCGCTGTGCCCCCCGGTGCGGGCTGACATCTTGGATGTCAGCCCGTCAATCCGGGACCGCCGCGGGCACAATAGATGTCATTGCGGCGGCCCGATGACATCTATTTCAGGCGCCCCCCCGCGTGTGCGGAGGAGGCACCTGAAAGGGGAGGGGGGAGGTCCTTCGGACCTCCCTCCCTCCCGATCGCGGGGGTCCTGAGCTTAATGCCAGGCACTGTTTGGAAGGACACAGCCTGCCCTTCCAAATGGTACCTGGCATTAACCCCATGGGGGCCGGATCACGAATCAGCGCCGAAAAGCGCCGGTTCGTGATCCTTTCCCGGAGCTGGCCGACATCTTGGATGTCGGCCAAGCCTCCGGGAACTCCCCCTGAGGACTGGCGTCATCGTGCATAGCACGATGACGCTAGTCCTGGAGTTAACCCCTAGCTGCCACCAATGGTGGAGATAGGGGGTTCCAATGAACCCCCTATCTCCCGATCCGTGGCAGCTAGGGGTTAATGTTTGATATCGTTGGATCGGCCAGAGCATGGCTTTTGCAACGATATCAAACATGACCGTGAAAAAAGTTTTTAAAATTTATTTTTATTTTTTGTTTTGTTAATGCAGCAATCTTGTTCCCATTTAATTTATAATGTGAACAATGATGCTGCACTAACGATTTTTTTGTGGGGTGCGTTTGTTAAAAATAGCGAAATTTTCCCCAAAAAAAAAATGTAACGAGACCTCATTTCTAATTTTTTTTAACAAGCACACCCCATACAAAATATAACCGCAAACGATCGCATGTTAAAATGTGAAAAAAAAAAAAAACTTTACACGTTGTAAATTTTAGAAAATTCTAATTTTATTGCATATTTTGTTATAATATACAGACAGGACATAACGTATACATATAATAATGACATATTATGAATCTTTCGAGTCTGCCGGAAAGAACGATATACAGTTGTGTTCAAAATTATTCAACCCCCAATGCTGTAAAGGGTTTTAGGGAATTTAGTGTACATTTGTAATTGTATTCAGAATGAAATCCTACAAGGACTTTTTAAAGAACCATATGCAACTAAAATGACATCAATTGGTTTTGTAATACAGTAGTAAATGTTTCTTTTGTGAATTCTTCATTGACACAATTATTCAACCCCTTAAAGACTACCACTCTGAAGAACAGAGGTTCATTCAAGTGTTTTCAATCAGGTATTGAAAACACCTGTGGATGTCACGGAGCAGCAATAAAGCATAATAAGCACCAATTAGGCAGCTTTAAAATGACTGTGATACTCAGCTCCTTCTAGACATTTACTGGTGTGGTTACAAACATGGTGAAGTCAAGAGAATGGTCCAGAAAGACAAGAGAAGAGGTGATTACTCTTCACAGGAAGGGCAATGGCTATAAGACGATTGCAAAGATGTCAAACATACCAAGAGAGACCATAGGAAGCATCATTCGCAAATTCAAGGCAAAGGGCACTGTTGAAACGCTACCTGGTCGTGGCAGAAAGAAGATGCTGACTTCGACTGCTGTGCGCTACCTGAAGCGTAGAGTGGAGATATGTCCCCGTGTGACTGCTGAGGAACTGAGAAAAGATTTGTCAGATGTGGGTACTGAAGATTCAGCTCAGACAATACGGCGCACACTGCGTAATGAAGGCCTCCATGCCAGAACTCCCAGGCGCACCCCCTTGCTGTCTCCAAAGAATAAGAAGAGTCGACTGCAGTATGCCAAAAGTCATGTGGACAAACCACAGAAGTTTTGGGATTGTGTTCTGTGGACTGATGAAACAAAATTAGAACTGTTTGGGCCCATGGATCAACGCTATGTTTGGAGGAGGAAGAACAAGGCCTATGAAGAAAAGAACACCTTGTCTACTGTGAAGCATGGCGGGGGGTCAATCATGCTTTGGGGCTGTTTTGCTTCTGCAGGTACAGGGAAGCTTCAGCGTGTGCAAGGTACCATGAATTCTCTTCAGTACCAGGAGATATTGGATGACAATGTGATGCAGTCCGTCACAAACCTGAGGCTTGGGAGACGTTGGACCTTTCAACAGGACAATGATCCCAAGCATACCTCCAAGTCCACTAGAGCATGGTTGCAGATTAAAGGCTGGAACATTTTGGAGTGGCCATCGCAGTCACCTGACTTAAATCCGATTGAGAACCTCTGGTGGGACTTAAAGAAAGCAGTTGCAGTGCGCAAGCCTAAGAATGTGACTGAACTGGAGGCTTTTGTCCATGACTAATGGGCGAAGATACCCGTAGATCGCTGCAAGACACTTGTGTCAAGCTATGCTTCACGTTTAAAAGCTGTTATAACTGTAAAAGGATGTTGTACTAAGTACTAAGATTGAATGTCACTTGGGGGTTGAATAAAACTGATAATCATGTGAGCACAGAAAAGACATTTGTGGTTATTTCATTATAAATGTTATGTTCTATTTGTCTGACCTACACGTGCCTCTTTGATTTAATTGTAAGCAAGATGACTGAATGATCAAAATCAATGTCAAACTGGCCAAAACACTCAATTTCAGTGGGGGTTGAATAATTTTGAACACAACTGTATATAATATGTCTGGGTCATATAATAAAATAAGGCTTCAAAATGCGGTTAAACATGATGAGCCAAACCGGTAAAAATGACCTCAGCACACAGGCGGGAAATGCCTCAGCAGCGAAAGTGTTAACAGATTTATTTAAATCAATCCTTGTTAACGGTTTTGCTATTACATCGCTGAGCACTTTGACCGCAGGTGTAGAGTAATCTGAAAACGTGGGACGGGCAACATTTTTGCAGCCTGTGGCTACCTGGCTGCTGATTTTTATTTTTTTTATTTTTTTTTCCTTTCAAGCCTTGCTCTATCATTAAATATCCACTTTATTTGAACCTGCTTCTCATGCTACCTTTGTTTTTAGGTGAGAGCGGTGCCGGCAAGACGGAAGCCAGTAAGTACATCATGCAGTATATTGCAGCAATCACCAACCCAAGCCAGAGAGCGGAGGTGGAGAGGTGAGATTAATTCCCTGTCTGCGCCGAATGCAAGTTTAAAAAATATATATTTATTTTTAAGCAAGGCTCATCACATAATACATTTTCAGGCTTACAACTTGGTTGAGTTGCTCCTGCTTATGTTTATGATCTTGAAACTTTGTTGGGGAAAAATTACTGTTATGTTAAGAGGGGGAAAAAAAAATTCCCTAAAACCTTATTAAAATTATTTGTCACACTATAATCTCAGCAGTGCTTTACCGTATCCAGTGAGAAGTAATGCTCACATCACACGTTCTCCTTTCTGTTTTAATTTGGAATTTTACTATCTCTTTAGGCTAGGGTCAAACGAACGCATTATTCGCAGCGACCGTCAAAAAGTGCGTACGAACACATTGACGTATTTTTCACGGAATGCGCGAAAACGGTCAGACGATGCGCATTTACGTGCGTGATTTTTTACGGATCGTCAATAAAACACTTTTTGCGTCTGGACGTTATGTTGGCTGGACATGAGCAGCGTCTGACATCTAATCACGCACACTCGCCGCTAGCGGACGCAGCGCACTCTGTACGTCAGTACTAGCGGTTCTGCGTTTTCGAAAAAATGCGTTCATTTTCCATTTGCGCACTTTCGTGCAGCCGTACTTCATATATTGGCCGTCATTGCCCATCATTTGCTGCTACTGCGGCCGTGATTAAGTGCGCCTAAACGCACGTTAAAAATGCGCTAGTCTGACCCCAGCCTAAGTCCAGATAATTACCCATGAGTCAGCTGTGGAACAGGAAAACCAGTGACTCACTGAAGAGGTTAACCTCTTCGTCTGAATTTTATTTACAACTACTTCCACTAGATTTCCGCAACATCAGCAGAAGGGGCATAAAAAAAATGAATAATGACAACCAAGATCAGGGATTCTGAGTGTATTGTGGGATCCCGTACCCATGTGCAGAATGTTCCGTTCACCGTCGGTGTCCCGAAGGAGTACTGATTCTGGCCCAAACCCACCCAGTCAATAGCCAGAGTCCCTTGCAGGGTGAAAACAAAACTCGGAATGACTTTATTTAGGGTTTACAATTACAAACACAGACAGGGGGATGTACAGAATACAATGGTAAAAAACACCCCAGCGTTTCCATACTGAAGAGCCCTCTCCCTTCCACACACACGCCCTGGTGTAATAGACCATGACTGGGGAAAGGGCAGGGAGAACTGGTTTAAGCCAGATCCTGGTGGGTTTGATGGAATCCTGTGGAAACAAAGGAATCCATTACTTTCAGATACACGTAAGGGAATCGACACAGGGTTTCCAACATGAAACTGCAATAAAAACCTGTGGGAATAATAATATAACACAGGCATCAGGGGGATGGGGAACAGAAAACACAAACACCCTGCACCTAGAATTGTAGGTTAAGGGGGACTTCAACATAGATTGTTTTCCAGCCCTCTCCTAACACATCAGGCCCACACCCCCCAACCGCATCTCTAGGTCCAAAAACCCCAAGTCTAAAGTGAGTTCCGTCACACCGAGGTCTGAGCTTTATTCCCAGCATGGATGACAATGTCCTTCAAAAGTGCAAATGTCATTATAATTGTCTAAATTTCACTCTATATCAGTGGCGTCACTAGGGTTGGTGTCACCCGGTGCGGTAACCTATGGTGTCACCCCCCCCCCGAGTTTTACGGGGTTTTTTTTAACTACTGTTACTCATAAATTAGCACTCCCATATAACACTGAATGCTCATACACGGCGCACATTACTGTGAGGTTTATTGCTAGAGCTCTGTGATATGCTCTTACACAAATTTTGGCAAACTGACAGCAAGTACGGTGCCTGTTCGAATGCAGTGAAAGTGCTCATAGAGAAGTAATGGTTAATCTGTTCAGAGACACCGAACAGCAAAGAAATGTCCTGATGTCCGGTGTTTTCATTTGGCAGGTTTATTCAGGGCGAACGAACACCATAGGTTTCAATGTTAAAAATATTCCTGTTTTTATCCAATATCTAATAAACCGTTTATTCCTTTAATCCATAGTAAAAAATCTCTTTATTTATTGATTTTATTTTTTTTGTACCTTTTAGGCATTTTTCAAAAAAATAAAAAAATAAATTTTCTAATAGCAATTTTTCTTTCTTTTCTGTAACCGACCTTTTTATTATCATTCATCAGAACTTACAGGTGAAACTCGAAAAAATGAGAAAATGGAGCAAAAGTTAATTTATTTCAGTAATGCAACTTAAAAGGTGAAAGTAATCTATGAGACTCATTACATGCAAAGCAAGATAGTTCAAGCTGTGATTTGTCATAATTGGGATGATTATGGTTACAGCTCATGAAAACCCCAAATCTACAATCTCAGAAAATGAGAATATTCCATGTAATCAATAAAACAAGGATTGTACATAGAACAATATGGGACCTGTGAAAAGTATAAGCTGCAGATGTACTCAGTACTTGGTTTGGGTCCCTTTTGCAGCAATTCCTGCCTCAATGCGGCAATGTGGCATGGAAGCTATCAGCCTGTGGCACTGCTGAGGTGTTATGGAAGACCAGGATGCTTCAATAGCGGCCTTCAAATCTTCTGCATTGTTCCGTCTCATGTCTCTTATCTTTCGCTTGGCATTGATTCTCTATGGGCTTCAGGTCAGGTGAGTTTGCTGGCCAATCAAGCACAGTAATCCCTCTGTCATTGAACCAGGTTTTGGTGCTTTTGGCAGTGTGGACAGGTGCCAAGTCCTGTTGGAAAATGAAGTCAGCATCCCCAGAAAAGCTTGTCTGCGGAAGGAAGCATGAAGTGCTCCAAAATCTCCTGCTAGACAGCTGTGTTGACCCTGGACTTAATGAAGCACAGCACAGTGGACCAACACCAGCAGATGACATGGCTCCCCAAATCAACACAGACTGTGGAAACTTCACACTGGACTTCAAACATCTTGCAGTATGTGCCTCTCCAATCTTCCTCCATACTCTGGGTCCTTGGTTTCCAAATGAGATGCAAAAGTTGCTCTAATCAGAAAAGAGGACTTTGGAGCCGCTGATCAACAGACCAGGTCTGTTTTTCTTTAGCCCAGGTAAGACGCTTCTGATGTTGTTTGTTGTTCGGGAGCAGATTGACAAGAGGAATACGACATTTGAAGCCTGTAACGGCTCAGCTACCCTGCAGGGGTAGCTCCGTCTGCGGCGCCGAGTCTTGCTGGAGAGCTTAGCCGGGTAGCGAGCTAGCAAGGTGGGAAAGAGATTGGCAGCGGTCCCTGGATGGTCTGGAGCGAAGTATTCAGTGATTATGCCCTCCCAAATACTCGTCGAGACGCAGTATAGGTTGTAGGTAAATCAGAGTGTATTTAGAATGGGAACAGACAGTGCTTATATACAAAATACAGCCATGCACATTCAGACTTCCCGCCCACCCCAACAGTTCTGATTGGTTGGTTCCAAGACCATTGCAGGCTTCTTTCAGGTCCTCTTCAGTCTTTACTGTGGTCCACTGGTTGTATGCAGATGAAGTCTTGACCCCACAGTGACCACATACAGTGATTTACATAACCCATTGTAAAGGGAATCAGATAGTGGGTGGCTGAGACAATGTGACTCCCAACCTTTTCAGACAGGTAAACAGCTAACAGATACCCAAAGAGAAAGCACTTTTGTATAATCCACAAGTTACTCAAACCTATTGTACATTCTATACAAAGGAAAGCATTTGCCACTAGCGACAGGTAGTACCTTTAAAAAAAAAAAAAACACATTTAACTAAAGAAATATAAGTCTATTTAAAACTAAAAATGAGCACTTGACAATACATTTAAAACCATACAATATAACTGAGCATAAAGTATATTGGAGTTTGAAGCGTGGTGCGCTACGTCAGTGACAGATACATTGTAGCACGCATGTACTCGGTGGTTACTAGCAGGATGGTGCTGGGGAAAAACATGATTAATTAGAAGTCTAGCAACAGTTTTACACTAAATCTAACAAAGGAAATTAGTTCCTATAAATAAAGGGTAAACAAAATATAACAAAATAAGAATGAAATTAAACTAAATAAATCCTGTGGCGACCGATCCGTCACATAGCTCCCCCAGTCCCATGATGGCAGACCTGGTGAGACCCTCTACGGGTCCGCCTGGGGATGTCCAGATGCAAGTGTCTTTAAAAAGTCTCACGTTTGGGTTGCTGGGGCAATGCTTTGCCAACCCCCGATAGTCTTTCGGTCCATAGGGAGGAGGCTGGCCCCGGGCTTCTCCAACTGCCCCCTTGGTCTGGACCGGTATCCGATGGACCATACAGACACCCGGGGCTGGTACCCTGCCATGCGGAAACAACTGGCCTGGGTGTGACGTTGAGGGCTTTTTCTCCTCCTGGTCTTCTAGCCCCTCGCTGGTGGGCAGCCTTGCTGGCACCATTTCCTGGGGCAATGACCCACTGGGGAGGAGTACCTCCTGTACCTTCTCCCGGTGCCCCAGTCAGCCGCAGGAAAACGGGCCGATAGCACCCTTTCCTGGTGCCTCGGTCAGAAGCTGGGTGGGAGATGGGGTGACCGGTGTCTCCAGAAAAAGTGGTTGTGGATCTGGGCCGTCTGCCCAGTGTCTCGGGGTCACCCAGTTGCAAATCCCAGCACCATCAACAATTGACCTTTTGAGGCTTTCCCTCCTTTATGGAGGGGGTCAATGATGGTTTTCTGCACAGCAGTCAGGTGAGCAGTCTTTCCCATGATTGCGATTCCTACTGAACCAGACTGAGAGACCATTTAAAGGCTCAGGGACCCTTTGCAGGTGTTATGGCTTAATTAGTTGATTAGAGTGGGACACTTTGAGCCTAGAATATATTGCACCTTTTCACAATATTCTAATTTTCTGAGATTGTGGATTTGGGGTTTTCATGAGCTGTAAGCCATAATCATCACAATAACAAATCACGGCTTGAACTATCTTGCTTTGCATGTAATGAGTCTACCACATATATTCGTTTCACCTTTTAAGTTGCATTACTGAAATAAATGAACTTTTGCACGATATTCAAATTTTTCGAGTTTCACCTGTATGTTAATTCCAGATATTTTCATTCAGTAGTTCTTTTTAAAACAGCAGGCGACAGGTTTGCAGCAGCATTCGGTGGCTGATTCCCTGCACTTCAGGGACCCTGTGGGGAATTCACTGGGGAAATTTGATTCCCCAAAGTGCGGGGAACAACAGAACACTGAAATGTCTGCGTCATTTCGGTGCTCTGTGAATATCCTCTTTGTGGTGTTTTTTTTTGCCACCCCATGGAAAGTGCCAGCCTAGGCCTTGCCTACCCAGGACATACTTGAAAATGAGAGAATTCTCAATCTATCCTTCCTGGTAAAATATATATATATATATATTTTTTTTTTACACATATATATATATATTTTTTTATTTTTTTTAGGGTGTCACCCTATGGGTGGTGTCACCTGGTGTGGGCCGCACCCCCTAGCGACGCCCCTGCTCTATATTAAGGAATTGTAATGTATGTATTTTATCTTTTCAATGCTACATGAAATTTGTTTGTGTCTTTTTACATACATGAAAATGGTGTCAGGCTTTATCTTCTGTAATAGAAATGGAAAAAGGGAGGTGGGAAAAGATATATATATATATATATATATATATATCTCTTGAGGCCTGGAATTGTGAGAGGGGCATCCCGGGACCTTGAGTCTTCTGGGCCTGCATCGTTACGCACTAGATCGAGGTGGCCCTCCCACCCATCATTCAACTGAAATCTTTCAGTGGGTATTGCTATGATGAAGTACCCTGAACACTGTTATATATTTTTTTTTCCCCCAGCATAGATTAGGGTGTAACCATGGTTCATCGATTGGGAATGCAGTTCCTCCACTATTTTCTCAGAGGGAACGGAGTTCCCGTTTGGCCCACACACTGAAAAGCTTTTGTTAGGTTCCACTCCTAGGTTTCCGAATTATATGATCATCATATGATCTGGATCACGATTATTATAAAGAATCTCTAAAACCCAGAATATCTTTATGGTTAGGCATTGACATCAAAGTTGCATGTGGTGTGGTGGGTTCCATGCGTCATGTCAATGGTTAATTGGGGAGCAGAAATCTTAAGAGCTACTGCACTTAATTTTTTAAAACTAGACTCTTGGATTTAACTGTCTTTTGTGATTTTGATACTGTATGTCACACATTTCCTACTCATCTCAGCTTTTGTAAAGCTGTGACATCACCTTGGATCATGTTCCTTAATGACTGTGCATGGGTTTTCTCTAGGCGTACATATCATCCACCTCTTCATTCAGGCGCTTGGAGCCTGTTCACAAAACACAATCTCAATGTGTTAATTTTGACACAGCTGAAGGTGCACGTGATAGATAGATAGATAGATAGATATATATATATATCTATCTATCTATCTATCTCCAGAGGTCCAGCACACAAGCTATGGCTATAGAGATGTCCCGTGCCATGGTGCTGTACAAATCCCAATAGAATATGTATAAATGGAGCAAGTGGGAGCACTCACGGACTTGTATGAAGTAAAAAAAGAATTTATTGGGTATGCATTAAAAAAGTTCCATATATATATCGCGATCCATGTTGACTTTCCCTCTTCCGCATTGCATCTTCACAGGGTGAAAAACATGCTCCTTAAATCCAACTGTGTCCTAGAAACCTTTGGGAATGCAAAGACTAACCGAAATGATAACTCCAGCCGATTCGGAAAATACATGGATATTAACTTTGATTTCAAAGGTGACCCTATCGGCGGACACATCAGCAACTACTTGCTGGAAAAGGTCAGTAACCTGGAGGGGTTAATAACGTAAAATACTAATACAAACACACTTGCTGGTCACAACCGAGGAAGGTTGATCTATAAATATTGAATATTAGGTTATATTCAAGGCCACCTGTTTCACTTGAAACTGTGAAATGCTCAGGAAGGGTAACGCAAAAGTGTCAAGACATATTTATTGATTTTAATTCTTTTGGCTGATTATTCGGAGAAAAAAATAAAATATCAGCGACTTTTGACTAATTTTCTTTTTTTTTTTTCTTAAAAATATCATCTGATTCTATTGAAATAATTTGACTGCAGCCAAAAATCTAAAAGTTATGCTGATCTGAAAAAAAGCGGGCAGACAAAATGCCCCCTCCAGCATCTTTTTCAGTCAGCATTATATTGATTTTTCACTACAATGAATGCATATTTGCAAATCCATTGTTTAAATCAGGGTTTTGGTCTGATTTAATGTCTCCCTGATGGAATTTACATTTATCAAACCCTTTCATCACTTGATGTTGTTTTTGATAATCGACTTACTGATAAATTCAATATTTATTTTTTTTATCACTAAAGCCGAAATTCCCATTAGTGATAGACACGAGTGCCGATAACTGAGCTGAATTTTTTATTTGGAATCGAAATGTCGATTTGCCCTTCATTAAATCTGCCGAAGCCAAAAATAGCCAAATTGCAGCTGAAAATTTAGTCAATCGGGCCTGTAATAATCACTTTCAGAAGCAGGGAAAGTAGATTCTTCATTGTAGACTAAAATAATGGCATAGATTTTCTTTATAATTACTGACTAGGACGAGTTGTAATTCTGCTTTAGTAAGCGGTGTATGCATGCGTTGAAGCAGGTAGCGATGCTACGTTTTGTTTACCTATGGGCTCATTAGCCCCCATCCTCTGGAGCTCTCCCTCTGTCAGACTTTCCCCTAAAGACATTCCTGTGACGGATGCCGCTACTCTGAGGGAGTAGATTCGTCGTAGGTGCCGGGGTTGCTGTGCAGTAATGAGCCGGCTTCAGGTCCCTTGCTGGAAGCTGGCGGTCAGCAGTAGTAAATACCCACTGGATAGTTCCCTTTCGCAAATACTCGTTGAGGCCTAGTACAGGTTAAGCAGGTTGGTTTATTATGGACACACACAGGGTACATTTATACGGTACAGTCCCATTGTTCTCTCCCATGCCTGCCCCAGACATCCTGGTGCCAGTTTTTCCACTGCCTCTAGCCATAACCCTTTTCCTATATTTAGAATGGATTGCCACTGCCTCTAGCTCGAGCCCAGTTTTTGGTGCCGCACAGACTGGGCCACTCCTCGTCCAGGAAATTCCACCCCCTGGAGTGCGAGCTCGGTTTCCGGCACAGGGACCCCTCTGCTGCTTGGATGCCCGATCTGGTTTTGGTAGTTAATTGAGGGGTGATACCGGTGGCGCTTCCTCGTGTAATTCACCCCCACACCAGGCTAACATCCCTGGGGACCTGCTGACTGAAATGCGCCATGGTGGGGGCAAAGGAGGCTCCAGGGCAGGCAGGTGAACCAGTGTTGGATTTTGGCTGCTTGCCAGGAGTTACGGCAGTGTGGGATGGGCAGGGGAAACAGGGTTTCTGGGCGAGCTTGATATTTCATGGAGCCACAATATACACATAGGGATCATACAGACATAAAATGTAGAAATTAATTTTAACCTCGAACTAACAAACTATTTAACATTTTATATGCCAATAAATTGTAAGCGATGGCCGGTCTGTGTCAATTCCTGTTTAGGGAAGCCTACCACCTGCCTCCCTGATACACCTGCCTCAACCTGTCAATCACTCTCACCAGTCCATCACTCTCACATTGTAGTCCTCTCCTTCTGTTTCCACCCCCAACCCTCTTAGATTGTAAATTCCCACGGGAATAAGGGCCCTTGTTTCCTCCTGTACTGGTTTATCAAATCATGAGCGGATCCAAGGGGGACAGCAGGGCAATTGCCCCCCCCCCCACCCCCGAGAAAATATTACATATTACATGTGCCATGACAGGCACTTAAATATTACAAAATATTACAATCCCTGCAGCGTGCCTGCATCCCACAGTGTAAACACGACCAGGCACCAGTGGGGTATTTTGGCCTAGGCCAACACGGCCTAGGCCTAGGGCGGCACTTTCCAGGGGGCGGCGGCCCGCACTGGTGGCCCCACCCCAGGGGGCAGCAAAAAACCTCACCACTAAATGGGTTACTCACAGAGCACCGAAATGACGCCAACATGTTGGTGTTCTGTAGTTCCCTGCACTTCGGGGAATAAAATTTCCCCACCCTGCAGTGAATTCACCATTCACCGCAGGGTCCCCAAAGTGCATGGAGTCGGCCGCTGAATGCTGCCACCGCAAACCCGTGGCCTGCTGTTTTCAAAAGAACTACTGAACGAAAATGTCTGGAATTTACATATAAGATCCTATGATTGATAATAAAAAGTTCTGTTACAGAAAAAAGAAAAACCGCTATTAAAAAAAAAGGGGGGGGGGAATTTTGCTGAAAAATGACTAAAGGGTACTAAAAAAAAAATCAAAGACTTTTTACTGCAGATTAAAATAATAAATGGTTTATTAGATATTGCATAAAAACGGGAATATTTTTAACATTGAAACCTATGGGGTTTGCCTGAATAAACCTGCTGATTGAAACCACCGAACATCAGGGCATTTCACTGCCATTTCTCTGCTGTTTGGTGTTTTCTGAATAGATTAACCATTACTTCTCTATTGGGATTTGCAATGCCTTCAAACAGCACCGTACTTGCTGGCAGTTCGCCAAACTTGTGTGTGAGCATATCACAGAGCAGTGGTGTACTTAGGGGAGTGGCGGAGGGTGGGCCGCCCCAGGTACCAGTGATTATTGGGGTGTCATTAGGGGGTACTAGGAGGTGCCACTGTCACTGTGTGTCAGCTTTGAGCTGTGTTCTCAAACAACGAGCAGCGGAGCAGGGCGTTTTCATACGGAATGAAATCGAATAGAATAAAAATCCCCCTCTCCTCCCTCCATAGCTCCTCCCCTGCCCCGCAGCAGCTCTAGGAGGGGGATGTGATTTGTGTGCAGAGAGAGAAGATGACAGTAAATGGCAGGTAAAGGGGGGGGGGGTTTATCAGCAGAATATGAAGCCCTGTCTGCTTACTGCTGTTTAAAGTGGACCTTTCCTTAACCAGCACTGCAGTGATAGAAATTTGTCATTGAGCTGCCTGGCTCCTGGTGAGGCTGCGTGCGTGCAGGTCACACTCGGTCCAGCCAGTCAGGTGGTACTGATTTTACTTATTTTTTTCTGTACCACCTGACTGGCTGAACCACGTGACACGCACACAGCTGCCCGCCCTTTCATTAACACGGACTCACTCTATTCTGGACTGAACACCCACCGGAAGGGAATCAAAGCCACGGTGCACCCTCTGGCAGTGGCACCCCACTGCTGACAAGATGGCTCCACGCACAGACACAGTCGCGATCCTGAGTCCGTACACAGTCCCTGCTGACTCTGCACACAGCCCTACCGCAGACGGAGGCCGGTAAATATAGAATAAATAATTGCTGTGTGCTCATATTCACTCGGTTTGCTGGGAGTCTTAATGCAGTGGATTCTGATGCACTCATACACACCGCACATTGCATTGCTGGGAGTTTTATTGCTGTGGATTCTGTGATACACACTGCATATTACTGTGAGTTTTATTGCCCTGGAGCTACGCTCATACACACTGCACATTACTGTGAGTTTTATTGCTGTGCAGTTCTGATATGCTCATACACAGTGCCCATTTCTGTGGGTTTTATTGCTGTGCAGCTCTGTGATACACTCATGCAGTGCAGGTTTCTGTGGATTTTATTGTTCAACCAATTAGAGCGGCTGTGATCCAGTATACTTGACATGCGTGGCTGTTCTTTTGTAAAAATGCTTGAATTTAAACATTTCATAATTTTATTTATCGCAATAGGTACATTTGAAATGGTATACAAAATATACAAGTAGGCACTTGGTATCCACTTTTAATATAAAGAGAGGAAAAGGCGAAGCTCTAAGAGGAAAAGGTGGAGCTTAAAGAGGAAGGGTGGGGATTAACCAGGAAGAGGTATGCCCTTGACAGGAAGGGGTGTGTCAAATTTAAATTAGGGGGTGCACGAGTTTAGTCAGGCCTAGGGCAGCACAAAACCTAAATACACCACTGCCAGGCACGTTGCATTGGCTCCGCCTCCCCATGTGATGCACGCAGGGCAGAAGAGAACAGTCGGACAAGGATCGGATGGCCTGAGGCTGCTTCCACTGAAGTGATTGCCGGTGAGCAGAGGACCGGGGTGGAGAAATACACTTGAAATGCTTGGGGGGGAAAATACACTTGAAATGCTTGGGGGGAATACACTTGAAATGCTGGGGGGGAAAATACACTTGAAATGCTTGGGGGGAATACACTTGAAATGCTTGGGGGGAGAAATACACTTGAAATGCTGGGGGGGAGAAATATACTTGAAATACTGGGGGCGAATACAATTGATTTACTGGGGGGAAGGGAGAAATAAAATTGATATGCTGGGGTTGGGGGATACAATTGAAATGCTCTGTGTATATGATGCCTGTGTGTATAGTAAAATCCTGTCTGTATATAATTCCTGTATGCGTATATAATGCCTATAATATAGTAAAATCCTGTCTGTGTATATAATGCATGTATATAGTACAATCCTGTCTGTGTAGATAATGCCTGTATATAGTGAAATCCTGTCTGTGTATATAATGCCTGTTTGTGTATAATAAGAAACAAAACAAAAAACATACAAGTAAATAACATGGTCATGTTTGGTATCATTGGAAATGCCATGCTCTGGCCTTTCCAATGATCTCAAACAAGACCCTCTATCTGCCACTGATCGGGAGATGGGGGGGGGGGTTTCATTGATTTCGTTAGGAAATCCCTGGGCAGCTAGGGGTTACCTGGTTACCACCTTATTTTCTGTCAGTGCCCCTCCCGAGACTAGGCTCTGGATCCGCCCCTGTATCTAATGTTGTTCAATGTATTGTAGCCCTGTCTATATTGTGCCCATTGTTCAGCGCCTCGGAATATGCTGGTGCTTTATAAAGAGTAACAATTAATAATAATTGGCATCCATCAAAGGAAGCTTACTCCAGCAGATCACTGCTTTGTACATGCTTATTATGGTTTATTGACCACATTGCAGTGCAATAACCTTGTGGTGGAGTATAGCTCTGAATAGTTTTTATTATTATTTTAGATGTTCAGAGTGGTCTTGCTAGCTGTGTACGGGTGCCGAACAAAATCCCTACAGCCAGGTTCCCTAATGCCAACAATCCCTACGGCCAACTTCCAGACAGAACAAGTGCCTGACATCCCAACTTCCCTACACGGCCAACTTCCAGACAACCGTTATTCCAGCGGCTAACCCTAATACTAACACACTAACCCTAGGTTTAAGGGGGGTTAGGGCTAGGTTTAAGGGGGTTAGGGCTAGGTTTAGAATTGCGGGGGCTAGGTTTAGAATTGCGGGGGCTAGGTTTAGAATTGCGGGGGTTAGGGTTAGAATTGCGGGGGTTAGGGTTAGAATTACGGGGGTTGGGGTTAGGGTTAGAATTACGGGGGTTGGGGTTAGGGTTAGAATTACGGGGGTTGGGGTTAGGGTTAGAATTACAGGGGTTAGGGCTAGGTTTAGGGGGTTAGGGTTACAGCTAAGGTTTAGGGGGGGTTAGGATTAGGGCTAGGTTTAGGGGGTTAGGGCTAGGTTTAGGGGGGGTTAGGGCTAGGTTTGGGGGGTTAGGGCTAGGTTTAGGGGGTTAGGGCTAGGTTTAGGGGGTTAGGGCTAGGTTTAGGGGGTTAGGGCTAGGTTTAGGGGGTTAGGGCTAGGTTTAGGGGGTTAGGGTTAGGGCTAGGTTTAGGGGGGGTTAGGGTTAGGGCTAGGTTTAGGGGGGTTAGGGTTAGGGCTAGGTTTAGGGGGGGTTAGGGTTAGGTTTAGGGGGTTAGGGCTAGGTTTAGGGGGTTAGGGCTAGGTTTAGGGGGTTAGGGTTAGGGCTAGGTTTATGGGGTTAGGGTTACCGCTAGGTTTATGGGGTTAGGGTTACCGCTAGGTTTAGGGGGATTAGGCCTATGTTTAGGGGGTTAGGGAGTAGGGTCAGTGTTAGCCGCTGGGATTTTGGATGTCTGGAAGTTGGCCGTCGGGATTTTGGCATTAGGGAACCTGGTTGTAGGGATTTCGACCCAAACCCAGCTGTGTACATATAAGACAATGTCAGTTTTATTTGTTTGAAACCATTTTGTTCTGTTTTCAGTCACGGGTCATTGTTCAGCAGATGGGCGAGCGGAACTTCCACTCTTTTTATCAGGTTGGTTTAATAAAGTTCAGGTGTAAATGTTTTACTTTTGAAAAATAAGGTTTCAACTACACTTGGTTATAATAGCCTAAAATATCTTTAATATTCTGTGTACAATTTTTTTACATGTTTTTGTGTAATTGTGCGATGAGCATGTCCCACCTGACTGTCCCAGGGTGCTTTGATGGGCTTGAGGGTGGAAGGTAGCCCTCTACCTTGAAGGTCTATCACACACCGTTGGACCTGGTCAATATAACCCACAGAATCCCCAGTGAGGATCGCACCTTCCACAGTGTATTCCATGCAGATCCCGCACCCATGTAGAATACCCTGCCTATTCAACATTGGTAATTCTACACACACAATATGTGTCTTCCTTTTCTTTTTTCATTATAATACACTACATAATTATATATTTCCAGATAATTTTAGGAGCTCCTGAGGCGACCCTGCGCTCTGTACACCTGCAAAAAGATATCTCCTCTTATGCCTACACCCGATCTATTGTCCAGGTTAAGGTGAGAACATTCAATGTGAAAGTGAGTGGGTAAATAATGTCTTCCATGTGTGATGAGATGAGCAGATACTCCCTTTGTACGAATTGTTCTTGGTTTATCCATCTTGGTTTTGGGTGTTTGGGTGGACTCTACGTATGAGATGGTGGTAGTGCTGGGGTTACTCCCATTGAAGGTTTAGGTTCTGATATTTTTTCTTGAATACATTTATCTTACCAGTGTGAAGGCTTGGACACATGTCTTAGTCCATGAATAATAAAAGTAAAGTAGGCAGTATTACATTTGCAAGCTTTGCATTTCGCGTCCAAGATGAATGAGTCTTTTCAACACGTTTTGGCTCTCGAGGACTAATTCTAATTTTTTTCCTTCTCCGACAGACCGAAAAGTCTAAAATCTATTTTTAGTTATGCCTTTGACACCGAAAAGCTGCGTTTTTGTTTCATCGTTTTGTTGCTCATGCTGGAGACTGGAAATGCTTCTATATACAAATTAAAATGAAGCCACAAACAACGATTAGGTTACTCAACATAAAAATAACTCTCTTCTTTTTGTGTGCTGTATTTAAGCATTGCCAATAGTCGGCCCTAGAATGATTCTTGGACAATACGAAGAGATTTATGGAGGGGGGTAAATTTAAAATATATATATTGGTTGGGATCAAAAGTCTGTGAAGTGTGCCAGGACCGATGGAACAGTACAACCTGAAGAGAGGGACTACCTAGGATGAAAGAAGGCAGAAAAAGGGCAAAAATCCACCACCCTCGACCACAATGTACCTGCAGGCATAGGCTACCATATTGTGAATGTACCAGAGAAGGTAAAGTGTCATATGGTAGAGCCATACCTCTGAGTGTCATGTTCCATATAGTGGGCTGTATGTTCAAGTGTGCCATATGGAGGGCAGAGAGTGCCCTAATGTAGTCCGTACCTGCGAGTGCCACATGCCATATTGTGGGCCGTACATATGAGTGTGCTATATGAAGTGCAGATCTTATAAGCGGGGTGTGCATGAGTTGGAATACCTTTGGGTAGACAGACACTGGGAGATCCAAGGCGCAGTACAAGTGGGTAATCCAGAGAATGGTCAGTGGGCGATCCATGGTGAGGGGGCTGGAACAGGGCGGTAGTTGGTGGGCAAGCAGGGTCTGGTGCACGGTAAACGAGCAACTTAGAACAGGTAAGAATAGTATACAGGAGAGACTTGCAATGCAAAGCCACCTTGGATAGGGGGAGTGGACCTTTATTGCAGGCAGGAGGGTGTGGTGTGTGTCTGTTGTGTTTAACTGTTTCAGTGCTGATCCTGGAATGAGGGCAGCACTTTTCACGTTGCGGTTTCTGGAGCAGGCAGGGATCCTGACGATTACCGTACCTTGGTTTATGGCACTCAGTCCCCACTGCGTGTATTTTGACCACTTTTCTTGTTTAAGCACTTTAATGTCTGTCTTACGGTGTATCTCTGTCTCTTTCCTCTAGTCTTCTGTTAATGACGCTGCAGAATTTCGAGAAGTGGCAGAGGCCATGAAGGTGATTGGATTCAAACCAGAAGAGCTCCAAACTGTTTATAAAATCTTGGCAGCCATTCTGCACTTGGTAAGTGACTGAGGAGAGGTGGCAGTTTGAGGGTCTTAGGGAAAGTTTAGAGATCGATTTTATAGGAGTCACGCAGTCTCTGAAATATGCTAGGGATCTGTCCGTGTTTTTCAGTTACTTTAAGCCTTAGAACATCTGGTTTAACTAATATACATTGTTCGATTGATTTTCAATAGTATTTTGTTACAATGGACATATGTCAATCAACCTTGACAGTAATGATTTACTTTAAAACCTGCGACATACTCCGCATGGTTGTTTTGCTGCCTTGATGAGTCTGATCAGTCCTGGAGCAGGAAAACAAAGCCTGGCAACAAAACACTTAGGGCCCTATTACATTCTTCTCGCTAACGTTAGCGCACACCTGTGTGAACGTTAACGTAAGCTTTGGTGGCCCTAGCGTGGGCGCACCATATTAGAATCCAAACGCTTGGTATCTTGCGCTTTTCAGCACAAGGTTGTTTTTTGCGCTCCCTATGCTTAATATGGGGAGCGCAAGGAGTTAATTCACGTTAGTACTACAATATACTAATTAGCCTCCGGCTACGGTTAACCCAACAGCATTAGGACCAGGCTGTGGTTACCAGATTCCTCTGCTGCAGAATCTATCAGCACCAGCAGAACCCCCCCCCCCCAAATTGATCAGATACTCAGACTCCAATCCCTCGGCGAGGACCGTGGCTCCAACCGCCTCCCCTGTCCACCAGGAGCAGGGAGAGACTGGGGGAAAAAGTCCCCCAGTCTACCTCTGCGGATCACTTCGCCGACCTGCCGGATCTCGCGAGGTGAGATCTGGCAGGCCATGTGACCGGCAGAGCAGAAACTCAATGGAGTCCTATGGACTCCATCGAGTGGATGATCGCGGCAGCGCTTAGTGCTTCCGCGCATCCTGCAGTTTAGCATCGGATTAAGATGCAGGATGCTTTCCTAGCGCCTGCATCGTAATATCACGCTAAAACAGGGACGCAAAGGAGAAACCTGCAGGCGCAGATTTTTCTCCCTAGCGTCCCCGTTTTGGCGATAGGAATGTAATAGGGCCCTTGCGGTCTTTTCATATAGCACCAAAATTGAGTTAAATTTCGTTGAAGATTCTGTGCATTCACTAAATGTTCTCCGTATTGCGCCGAAAATGGAGTCGCCAAAGCAGTTATCGGACGTTGGCGAAAAGCACCCAATCGGCCTTGGCGAATTTCACGGACCTGAAAAAAATAGGAAGTCTCCTATTCTCCTAATTGGGGGAAAAATCAAAACAAATGTAGTAAAAATGTATCTAAATAATAAAAACGGGTCCTTTTATTATTTCTAAACGGCCTGAAAAAAAATAAAAATAAAGTATTTAAAAAATGTTATGGGAGCCAAGTTCGCAATTTGTCCCTTGGACGTCGTACTCGTTCTCCTCCGTTAGTCCCTAGATTCTTCTCTTAGAAAGCAGCGCTGAATTAATGTCAGTTCTTAATTTCTCCCAATAAAGCAGACAACACTGATCAGTTTGGGTTACGCAGACTGCCTGTTCATTCCAGCAGGCCTCCACACATCCCGTCACCGCAGTCAAACCTGCTCCCCATCAGGTCCACCTAGCACAGTCACCGCAGTCATAGAGAGCGGATGGGTCCTTGTTTGGGGGATTTCAAGGGAGCAGTGTCACTAAGGGCAACACAGTACATAAAATAATATTACTAAAACTGCAGGACAGTTCTGCGACAAAAAAAAATCTTTTTAAAAATATAAAAAGGTCTTTTAAACAATAATAGATGGTCGTTAAATGTAATATCTTGTTTTTAAAAATGTATTATATTGAAGCCTACTGGTTTCGCCTGTTTAAAACTGTCAAATTGAAAACAGGTAATTCCACCTCAATTTCAGTGCAAGTCTTCGTTTTTTGAATAAATCAATCGTTAGTTCTCTGTGAGACAATTTCAGAGCCGTCGAATCACACCATATTTTGTGGTCAATTCATTTGTGTTTGGTGAACTGACCGCTTAGCAGGCCCGGCCCGTCCATGGAGCAGGGCAGAGCAGCGGCTCCAGGCAGCCCTTTGAGGGGGCGGCAAAATGCCGCTCTCAAGGGCCGCGGCAAGGAGAACCCGTCCTGGACAAGGCACGGCCCTCCAGCATCCCGCGAAACGGCTGCGCCCACCCTCCTCACACAAGATAAGCGGCGCCTGCCCCCTTCACACAGACGGAGCGACGCCACCCCCTACACACGTGCATGCCGACGCCTGCTCCCTTCACTGAAGTGAGACGGAGCCCGCCGCTTTCAGCGAAGTAGGTCTGGCGCGCTTTTGAAGCCCTCCAGCAGGGGTCTGATGCCGGCCCCGTAGCAAGGCCTCAACCAGAGACAGTTCTCTGTCAGGCCTCGAGTTGACAGCACAGAGTGGCAGTGTGACGGGTAAGAGCCGGCCTAAAAGCAGAATAACACCAGCTTCTCGCAGTGTACAGTCACTGTCCTCACATGATGGGGGGGGATTACTGCCACCCACTGGCTGCATCACGGCATCTGACAGCGCAGGAAGTGGCTGTGAGTGACGCTGCTGTAACATGGACTAGAGAGGACACCGTAAAATGGGGAGTTTTACTTTCGGGGTCCAGCTCCAGGGTGGCAGCATCCTGTAACTCCAACCGGCCTGGATTCTGCATCTCATCAGGCAAGAGGTTATTTGTATCATTGTTTTATTCCTTGCTTCCTCTCCATTAACCCCTTGCATGAAACACTAGCTCCACCATCAAATGGGAACTGCCAGGAGGAGATATTGACACTGTCAAGCTGCAGAGTTGTTTAGCAGACAGGCCACCTTTTTTAGGAAGGATGTCTGGCCCCATTTCTGTTTTTATTTTTTTGTTTGAGAATTTTTAAAGTGTAACAGGGATTTTAACCAAGTGTGGCATAAATAAAAGTTGTTTAAGAAAAGTTGTTCAGCTTCCAGACACTTTCTCCAACATTAATCCCCATTATCCAATTTTATAAAAAAAATTACAAACCAACCCTGTGTTTGTTGAGTACATAGTGTGTGTGTGTGCGCATCAGAGTATGTGGTGTGTGTTGTGTGTGTATATATATATATATATATTTATATATATATATGAATATCCATGGCATTTAACACACATGTGTCTGTACAAATGTTTGGCCATGTGTGTGTGTCTCTTAAATGAAAAAAAAGAGAACTTGGCTGACCAGTATCTATATGCCCGGGCCTATTTTCTGTCCCAATCCAGCCCTGGGCGTATGTGTTATGTGCAGTGTGTGGACATGCAGGACCAGTCCGTCACGGACTACCATTTAGAGTTGTGTCCGGTGCCCCCCTCGTCAGAGACCCTCGCTCACCTCTCTTGGATCACTTCAGTTAGCCGGGATGCTCCTTACTTGATGGATGCTGGGGACTTCGTTCATCCAAATTCTGCTCCAGTCGTTATCTGCAGGGATTCCCCTCCGCCCAGCATATTCAAGGAATGCCGTCTTGTCCAAGCACTAGAGCTCCAACGCCTACTCTATAGAGTGGCAGTCAGGACGCTGGAGGCTCTATTCCCCACCCATATAGGGTGCCCAAGGTAGCTCATCCCCCTCACTTGCCCAGACCTCTCCTACTCTACTGCCGCCATAAGTGGTGGGGAATAGAGCCTCCAGCGTCCTGACTGCCACTCTATAATGTGGGCATTGGAGCTCTAGTACTTGGACAATATGGCATTCCTTGAATATGCTGGGCGGAGGGGAATCCCTGCAGATACTCACTCCAGAGGAAGGGTGCGCATACGTTTTGTGCTTCCAGTCCCTTGAGCCTGTTCCCCAGTATTGTGCACCTATATTAATCCTGGATTCTGACCTCAGATTGCCTTTTGCTGTGGAGCTCTGTGATATGCTCATACACACTGCACATTACTGTGAGCTTTAATGCTGAAGAGCGCTGTGATACACTCATACATGTCGCTCCAGGCAGCAGAGTGGCTTGGGCCGGCCCTGCCGCTTAGTATATTGACAAATTGCCCTGAAATTGTAGATACGGTGAAATTCACTGTTTGGTGCAATTTGGAGCCAAGTGAATAACCCTCAAAGTTAATAAAAAAAAAATTTTAAAAAGTGAATAAGACTTTTTTTAAATTTATTTTTTAACAAACCTTTATATTTTTAAAGGACCTTTTTTATTTGGACACATTTCTACTACATTCCTACGGATTTAACCTCCTTTTAGGAGGTTAGTAGAATTTTCCCCCCAGTTACGTGACATTCAGTGCTTAACTCCAACGTCTGATGACTGCTTCAGCGTCTCCATTTTCAGCACAATACGGTGAACAGCTCAGTTTCAATGCTTTGTGAATAGACCCCATACAAAATAACACAGATTCTGCTCCCAAGATCTTGTATCCTTCCCAAGGCTACCAACGCAAACAAGAGACGGCATTTAGAGAAGGACTCAGAAGTGGACATGAAAAAGGGAAGTGGAGAGCAGAATATGACCAGTGTGCGGTACAAGTGAAAATACTGGTCACATGGTCAGAAGTGGTCCTATGGCACCTATGTCGCCACCTCTTAGAAGCTAGAGGAAACAACACAGTAGAAAAGTCATCACGTGATAAAGTTTCTCTATGTTGAGATGCTGTTTAAAGAAAAGTCAAAAAACACATGAAAAAATGGTGCATTTGCTTGTTTTTTCCAGTGAAACGTTGTACCATACTAGTGTCGTTTTTATAGATGTTGTGGTGCTAAAATGTTGCTGGTGTTGGTTTTGGGGTTAGGATTAATATTTGTACTTGGTTTTGGGCTAGGGATATTTTAGATTTAGAGATTTAGAGTTCAGATTCTGTTAAATGTTTTGCTTCATTTATAGGCAACAGATTCTGCTCCTTTTCTGATACAATCTTGGCTTAACCCAAACACTAGCATGAAGCTTGTACGGTGCCAGGTTTCACAGGGGGGGAACCTCCCCAAAATAATGCAAGTGACAACTTTTTTAAACGTTGTCTTAAATATGAGGAAACTTTTTATGTGGCGTTCCTCCACCGTGTCATGTAATCCAGCATCACAAGGTGGCGACATTGTGATTTTTAACCTGTGGTCAAATGAGTGATGTAGAGAAAGGAATCTATTCCCATTGATGGGGAACACAATCATGCAGTAGTTATAAAGTAACTATAGCGCACAATGTATCAGAGAATGGAATTTGTCTTTTTTGCAACAAGATGAAAGGAGGTCTACAAAATGTTGTGTATTCCAAAAAGGAGCTGTATGACACAAATACAAACCATTAAATACAATAAAATCCGATGTGTGCATTAGAGCATGCCGTCAGCAAAACGTTAACCCTATTTTGGTTTTACTTCAATTTTTTTAACCATGCTTACTTGTGTTTACCAGGGGAACCTGAAATTTGTGGCAGATGGTGACGCCACACTGATTGAGAACACTAAAGTGGTATCTTTGGTGGCTGATCTGCTGGGATCCAAAAACGAGCTTGTTGAGAAAGCTCTTCTCTTCCGAACCGTGGCCACGGGCCGAGATGTCATAGACAAGCAACACACGGTGCAAGAAGCAAACTACGGCAGGGATGCATTTGCGAAGGTAAGAGTAGAATACCTGTTTATAGTGGAACACCATGGATCTGTATTAATGGGTTATGCCAAGCAATAGATTCTCAACATCATTACCTCCTTGGTTTCCCAGAACTGCAGAATTCATTGCATTTGTGCTGTTTTGTTATTATAAATATGTCTAGCAGAAAATCCCCCCCCCCCCTTTAAGGCTGGGCGTCCACTGGGTCCATTAGTCGGACGTGCGACTTGGTCATCTGCCTACAGACAAAGCTGTTGGCTGATCAGGGTCATCCACTGGAAGCATCTGTGGACGACCCAGGTCGGCTGGTGGACAGGCTGACGAACTGAGAAAAAAACAACCCTGACCTTGGTGCTGAAACCTCATTTCAGCACCAAGGACAGCCCTGTAGAGCAGTCGAAGGTCAAAAAGTAAAAAAAACTTGCCGACGGCTGCGGGGGGGGGGATAAACCCCCTGTCCCTGGTACTGAATAGCTTTCAGCACCAAGGACAGCAACTCTAAACGCAGCCGGCATGAAGAACGAAGAAAAGCCGAGTTCGGGGATAGGAAAAAAAGCCTTGTCTTTTTTAACTAAGGAAAAAAAATGTGAACCCAAAATTTTGCCTAAAGAAATCAGTGACTGAAAAAGCTCTTTGCTGTGGATGAAAAAAATAGACTGAATTAAACTGAAAATATTTTTTTTTTTACATTGAATCCTATGGGCATTCTAACTGAATCACTTCTCTATGGGGAAATTTACCTGCCGTGGCATGGTGGTTTAACTATACAATTAATCTTTTCCATGTAACTTGTATCAGTTCGTCCCGGCAACGTCTGATAAATCCAACTGGTATTGGAAAGATCGCTAGCCTGTTGTAGTCGCAAAAAAATCGTCTTAAGTCGTCCGATGGAATTCGGGGCCAGTGGAAGAGGGCTGATTCACCTGTATGTTGGATCCGTCAGATGACTTCAGACCATATCGGATGACCGCACCATTGCAGGAATACAGGCCCAGTGAACGCCTAGCCTAATCCTAGCATTTCCTTTTAGGACTTCAGTCCACTATCCTTGCCTCTGAGGCACAAAGGCTGTTGCGGAACATTTGCTGCAGTAGATTTCATATACGGGCCTAGATGACTGTAAATCCTATAAAGCAAAGGTGCAACCTGGTTATATAGTAGGCAGGCTGCAATGTGTTTACTAAGACATGAACAAGCTGTAGAGCCGTCACTTTTTATGAACATTTTCAAAAGCCACCAGTCAGATCACAACATGCCATTCAAAAGTGATAGAGAAGCACACGTATCTATACTTAACCCTGACAGAGTGCCCCAAGGTCTACAGGTACAAGCCCACCAAATCACCATGTACCAGGAACCGGTCACAACAGATGGGGTGTGCCAAACACAGGAGCAAGATTTATTGGAAAACACACAAATGGTCTTGTCCTATAAATATTGCTCCTTTGTTTGGCATACACTGTCTGATGCAAATAGTTCCTTCCTTAGTAAAAGGTGACATGACATCAAGCTGTCTTAAGGATTTCCCCCTTGTAAATTGCTGCGGAATGTGTTGGCACTAAATAAATATGAACATTGCAACCATGACATCCCTTTCCAATTACAGCCTTTGTCCATCTGTACATGTGTATTGCCGGACTTTAGGATTGGCCTCTTTGCTTCAGCTATTGTAGCCGTGTCACTGACTGCCAGCTTCACACTCCCCCTGCTCCTTTTTGTCTTGTGTCCCTATAATTATTTTAAATTGTAAGCTCACAGGCCAACTGGTAGAGCAGTTGTATAAAGGGTTGAGAATGCTAGATTGTTATCCCATGCGTAAAGACTCTGTCCCTTCTGTACCCATATGTCTTGCTTGTATTTTCCCATTGTAAACGTTGAGTATGCCAACGCTGTAGAAGTACAAGATAATGTAATGTATTGGAACATAGCTTTTATGGTTAGGATTCTGGCAGCAGAAGAATGTCTCCCAATAGCTCATGTTATTATGTTGTGCTCACCCAGTACCACCATTTTTGGACACGATTATCCGGGAAAATGTAGGAAACGGCAGTCACAATGTCAGTCTCATAATCTCTGGATGTCCATGTTTTTCTGCAGGCTATCTACGAGCGTCTTTTCTGCTGGATTGTGAATCGCATTAATGATGTAATTGACGTGCGACAGCAAGACGCGGCCTTGCATGGAAAGAACACTGTGATCGGAGTGCTGGATATATATGGCTTTGAGATCTTTGATAACAACAGGTAACGAAAGTGATTGCTTGTGTGTTTATGGTGCTCTCTAGTGGACAGGTGGTCTGTGGCTATTGGTGTTTTATGCATATGCGGAATGTTAGTTACAGGTATTTATAAAGCGCCAATATGTTCCTTAGTGCGGTACAATGGGAGAGACAGAATAACAAATGTCCATATAAGTTAAACAGGCAGAACCGTAGGAGAGCGGACCCTGCTCAAGAGCTTACAATATAAGAGGAGAGGGGTGATACACTAGTTGAGAGTATGTGAAGTAGTGGGGTGCAAGTAGGAGCAGGAAATGTACAGTGGGGGATTATGGAGCGAGCTGATAGACTTCTCTAAAGTAATGTGTTTTCAGAGACTTCTTGAAGGACTGGAGAGACGAGGAGCATCTAATGTTGCGGGGGAGGCAGTGCCATAAAAAGGGGCAGTTTGCGAGAAGTCCTAAAGGCGAGAGTTGGGGGTGAGGGTACGGGGAAATGATGACATCAGATCATTGGCAGAGTGAAGTGGTCAGGATGGGATGTACCTGTTAACAACGGAGGAGATGTAGACAGGAGCGCGGTTATGGGGAGCTTTGTACGTGAGCACCAATATTTTGAATTGGATTCTATAGGAGATAGGGAGCCAGTGTATAGATTGACAAAGGAGGATGTGTGGGAGGTGAGGTGTTTGAGCCTGGCACATGCGTTCATTGCAGACTGCAGAGGGAGAGTCTGGGATTTCTTAAGGCCAGTGAGGAGGTCAACCATAATCAAGGTGGGAGATAAGAGCCTGGATGAGCATTTTAGCAGAGTCTTGACTAAGATGTGTAGGGCTCTATTCTAACCATGATTAACCTCAGCCAGAGCCATTAACGTCTATGGCCGGGCTCAGCACCCTTGGCCCTCCAGATGTTTTGGAACGACAACTCCCATGTCTACATAGGTAGACTAAGCATCAAAGGAAATGTAGTTCCAGGATCTCTTAAGACCAAGTTTGCTAACCCCTGGTTTGTATAGTTGGTGAGTCTACATCAGTTTTGGTTATTTTTTACACCACAATTTGAATATAGCCCATAATATACTCAGAAGACAATAAAAAGACTAGGGGCAGCTGGTGCTAACTTAACCAGAGCTGTTGTAAACTTACCAGAGCCATTATAGTCAATGGAGTTGTTAAGTTTACAATAGCTCTGGTTAAGTTAGCACCAACTTTGTAATATAGCCGTAGCTTTTTTTTTTTTTTTAAAAAAATAAAAAATTTTGCTCTGCATTTTTGTTCTATTCTCATCTTTATTCTGGACCGTAATGGTAAACTATAGTTTTTTTTTATCCTATACTATAAAAGAGTAAGGCTTGGCGTCTCCGTCGCCAAGCCTACTCTGCGCATGCGCACGCAACCAGCGGCGGTTGGCTGCGCGCACATGCAACCGCCGCGGCACGAGCCAGCTGTGCGCTCGCCGCGGCGGTTACAAGATGCACACAGCAGCCGGGTAGAGGCTGCGCTCGCAGCCTCTACCCGGCTGCCGCGCGCATCCAACCCCTGAGCGGCGAGGGGAAAGTTCCCTCGCTTCCGCTCTTTGAAGGACCCAAGCCGCGGTCACGTGGGAGTCCCACGTGACCGCGGCTTGGGTCCTTCAACGAGCGGAAGCGGGGAAACTTTCCCTTCGCCGCTCGGGAAGGTAAGTATGCGGCTGAGAGCTCCAGGGGCGGCTGTCCGAATGCCGATAGAGCATTCGAACAGCCGCCCCATGTCTGGTCTGGGGTCTGAGCGTGGGGGCAAATATCCATGAGAGCGTGGGGGCAAATATCCATGAGAGCGTGGGGGCAAATATCCATGAGAGCTTGGGGGCAAAGAACCATGAGAGCTTGGGGGCAAATATCCATGTGCTGGGGCAGTATATCCACGAGCTGGGGCAATATATCCACGAGCTGGGGCAATATATCCACGAGCTGGGGCAATATATCCACGAGCTGGGGCAATATATCCACGAGCTGGGGCAGTATATCACGAGCTGGGGCAGTATATCCACGAGCTGGGGCAATATATCCACGAGCTGGGGCAGTAATATCCACGAGCTGGCGCAGTATATCCACGAGCTGGCGCAGTATATCCACGAGCTGGGGCAGTATATCCACGAGCTGGGGCAGTATATCCACGAGCTGGGGCAGTATATCCACGAGCTGGGGCAGTATATCCACGAGCTGGGGCAGTATTAATAATAGACTGCCCTCTGGGCAGGCTTTCCAACTAGTTTTTTATAAAATGTTATAATAAACTCATGGGCTGACTATTCTAGTCGTGCAGTGATATGGGAGCAAGTGGTCACCAAATCACATCTCCTAGCAACCTGCTAGAACTACCAGATTACAGACTCTATACTTGAAGCGCTGATGCTACCAATGGTGGCGAGCTCCACTAACGATATATAAATTGGGTCTAAACTGAGTGTCACACGAAACTGACAAGAGAGGACATAAACATACGTTCGTCCAGATTGATTGGAGGAGCAATGAAGGAGCTATCTGATTTTGGCATTTTTCAGATACTAGTCTAGGCCATCTTTTTTTCCCCCATCTGGTCTTTCTGGTATGATGTGATTTCGCCATGGCCAAATGACATTATACCAGTGCCAAAGAACAAACCTATATCTTAACTTGTGTGCTCAGAATCCTATGGAGCCTGCATCACAAACGAGATTTTTGGTTTACTTCCAATGGCCATGAAAGTGTAAGCCCACCTGCCACGACAAGGCAGATCTCCTAGACGGAAAGAAATTTTTTGGAAAAACCAGCCACAAAAGTACGCTTGTGAAAAAAAATATATCTTTGAAAAAATAAACCACAATGAAGTGCCCTGTAAGGAGGTAAAATCTCAAATTGAACTAAAAGGTGCTAAAATATTCTTTGTTTTTGAGCTTTAAGGCTAATATTCTGCCTCGCTAGCAAAGCTGTGAGGCGTAGGTGCTTGAGACTAACTCTAAGTCTGTATTTGACCAGTACTCGCACAATGAAAGTTCGGCAGACAGCGTCAACTCAGCAAAACTGACACGTAGAAAGATGAATCCAGTTGAAACCTTTTAATGATCAGACTGACAATTTTTGTAATAGTGTACAGAAATGCAGGTAAAAAGGCATTCGCTCTGTCAGCATAGAGCTAAGATGGCTGATAGGTGACCAGTAATTATTACCTCAGAAACTAGCGTGAGGAAAAAGGGGCGGTGCTAGCTGGATGCAGCAAGGCTATGGTGACCCAGCCGGGACAAAATAGCTATGAAATCCTAACTGTGAGCAGTAAAAGGCAGATTCAATACATACCATTGAGGCTAGGGTCAGACGAACGCATTTTCGCGTTGTCTGTGAAAAAGTGCGTTCGAACGAATGGACGCATTTTTTCACGGAGTACGCGATAGCGGTCATACGATGCGCATTTGCATCCGTGATTTTGTTAGGATCATCAATAAAACACTTTGTGCATCTGGACGTTATGTTGGCCGGACATTAGCAGCGTCTGACGTCTCCAAATCTCACACACACGCCGCTAGCGGGCGCAGCGCACTCTGTACGTCAGTACTAGCAGTTTAACGTTCTCGAAAAAATGCGTTCGTTTGCCGCTTGCGTTGCGCAGCCGGACTTTTGTGCGACCGTACTTCGTATATTGGCCGTCATTGCCCGTCATTTGCTGCTAGTGCGGCCGTGATTTAGTGCGCCTGCACGCGCGTTCGCACTGCGCTCGTCTGACCCTAGCCTAAAATATACAAATAAAACCTAAAGCATGACAGCTAATGTCAGACGAACGCAGTCTGAGCGCACTCTGCGTGCTTGTATAAAGGACAGACATACTGACGAAAGATACTGTAGACGCCACACGGTCTGTTTTTCTTGACGGACGTAGAAAAAAAGTGAACTATGGGAAATAAAATTAATATGAAAAATGATTACAATTTGAAAAGGATATGAAAAGCCATTTTGTGCGTCAAGGTGCTGGACGTCGCAAATGCGCTGCGTTTGACATCTCATCACTCACACAGAACGCTACACGGATGTGGCGCATTCTGCGCGTCCGTCTAACGGTTTTACGTTCTTGCCTAACTTGCGTCCGTTTGCCACGTGCATTATGCGTGCGCAGTTCTCTGCGCACGTACTTCGTGTGTGAGTCTCTATTGATCATGATTCTATGCTACGACGGACGTTAAACTGTGCGGCAACACGGACGTGATCACTGCGTTCGTCTGACACGGGCCTTACTTAGGCTTTTCCGGCTGCAGCCTGGCACATCGCCCATAATATGGGAAAATCCCATCTTGAAAATGCGGTGCAGCCTTGGTCACCAGTATAGAGAAAGATCTACTGGAGTTGGAGAAAGTGCAGAGGTGAGCTACAAAGCTATTAGTAGGAGAAGATTTAAATTTCTAATGGAGGGGCTAGAAAAAAATAATTGCACTTATTTAACCTGTGGGGGGCGTCTAAGAGGAGATAGGATTACATTACACTAATACATACAGGGCCAATACAAAGAGCTCTCTGGTGACCTGTTCATTAGCAGGACTCTACAAAGAACACAACGTCACTCACGAAAACTGGAAGATAGTAGAATTTGGCAACTGTAAAGAGAATGGCTTGTTTATTTTGTGTGTTATTGATTTTAGTACGAACAATTAAAAAAAATTCTCTTTCTAAAGATGTGGTTTTATCAAATTCGACCAATGCATTTTACATTAAAGTCTGGATGTTTTTTCTCCTAAAATATGATCTAAATCATACTGGTGGTTTCTTATCACATGGAATTATTATATTTTATAGCTTTGAGCAATTCTGCATCAATTACTGTAATGAGAAGTTACAGCAACTGTTCATCCAGCTCGTCCTGACTCAGGAGCAAGAGGAATATCAGAGAGAAGGAATCCCATGGAAACATGTGAGTCCTGATACCAGTCTTATTGTACACTAGGCCGGTCGTGCACCCAAGGTCCATACATAGTCGTCCGTATAGGTCAGACTAATCCCCATCATGGGGAGAGGTTGAATGGTCTCCATTGCGACTTAAGTTTACAATGTCAGCCGATTACATCAAACTAGAACCTGGTTCCATTTGAATGGGATTTTCAGCTTTAAGTTGGGCAACCTGGGCGCCATTTGTTACTATGTAGAGCAGACACACACGTACACATCTGTTTCCTTGGAGCATTAAATCTAACATTAATAAAAGGCCCTAAATTGCAACGTTAATATTTTTTTGTTTCTTTTGGGTATTATGGTCGAGTATGTGGAAGAAAAACACACAAAAACTGTGTAATATGAATTGACAATTTACTTTGCAATATATATTAACAGTTTAACATATTCTACAGTAACAAAATAGTACACATTACAGAAACAGAACAGTAGAAAACATTACTAAACCATACAAAAATGAATGAATACAAGATGCAATAAACTTACAAGGCCCCCAGCCAAAAGCTGAGCAGAGTTCTCATGCTCTGCCATTCTATCTCATGGTACACACAGGAAGAGTCCCAACTTTTTCCAAAACACACCTTTATTCCCAGTGGGAGTCACCATAGGAGGTAACCTCTCTGGAGTAGACTGGCTTAATGATGTCACAGCTAGCGACACAGAATGTTCAAGACAAAAAGTCTACACACTGCCCCTAGTGCTCCCGCTTTGGTATTGCCAATCAATTCTTCTATGACACAAATCATTCATGATCACTACAACATGTAAGCTATATACACAGCAAAAACATGTATGCTATATAAACAGCATGCACAAACAATTCTGGAGAGTTAAAGACATGGTTTATGGCAGTGTCCATAGATCTGAGTCCTGTTCATGTAGGGCTTAAATTTAAAGGTGCAAAGTGACGGAGTCGCTTCTGATGCAGTTGCCATCAATGGATGATACTTCGTCATACGATCTGGGTCATCCATAGTCTGATGATCAGTTTGTCGTATGACTACACATCCTGTGGATGACCAGCCTACTCCGAATCCATAATTTTCTCAGCCACCGGATTTCTTTGTTCTCTTACGAATAGGTGACAGCCAGGACTGTCATGTCATCATGTAAAGGTATATGCCTAATGTGTTCTCCAAGGGACGAAGGGGTGGGTAGTCCGTAGTGTGCATGGTGATTTAAAGTGTGATATAAAACCTACTTGCGCAAAAAAGAGTGCCACTCTTTTTGCACTTTTTGTGCAAGTAGGTTATATATTGTTTTTTTGGGGTTATGCCCCCTTGAGTGCTATATTGCCCTTTCTCGTCTGTTTATTCTCTGATTTAAAGTGTGATGCTGTTGTTTTTTTTTTTTGTTTTTTTTTGGAGAATGTATTTTACCAGGAAGGATACATTGAGATTCCTCTCGTTTTCAAGTATGTCCCGGGTGACGAGTACCGTAGATACTCGAGTATAACGCGCTTTATAAGCTGGATTTATTGCTCAAAAAACTCGCGGTATCTACGGTATGTAACGTTGCGTGTCTTGCCCAAGGACACTTACTGTGTGTGTCTGCTTGTACTAAAATGAACAAAATAAGTATTGCACCACCACAAAGAGCATGGGGAACTATATATATCTATATACATATATCGTTCCCCATGCTGTTTGTGGTGGTGCAAGTGTTACTTATTTCACGTGCTGATCAGATTCTTTGCCCTATTCTTTGCAGATAGACTATTTCAACAACCAGATCATCGTGGACCTCGTGGAACAACAGCACCGGGGGATTATTTCCTTGTTGGACGATGCCTGCATGAACGTGGGTAAAGTTACGGACGCCATGTTCCTGGATGCTCTAAACAAACAGCTGGGAAAGCACGCTCATTATTCCAGCCGAAAGGTAGGATTTCAAAGACTGCTACAGCTGCTGCTATCTCCATTCATGACTAAAACGTGAATGGAACTGTTGTTCACATAATGGAAGCTGCCCTGGTACATTTTTGATCTTGTACAGCTGTTTCATTATTGGGCTTTTATAAAAGATGCTGCGGTGGAACGGCTAACATTTGAGCCCAAATTTACCTTTTGTAGCTGGGCTCAATTATCATTCTTCTATATGGGGATACACCAATACCATTTTTAACATTGAAGCCTATGGGATTCTCCTGAATAAACCTGTCGAATGAAGCCACCGAATGACCGGGCAATTTGGGAACCTTTCACTGCTGGTTTGTGTTCTCTGAATAGCCGAAGCAGTGCTTTTTTATGGGGATTTCACTGCCCTCAAACAGGCACCAAATGTGCAGGCAATTCGCCAGGATTTGGCGAATTGCCTGCTCTCTGGATAGCCGAATGGCCAAGAACGGCTGATTTTCAGCGTTCGGCTACCTTTCTCCAGCCATTCGGATCTCTTTGAATAACCCTGTATGTGTCATATGTGCTTATATATAATTTATAAAACATATTAACCATCAGGTTACTCTTTATACAATATCTTTATCTTCATTTATTACTTTTCAGACAATTAATGCACAGAGTAACATGATGGTTATTTAGTGGTTTGTGACTGTGGTTACAATTTCATAACAAAATAATCAGTCAGATAACCGTTTGCAGCTTTACCCGGGTAATCCCTGCAATTCAGGCATATGTAACCTGCTGAAAACCCAAGAAAAGCGGAGTACCCAGAGGTGTTTGGATATTTTGCAGATTACCCGGAAAAAGTCTGATGTTTCGTTGCACATCACACTTTATCCAGCAACACTAGGGTAATGTGCGAATTACCCGGTTAAAACAGAGCAGAAAAACAGGTACCCAGAGGCCTCTGGATACATTGCAGATTACCCGGGTAAAGTCCGAAATTTCACTTTGGACTTTTGCTAATGACGCCTGGGTAATGTCAGGATTGCCCGGGTAATCCTAGGATTAACCACACTTTAACCGTAACATATACACATAGAATGCAGGAATTCCTTTCATAAAAAGTAAAAAGTAAACGTTCGTAGGTACGTTGGAGGTACAAGAAAGAAAGAGACCATCAGGATTTGAGGAGGTGCTACGAACCTTTTTACTTTTTTCTTTTTATGAAAGGAATTCCTGCATTCTATGGGCAGTATTATAGCTGGTGCTAACTTAACCAGAGCTGTTGTAAACTAAACAGCTCCATAGACTATAATGGCTCTGGTAAGTTTACAACAGCTCTGGTTAAGTTAACACCAACTTTGTTATATAACCCTATTTGTATACAAACATCCACACAGGAGGACTAAATTTTTTCCACCATTTTATGGACAATAGGTGGCACTATTTCATTAAGAGAAGTGTGACGGATCTCGCTACTCGGGGTGAGTAGATCCGCCATCAGCACCGAGTACACCTGGAGGTCGGTAGTGTGGTAGCGAGGTGCGCTGGTCCTCGTAGTATACCCCGAGGTTGCACCGCTGTAGAGAGGTCCTTGAAGCGTCCCTGTTCCCAAAGCCCTGTTATCCCCAATTACTAACCGAGGCAGGAGTAAAGGTTCAAACAAGAGTGATTTATTTTGCATGGGCAACACAGGCGTATTTATGGGGGAAAAAGGCATTGTTCTCCCCTGGCTGGCCCTCAGCCCTCCCGGGGTGATTTCTGCCACTGCCCCGAGCCATTGCCCAATTTCCCTTTGTTAACCTGGGGCCCCCCTGCTGGGCGCAGCCCTTATCTTGGGGCTCGGAGCCAGCTCGTCTGGCCCCCTCCCGGAGCCGCTCCTGTGGTGTGAGCGCTTCCCTTGTCTCGTGGCCCCCCTGCGGCTTTCAGCCTGACTTTGGGGTTACGTTGGTTTTGGGGGTGATCCCCTTGGAGCGGCGGCACGCTTTGGGTACAGCCATGTAGCTCGCGCCCCTGGGCTGTTTCACTCCAAAAAGCGCCCTCATCGGACCATGGGGACCCGAGCGGTGGAGGGTGGAAGCTCGGCGGCTGTACCCGAGCAAGAATCACCATTTTCAGCTGCGCTCCAGACCGAGGGTCGCTGGGCGGTTCTCGCGGTTCCCGTGGGCGCTCCGACCCGCAATTCACACCCTCGATAAGAACCTATTTTAGGGGGCACACTGGCAAGAAGCGCTCTTCTACGTGGTACCCTCTCCGCGGGACAAGGCGGACAAGGTTGGGCGGCTGGGCAGGCATAATTAGCAGCGGCTCGGGGGAATTAATAGACTGGTGAACTTTCCGGGGCTCTGAACGAGCGGGGAACAACAGGGAAAATCACATTGGGGTACTTATTAAAAGTTCGTTAGCCCTTATTTTTATAACACACAAATAAATAAACTGTTGTACTGCGCTACGGCGTAGTGGCGGCCGTCCCTCAATAAGCACTACTGTTTTTTCAGCAATTCCAGACTGCATTTTATATGTGTATATATGTATAATCTACACTACTTCTGCTAATATATTGATGTATACAGAGTGTATATGTGCAATAGGGATGCATTGCCTCTGTTAACAACACTGTAAATTTGTAAGCAGCGCCGCATAGAGGGGTATCCATTTTTTCTTGTATATACTTAGTAGCACTTTCAAGGTTCTGCAACCAGCACGCATACGATCAGAGATGTGTATTTCTAAATAGCACAGGCTGTAGAGTGCCAAAAGGGTACTCTGTCTACCATGGTTCCCCATCAAAAAGCTACTAAGGAGGCTGACGAGGCTGCAATGCGTGATCCTCCATAGAAGAATCTTGCTTTGTAGTGCTGAGCACTAACTGCGCTCAGCGAGGTGGCCGCACAGGCATCAGAGTGGAAGGAACGTCCACTCTCATGGACGTTCCTTCCACTCTGAAAAACGCTTGTGTGCCCACAGCCTTGGGAAACGCTGGTTTACAGGTTCTAACAACTCTTAAACCTTTCAACAGCTGGTAACCCATTGTAAATTTTATACAAGGTTTATAACCCTAAACTCTGTTACAATTGATGGGAGTTTAGTTCACAATATATGGCAATAAATTGCATAAACCTGTCACACCGTCCATGCATTCCATCTGCGACAGGTCCTATTCTTGTCACCTAATGACTGCCATTATGGGATTAACTCCCTTTCCCAATACAGAATCCTTCCTGGTTGAGTGCTGCCCTCCTCCTGGTGTATTCTGTATGAAAAGGGTGGACAACCCTCTGACAATGAAAGACCTGTGACAGGGAGGGGTTCTTGTCAGACTCTTTTTAACTTTGAATTGCAGGAAGCTCCAGGAATGATTCTGTCCTCCGTGAGTTAATTCCATTGGTGTGCGCAGTCCATTTCATTAGGTTGTGCACCCATGGAATAGCTATAAATTCCATATCTATGCTTGGATAATTTTGTACAGAACAGCTATTTTTAGTTAGGAATAGCCAATGTTTATGTAGTGATATAGTCAATATTCATGCAATTTATCATGATGAACCAGATACGGAACATCCAAAAATATCTATAGGCGGTCAAATATGAACCTTTCATCCAACATTAGGGTGTGCCTGGGCACACCCTGCACACCCTGTGCACACCCCTATGGTTAATCCCATATGGGCAGTCATTAGGTGACAAGAATTAGACCTGAGTTGTAGTTCAGAAACATCTGTGGGGCTGAAGTTTGATAGCCCTGCTCTTCGTGTTTCGTTGAACAAAGCAGTGTCATCAGGAGTGTTCGTGCATTGATGTTGTGGAAGAGTGATGTTTTTCTTTATTCAGTTTTTTACAGTTATAATTCCACATTCTTTTTAGAGTCCAACTGTACGCATTTGGACCGATGTCAATGTTTCCTGGCCAGTCGTACATTATTTTATGTACATTAAGGCTGGGGTCAGACAAGCGTCATTGGAGACTGGAAGGAACGTCCGTGAGAGTGGACGTTCCTTCCACTCGACGCCCATCTGGCCACCTTGGTGAGTGCAGTTAATGCGCTCAGCGCTGCAAGGCTCGATCCTCTTATGGAGGATCGTGCTTTGCAGCTCTGTGAACGCGCGTCCTAGCACTTTGGCGGAGAGGGCTGCTGCACGAACGCAGCACGGTCGCTGTTGCATGTCGCAATTTGTGCACGCGACAGCATGTGGCCAGCCCCGTCGCAGCGTCACAACGCTGTGACAGACGCTGGCAGGCACGTCAGTACGGGCGCACATAGTGCGCTCGACTGACCCCTGCCTTAAAGTTACATTTTAATCAGTCAGTATCCTTATATGACTATAGTTACCCCCCCCCCCCCCTCTTCTAACAATGTTGTAGACTGGGATCTTGATTAGCAGACTATCGGGCTGTGCACAAAGTTTTGTGCAGACTATAAGAGCCAGTTTCTCAATTTTTTTAATTATCTTTTATTAAATAGCGCCACTTACTCTGCAGCGCTTTACAAGATCAGTGTACAAGGTGTTGATACATTGGAATACCACACATGGATGATACGACCTGATTCAGGGGGATCCTGTTCCCAAGGGAACTTACAATCTGTGCGATGTACAAGTATTTTGTGAGGTAGGGGCATCCATATCGTTAGGTGTATTGTCCAAGGACACTCGCTGGTGGAATCTTCTGAGTGGGATCGTGTCATCTTTCCATGATTGTAGATCAGCGACCTGGTGGTTAGGTTGAACCCGCTTCTCGTAAAGTTGTAACTTCTCCACAGTTGTATTGGTGGGATGTGCTCAGGCCCGGACTGGGACAAAATATAGGCCCAGGCATTTTGGACTGAGCAGCCCACTTTTTTTTCTACACAGCGCACATTAAAGTGAGTTTTATTGCTGTGGAGCTTTGTGATAATCTCATACACTGCACACATTACTGTGGAGCTCTGTGACACCATACAACAATGCACATTACTGTGGAGCTCTGTTGCACCCATACAACACTGCACATTACTGTGGATCTCTGTGGCACTCTCACACACCGCACATTACTGTGGAGCTCTGTGGCACCCATAAAACACTGCACATTATGGGGGTGTCACAGAGCTCCACCGTAAAGTGCAGTGTTTGAGGGTGTTACAGAGCTCCATAACAATAAAACCCACAGTAATGTGCGGTGTGTATGAGCATTTCACAGAGCTCCAGTCCACAGCAATAGAACTTACAATAATGTGCTGAGTGAGCGTATCACAGAGCTCCACAGCAGTAAAACTCTAATGGTAAAGGCAGTGAGTATGAACGTACACTTGAATCCACAACAATAGACCTCGAACAGTAAAGGCAATGAGTTTGAGTGTACACAGGATCCACAGCAATAGACCTCTAATGGTAAATGCAGTGAGTCTCTTTTTCATGTAACCCTCCCTTTTATCATGTCCATCTCCCCAACTCCCTTCCTTTTCATTTCCCACTCTTTTCATTTCATTCCCCACTCTATTCATTACATTCCCTCTTTTCATTTCATCCCCCCTTTTTTCATTGCATTCTCCCCCGAATTTCATCCCCCCTCTTTTCATTGCACCCACTCTTTTCATTTTCCTTCTTTTTTCATTTCATTCTTGCATTCCCCATTTCATCCCCCCTTTAATTTTCCTTTTTTTTATTTCATTCTTGCATCCCCCCATATTTATTGCCCCCCTTTCCGTTCCCTTTTTTTCATTCTTGCATCTCCCCCACACCCTTTTCATCCACTCTTCTCATTTTCCTTTTTTTTTCTTTCTTGTAATTTCGCTCCCATTTCATTGATTTCCCCCACACACTTTTCATTTAATCAAACCCCCCCCCCCCCCGAACCTGCGGGCCGGCTGAGTCCTGGGTGGGAGCTGGGAGCCACCTCTCTCCTCGTGCAGAGTGAAGAGCTGGGAGGAAGTGATGTTGTGATGATCACTTCCTCCCAGTGCCGCAGAGGTCACGTGAAGGCGGCGCGACGAGGGATATAGAAAACAGTGGCCGATGAGCGACGGGGGAGGCCGCCTTGCCGGGAGGCTGGCGGCCAACCGGGCAAACGCCCAGTATGCCAAATGGCCAGTCCGTGCCTGGATGTGCTTTTGACATGCTTCTCCTCGGTCGAAGGGTAGAGCTGTTACCACAGGACTCTACAGTCGATATTGTGTGGTAGGCAAGTATGTATCGTTAGGTGTCTTGCCCAAGGAAACTTACTAGAGCGGTGCTCTGGCCGGCATCGAACCTGTGTCCCCACGGTTATAGAGCAGTGATGTTACCTCTACTCCATCCAGCCATTACCCTTTTTTTTTCTAAACTATGTTTGCACTAAAAATATGCTTTTTATTCTGTAATTTTCATCCTCTTATGAGCACACATTTGCTATTCCTTGTCAGGGTTGTAGGTATGAGCTCAGTTTGCAGTAAATTGAGGCACAGACCGGACAATGTGCATCAAAAAGGAGGTTTATTGAGTCAGCACAAAGAACACAATGGGACTGGTTGTTTTGTAGAGAAGACTAGAGGGATGGGGCAGGAAACCAGATGGACACAAACAAGTTCATAGGGGACTCACAAGGATGGCTGACCGACAGAACAAAGCGTACAGGCTTCAGAATACTCCAAGCAATGCAGTGATGAAGCACTGAGGACTGCAGGTTCCACCCTTTATATAGGAGTCCAGCACAGGGCTCAGTGAGAGCACCTGTTACTGCTAAAGTGCCTCAAGCTGATGCAAGACCTTGCTCAAAACTCCAGTACACAGCAGGAAAGGTGCTGCCAGATTTCCTGTCACAGCTGGAGACATGCAGGCATTCATCTTTCGGGGATTCGTATGCACCCCTGGGTTTGATCCCTGACATTGCCATGCCAGAGTTCATAACATTATCACAAAAGTTTGCTTATCTGCTGTCAATTTAATTAATCCTTTACATTAGTCATATTGAAAACTAGTCATAAAGAACAGAAAAATAATCATCAATATTTTAGTTATTTTATACTTTGTCCACTGTTTTAATATCGTTATTCTAGCTTTTCTTTGCAAATCAAGCTTGTCTTCGCTGCAGAGGGATTTAGATAGATTGGGGGACTGGGCACTTAAATGGCAGATGAAATTTAATGTAGATAAATTTATTTATTTCTTTATTTATTTATAAAGGATTTTACCAGGAAGGATACATTGAGATTTCTCTCGTTTTCAAGTATGTCCTGGGTTCAAGAACATTGAAGTGTTACAGTTACAGAAATACAAAGTAATACAATGCAAGATATTAAAAAAAAAAAAAAAACACAAATATACAGATTACCAGAAAATAAATATGTGGGAAATATAGTCACTAGGTTACATGTTTACAGGTGCATTCTGTATTGAGGTATGTTAGTAAGGAGCTTTTGAGTGACTTAAGACTGGGGGAAGATTTGATGGTGTCTGGGAGGTTATTCCATAATTGCGGTGCTCTGTAGGAAAATGAGGACCGAGCCACTGTCTTTTTGTATTGTGGTATTGCAAGTAAGGTGCTGGTCCTGGATTGGAGATTATAGGATGAGGGAGCTGCAAAGTTATGCACTTTGGAGTGAAGAACACACAAGCAACTTATACCCTAAATGGTACCGAGTTAGGGAAATCCAAGCAGGAGAAGGATTTGGGAATAATTATAGACTTCAAACTAAGTAACAATGTGCAATGTCAAACAGCAGCCGCCAAGGCCAGCAAGGTATTGGCATGCATTAAAAAGGGGAGTTTACTCTGGGGATGAAAGCATAATTTTGCCTCTGTGTAAATCAATGGTAAGACTCACCTTGAATATGCCGTGCAATTTCGGGCACCTGTCTTAAGAAAGGATTTTATAGCGCTAGAAAAAGTGTAGAGACAGGCAACTAAATTAATAAGGGGAATGGAAGGTTTAAGTTCTGAGGAAAGACTAACGAGCTTAAACCTGTTTAGTTTAGAGAAACTGTGCCTTAGAGGGGATCTGATAGCTTTATATAAATATATACTGGACCATTTATAAACCATTGTCTGGAAACCTATTCATTAACAGGCTTATACACAGATACGAGGTCCCCCATTTAGACTGGACGAAAGGAAATTCAACCTAAAGCATAGGAAGGGTTATTTTACGGTGAGCACAATAAAGCTGTGGAATTCTCTGCCTGTTGAGGTGGTTGGGTCAGAGACTGTACAGACTTTTAAAAAACGACTGGATGATTTCCTGCAGACACAGAATATTAAAGGTTATAATATTTTATATGTGGGTAAGCTTTTTGATCCAAGGAGAAATCGGACGACATTCTGGGGTCAAGAAGGAATTTTTCCCCAGTTTATTGCATATTGGCGAGCATTTCAGACTGGGTTTTTTGCCTTCTTTTGGATCAACGGCAGTAGGTGTTGTGTGATAGGCTGAACCCGATGGACGCATGTCTTTTTTTTCAGACTATGTAACTATGTAATGTGGTGCTGAAGCTTCGTTTGTTTTCAATAAATGTGCATTTGGTGAGCATTTCCAGCAGAGGGAGCTATAATCGCTGTTATATTCCCATCTATTCTGCGAGGGCAGTGAAAGGGTCTGGCATTTACTGACGTAATGTCTGGCCAATCCAAAGGGTACAGTGTTATGGCCTGATTTACATCGTCTGGGCAATGGTGTTCCCAGTCATTGGTGTTCTGCAAGCATTCAGGGGTCAAACCGGCTAAACATTAAAAAAAAACAAAAAAAAAACAAGTAATAACCCTTGCTGCAGTTTAATGATGCAAATAGAAGCAGGAAAAATCCAAATGACAAGAAATCTTGTATCCCATGCAGCGCGCCTGCCGCCTTGCGTGATTTATCACTTGTATTGAATCCCATCGTTCCGTCATTGTGTTATATTGAATTGTTTCATTATTATGCTGTACACGTACAGACGCCACAAAGCTGATTTCTTTTAAGCCTCCTCCTTTATTCCACATTATTTTCCCCGTCCCTCACTTTCGCTTACGGATTATCTGGCCTTGTAAAGTGTTCATGGTTTTTCTGTAAATAAAATAACCCATTATGTATCCGCGCGGGAGGTTACCATGACTAAACCCGGTTTACATTTGTTCAGGCAAATGTTCATTGCTTCACAGTATATAGAAAAATGGGGGGGGGGGTTACTTTAGCCAGATCTGTGGGGTTCATTCCCTACACAGTGAATATCACATTTCACGACAATAGGCTTTCTGCAAACCTCTTCGGGTAACAATATTTTGTGACAATGTAGACAAATTAAATTCCTATGAATCTATCAGTGCTGTCGCCCCCATCAGTTATACAGGAATGGTTTTGTTCTCGTGTTGAGCATGAAATGCATTAAAATCGGAATCCTTTCTCCTTCCATCCATGGTGGAAGCCTATTTTTTTATTTTTTACCCATTTATCAGTCATTTCGGCATCTGCAAACAGTCTGTACCTTTGTCACCATTCACATATCCCCCAATTCTTTCTTTCACCCTCTCAGGTGTGTCCTACAGATAAAGCCTTGGAGTACGACAGGGATTTCCGAATCCGTCACTACGCAGGAGATGTTGTGTAAGTCTTGTAATAGTTCTCTATTGAAATTTATTTTGGTACCACATGACCTGGCCACGTGCAAGAAGTGAGTGTCACATGCAGGATATGATTGTGTGCTTTCAAAAGGGGATGAGTTAAGATATCTGACTTCAAAGTCCTTTTTATTTTCTTCACTTTATTGGGAAAGTAACAGCAAATAAAAGGTGTCTTGTTGTGGGAGTAGAGGACTTCTCTTGGTATGCTTTGTTATGGGAAGAAGGTAAAAACAGGATGCAATCACCAGGTACAGAACAGGATCTTTACTTGCATGCCTTTATGGTAGACTGAAGGTGCGTTCAGTTCCTCAGCCGCTGCATTGTTAAGTTAGCACTTGGCACTAAACACTGTGCTGCGGCTCAGCACTCGGCACTGCTAACTTAGCACTTGCAGCTAGGTCGAGAGGTGCTGGGGGGGTTAGCTGAGTGTGACGTGGGAAAGATGGATGCCTCCACGGAGCAAATAATCCAATAAGGAAATGTTCAGTTTGGTGGAGCAAAACAGCAAATATTTATTGGAAAAATGGTAAACATTAACACTAAAGTGGTAATGAAATGGACAAAAGTGGATTTTGCAGAAACCGCACCTTTCATTAAGCAATCCTCTGCCCTTTCTCTTCCATATTCACAGCCAAAGTGTTCAGTGAGACGGCTGCAGCAAACTGAACTGCTACACTGAAGCAATTCAGCAGCTGCTGAGGAACTGAACGCACCTTCGGGGATTGGCAGCTTGCTGAAGCAGGAAATGGGGCTGGACCAAACTAACTATATGAGTTAGACAGGGAGAGTGGACTAATCCATTTTAAGTAAAAACATAGGGAGAAAACAAGGAATCTGGTTCCATGATAACGTTGCTTGTAGTATTGTGTGTTGAGACGTACACTAGTGTTAAAATGTTTGAGACGAATTTCTAAGAGATCCCATCCCAATCTATTCTTCTGTTGTTCCAGCTATGGTTAGTAATATTAGGGAATTGATGGGACTTTAGGACTGCCGGCATACTTTATATTTCCATGTCACAACATACATAGCATGAATTGATTATCAAAAAATTTGACCGGTAGCGATCATATATTAACACCTTCAGTACCAAATGCTTTTTGTTGAAAATTGTTTTATCTTAACCTTAATTTGAACCATTTGACGCAATGATAACAATTAAATATAGGGGGAAAATGGAAATTATGCAAAGAAATTGTTGTCCTGAGAAAGTAAAACAAATTTGCTCGCAGTTAAAGTTTTCTAATTTGATATGAGGAGTCTGTAAATTGATTGATTATAATGCCAGTGTGTATTTCTAAAAAGTAGATCTCTAAAGGGTTTTAATAACTTCTTTCCATATATGCTTCTTACAACCAATGCAGCTTTAGCTACAAATGTAAACCCCATTATCCCTTTAAAATATATTGCATTTCTTCCGAAAGAAAATAAAATCAGGAAAGGCTGATTTTTAACTAAAATTAGTTTTGTGTGTTTTCGGTTTTTTTCTGGTCCTGGGAAAGTGAATTTGAAGGGGACAACGTGCCAGTTTTGAGAGATAGAAATATAGGGATGGAAAAAGTAATCCCTTTATCTATTTTTTTAATCAAAATCCTTCTTTTATTCTGGTTTTCATGCAGCTATTCTGTCGTGGCTTTTATCGACAAAAACAAAGACACGCTCTTCCAGGATTTCAAGCGACTGATGTATAACAGGTAAGCAGGACGTATCATGATGCACTTGATACGTCACTGCGCTTTGCATAGTTTCCTCAAATTGCCTTTTTTCCCGCAGTGTAGATGTTTGTAACAAGAAGGAATTTGTTACTTCCACTTAATATGACCCCCCCCCACCCAAAAAGAAGAAATTGATCATGCAAAATGTTAGAAACATAGAAAAATGTCGGCAGATAAGAACCTTTCGGCCCATCTAGTCTGCCCAATTACATGGATATTTTACCTGGATTTATCTTTTATTTAGGATAGCCTTATGCCTATCTCATGCCTGCTTAAATTCAATCACTGTTTTGGCCTCTACCACTTCTAGTGGAAGGCTGTTCCATGTATCCACCACCCTCTCAGTAAAATAATGCTTCCTGATGTTACTTTTAAAGCTTTGCCCCTCTAATCTAAGACTATGTCCTCTTGTTTTGCTACTTTGTTTCCTTTTAAATATACTCCCTTCCTCTACCTTGCGGATTCCCTTTACGTATTTAAATGTTTCTATCATATCTCCTCTGTCTCGTCTTTTTTCCAAACTGTACATGTTAAGATCATTAAGCCTTTCCTGGTAACTTTTCTCCTTCAAGCCGTACACCATTTTAGTAGCCCTGCTCTGAACTCTCTCTAAGATGTCTATATCCTTCTGGAGATACGGTCTCCAGTACTGCACACAGTACTCCAAGTGAGGTCTCACCAGTGCTCTGTACAGTGGCATGAGCATTTCCCTTTTCCTACTGCTAATACCTCTCCCTACACAACCAAGCATTCTGCCAGCATTTCCTGCTGCTCTATTACATTGACTACTTACCCTTAGATCCTCTGCAATAATAACCCCTAAATCCCAACCCTCAGATGTTGAGGTTAGGACTGTATCAAATATTCTATATCCTGCCCTTGGGTTTTTACGTCCCAGGTGCATTATCTTGCACTTATCCACATTAAAACTCAATTGCCACAGCTCCGACCATTTTTTTAGTTTACCTAAATCATTTGTCATTTGGCTGTTTTTAGTTTTTTTTTTGCAGACACCAGGTTCATACAAATATAAAGATGTGTTGCCCAGACCCATAAAATATTGCTTATCTTTGGGAAGCAAAATCTAAACACTGCTCGCAATTCACATAAAATCACATTCCTCCTTCGCTGGTGTTCTTCACTAGAATCCTTTTTTTTCTCAGCTCTGGGTGGGCAGACATCGGTTACTTGAATCACAATTTTCACCTCGTGATCCGTTATTTAAGTTGACCAGGGTTCATACTTTGTATACGTTGACATTGTAAACTAGGGCTCAGCAACCTTGGCCATCCAGAGGTTTTGGAACTACATTTCTTACGAGGTTCAGCAAATCTAGTAAATGGCTGAGCATCATGGGAGATGTGGTTCCAAAACATCAGGAGGGCCAAGGTTGCTGACCTGTCATAGACGGTCTCTATTTTGATTCCATTGAGATATTTTTTGGCTTCACTCCATGTTGAAAGCTAGGCCAGCTTTTTTTAGTCTCGTATCTTTTTGTCGTCATCCTTATTTTTCCCTGTTCTTATTATCTGTTATGCTGCATTACCTTAAGTAACCTAAGCACTTCACATTTTGCCTGGTCACTACTCCTTTGCTTTCCAGACCCTATCTGCACAGCATTTTCACAGATTCTATATACTTTATACATGATTACTGCAACCAATGGAGGTAATCACTGACTGTTCACCGTCTCTTAATTTTATGTACCTCCACCACCTCCATATAGACAACAGTTGCCCAATTTTGTTAATATTTTTATCCTTTTTATCTCAGTCTCCGTCCCCACAGATTTGTATTGCCTACAGTTCCCAGAATTCTTTGAAATGTAATAGATGTCCAGAGACTCATTGAAGGTGGAATTCTCTGCCTGTTGAGGTGGTTGGGTCAGAGACTGTATAGACTTTTTAAAAAAACGACTGGATGACTTCCTGCAAAAACCTAATATTAAGGGTCATAATATTTAATATGTTGGTAAAAGCTTCTTGATCCAAGGAGAAATCGGTCTGCCATTCGGGGGTCAAGAAGGAAATTTTTTCCTGTATGTTGCATATTGGCAAGTGCTTCAGACTGGATTTATTTCTTTCTTTTGGATCAACAGCAGTAGGTGATGTGTGAGAGGCTGAACCCGATGGACGCTTGTCTTTTTTCAGCCTATGTAACTGTGTAGTTCAGATACATCGGTGAGGGGGGGGATGTCACAGTTTGAGGTTCATGATCTAAACCCACTCTTCCTTTCTCTCCCTGGCTCCTCCTGTCTGGTCCTTCTTCCAACCAGCTCAAACCCTGTGCTGAAGACCATGTGGCCAGAAGGGAAGCTGAGCATCACTGAAGTCACCAAGCGTCCACCTACTGCAGCCACGCTCTTTAAAAACTCGATGATCGCTCTTGTGGATAACCTAGCTTCCAAGGTAAATGTGCAAGCTACCTTCTATTTTTAGTTGTTATACATATTGTCCCACTGGTGGAATATATACCGGAGTTACTTTGAGATAATGGTAACCACACTTCCTATTAAAGAAAACTGACGGTATTCAGAGTCTGTTGTAAATTCATCCAAGGGTAAACTTACCCAAACCCTGGAGTGTTTTACGTTCACACCTGATTCAGAATATAGCCCCTTTTTAAATTTTGTGGAATTATTGCATTTTTCTGCTAATTGTTAGTTTATCAAATAGCACAGATTAGCTGCTATTAAAATAAGCATGGGAAGTCTCCATGATATCTCCTCAGCTCCGGTGACAGTTGTCATCTTGCACTCATACCATCAGAGTTGACTCTTGGTGGGTGCAGGAGGTGTGCTGCACTTGATCCTGCTCTCCAAAAGGCCCAGTGGAGCCTGGATGAAAATGGAAGTATATGGGATCAGCTTCCTACAGGCCCCTTCTTAGCTGGCAGAGCATATGACTCCTGAAGATGCCTGGCCACATGAAGCCACCTTCTGGTCTCCTGTGTGCTAGAGCATTTAAATAATAACAACTTTGTGGGTTCAATGAAACCCTGCAACAATAGTGGTGGAACTATGTTTCCAAGCATTCCTGCTTGACTTGACTTCTCTGGCACTTCTTATTATTAACACAGGTAATACATTTTAAACTCCCTCTCATGAAGTTATTGTCATGGCCATGTGTTATTCTGAATCTTGCACTGGGTATCAATCCTAAGCAGCTCTTCAATGAGTCTAGCCGTTACCAGGGCAGGGTGACTGGTACATATGTCTGCCAGGGAGCCATATGAGGGTTCATTTACACCGAATCCTGCAGACCCCCACTTCCCAACAGCAACACCAGACCCATGTACCTCCAACCCGAAGGTTAATTAAACAATTGATAATTAAATTAGGTTTTAGTCACTGGTTGACTGGACAATGACATGTCTCATTGCGTTTTTGTTCCTTTATCAATATGCTGTTAGGTGTGAAGGTGATGGTTTCCATTACTCTTCGTATCGGTCTTTAGTCTGAGCAGTCTAACCCATGGTTCACTCAGATCATTAGAACTGCAGAAAGCATAAACCTCCTCCATGAATGATTAATTCCAAGGAGATGCATCCTTGCATTTCATGGCTCTTTCTCTTCCCCCCCCCCCCCACCTACTTCATACAGGCACTGTAATTTTTATTTCATTCCAGTGCTGTGCCTCCCTTTCGTTTCACTTCTGCATACTATTCATACTATTTTTTTCTTTAGCTTTCCTATTCACTTTTTTGTCATCGGCTACCCACAATATATTTTCCCTTCTTTCCTCCTGTTTGTGTTGTTATCCTTTTTTACTTTCCATTCTGTCCTTTTTTCTGTCCAGCTTAGAACGATTATTGCAGTTTATTTCCTTTCATTTTCACCACGTTGTGAAGGCATACCGCCACACAGACACACTTCCTTCTGGTTTTCACCCCTCATTTGAACAGTCTGTTTCTTTCTGCTTATTATCTTTTGTATACTATAACTCAGGGCTCAAAATTTCCACTCGCCTACTCGCATTTGGCGAGTGGAAATGCACAAGCAGGCAGCACAATAAATTATTTTGTGCTGCGTATTCTGGCAGTGCCCCTGTGCAGCCCCCCTTCCCCAGGCTGCACGGTGGCAGGGATCAGCTGCCTAACCTGACACAGCTCGTCTGTCACTGGCAGTGGGGTTGAGAGAAGCTTCCCTGCCTCCTCGCTCTGCTCACACTGGGGTCTGATGACTGGGTATACATGTATCTGAGGTCTGATATATTAATGTTTTTGTAACTTGATTCTAAATAAAACCTTTTAACAGTGTAATTTCATAAGATAATTTAAGGGTGTGTGTTTAGGGGCAGAGTTAAGGGCTGGGTAGGGGTTAGGTGGTGTAGCGGATCCCCGCTACCCTTCCCGGGTAGATCCGCCGTCAGCGCTGAGCTGGTCTGGGGGTGTAGAGTCAGGGGTAGCGGCCGGTAGGGATTCGGCGGTGGTCCAGCGTTTCTTTCCACGGTCCTTGCAGCGTCGCGGTTCCCCAAGCCCTATTATCCCCAATTACTAGCCACGGCAAGAGTAAAGGTTCAAACCGGAATGAGTTTATTTTAACATGGAGAATACATGGTTATTTATGAGGAATGAAACCATTGTTCTCCCCTGGCCCGCCCCCAGACCCCTGGAGTGAATTCTGCACAGGGGCTAGCCATAGCCCAGGTTCTGATTGGTTGGTTCCAAGACCATTGCAGGCTTCTCTCAGGTCCTCTCAGTCTTCACTTGGGTCCACTGGTTGTATGCAGATGAAGTCTTGACCTCACAGTGATCACATACAGTGATTTACATAACCCATTGTAAAGGGAATCGGATAGTGGGTGGCTGAGACAATGTGACTCCCAACCTTTCAGAACAGGTAAACAGATAACAGATATCCAAACAGAAATCACTTTTGCATAATCCACAAATTACTCAAACCTATTATATATTCTATACAAAGGAAAGCATTTGACACTAGTGGCAGGTAGTGTTTTTAAAAACCACATTCAACTAAAGAAATATAAGTATTTAAAACTAAAAATGAGCAACTGACAATACATTTAAAACCACACAATATAACTGAGCATAAACTAGCAGGATGGTGCAGGGGAAAAACATGATTAATTAGAAGTCTTGCATCAGTTTTACCTTAAATCTACCAAAGGAAATTAGTTTCTATAAATAAAGGGTAAACGAAATATAACACAATAAGAATGAAATTAAACTAAATAAATCCTGTGGCGGCCGTTCCGTCACAGGTGGAGCAACTGTAACTCTTATGGCCTGGTTAGTAGCTTGGGACTTGAAATTTTGAACCCTGCTGTAACTGGTATACAGAGGTGGCCCTAGAGATAGTGTGAAGCCTTGGGTAAGTCTTTAATATGACGACTCTCTTTAACTTAAAATTATTGAGTTAATTGCTTTATTTTGTTAAGTGCTCTCCCAATGCCTGTCTGAAGATGTCTATTTAGGAGTATATTTTTTTTATTTATGCCATGTGTGCATACCGCATAGAATTTGTCATGTGGGGACCCAGTTTGAGAGAGGCCTTAGGCAGATGCCCATTTTGCCGAGTTATAGAGCTGTAACTGCTGGTAATAAACTGCTACCTATTAATTCCTGTATCTAATGTTATTGTCCTTTAGGAACCATACTATGTACGCTGTATTAAACCAAATGATAAGAAGTCTCCATCTTTGTTCGATGAGGAGCGCTGCCGGCACCAGGTGGAATATCTAGGATTGCTGGAAAACGTCCGTGTCCGTAGAGCTGGATTTGCCTATCGTCAGGAGTACGATCGCTTCCTACAGAGGTGATGCCCTGTATTCCTCACGCCTTCTTTTTTATGCCGTACATCTGTCCTGTCTGGGGGTTCTACAGGACAGATTGAATTTTGGTTTGTTATGTACATACACGCTATTCTGCTGTTCCCAACTTTGTAGCATTGGTGGGTTGCTGTCCTGGATTTCGTGTATAGGTATAGCACCCCTTATCTGGAATTCTAAAATCCAGAAGACTCCGAAAACTGTCTGAAGTGCCCTTAATCTGGGAATACTAAAATCTGGATGGCTCCTAAAATTGCAGACACTGCTGCTCAGGAACCCGGCTCCCAAGCCCAGCGGCAGACTGCAGCACTAGCATGCCCGTGGAGAATGCCCGGCGAGCGCTCCCAGTTTGTGTACACACTGGGAGCATGCAGCACAAAGGAGATTGTCTCTCCTGAGATCCGGAAGAATTCGGAATGCTCGTGGTAGCGAGCGTTCCTGATTAAAAGGTGCACAACCTGTATATATCAGTGATATGTTTTACGAATCTGAAATCTCTACCCTTGCACAGAGAACTGTAAAACTGCTGTTTACAAGTTTTGTGATGTGCTTTCTACGTCTGCTTTGCCTCATCAATTTTCTGATTTTTGTCCCTCGACAAAGAGAAGTACAATGCTAGAGGAATAACCAGGGGGATTTCGTCAAAATGGGCTGGTACCACGCAATATGTGTTTACATTTTGTCCTATAAATCTCCTTTTAATGTTTATAAAATTACTCGTACTCCACCTTTTATAAATCACATCCACTTGACATGAGTCCTGTTAACCCTTTCACTGCTGAGGACGTGTGGGGAACGTCCTCATTGACTCCTAAGGAAAGATATGGGGTTCCTTTGAACCCCGATATCTCCTGACTGTTCGCAGCTAGCATGGCCTTTCCAATGATACCAAACATGACCATGTTTAATGTAAAGAAAATAATAAAAGTAATAATAAAAAAAATAAAAAAAAAATTTTAAGACGTGAAATGGCTCAGCAGTGAAGGGGTTAAAGAGATAAAACAATCTCCTAGAGAATCTCTCCTACTAAATTCTGTACATGTATAACATTGTATATTGGCGGGTGTAATTGGATTTGTGGAAGGAGAGATCAACAAACATTGACTTTGATTACATCCTTATAGAGAAATGCATGAGCTAATTTTGCTGCATGTGTTGATGTGGTACTATTTTCCCTCTGCACACATCTAAGGCCCGCGTCAGATGAGCACACTTTTTGCATCCGCTGAACGCGCCGTTTGCTGTCAGTTGTAGCTTTTCAAAGGAGTCAATAGAGAACAACACACGAAGCACGTGCGCACTTTTCACGCGCGCGCAACACATGTTGCAACGGACGTCAAAATGGCATCAACGTGAAAAAGCTAGACGGACGTAGAGAAAAAACTGCATACAGTTTTTTTTTTTCCTTAACATCAGTCAAAATTAACTGATACAATGTAACCACAAACTCAGTTAAAAAGTACGTCCGTTACTGTGCGCAGTCAGTGCGCTCGTCTGACCCCAGCCTTAGGCTGGCAGCACACGAGCGTTAACAGCGAGAGAAAGGAACGTCCGTGAGAGTGGGCGTTCCTTCCACTCTCTGCACTCAGCGTACAAAGCAAGATCCTCCAGCGCTTTGTATCCCTGTCAGCGTCCGTTTAGCTTTTTGACGGGGAGGGCTTTTTCACGTCCGGTGGTTGGCCCTCCCTGTCAAAACGGCACAAAAACGGCACAGACGCAGGGGAGTGCGGGCGCACACAAGCACCAAATGCGCTCGTGTGTTGCCAGCCTTAGGCTAATGTCAGATGAGCGCATTCTGAGTGCACTCTGCGTCAGTGCACAACGGACGTACGTTCTGACGGAAGATGCTGTAGACGCCACACGGCCAGTTGTTTTTGATGGACGTTGAACAAACAAGGGAATTATGGGAAACAAAATTAATATGAAAAATGATAAGTTGAAAATTATATGAAAAGGCATTTTGTGCGTCAAGGTGCTCGACGTCGCAAATGCGGTCCGTCTGACATCGTGGCATCACACACATAGAACGCTATGCGGACGTGGCGCACTCTGCGCATCCGTCCTAGCGGTTTTACGTTCTTGCCTAACTTGCGTCCGTTTGCCACGTGTGTTGTGCGTGCACAGTTCGGTGCGGACATACTTCGTGTGTGGGTCTCTATTGCTCATGATTCTATGCTACGACGGATGTTAAACCTGTGTGGCAACACGGACGTTATCACTGCGTTTGTCTGACACGGACCTTATAGTTAACCTGATAGTGTAACCTTTTTTTGTAATAAAGATTTTTTTATTACGTCAGAACGACCAAAGCATCAAGGTACAACACAGCAGGTGAAAGGCACATATCATATCAGATGCAGTACAAAAGCGTCCACTTTAGGAGCACCTAGCGAGAGGTGACTGACGTCAGAGTGACAAGGAGAAACACTGGGTTGAGAGCATGCAGCACCAGTAGCGGTCAAATGTATCAAAGTACTCAAAAACGCAGAGGAGAGTTTAAAAAAAATCGGCGAGGTCCTCGCAGTAGAAAGGGCAAGAGGATCCAGAGAGTGGCAGAGAGAAGGAGCCCCTCCAAAGACAAAGAGCGTGGAGAAAGAGAGGGGAGAAAAGACACATACAATACAGAAGCGGGGGGTAGAGGAGAGGAGAGGAGAAAGGAGAGAAGGTGAGGAGAAAAGAAGAGGGAGAAAAGGAAAGAGAGGAGACAGAGAAATAAAAGAAAAAATTAATTAAAAAAGGTAGAAAAGGAGGGGCAGGAAGCCGTCTCAGAGAAGAGCAACAACACCAATCGGGGAAACCTGCATGGGGAAGGGCGGAGAAGGGCAGTATGGGCCGCTGGAGGGAGAAAGCGGGAGGCCAAGGTGAAACTGGAGGCTCAGTCAGAGAACGCCAAAGCTGTGATAGTATTCTTCGAGGACATCAAAAGTTACACTATCTATCTACTCCACCAGCTGGGTGGAGTAGAGGTAACATCACTGCTCTATAACCGTGGAGACTGTGGAGACAGAGGTTTGATCCCGGCAAGAGCACTTCACCAGTAAGTGTCCTTGGGCAAGATACCACCTAACGCTACAGACTCGCCACCCAGGACATACTTTAAAAATGAGAGAAATCTTAATGTATCCTTCCTGGTAAAATCCTTAATCAAAATAAAAAATAAAATAAAAAATACCAAGAATGTGGCCAAGATAATAGACCTTTAATGGCTAACCTCCTTGTGACGAAATCCGCTACTCAGCCGGTGGGACCGTGACAGCCTATAAAGGCTAGTGCCTGCTGGGGAGCTCCAGGGTGAGTTGATCCTGTAAGTGCAGATATGGTCAAGTTAGATAGGACCTGTCAACGATGGGGTACATTGGCGACTGTGACAGGCTTATGCAAACTATGACAATACTTTGTTAACTGAATCTCCATCTTTTTACCTCAGTCAGGTTTTTTTGAACTTTTGAAATATGGATTCCAATATTGTTGAATGGATTAGGCAGTGGCTGAGTGACAGGCAACAGAGGGTTGTGGTAAATGGAGTTTATTCGGCGCAAGGTCTTGTTACCAGTGGGGTACCTCAGGGGTCAGTACTTGGACCCATTCTATTTAATATTTTTGTTAGTGATATTGCAGAAGGTATTAATGGAAAAGTATGTCTTTTTGCTGATGACACAAAGATTTGCAACAGGGTTGACGTTCCTGGAGGGATCAGCCAAATGACAAATGATTTAGGTAAACTAAAAAAATGGTCGGAGCTGTGGCAATTGAGTTTTAACGTGGATAAGTGCAAGATAATGCACCTGGGACGTAAAAACCCAAGGGCTGAATATAGAATATTTGATACAGTCCTAACCTGAACATCTGAGGAAAAGGATTTAGGGGTTATTATTTCAGAGGATCTAAGGGTAAGTAGTCAATGTAATAGAGCAGCAGGAAATGCTGGCAGAATGCTTGGTTGTGTAGGAAGAGGTATTAGCAGTAGGAAAAGGGAAGTGCTCATGCCACTGTACAGAGCACTGGTGAGACCTCACTTGGAGTACTGTGTGCAGTACTGGAGACCGTATCTCCAGAAGGATATAGACCTCTTAGAGAGAGTTCAGAGAAGGGCTACTAAAATGGTGTACGGCTTGAAGGAGAAAAGTTACCAGGAAAGGCTTAATGATCTTAACATGTACAGCTTGGAAAAAAGACGAGACAGAGGAGATATGATAGGAACATTTAAATACGTAAAGGGAATCCACAAGGTAGAGGAAGGGAGTATATTTAAAAGGAAACAAAGTAGCAAAACAAGAGGACATAGTCTTAGATTAGAGGGGCAAAGGTTTAAAAGTAACATCAGGAAGCATTATTTTACTGAGAGGGTGGTGGATACATGGAACAGTCTTCCAGTTGAAGTGGTAGAGGCCAAAACAGTAATTGAATTTAAGCAAGCATGGGATAGGCATAAGGCTATCCTAAACAAAAGATAAATCCAAGTAAAGTATCCATGTAATTGGGCAGACTAGATGGGCCGAAAGGTTCTTATCTGCCGACATCTTTCTATGTTTCTATGTGGTTTTTGTTGCAGAAAATGGTGGATGAAGGTAGTCCTTTGTATGGAGTGCTCTTTCCTGGTGTTTTGTATTTAATGTCTTAGATGCACCCGCTTATGTTGGTGTATGTGTGTATATATATGTATATATATTCTTATACTGTGGCATAACAGAACGCAATACACCGTGTATATTTTTTATATTTTATTGTATATTTTGTTTCCTCTTTTGCCTAATTTATTTTAATGATGTATAATTATAGTGGTGCTATAATGTTATTATTATCATACGTTGCTGCTGCCGTAGTTGGCATCTTGATAGATTATGCCTGCTGAGCATGTGTATTTAAAAACCCAATGTTTAAATGAGGTTTCAGTGTGCCTTTCTGTTTCCCAAGGAGCCATTCATCACGTGATATATTTTCTACTATTGGCATGTTTAAAAATACTGAATTGAATCGTTAAAGCCGATTAATTCCATTGTAGAGTATAGGCGCGAGACGCGACTGCTGATAATTAAGCTGATGTGACAAGGGTCAGCAACCTTGGCCCTCCAGAGGTTTTGGGACTGAACAAATGGCTGATAATCTTAGATTAAGTTGGCTGGGCATCGTGGGCAATGTAGTTTCAAAACATCTGGAGGACAAGGTTCCCCACCCCTGCTATATATGGTTATGGGAATCAAAATATAAGCAAGCTCTTAATTAAAATATGCCGAGCTACAAAACGGCCGAATGGCAGATTTAAATGTTTTAAATATCTGGAGTCGAGCCCTCCCATCATTTAGAAACTGCAACCTTCGGGTTTTCTAGCCAGAGATTGCTCATGTGGCCTCATGCAATAATGTAACACCACAAGGTGTTTTTTTATTTCCGTGCCCAGCAATCTTTAGGTGGAACAAGGACATACCATGGTCTAGTATTTAACAGTGTCTCTTCACATGTGAGGACTTTTCTTTTGTTGGCTATAGTGTTGATCCTGTGAGTTTTGGCAGAAATGGCAATATCCATGTTCTAAGAATTCAATAAATCCTCGTTTCCATCTTCCATTCAGGTACAAGATGATCTCTCAGCAAACCTGGCCCAACCATAGCTTTCCTTCAGACCGTATTGCTGTACAGAAGCTCCTGGAAGAGTGCCGTTTTCATCAGGATGCAGCCTACGGGAAAACCAAGATCTTTATTCGTACCCCTCGAACGTTGTTCTCCCTGGAGGAGAAGAGGACTGAGATTCTGCTGAGAATCATTCTGTTTCTACAGAAAGTATGTTTTGAATCAAATTTCTAAAACTGTTTCTTGTTAGAGAATATTACTTTGTTAATTTTAGAAACTGATTTGTATTTAGTCCATATTTTTATATATTTTTTTTTAGCATTGATTGGCCAGTACGATCCCTGTTTTAGTGTTTAAATACCTCCTATATGAGCTGTAGAACTCACCATGGGTGGGATATTACTGCAATCTTTTTACAAAAGCGATATTTAAGACTTTGACCTTCATATTTCATGGCATGATACACTATCTTAGCAACACGACCTTATGCTTGATAGATCTACAGGACACAGCTTTTTTGATTGAGTTGTAAACTGGAATAATAATCGGAGTGCGACACAATTCTGAAATTCCTTAGTAGAACTTGGAAGGGTAATCTTGAATTATTGAACACTAAACATCTAAACGTTTTTGAATTGATAGCATAGGCAAGAAAAGACAGACCTATTTGAATGATGACAGATGAACCAGACACTCTAGGAGAGAATCTTGTTGGTCTTTATTATTTTATTTTTCACGCTGGTTGAAATATAAGGATTTGAAGGATTGCTTTTGTTAGGCAACCACTGTAGTGTTGCTTAGAATTGTAGGCTTTTAACCTAGGCCATGTGGGTGCAGAAAATACGAAAAACTGACAGGTGTACGGGTAGAGATTGAAGGCACCCAATAACACTTCTGGCCCCTCAACCATATTAACGGTTGTCATCTCACACTTAATCTAACACTCGTTCAAATCAAACACTAATTTGTGCTCGATCCCCATCGGTTTTACCCCTGTAAAAGGTTTCTTTATGTGTTAAAGTTTAATATGGACTCGTTTGTTAGGTAAATAGACACGCTTCCCTTAGGGCCTCGATTCTCTGAGTTGTACATGTAACCTGTGTTGTTAGGTCCCAGTATTTGTTCTGCTGCTTCAGCCACCTTGTATAATCTCTAAAGAGGACAAGTCTGGACTGTCCATTGTGAAATTTGGGCCCAGAGTTGAGTCTATCGCAGCATCTTGACAGAATAATTGTGAACCATGTTTTTCAGATGCATTTGATATAATATAAGCCAGTGGTTCCCAACCCTGGTCCTCGGGTACCCCTACCAGGCCAGGTTTGCCAGATATGTGAAGCATACCACAGATGATATGATTTGCTGCTCAGCGATTGCAGGATTCAGTCTGTATTTCCCCAAGATAATCTCTAAAACCTGGCCTGTTAGTGGTAGTTCAGGCCAAGGGTTGGGAACCACTGACCACAGTCTAAATTGTTTTTGGTGTTCATTTGTAGCCTTGGGCAGCTATAGGAGAAAGAAAACTTTCAGAGCGATGCTATCTAGTTTAGTTCATGAACGTAGTCCATGATGATGTCTATACGGGTTTATTACCTTATTTATGATGTATCTGTGATCACCCTGACTACAGTATCCAAATCGATAGCTAAAGCCCAGAGCTCAGGGAACATGCCTGACTGCTATCTTGCTGTGCTTTCTCAAGTCTTTCCTTACTTATATGGAGATTCCGATGGGTCATCCTTGTAACGTTGGGTCATCCTTGTAACGTTGGGTCATCCTTGTAACGTTGGGTCCCGTACTCCCATGCAGAATGCTTCCCAAACTGTTAGTATCCCAAAGGAGTACTGGTTCTGGCCCAAACCCACCCAGTCAATAGCCGGAGCGCCTTGCAGGGTGAAAACCAAACTGGAAATTACTTTATTTAGAGTTTACAATTGATAAAACATACACACGGTGAAAGTACAGAAAACAATAGAAAACACGCCCCAGCGTTTCCATGCTGCAGAACTTCCCAATGGCTTCCCCCACCCACACACATGCCCTGGCGAAACAAAGGCTAAAGTAAGGGGGCAGGGAGAACTAGTTTAACCCCTTCCCGACCGCTGACATACTATGTACGTCCTGCCCACGGGTCGTCAGCGAGCTTCTAACCTCCCTCCCGCCGATACTCACCTTCCTCGCCGGTTCCCACAACATCTATGGCAAGCTTGAAGCTTGCCTTGGCGTTTCCTGGGGGCCGGCCGATCTGATGACATCATCATGCTGCTTGATGACGTGACTGGCCGGCGCCGGTGGTGAGAAATCAGGAAGGGGAGGGGGGGGCTCATTTGGAGCCCTCTAGCTCCCCAACCGTTTAAGGAACAGCGATGCAAGTTGCACCACTGGAAAGGGGAGAATCTCCCCTTATCAGCAGTGTACAGCATTTATCGTTTACAGCATTTGCTCCAAATCGCGATTCAAACCTGGAGGGGGCTGATGTCAGCCAAGCCTGCAGGTCACCCTCCACCCACTGACATCCTCACATTATGTGTTAGTATGTCAGTGGGCCAGTTAACCCCTAGCTGCCATGTGGAGATAAGGGGATGCAAAGGATCCCCTTATCTCCTGATTTGTGGCAGCTAGAGGATCATTTGTGACATCATTGGAAAGGCCTGACCCTGGCCTTTCCAATGATCCAAACATGACCAGGTTTGGTGTAAGAATTAAATTTTAAAAAATAAATAAAAAGAAAAATATATTTTTTTAAAAAAAATAATTGTCTGGGGGGTTAGTTAAATAGTACCTAGGCTGTCATCTAAAAATAATTAGCACAAAATGGTCAGAATGAGCGCAGCACACATAGGTGAACTGGCTCAGCAGTGAAGGGGTTAAAAAGCAAAAACATGTAAAAATTGGGTATTTCTGTTCTCGGGACAAAATTGTGAAACTATTTAGCTGTGGTCTTTTTTGGTGGTTGTAGATTTTGGGGAATAAATTACGAAAAAGTGTGTTTTTACCATTTCTTTTCATCAGATTTCATATATTTTTATTTTTTTTATAGTAAATTATTCGATATGATGGAAATAATGGTATTTTTAGAAAGTCCATTTAATGGCAGGAAAAACTGTGTATAATATATGTGGGTTGAATAAAGGAGTAAGAGGAAAATTTGACCTAAACACTAACCGCGCAGAAACCTAAAAACAGCAGCGGTCACTAAAGGACGGATTTGTGTAAAACCGCCCGGTCACTAAGGGGTTAAGCAATATCCTGGAATTTAGAAGGGGCTGCAGTGACACACACTGTATGGATATAAACCATAATAACCGTAACACATAACCAATAAAGATATTGACACATAACAGAGACACCATGGAATAGGGCACCGAAAACACAGTGTGACAGAATACAGTCTTATGAAGGTCTTTTTCTTTCAATCCTCTGCTAGATGTGGAGAGGAACTCTGGCCCGGTGGAAGTACAAGAGGACCAAAGCAGCTGTTACAATATTGCGCTACTACAGAAGGTACAAGGTGAAATCCTACATCGTGGACGTGGTCCGGAGGTTCAATGGAGTACGAAATAGCAGGGATTTGGGGAAAAATGTTAAATGGCCAACCCCACCTAAAGTTCTTCGTCGCTTCCAGGAAGCATTACAAAGTATCCATAACAGGTATGTGTGCTTGTGGTCCTTCTACCTCTGCATGTGTGTAATAGGTTGGCATAATGAATGTTAAGTTGCCTGTGCCAGAATTTTAAATAATTTTTTTTTTTTTTTTAACAGATGGAGAGCCTACCAGTTGATTAAAACCCTACCTCCTGCAGAGATACCTAAGATCAAGGTCAAAATTGCAGCCTTTGAGAACCTTAAGGGTCAACGACTAGATATGGGGCTTCAAAGGGTCTGGGAAGGGAACTACCTGGCATCGGTGGGTATGAGAGCACCTGGGTACACTTTGAAAAAAGATTGTGTTATGCTGGTTCTTGCTAAAACATGTACTTGGGTCCACATCCTCTCAGATTTATTGCTGTATATTTACAATACATATGGAGATGAGGCAATAGCACTCATTGGAATATATGTTGGTGGGACCCATTAACTGCTGTTGTAATTAAACCTCTGTTGCAGGATACACAGACCAAATGGCTGTGCTTGGGTACATTAAAATTGTTGTGCTTTGGTTCTTACAGAAATGTTATTATAGTGTTGGTGACTTAGGTTGTTGGCTTTCTCATTCCAGAACACACAGAACTCCAGCTCTTTCGTGTCCCGTGCTAATGAGCTGCAGAGGAAAGATAAGTACATGCATGTGCTGTTCTCCTGTCAAGTGCGCAAGGTACGCTCTTTGGTTCCTTTGGATCCATTAAGTCCATTTTGTGTTGTACATTTCTGCTCAGAAGAGACTCTTATCAGGTCTGTTCAAAGAAGGGTGAAAAATCCAGAGAACTGGTAGGAGAAGAGAACAATCTAGACCAAATAGCCGATATGGAAAGTGAGCTAAATGGGAAAGTGAGCTAAATAGCCAAACTCCTGGTTTGGCTATTTTGACCTAGAATTTTCACTTCTCAGGTCATTCTCCGGAGTTTCACCTTTCTTTTACATAGACATACAGGTCTATTCAGAGTTCGGAGGCCAGCCTTTTATCAAGTGGGACTATGGGCCTGTTACAATAAAAGCTACACACAGGCAATGCGGGGTAAAACCAGAAGCTTATCACCGCATAGACCATGTTTACCTGTCAAAGGCAACTGTATGTACCAATATGTTTAGGGTTTAACCATTGCTGGTGTTTATTTCCTTTACTCTATGACTAGAAGGAGTCCTGTTGTTGGCTTAATTGCTCATTACCTTGGTTGTTACTGTTCGAACACCCCTTATCTGGAATTCTAAAAACTAAATTTTCTGAGCCTTCTGGATTTTGGTAATTCCAGATCCAGGTTGCTCCGGACGGGTGCTGCTGCCTGGTAACCCAGCTCCTGAGCTCTGTAGCAAATTGCAGCACACACTGGGAGCCTTTGGGCAGACTCAACATTTGGCGTGCGGTTTAGAGTCACGCGGACTGCGCATCATGTATGTAGAATAACCACGACGCACATGTATCCCAGTTTGTGTACACGCAGCCTCAGGGCTTGTGTAAAAGTTTCTAGCACCCTATGTGCCCTCCCCCCCACCAAATATTGTCTTTTCCAATTCCTATAACGTCTTTCTCAGAACCTCGACTCCAGTTCTAACGTCTCTTACTCTTCTCAACTAGGGATGAGCTGTTCGGGTTCGGACGGTTCGGGGTTTGACCCGAACTTAGCCTGTTCGAGCAGATCGCGAACCCTGAACATTTCCGGGTGTTCGCCGCATGTTTGACCACAATGGGCCACAATGCATTTTCCCACTGCCTGAAGCTCGTAATTGGCTACAGCCTTGCACCTGACCACAGGTCTGGTGCAAGACTGGTTGAACACTATGCCAATCACCGCTCAATCATGGGCTCACAGAGCTAAGTCCCGCAGCACACTATATAAGGTTTCAACGCAGCGCTTTCTGCACGCATTTCAGAGGAGATTTCAAAGAAGATAGTTGTGTGTGTTGTTACTGCCGGTCTGCCACGCTACTGGGGGGGTCTCATTTCGACCAAATATCAGGGAATTTAGGTGATGTGTGTCATGTCACTGTGCCAGCAAGTTTTTTTGGGGTTTACAACTTTCTTTAAAACATTTGTGAATTGAGGTGATCTTCTGGGTCTCGTCACGCAGCCAGCAATTATTTTTGAGGCTCACTAATTTCTTTAAAACACTTGTGAATTAAGGTGATCTGTGTCTCGTCATACAAACAGTACCACGCTGTATTTTGGGGCTCACTAATTTCTTTAAAACACTTGGGAATTAAGGTGATCTGTGTCTCGTCATACATACAGTACCACGCTGTATTTTGGGGCTCACTAATTTCTTTAAAACATTTGTGAATTAAGGTGATCTATCAGTGTGTCTCACTGAGTTATACCAGAGTTATTTAAATCTTTATACCAGAGTTCTGTATATATTAATCTATATATCACTCACCATGTCTGAAAGAACAAAAAGGACAGGCAGACGCTCCCAGCCACAGATAAGAGGGCAAGCAGCCCCTGTGTCGGGAGGCTGTCTCTCTGGTCGTGGTGGACGGGGTGCATCCTCTGCAGGGGCACGCTTGTCCTTTCTAACTGGTGCTGGCCGTCTTAAGCAGCAGCAACATACAGAGGACTTGGTGGATTGGCTAACTAGGCCATCCTCATCCTCAGAGTCCTCTGCCAGCCAGGCTTCTAGTGCTTTACAGTCCACCTCAGCTGCCAAAGCATCTAATGCAACCTCCATGTCCACAGCTACTCCAGCCGTAGCCTCGCTATCACACACGGAGGAGTCAGCTGAATTGTTTGACTACAATGAGAGTGACATGCTGCTTGAGGATGCGCAGCAAGTACAGTGCTCTGATTCAATATTTGAGGTTGAGGAAGGGAGTATAATCAACCTAGAGGAAGGGGGTGCCAGTGATGACACACAAATAACTGGCACTCATGTTGCCCCAGCAGCTGCAGCATACTGCCAAGTTGGCTCCAGTGACGAGGAGATAGGGGGTGAAGATGACATTGATGATGATGAGGTCAATGACTCCACCTGGGTGCCAGATCGAACTGAGGAATCAAGTGAGGAGGAGGAGGAGGCACAGCAAACACGAGGCACAACATCCTCTGTGACCAACCGTAGCACTTGCCAGTCCAAGGCATCACATGTCAGAGCTGCTCCGGTGCAGAGCGCTGTTGTCTCAAAGAACACATGCAGGAACTCTGCTCTCTGGGAGTTCTTTAAGAACTGTGCAGCGGACCCCACCGTTGCTATTTGTAATCTATGTCAGAGGAGGCTGAAGTGTGTGGGATAAACACCGGACACTTGGGTACCACGTGCTTGAGGCGACATATGAACAAGTGCCACACATCCCGTTGGGGCAAAACTTTGCGTAGGTCCTCCTCCTCCTCATCTGTCTCTACCCACACTGTATGTCCTGCCATGCAATTGCCTACAACCTCCACCGACAGAGATGAAATATAGTCCCAACCATCCCCAAGCACAGCGTCTAAATGCCAGCTTAGCAAAATTACTTGCATTGCAGCTACTGCTTTTCCAGCTGGTGGACTCTGCTCCCTTCCGTGAATTTGCTGAATGCGCTGTACCACAGTTGCAGGTTCCAAAACGCCATTACTTTTCATGCAAGGCCATTCCAGCACTATACCAGCACGTGGAAGACCATGTTATCCAGTCATTGGGAAAGGCAGTCAGCAGCAAGGTGCATGTCACTTTAGACACGTGGTCCAGCAAGCATGGACAGGGTCATTACATTTCCTTCATAGCACACTGGGTAACTCTGATTGCAGCTGGGAGGGATCCAAGACGGGGCTCTGTGCTGGAGCTTGTTCATCCACCACGCCTCCATAAAGCTGCTTGTATGAGGTCTGTCTGCTCCTCCTCCTCCTTCTCTGTCTCTGGCGAAGTGGCAGTTAAACCCACGCCTGACAGGGTCTACGCAATGGCTCAAGCAAAAAGATGCCATACTGTGCTTGAGCTGGTTTGTTTAGGGGACAGGAGCCACAACGGGTCAGAAATTTTGTCAGCTCTGCAGGGGCAGGTGCAGAGATGGTTTACACCACGCCAGCTTGAGCTGGGAATGATCGTCTGCGATAATAGCAGCAACCTTCTCTCCGCCCTACGCAAGGGTAAATTGACGCATGTACCATGCCTAGCACACATCCTAAATCTGGTGGTACAGTGTTTCCTAACCAAGTACCCAGGGCTGCCAGAGCTTCTTATCCGGGCCAGAAAAGTCTGCAGCCACTTCAGACGGTCATTCCCAGCAAGTGTTCGCCTGGCAGAAATTCAAAGAGAATTCCACCTTCCCACAAACCGTCTGATCTGTGACATGCCCACCAGGTGGAATTCGACATTAGCAATGCTGCAGCGTCTGCACAAGCAGCAGAGGGCCATCAACGAGTACCTGTGGGAGTATGGCACAAGGACAGGTTCAGGTCAACTTGTTTCCCCCCCCGCAGTGCCTGATGATCAAGGATGCATGCACTGTACTGTCACCATTTGAGGAGGCAACGAGGATGGTGAGCAGGGACGGTGCATGCATCAGTGACACAATTCCTTTAGTGTTCCTGCTGGAGCACACTCAGCGGGGAATTATAGATGTGGCTCTAGAGGCAGAGCAGCGGGAGGAAGAGGATGCCTTCCCTAGCTCTCAAGGCCCCAGTCTTTCCGCAGACAGCATTCCAGCGGGTCCTACTCAGATCAGACAGGAGGAGGATGAGGAGGAGGAGGACTATTTAAATAGTGGGGGCATTGAAGGTGGGGATTCCTCAAGGCAGGGTTTTGTGTGCCCAGAAACAGAAGGACTTGTGCGTGGCTGGGAGGAGGAAGTGCACGATACGGTCATCCTCATTGACCAGGAAGACTCGGCAGCTAATGCCACCTCCAACCTACGCTGCATGGGCTCCCTAATGATGCAAAGCCTGCTAAAGGACCCCAGGATTCGTGCTATCAAGGAGAGGGATCATTACTGGTTGGCAACCCTTCTTGATCCACGATACAAGGGGAAAGTTGCAGAGCTCATCCTGCCCGCACAGAGGGAGCACAGGATGAAAAAACTTGGACGCTCTAAAGCGACACTTGTGTAACACCTTTCCAGGCACTGGTAGATTACCAAGTGCTGACACACGTGCTTCTGAGGCTGCGGATGATCAGAGGAATAGTGGTGAAGGCCAGGGCCGCTTGACTGATGCATTTTTAAATTGTTTTAGTCCTCGACGCCCAGGGACATCAAATGTAGGCACCCATTGCCAGCGTCTTCACCATATGGTGCAGGACTACCTAGGGGCAAGGGCAGACCTGGATACCTTTCCAGCAGATGATCCACTGGCTTACTGAGTGTTGAGATTGGATCACTGGCCAGAACTTAGCCAATATGCTATGCAGCTAGTAGGTTGCCCTTCATCTAGCGTGCTTTCCGAAAGGACGTTCAGTGCCGCTGGAGGTTTTGTCACAGACAAAAGAGTGCGTCTGTCCACCGACTCTGTAGACCGGCTGACATTTATAAAAATGAATCAGTCCTGGATCAGCAGCTATCAATCCCCTGATGCTGAAGTAATGGAATAGATAGGGGATGTCCTCTTCTGCATTCACAAAACCTCCAGCACTGAATTCTTCCACAATACCACAAAAGGGTTACGGTGTGAAGGCACTTGCTGCCATGAAAGGCACAATATCTGGCTGCACTGACGCCCATTAAAAAAAAAAAAAAAAAACTTTTCAATATAGGACCACATGGTCCACCCCTGCACTCTTCCACAATACTACAGAGGGGTTACTGTATGATGATACTTGATGGCCTGGCATTAAAGGCACAATATCTGGGTGCACTGATGCCCATTAACAGATAAAAAACTTTTCAATATAGGACCGCATGGTCCACCCCTGCACTCTTCCACAATACCACAGAGGGGTTACTGTATGATAATAGTACTTGCATGCCTGGCACTAAAGGCACAATATCTGGGTGCACTGCCATTGACGCCTGTATCTGATTCATATCCTCAGAGGGGTTACGGTGTAACGGCACTGTTGCTGACGCTAAAAGACCAATTTTAAAGCACCTATTGTTACTTTCATCCAAAGCCTGCATAAGTTTCACAATAATTTAGCCCAAAAAACACTAAACTTTTTCTGCGCGTCCTAAAATGTCTTTTCATACAGGCTGCCGCCCCAAGCAGTTGTTTATGGATAGATTAAAGGAAAAGCATTTACCGTCATATGAAACGTCATTTTTTTGTTTTTAAGTGTTTCTATACATCCTAGAAATCCGCCACTTCACGAGCAGGTTATGGGGACCTCCTAGGCACGATATTTGAACAAATTTTTCGTTTATATTTTTAACCCTTATTTCATGGAAAACTCACTGTCCCTTTAAAAACTTTTTTTTTTAACTTTTTTTCCTTGTTTCCTGTCCCCCAGGGCACTACCCGGACCCCCATACACCTTTAATGGCAAATATGTAGCATATATGCCCTCTTGGAGGGCACTCTAAAAAACTGAATTTTCAGCCCCATTGACTTGCATGGGGATTCGGGTTCGGTCCCGAACAAATGGGAAGTTCGGGCTCGAACCGAACTCGGGGAGTGTTTGGCTCATCCCTATTCTCAACTCACTCTCTTTTTTTTCACGGTCAGACACCGACAACAACCAACAGATGAGACACTGACAAATGTACATAGAGATAGTGACAGAAATGCACCAAAAATGACACACCAGCACTGGCAAATAGGTATTTCACTGTCTGTGTCTGTTTGTCACAACCCTGACAAACACTGACAAAAAAAAAGACTCGCACTGGCAAAGACAGAACATGTTCCTTTGCCTCCCGCTCGTGCCCCCACTGGGTCAGTGCTCTAGACTAATGCCTACTTGGCCTAGTGGTCGCGCCAGCCCTGTGTATGCTGGTGGATGCAGGAGGGAAGGGATTAAGGCTGTCCAGCCACAATCTCCTGCCTCTAAAACATTAGATGCTCCTGGATTCTGAAAACTTCATAACCATAGTGGGGTTACTAGCCAGTTTTTGGGACATAGAAAGTTTGGACAAAGTAATGGGTCAGGTCTGGTTCTCAGGCCTTGTACAGAATCCCAGCTTGTTCCAGATACACTAAGCTACATGGGAACAACTATGAAATAGCTGTGTATGTGCTACATATCTGTCTGTGAAATAATCTGTTTTTGCCATTTTGCCTTCCATGGACAAAGTCTTTGGGCTTTGTTACATTCTTCGTGCAAAAATGTGCGCGTGCGCAAAAACGCATTAACGCGAGGGGAAAAACCCTTTGCGCTGAACGTCAAATGACGACGTTCGCGCATATGATGCGCGTTAACGTCTAACGCGAGTTACCCTGCGCGAGCGAAAGTTCGTGCGCGGATCCCATACTTAACATTGTGAGCGCAAATGCTTTCGTGCGCTGGTACGCGGCTGGTATTACAATCGATGTGCAACTTTTTACGAACAACGTTTGCACGCATAATTTTAACGTCTTTGAAAAGCTGGTGTTAATGGCAAGTCTGAATGTTCTGGCCGAAACGAAGTACACCAGCACGAAAAAAAAGATACAGCAACATCTAGTTACACATTCTACACATACCCAAACAATAAAATTGAGTGGTTGTGCACTTTTCTAATTGCTGCAGCATATATACTTAGATTGATTTTGGCAGGCACAAAAACTGAAAGGGAGACAATTGTGTTTCTTAATTTTGATTGGCTGAATCGCGTGAAAAAACAGTCTGCCCACCGATTTCTGCACGCAACGTTTATTTGCGCTCGTTTTCGCGCGTGTATTTTTTACGCGTGATATTTTCGGACGGATGAAAAAATGCGCTCGGATCGTAATACCTGCGTTAATTTACGCGCGTTAATTTACAAAAAATTGCGCTGCGCGTACGAATTTGCGTGGAGAATGTAATAGAGCCCTTTGTGTTTGAGAATGTTTTTGGCAGGTACAGGAACAAAGCATTGCCTTGCATATGTGGCTTTCAGAGGGAATCATTGATCCTCAACCCTTTCTATTTGCAGGTAAACAGATTTAACAAAGTAGAAGATCGGGCCATTTTGGTAACGGACCGCCATCTTTACAAGATGGATCCTGGCAAAACGTATAAAGTGATGAGCAGCACGCCACTTTACAATGTAAGTCTGGGACATTATATCAGGTTTGTTCCTCTTGCTACGGGAGAGACAAAATTAAGGGGCATTTTATGGTATGTGTGGATGCCGCATAGATGGTAAGGAACCTTTGTTTTAATGATGTATAAATCTTATAATTCAGTGCTATGGAACCAATCCATTGGCTCTCAATGCAGGAAAGCTTTGATCCCATTGGCTGGGACTGGTATCCGAAGTACTCAAAGTCCAGGAAACCTGAGCTGAGGGATCCCTGAGCTGTGGATGTGGGTGGAACTAAGCCCCCTGCATTTGGATGGCTGAATCAGCCCTCCTAGCCTTCCTCAAAAGGGGGCGGGAAGGAGTCACAGCAGTGTGATCGCTCTGATATGATTGAGTGCTAAGGCTGGGGTCAGACTAACGCAGTGTGAACGTGCGTTCAGCCGCACTTTATCACAGCCGTAGTAGCAGCAAATGACGGCCAATATACGAAGTACGGCTGCACGAAAGTTCGGCCACGCAACGCAAGCAGCAAACGAACGCATTTTTTTGAGAACGTAGAACTGCTAGTACTGACGCAGAGAGTGTGCTGCGTCAGCATACCGGCGTGTGTGCGTGGTTAGACGTCAGACGCTGCACATGTCCGGCCTACATCACGTCCATTTGTTTTTAATAGCTCCGTCAAAAGTCATGGCCGAAATTGCGCATCGTATGACCGCTATTACGTCTTCTGTGAAAAAATGCATTCGGACGCATCGATGCACTTTTTGACGGTAGACGTGAAAAATGCATTCGTCTGAACCTAGCCTAACACGGAGTAGATTATCCCTTTAAGAAAAGGTGATTGGTGTTATGGGAATAATCCTTCCCCAAGTGATGACCTTTCAGGGGAGATTAATCTCTTTAAGAGCGACTTGGTAGCCTCTGCGGCACCTTCTGGGATTACGATTCTGAAAATGAAAAGTACAAATTGCAGACATGGTATTAAAATTCTGTTCCACCCACATTACAATCTAATCTCATCAGAAACTCCTTTCCGCTGTGCTTTTAGCAGACCTTCAACTATGGAATGAATTAACAGGGAATTGCACATTTAGGGCCATATTGCATTCCTCGCGCATCGGTTTTGCGCGCACGCAAATGCGCATTTGCGCGAGGACAAAACCATTTGTGCAGAACATCGTATTTCAACGTTCGCGCAAACTATGCGCGTTATCGTTTAACGCAGATGGACTTGCGCGAGCGTGATGAACTGTGTGCGTCCTATACTTACTTACCGCTTAACGCATTTGCGCTCACAATGTTATTTCAATAGATGCGCAACTTCCTACGAACGACGTTTGCGCTCATAATTTTAACGTCTTCGAAAACGTGGTGTTAACTGCAAATCTGAACGTTCTGGCCGAAACAAAATACACCAGCACGAACAAAAAAAATACAGCACAGTATAGTTACACATTCTACACATACCCAAACAATAAAATTGTGAATTCGTGCATGTTTTTTTTTTATTGCTGCGGCATGTATACTCAGATTTATTTTGACAGGCGCAAAAACGTGACTCAATTAAGGTAAATTGATGTCCATTAAGGTTCTTAATTATGATTGGCTGAATCCCGCGAAAAAAACAGTCCGCGCACTGATTTACATGCGCAACATTACTGCGCGCGTATTACACTTCGTTTTGTGCGGTTTTTTTACTAACGTTATTTTTTGACGGATGAGAAAATGTGTTCGGATCTGAATATCACATTAATTTTTGCCCGATAACGCTGGACACTGCGCGCAAAAAAATTGGGCTGCGTGAGCGCATTTGCGCAGACAATGTAATATGGCCCTTATTGGGCAAAATAGCTGAGCTGAAGGAATACCGTAAAAGGGAAATATTCAAATTCAGCTACTTCCGCCTAAAATGTGCAATTCTCCAACACCTCCGAGCATAATCCTCTAAGTATCACAGAGATTTACGGGAGGAATCACATCTGTTGCTAATGCTGAACATGAAGCTTTGACTCACGATGATAACATGTTAATGGGTTTTTTTACACTTTCAAAAAAAGAAAAAAAAATGATGACCCTTCAAGACTGTCATGATGATTACGAAAGGATTTAAATATCCCTGATTTAAAACCTTGGTGTCTGACACACATAAGCCTTAAACTGAGACCTGACAGTTACCCTGTTCCTGCACAATTGTAACGCAGTCAGATTACTGGGTTTGTATCGCTGTCAGCGTGTAGAGGTGACAGACCATCGCCTTTTTGTCTTGTGTTTTTTTTTTTAAACTATTTTGCTTCTGGATGATTACATATGCATCTCTTCCTATCTTTGGGCCAGCACATACCTCCCTCTGTGGATCACGCCATCAAGACAATAGATGTAAGACATAAGGACTCTAAAAGGCTGAGAAGGCGCTGGTAATAGGAGAGGGAGGCTGGTAGCAGAAATGTACAGGAGGATGTAGGACAGAAGAAGCAATCACTTGATCCTGTAGCAGCAGCTCTTTGCATCCATGAGCATCCCTCCTCGGCAACAACCACTGGGGGGGATGGGGTTGCCATGGAGGTTTCCATGGAAACAGATCTGTCTTCTGGTCCAGCAGTGCCTCCGTTCAACTCTGCATTCATTCGTTTCCTCTGTTTATTTCACCCCTTCCCTTACTCCTTGTTTTTCTCTCTTCATTAGTTCTATTTGCTTGCATTCCCCTTGCCGTTTGCAGTTATTTATATTCCTCCTCATTTTCTGCCCCTTACAAGCTGCACGCCTGTCACAACCAAATTAAATTGCTGCCCCCTCCCTCCTTGCGTGAAATTCATTCTTTCTGTCCTTTTAAATCACGGATCTGACAGATCTTTGTATGATTTGGAATCTCGCTTTTCCTTGAATCCAATGGTGGGGAAGGGGGGGTTGGGAACACCTATAATAAATCTTCATAAAGCCTTTTATGGCAGAAATCGATAGCCAGTGCCTGCTGATTGTCAAGCAGGGTAGACGTGGGGGGAAAATGTAAATTATTTCCCAATGCAGCCTCATTTTTTTTTTATTTTATTTTATTTATAGAAGTCCAAGAAACTTAATGTATAATTTTGTCCACGCTCGTTCTTGCTGATAATTAACGATTTGGCAGAATAATAAATAAAACAGATATGTATGACAAAGCCAGCTCATGTCTGCGCCTTTTGCAGGCTAAGGCAAGTTCTGACGAGACTGACCAGTCAAACCTGTATCTTCCATAAATTTATTTTTGGTACCTAGGAGGACAGCCTCGATAAATATGACACTGGGTTTAATTAAAATGATGGCCAAGGCAAGTTACAGCCATAATAAAGGTGGGGCCTAATTGCCTTTAATTCTATCTATCCCGACTGCATTCTCAATATGTGTACTATTTTGGGACACTGCCAATTCGTTGGATAAAGAGTGCTGACATATTGCTTTTCTTGATGTCCATTAAAGTAGTACAGACATGATAATTAGACACTTTTGATTGCCTAAACCTTTGTATATCTAATGCCTCAAATATCTTAATGGCACATAATATGTGCGCTACATTGAAGCCATCCAGGCATACAAAAGGTGTAATACATAGTTACATGCGTCCATCAGGTTTAGCCTTTCACACATCACCTACGGTTGTTGATCCAAATGTAGACAAAACACCCAGTCTGAAGTGTTCGCCAATATGCAACATACTGGGAAAAGAATCCTTCTTGACCCCAGAATGGCTTGGATCAAGCAGCTTTTACCCACATATTAAATATTATAACCCTTACTATTATGTGTTTGCAGGAAGTCATCCAGTCGTTTTTTTTAAATCTGTACAGTCTCTGATCCAACCACCTTAACAGGCAGAGAATTCCACAGCTTTATTCTCACAGTAAAATAACCCTTCCTATGCTTTAGGCTAAATTTCCTTTCGTCCAGTCTAAATGGATGACCTCGTGTCCTGTGTATAGTCCTATTAATGAATAGGTTTCCAGACCATGGTTTATATTGGCCCTGTATATATTTATATACAGTGGCAAGAAAAAGTATGTGAACCCTTTGGGATTACGTGGAGTTTTGCATGAATTGGTCATAAAATGTGCTCTGATCTTCATCTAAGTCACAACAATTTGAAAAACACAGTCTGCTTAAAATAATAAACACAAACATTGTATGTTTTCATTTTTTTATTGAACAGAACTTGTAAACATTCACAGTGCAGGGTGGAAAAAGTATGTGAACCTTTGGACTTAATAACTGGTTGACCCTCCTTTGGCAGCAATAACCTCAACCAAACGTTTCCTGTAGTTGCAGATCAGACCTGCACTACGATCTGGAGTAATTTTGGACCACTCCTCTTCACAAAACTGTTTCAGTGCAACAATATTCTTGGGATGTCTGGTGTGATTAGCTCTCTTAAGGTCATGCCACAGCATTTCAATCGGGTTGAGGTCAGGACTCTGACTGGGCCACTCCAGAAGGCGTATTTTGTTTTGTTGAAGCCATTCTTTTGTTGAATTACTTGTATGCTTTGGGTCATTGTCCTGTTGCATCACTCATCCTCTGCGGAGCTTCAGTTGGCGGACAGATGGTCTTACGTTTTCCTGCAAAATGTCTTGATAAACTCTGGAATTCATTTTTCCATCAATGACAACAATCCGTCCAGGCCCTGAGGCAGCAAAGCAGCCCCAAACCATGATGCTCCCTCTGCCATGTTTTACAGTGGGGATGAGGTTTTGATGTTGGTGTGCTGTGCCTTTTTTTCTCCACACATAGTGTTGTGTGTTTTTTCCAAACAACTCCATTTTGTTTTCATCTGTCCACAGAATATTTTTCCAATAGTGCTGTGGAACATCCAGGTGCTCTTTTGCAAACTTCAACCTGCTGCAATATTCTTTTTGGACTGGTTTCCTCCGTAGTGTCCTCCCATGTACTCCATTCTTGTTTAATGTTTTCCTTTATTGTAGATGTGTCAACAAAAATGTTAGCATGTGCCAGAGATTTCTGGAAGTCTTTAGCTGACACTCTAGGATTCTTCTTTACCTCATTAAGCATTCTGCTCTGTGCTCTTGCAGTCATCTTTACAGGACGACCACGACTAGGGAGAGTAGCAACAGTGCTGAACTTTCTCCATTTGTAGACAGTCTGTCTTACCGTGGACACATGAACATCAAGGCTTTTGGAGATCCTTTTGTAACCCTTTCCAGTTTCATGCAAGTCAACAATTCTTGATCGTAGGTCTTCTGAGAGCTCTTTTCTGCGAGTCATGGCTCACATCAGGCAGTGCTTCTTGAAACCAGTAAACCCAAAACTGGTGTGTGTTTTTAAAGGGCAGGACAGCTTTCAGCAAAACATCCATATCACACTGATTGGACTCAAGGTTGGCTCACTCCTAACTCCAATTAGCTCTTGGAGAAGTCATTAGGCTAGGGGTTCACATACTTTTTCCACCCTGCACTGTGAATGTTTACATGTTTACATGTTCTGTTCAATAAACACATGAAAACATATGTTTGTGTTTTATTATTTTAAGCAGACTGTGTTTTTAAAATTGTTGTGACTTAGATGAAGATCAGAGCACATTTTATGACCAATTCATGCAAAACTCCACGTAATCCCAAAGAGTTCACATACTTTTTCTTGCCACTGTAAGGTTATCAGATCCCCTCTAAGGCACCGCTTCTCTAAACTAAACAGGTTTAAGCTTGTGAGCCTTTCCTCGTAACTTAAAGCTTCCATTCCCTTTATTAATTTAGTCACCCGTCTCTGCACTTTTAAATTTAAAATTTTCTTTTACCACAGTTGTTTGTTTTCATTTTTTTCAAACACATGTCTTTTCACTTGAAGGGTTAACCCTGGAGAACTGGCAGGAGACGAGAACAATCTAGACCAAAAAGCCAATTTGGAAAAGGAGATAAATGAGAGACTTTTTCTGGTTTGGCTATTTTGACCTAGATTTTTCACATCTGCCAATTTTCTTCACCCTTTTAGTGAATAAATCTGCCAGTATATCCCCCCCCCCCTCCAATTTTTAGTCTTTATTTTCCATATTGTACCTTAGATCGATTTGACGTTTATCACTTAGATTGTACAATACTAAATCTCAATCAAATCGATTAAATAAAATAAATTAGATGAATTAACTTCACCCATGGTTAATTATTTATTTGTAAAGCATTTTACCAGGAAGGATACATTGAGATTTCTCTCGTTTTCAAGTATGTCACTAAATTGCTGATCGATAGAATTTAATATCAGTCTTGGTACAAGTTCCTGTATTATTTTTTTTTTAAATAGTCAGAACAAAATGCGTTTAGTTCATTAATACGGATGTTTATGTTCCGATAATTTGTTTAGCTTAACGTCTTTCTGATAGTATATTTGTACAAGGTTCTAGTCATAAACAAAGAAGTGTGTGAACTTTCCAAGATTTCTGATCCTCATTTAACCATTGACATGCTGCACTTAAACCACTACTCCACATTCCATATCAATATTTAAACCATAAGGATAGGCTGGGTCTTGGGGAATCCTTCTGATAATTGTAATACATCATATGTCAATATTGGTGACTCGATTAAAGAAACCTAATATTGGCTTCTTTGTGTGCAAGCCAAAAGGGAACCCTATTCCCTCTGGGAAAGTGGTGCAGGAACTGCGTTCCCACACATTCTTGCTCCACTTGACATACTTGAAAATGAGAGAAATCTCAATATATACTTCCTGGTAAAATACTTTATGAATAAATAAATTGACCCCAGTATATGCCTCATTGTTGGAAGGTGTAACGTGGGGTGATCCCTGTCCACATGCAGAATGCTCCCCTCACCGTCAGTATCCTGCAGGAGTACTGTTTCTGATCCAAAACCCAGTGAAGCACAGGAGATCCTTCAGGTTGAAAACCAAACTGAGACTGAGTTTATTTACATTTTACAACTGGTTAAAACACACACACACAGGGGAAGGTATAGAAGCAATGGAAACACGCCCAGCATTGAAACAAGGGTTAGAAGTGGCACAGGGATCCGGTTTAAGCTTGTTGCAGGGGTGAGGGCCGAGGTGATGGAAGCATGTTTAAAGAACAGCGCAGCATATACCGTATACAGTTATACCACAGGAGACTCTACAATAAATACATAAGGGAATGTTAATATAACACAGACATCAGGGAATAGGGTACAGAAAACACTAACACCCTGCACCTAAAATTGTAGATACAGGGTGACTTTAACAAAGGAAAGGGCAGGGAGACGATTTGAAACCTTAGGCCTGCACCTACGAAATACATTTCTAGGCCCATGTACTTTGAGTCCAAAGTAACGCACGTCAGAGAAGGTCTGTGCTCCTTCTGACATAAATTACTTATAGGGAGTATAAACCTAGGGTTTAGGAGACACTGACCTTTTTAAAAAACCCAAAACAACTATATTTTGGATTCTAGGGTTTGCAAAGGTGAACCAATTTTTAACCTGACGCTGTGATCTGTTAACACTCTGTCGGTGGAGGGAAATATTAAATCTATTCTTTTCTTTATTTATTCTAGGTAACTGGCATCAGCGTCACTAATGGGAAGGACCAACTGGTGATCTTCCATACCAAGGACCAGAAAGACCTCATCGTGTGTTTGGGAGCTAATGAGCAGACCCCAAATGATAATCGAGTCGGCGAACTAGTTGGTGTCATGGTTAATCACTTCAAAAAGTGAGTGTGGTGATACCTTATGGCAAAATGCGCGCCATCACCTAAACTTCATATTGTATCAGTAATACCTATACTTTCTTGTTGATTCAGACACTCAGATAGGATTTTTTTTTTTTTTTTATTGATAATTTTATGTAATGACTGCAGCCCATTTAAAAGTTAGATGTGAAATGTCGATGTGCAATTTTCTTAGACCATTTGGCTAATTAAATATAACATCTCCATACAAAGAAATATCAAGCTCATCTGAGCACTAACAAACAAATAAACCATCCCTCACTACTTGAGATTAAATTAACGAAATCAAGCTTTTCCAACCTTTTGCAGATGCCATGTCTAGTCTCTCCCAACTCGTATCTTTCTCATTATTTCTTTTTGCTTACCAGACAGGAATCGATTTAAGGTGCTGCTCATTAACTCCTTGCAGCTGAGCAACCCTGGAGTCAATTTGAATTCCTGGTCTGGATTCCACTGGGATTAGATCTCCTGTCGTCCTCTCAAGAGTATAGGGAATTCTAAACACAGTCACAGACCATTCCACACACATTATCACAGTTCATACACTTACAAGGGCTTTTCCTGCTGAATCAGCCCTTGGGAGATTGATGACTCCAAATGCTTTATTCATACTGGCTTTATAATTTCTGAGAGTATGTGACGAGCATAACTGTTTCAACCCCCTCTACCATTGTGTGGTAACACATATGCTATACACAGGGAAGACTCTCCTTGTATCTACATATCCCATAGTGCTGATTACTGTCATTTTTCCCATTCATATACAGTACATAAACGCAATGTTTATATCGTGAAGAATTTTTTAACTCTCAAACATTCCATCACTTGTTAACCCTTTGCTTTATGAAGCAACCCATCCCCTTTTCTCTTGCTATTTTGATTCTACCCCTCTCTATGCCATGCTGTATTTTTCCTTTGCATGCCCACACCTCTCTTCACGATCACTGAGCTGTGATACTGGGAAATACCAGGAGTGGCATATCTGACTGATGGTAAAACATGTGTGTATCAGGGAGGACATGGAGGTGGAAGACGTAACATAACCAGGATTCTTCCTCTCCTCAGTCACCCCCCTCACTTCATATATGAAATGTCTCCTTATGTTCTCCCCTTATGCCTTGTGCTTATTACTCTCTTTGACTTGTCTGGGTTCTCGGTCTTTTATTCTTTCTTTTTCCTTTAATGCTGATGCCTGCTATGGTGCTATCTTTCGCAGACACCACTAACCAGATATAATTGCACACAAAAAATCTGCTCTCCTTGGTGCCACAACATAAAAACTGTCACTCTGTCCAATTACTCAACCCACAACCCTCCAGCCCCTCTCGCAGCCTTCATTTCTCCATGCTGTCACACAAAGGAGGTTTCACACTGTCCCACAGTCCTCAGGGGGGTGGTATTCAAGGGTTACCATGACAACAACATCAGCAGCTGAATAGCTGTGTGATAAGGATGGAGGATTTAATGAACCGCAAAGAAAATCCCTGGTCAGCACCAGGCAGGCATCCAAGACTCCGAACCGCCCCCCCTTGCTACTCAACTCATTCTCATTTCCTTCCCTCCCACCTTCCTAATGCAAGTGCATATTGGATACTGTTTCTCTGGGAGTGATCCAGTCCAGGTTTTCTCAGAACACACGTAGTCATTCCAGCTCGTTCACCTTTCGGTTTCTGAGCTCCTATGACAGGGCAACACCCTGAAAGCCAGATAGGACATGTTTTTATGTTCTGACAAATCATTTTAAATGCCTTGTTTTCGGGGGACAGCTCGATTGTGTCACACATTACTCACATATCCTAAATCTCGTGAAAAGAAGCCCATAGAAGAGAACGCATTGTGATCTTTGATAGTAAGCTCTTGTGCAGCGTCCTTTTTCCCCCCTCCATTGTTCTCCGTGTCTCAAACCTTTGTTAGTTTTATATTATGCTTTGCCCTACCCATTGTAAAGCGCTACGGAATGTGTTGGCGCTTTATGAATAATCTTAATTCACCCCACCCCTGCTCAGTTAAGGGATTATTGAATAAATGGTGATTTGGTGGAGAATTGCAAATTCCAATCAAAATAGCTAAACTGGTAGGTAGTTTCATTTTTCTAAATCCGGTATTTTTTTTTTATTTTTTTGCTCCATTTGCAATTCTCCACATATTGAATAACTCTTGACGTGGTTAACTGTAAGCTTTTATAGAAAGACTTTTTTTGTGAAAGTTATGGTCAAAAAATGACAAGTCTTGCTTCAGAACAGTGTAGAATTTTGACTCCAATGCCCATGTGTGTGTTCCCATGTTTAACCCCTTGCTAAGCTGTCAAGCACCTTTTTAACGCGAGAAAATGGCCATTAATCTGTGAATTGATCAATCAGTTACGGCATGCATAAAATTTGTGCATCATCGGTGACATCATCTGATAACTGTATATTTAACCCCCCTACACCCAAGTTACATTTACCCCATAAAGTGAAAATTACTTGTCCTACTGAAGTAATGCATGTAATATTCTGACTACATGTTCTTGGGTCAATGCTATAGGCAACAGCGATGTTAACCCGAGTACCATAGCAGATGTAGTTCTGAAACATCTAGAGGGCCAAGGCTGAGCACCCCATGTCAGGAATATTTTATATGGGTACCTCATTGGTTGTGTTAAAAACCATAATGTGTTTTCATTGCATAATCAGTTCTATCCGCCAACATAAAAACATTATGTACTGAAGATAACAGAGGAAGAAAAGAAAAAGCAGAAGATACTTCTTTAGGTGTACGACTTACACCATCTGCGTCTTAAAGCAGCCGTCACTCGTGATTGTACAATATCCTGTTAGTAATTTATTCAGTTCTGTGGATGACAGCTCGGTGCAACTTCCCTTGTGTCATAGGTAGAAGTCTGTTATTAGTCATACGAGCAGATCCTGTCAGTGTAACCAGGTCATCGAGCGTGGAACGTGTTTGTGGGCTGATTTAGTAATCAACGCGTTAGGCAGTACATGTCCTGGGGCAGAGTGCAGAAAGTTTTAGCAACTGAAAAGTCCCAAGATATATAGGATATTATACGTTATATAGAGCCAGCATATTCCGCATCGCTGAACAATGGGCACGATATAGACAGGGTTACAATACATTCAGACTGAACAACATTTGATAAACCAGTATAGGAGAAAATGAGGGCCCTATTCTCGTGAGAACTTACAATGTAGAAGGGTTGGGGTTGGAAACCGGAAGAGAGGACTGCAAGGTGAGAGTGAGGGACTGGATTGTGGGGGGGGGGGGCGCGAGAGGCTAACTAGAAGATTACAATAGTCAAGTCGGGAGATTACAAGAGCGTGGATGCTCTGCTTTGGTGTCAGCGGTAAGAAATGGCCATATTCTGGAAATATTACGCAATTGGTAGCGGCAGGAGGGGGATGAAGGAAAGAGCAGAGTCAAGTGTTACCATTATTCAGAGCTACAGTTGTCAAACACCAACAGAATTCAGGAATTATGGAGTTTTCAACTTCTATATCTACTAAATTGGATCATTTGCTAATAGATGCACCATATTACTTCTTTATATGTCCCCTGAATCATCTGACCCTATCCTCTTCTAGCATTTTGGGTGAGGAAGGCTGCCTCGTCTCCAGTTAATGCCATTTTTGGTTCTGGCAGCCTGGCGCAAGTTTAAGGTCGCTATGTAGCTTGTGCAGAATCAAGACATGCGTTACCACTGGAGAGCCTCCAGTACCCTCCTGATCTCTAGTACGGTGCAGTTTCTGAAGGCCTCCATGACTGCAAAAGCAAGTGTTTAGTCTGGCAGCGACCATCCTTCTTGGCACCTCAACGCCACATGACCCGACATGAAGGACAACCCTTTTCTAAGGCTGTGCCTATTAGTTTAAGTTTACCATTTGTTGGTTGCTTTTGGTAGATTATTTTTGTTCTTCCCCTGCATGATGATGTTACATGCTGTTCGTGTTCAGATTTGCTTCTTGCAGGCTACATTTTCTATATAAGCCTTTGTGCACTCTTAATTCCCCTTTCAATATATCTGAAGCCATGTTGCCAGCCTGAAGCCAGGTGTTTTGACCATACGACTCTCTACAGCTTTGAAGGGAGATATTCCCATGTGGACTACTATTTGGAGGCAGCACGGGAGCTGAAGGGAAGCGCTGTATTGGGTGAACCATGTGTGACACCTACCAGGTCTCTGGTTTCCTCAAATGCCCACATGGCAGACCTGGCAAAACGGGCGTCTTTAGGGCCTCCTGAGCTGATGAAGTGTAGAGCAAATATATAATGAAGATAGAAATGGGAAAACTGATTTCCATGTGTTTATTTTCCTGTGGAATACAGTTTCCTTGGCATATTTTCTGTAAAGTGTACCGTATCCTGACAAGAGCTGTGTGCATATACCTGCCTAAAAGGGAGTTATCCGTGAGCAGATCCCCACCAGATCGAGGGAAAGGAGCGGTAACCTGCTTTCTATGTGCTAGATTATTTCTGATATCCTGTGAGTGATGTTCTCACGGGATCATTTTATATACGCATGTATTGCAGTCTGCGCTATGTATCTGTGGTGGTCGTGCAGATATTCCTCCCTATCTTCATTTTATATTTGTACTTCTACGCTTGGAGGGGAAGGCGTATAAATTGGGAGATAGCCTAGCGCTGCTCTGCCTTCACCATGGCAATCGGAGGAACTTCTTAATGGCTTGGTCAGGACTGTGGTGGGTCCCCCCCCTCTTGGATGGGTTCCTTGTGGGGCTTTGTGTTGGGTATATACCAACATACAGCAAAACTAGAGAAATCCATGCATCCTTCCTGGTAAAATATTTTATAAATTTGATTCCATCATACTTGACAACCTAAGCCAAAGCCTCTGGTGGAGGATATATATGTTGTCATGGGCATCCTTAGGAGTCGGTTTATATAACTATGTATCAATTTATTGTGAGCACATGGCTAATCCTCTCCCTCTCTCCTTGCAGCGAGAAGAGGCGCTTGCAGATCGTCGTGTCACACCCGGTCCAGTGCAGCCAACATGGCAAGTCCTGCTCCATCACCGTGGAACCAAAGATCAACCAATCACAGCCTCACTTCACCAAGAGTAGTACTGGTTACACCCTCAGCGCGCCAGTAAATTAAACTTGCCAGTGCCTTGACCATCTCCACCTTGTGCCTTTTGCAAAAAAAAAAAAAACTCTTAAGCAATGCCACATCTTCTGCTGGGGACCGGTTTCCCCTAAAAATCATATATTGCGTAAGGTTTTATAAATATATCCCCCTCCCTTCATTGCGTCCACGTTTTAATTCATGTGCCTTTAATTGAGAAACATTGTCAGGGGTACCCGATCCTGTTTCACTGCAGCTCCCACCTTGTTGGGTCTGAGCATTGTAGGAGTGCTATTCAGCTGGGGACCAGCAGGTTGGCTACCCCCTTTTTATATGATTACATGCTATTTTGGCACGTTTTAATGTTTATCAGTAATAATAAAATAGATTAATTTATTCTGAGTGTGGATGTTGTGGAATGAAATGATACAACCTAATTTGTGACTGGAGCCACTCACCCCTCCTCCGGGGCGGTGAAAGAATAGGGTGTCTTGGAGAGATGAGTCAAAGGATTAATACAACCAAATTAAATGCACCCCCCAATAATACAATGTGCAAGTGTGAGGTTTTTTCCTTTTATTTAATCCCCACGGTACAAAAATAAATAAAAAATACAGAATTCAACACAGGGAAGATGTAACACCCCCCTCCCTTTCATTATTTGACAAACTGAAGGGTTTACCTAGAGTACAACCCTCCTTCTAGTTACCCTGCATTAGTGTCATTCACAGAAACTACACATACATTAAATACACCTTCATGTAAACAAGAAAATGCTACGAACACATTGATCTTTAGTCACTTATGTACATCACATGTTAATTGCCAGACATACACATGTCTATACAGTAACACATACCCTGTGTACATGTGTGAGATGGTTTGTTTTTGCCATACAAGAACTCATCCATGAATATTAGTGGTGGCTACATTTTGGTTGGACACTCTGGATGCTCCATTACTTTTCTGTACCTCAACTGGTTGACGGACCCTTATTCATTCTTGTAATCTACACTGAACTAGTTCAGGGATAATAAACCAAACTGATCATAAATGGTCTATGGAGATCAAGGAGGTCCATCTTGTACTTGCCTTCAATGTACAGCAGATAACGTCTTTAAAGTGAAAATTGTGCACCCTTGCTTTGCTAACCACTAAATGCAGGGTTTCATACATACACAACACATTTTACACACAAGAATACCATAACTAGGTCTTAACACTGACTCATTATAAAATGAAACGTAAGTATTGTTATGCTGTTATTGATCGCCTGTCCTATAGACCTTAAACAGGCCTAAATAGAATGGGGTTTTTTAGAATTAAATGGCAATTTTGTTTCCCTTTTTGCTTTGGAGAGGACTTCTCACTAAACAGTGAATTCTGGCGACAAGGTATATAGTTAAAAGGAAAATTGTGTATAATCACATTTCTTTGTTCAACTCCCCATTTCTGACACCTGAATAAATTTCATATTAAAAGTGCAGTCCGGTGAATAAACCCCATTCCCAAAGCAGATCTTTACAAATTCATTGGAGTTGCCATTTTTCCCCTCACAGATAAGGGAATGGTTTACGGTTCTGGGTAAATTTCAACAAATTGGTATTTGACAACAAATCCACAGATTCACTTATATAATAAGAAAAAGAAAAAGCCCACATATGCAAGGATTATGGGCTGTGTTCACATTTTCGGGACATTTCCTGTCTCTTAACTAGTGCCACTAATTTACACTTTTTACATATGTTATTTTACCACCTGTAAAACTACATATTCCTCATACTTCACGTTGGCTCGATGAGGGTAAGAAAAATAAGGGCAAAAGGTTCAGTAGTAGATACATTGGGGGTTTAGTAGACCTGTACCCATAAACAACATGTCCCACTCAGAATCTGACATAGCTAGAATTTCAGTAGAGTTGACCATATATTTATACAATTATCCACCAAGACTCCTATCGATATTTTTTGCTGCAATGTGCAGTTTGCACATACAAGTCCCTTGCATTTGTGTCTCAGATGCTGGTTACAAATAATACACCTGTGTTACGTGTCATAAACATGGGCCCATAGCCTATATATTCTTTATTATGGCACGAGCTACAGGTTATAACGTTGGATAAAACTTAAGCCTGCAACGAGCAGCTATACTGGTTTTTTTTAATGACCGTTTTCTCTTCGCTGACGTCTATGGAGATTTTATATTGCAGGTTTGGTTTGAAATGATTGCTGTCCTGTCTGAGGCATCTCAAACATTTGTCATTCATGTGGAGGTGCATAATTTATAAATCAACATCAATAAGGACTAGGAGCACTTGGAGAACAGCTGTACAACACAATCAGCACGCTTTCATTTGCAGAACATCTAAAGACTGATCAAGAACACTTAGCTTCTTTTTTTTTTTCTTCACCCTACAAATTCCACAGCTGTAACGTACCAGCCTAGAAAGATGTTGGTACTTTTGGTATTCTGTAGGTTCCTCTTTGGCAACATTTGCCAAGTTCTATTTTGAGAGCTTTTACTTCCTTCAGGACAAAAAAAAAAAAAAAAAAAACACAACCTTAACGTGACAATTCTGAAGTCCTGGAGGCGGCCATGAAAAACTTGGCCGCTTTAACATTGGGGTTGAGGGTATGAACCTGGAGGAACAGCTCCAACAAAAGGGAGTTATGGGACTGGGTAGCAGTCACTTTGAACATGTTTTCGCTCTTTCATTCATGAATTTACATGCGGATGGGCACATATGCCATGCAATAAACCCACAGAGAAATTAACTGGGGCCCTCGCCATGCCAGTGGATAATTTCCATTTACAACCCTTCATAGTAACATGTCTGCAAGATCTAGCAGGGATTTCACGGTAACCGGCTTCCCAATATTTATGCCAGAAAATATAATGGCACATGCCTGTCTTGCCATACAAACAGATCATGTCCGTTTATACTCCATGGCTGGCAGAATGTCTCTGATCAAAACTTGAACATATTGGTAACCATTGCATGTTTATTGCCTACCATTTTTTACCAAATAATCGCATTGACCTGATCATCAATGTCATACAGTACTCGGATTATCAACAGACTCCAGTAAGATAAATAGTGTGTTCATCAAATGTCTCTGACTGGTCCTATTTGTTCACCGGTCCAGACCAATCAATAGCCTGTTCTTCTCATCCTGCCTTCCTTCACACTTTAAGTCAGCAAAAATCTGTGTGAAATACTGCGGGTCGGCATTGATCCGGAGCATCTTTGAACTCATTAGACTAATGACCGAAAGACAGCGGTCCCAAAAGTCCTCCTTGGAGTTCTCCACAAGGAAAGGCTTCAAAGGATAAGAGATCTCATTTCCCATGTAGGAGTAGGAGAGATACACACAGGTCAGCAAGGACGCTTTGAGCTCTTGCTCACTGGCCAAGTCTGACGATACGACATCTCGGCAAAGCATGTATAGGAATACCACATTGGCCGGGGTTATGAATCCTTGGTCCTGCCATCCTTGGAGGAGTAAGGCTCTATCAACACTTCGAAGCCAAAGAACAGGCTCTGTGGGAGAGAGATGCTTCAATCGGTAACATCTACGGCAAAGGAAGTCGCCTAAACATCTCAGCAGCTCACTAGTGGAAGCCTGCACCACCACTCTTTTAGGAGAGACATGAACCTGCTGTTTTTGCCCACCATTGGGCTTGGACGGAGGAACATCCTTGTTAAAGGAGTCTTTTGAATCTGGTGCAAGACCAGAGAGATTGGCACAGGAAATGGACTTCTTCAAATTTTCACTGTTGAGATGAGAGACCTCATTTTGGTAACCACCGTTTTGTTGAGATATTTTCGGTTGCTTTTTCTTGGAGGAGGCCGCCACGATACGCTTCCAAGGCAAGACGCTGATGAAGGAGTGCCTCTTCTGGGACTTGCCATTCTTGCTATTTTGGACGGCTGTATAGTGGACTACACTTGCACCTCCATCAAAGAGACCAGCCTTGCGATAGTTCGGGGACACTGATAGTACAGTGCCCATGATTCTGGAGGACTGGAACCTGGGTGAAGAAAGAAAAAAAAAAGTCCATTACTAAAAAGACATGGAATGTTAATGAGGAGGTGTAGCCTTACATAGACAGGAGGTTAAGCCTAGAATACAAAAACAAAACCCCAGGAATTGCTCACATACCTCATCAAGGGAAGGTATATGTGAGGAATACACGTTAAGGAATACAATTGAGCAGCCTTACTGTGCCTTTGTACTCTTGCATAGGCCAATTGTGCCTGGGCATAGGATGGCAGATAGGAGGGATGGGGGCAGCATTTATTTAATACTTGCTGAGAGACAGCTGTTAGGGTGAGAAAACCAAAAATATGTAATATGTAAATAACCTCTTTCCTCACACGCAATCCGCCCCCCCCCTCCCCCACATGCAAAGATCCTTGATCATCCATCACACATGCAACCGGTCTTCATCTACCATAGCTCATGCAAATACCACCCAGGTATCCCCATTCAAGACGGTTGCAGACCCCTGCTCCAAACTAGAATTGATATTTCTTTTTTCATAAATGGCCCCAACAGGTCAATTTAATTTAGGCAAATTTATTTAGAAACGAGGAGGAGGCTGGCAGAAAGATATGAAGTGCCAAGGGCAGAGCCAACCCTAAATACACCACAGAAAATGAACCAGGTGAAAGAACAGCGCTCCTCCTCAGTGTCCAAAGCACCTCTTCCCAATATTAAAACACCTAAAGGTGTATAGACAGAGGAAAAAGTTCCCTCCCAGCGGTTAGACGTCTTCCGTTTGGGTTACCAGAATTGACATCCAAAATGAGGGAAAGAAAGACAACAAAGGTGCAGATGAACAGGTACACTCACACTCAGAGCTATTTAGCTCTATAGTAGGCGCGTCACGGACTGTTAACGGCCAGCCCGTCGGCCAAACTTCTATTTGAGATTCTCTTTTCTTTCGAGCTATAAAAAGGAAAAGGAGAGTTCATGGCACAATATCGTCCTTATTTCGCATATACAGAATCAACCAAAGGAGAAGGTACACTCACCCTTTAGGGAGCTTGGCCAAGCTCTAGGTGTTCAGCGCATCAAAATTGTTTGGCACAATTTAGAAGCCTCTTTATAGGTAGACACTTCTGCTCATGCTGCTTGTCAGACCTTGTCTGACAAGCAGCATGAGCAGAAGTGTCTACCTAAAAAGAGGCTTCTAAATTGTGCCAAACAATTTTGATGCGCTGAACACCTAGAGCTTGGCCAAGCTCCCTAAAGGGTGAGTGTACCTTCTCCTTTGGTTGATTCTGTATATGCGAAATAAGGACGATATTGTGCCATGAACTCTCTCTTTTCTGTCGAGCTAGGAAAAGGAATCTCAAATAGAAGTTTAGCCGACGGGCTGGCCGTTAACAGTCCGTGACGCGCCTACTATAGACCTAAATAGCTCTCGGAGAGTGTGAGTGTACCTGTTCATCTGTATAGTGTCACATTGATCTGCACCATTGTTGTCTTTCTTTCCCTCATTTTGGAGGTCAATTCTGGTTACCCAAACGGAAGACGTCTAACCGCTGGGAGGGAACTTTATCCTCCAACCATATAAACGTAAGACAGTTGTTATCTGTCTATACACCTTAGGTGTCTTAATATTGGGAAGAGGTGCTTTTGACACTGAGGAGGAGCGCTGTTCTTTCACCTGGTTCATTTTCTATTTTGTCTTTTTTTGTGTGGTGAGGGGATTACCACATTTGTAAGAACGTGTAGCGATCCATCTATTGCTTCTGAGCTCCCTTGATATAACCTTTTTCTCGTATTATACCCTAAATACACCACAGACCGTGACTGTAAAAACTCACAGCACCCCAGATGTTTATGCCTACAATTTCCAGAACTCTTTCAATGCTATATAGATGCCCAGGCCATCATGGGAATTGTAGTTCAGAAACATCTGTGAGGCCAGTTTGTCAGCCCTGCCCTATATCATAATAGTCGAGGGTTCTCTTAAATCTGCAGTTGACCTTAAAAAGCGCAATTATTAATGGAAAGCCTAGTAAGAAGGCACATAGGTTATCACAGCCTTCACCAAATTAATATTCAAATCAGAGGCCAGGAAGTCACACTGTAGTAGATTGAACTAATAGCCATTCAACATCACTGCTCTGCGTGGAGAGAGCCTGTGGAGACATGAGTTGGATTCCAGCAAGAGCACCTTTCCAGTTGGTGTCTTGCCCAAGGACACCTAACGGTACATACTCGCCACCCAGGACATACTTGAAAACGAGAGAAATCTCAATGTATCCTTCCTGGTAAAATCCTTTCTCAAAAAAAAATAAAAAAATTGGAGTTTCCTCCACAATCTGTTTTGCATACGTCATGTCGGTGTACAGGCCTGTACTAAGGGCCAGCAACCTTGGCCCTACCGATGCTTTGAAATTATTCCCATGAAGCTCAACCAATATAAACAAGTACCTGACCATCATGAGAAATTGTGGTTTCAAAACATCTGGAGAGCCATGGCCTACACGTTCTACAGTACCATGATAGCAATTCCTGGGGGATATTTAAAGAGCATCGGTATTTAACGAAGTAGCAAACACCGTTGAGAAACCTTGGCATTTCCCAAAACAAAAGTCCAACCAGTGGCAAGGAAGATTCTCCTGTTGATTGAATTTGTCTTTTGTGAAACGCCGGTGTTTCTCCCTATTGCATCGATAATGATTTTTGCAACTTCGCCAAACACCAGCTCTCTGAATAACTCGATTCGTTTTCCCAATCATGGAGTTAACACACCTTGTGCCCAATAAACAAAGCTAGAGGAAACAATTAATTCGGACCCAATAGCGGCATCGGGTCCAAAGATGGAATGGAGCTTGTAAACCAGCATAAATTAGGATTGAACCTTGGTTGACAGATTGATAAAAAGCAAAATTGAAAGTTGTGGCTATTTTATCTTGCCTAATGGCTAATATACTGATGCCACTAATAGCTGGTTACTTAGATGGATAGTGTGAATTTATTAAATCATACGTACATGGAAACTAACAATAAACTTTATTAAACATAAACGATAAAAATAAATAAATAAATATAAATATAATATATATATCTCAATGTGATGTTTCGGCAAGTGTGTGATAAATTGTCGGTGGAAACCTTTTGGCATTATTCTCTTAACCCTGTATGGCGATTGTTGTCGCTCTTTGCATATAGAGAAACCATTTGCATTAATTATTGTTCAAACGTATAGTATGTTGTTGTAGGTAATACAATCTAATATGACGATTGAAGGAAAAACCAGTATGGCAGTATCCCAGATAGTTGGCTACTTCAGGGGGATGTGTGCTAACTGCAATCTAAGTGTAAGACCTATAGTATATAGTGATCTTAAACGGCTTGGCTATATATGGATGGATCGATATAGGACCCCTACTGAGATCGATAACTGCAGTATCTAGAACACAGACTGCCTAAAACGGTACTGATGCGCAATGTTACTGTATGTTATTATTAAATATGTCGAGCTATATGTCAAGCTGGCGAGATTGCAGTTGGGAAACACAATATTCGGAGTTCACAATACCCGAATAACACAGTATTCAATTTGCCCGCATATTGGCATTTCTGAGCATATAGCTGTGATACAATTGGGTTGCAAGGTTGCAATTAGAGACCTCAGTGTCTAGGATTCAAACTGCCAGAAAATCGTTATATTCAGTTTGCCCATACATTGACATATTTGGTATAAATCGAAGTGCAATTAGACTTGCAAGATTGCAGTTAGAAACTTCAGTATCTGGAGTACGAGTTATCAGAATAGTCTTTTGCTCAATTTACCCGCACATTGACATTTCTGGAGACCTCAGTATCTGTAGTTCAAACTACCAGAATAACATTGTATACAATTTGCCCGCACATTGGCGTATGTGCGGGCAAATTGTATACAATGTTATTCTGGTAGTTTGAACTACAGATACTGAGGTCTCCAGAAATGTCAATGTGCGGGTAAATTGAGCAAAAGACTATTCTGATAACTCGTACTCCAGATACTGAAGTTTCTAACTGCAATCTTGCAAGTCTAATTGCACTTCGATTTATACCAAATATGTCAATGTATGGGCAAACTGAATATAACGATTTTCTGGCAGTTTGAATCCTAGACACTGAGGTCTCTAATTGCAACCTTGCAACCCAATTGTATCACAGCTATATGCTCAGAAATGCCAATATGCGGGCAAATTGAATACTGTGTTATTCGGGTATTGTGAACTCCGAATATTGTGTTTCCCAACTGCAATCTCGCCAGCTTGACATATAGCTCGACATATTTAATAATAACATACAGTAACATTGCGCATCAGTACCGTTTTAGGCAGTCTGTGTTCTAGATACTGCAGTTATCGATCTCAGTAGGGTCCTATATCGATCCATCCATATATAGCCAAGCCGTTTAAGATCACTATATACTATAGGTCTTACACTTAGATTGCAGTTAGCACACATCCCCCTGAAGTAGCCAACTATCTGGGATACTGCCATACTGGTTTTTCCTTCAATCGTCATATTAGATTGTATTACCTACAACAACATACTATACGTTTGAACAATAATTAATGCAAATGGTTTCTCTATATGCAAAGAGCGACAACAATCGCCATACAGGGTTAAGAGAATAATGCCAAAAGGTTTCCACCGACAATTTATCACACACTTGCCGAAACATCACATTGAGATATATATATTATATTTATATTTATTTATTTATTTTTATCGTTTATGTTTAATAAAGTTTATTGTTAGTTTCCATGTACGTATGATTTAATAAATTCACACTATCCATCTAAGTAACCAGCTATTAGTGGCATCAGTATATTAGCCATTAGGCAAGATAAAATAGCCACAACTTTCAATTTTGCTTTTTATCAAAGCTAGAGGAAACACCTGATATTTAGCGATAAACATACACACACACACTCTAACCTATATACTCAATGACAATAAGATACAATGGCTGTGACGTAGCGTTATGTACATTCATATCACAAGGGGAAGAATCCCTCGGAATGCGAGAGGACCTGGAAGGAATTTTTTCTAGGGTCCATGCATGAGAAAATCTGTAAAATGAGTGTTATATGTATCTGAAGCTTTTATATATTTAGAATTAAAGAAGGGGGAGTATTTAGACAATGAAAGCATAGGTCTGTATTCTGCACAAAGAGTGTTTATTCATTCACAATCACTGTATAACCTTTTGTCTAAACACTGGGGAATGGATTTGAACGGTATTTGTAGGAAGGTGGGTTTTAGAAGATGAGAGTGCTGGATGGGGGGGGGGGATTTTGAAGATTGGGCTATTGATATAAGGTTTAGAAGTGTGGAATGGGGGGATTATCTGCAGGAGGAGGTCATTGTTTCTGAATGTAGTCTATGATTATGACAGAACGATGTGCGCAATGGGTTACTGCCAATCACGAAGAAAAGAAAGACAGCCTGGCCAAACCCACCATGTTTTCAGACATCCATGTTTTATTGATGTTGGACATGGTGCCCTGTAGTATGTATAATGCATGTGCTGCAGAGAGGGGGTAAATTGCAGAATACAGAGAGGGGTATAAATGGATTAATTTCTTCCCAAGCAATCTGTGAAACCACATACGTACACTATGAAATCTACATATATGAAACCGAATCACATAACCAAATCTACAAGAAACCACACACCTACACTATGAAATCTACATATAGATCACAACACACACCGGACCAAATCTACATGATACCAAACCACATACATACAGGACCAAATCTACAGGAAACCGCATAATCAAATCTACATATAAAAATACACACACGACCACATCTGCCTGAAACTACATGACAAAATCTGCATGATCTATTGATACACATAGGACCAGAGCTACATGAAACCACATCTGCCTAAAACTACAAACATGACCAAATCTACAAGGAAATACAGACACATTCGTGAAACTACATACATGTAGAACCACATCTGCCCGAAACACCATGCATATACCGGAACAGAAATGTATAGAACTACAAACTTACACGTTACCATTTCTGCATGAAACTACATACATAAAAACACACAGAACCACAGCTGCCTGAAATGCATCCAGCACCACGTCTGTATAAAACTGGATACATACACACAGCACTAAAGGGTCAAGTCCAAAAAAAAATAAGTGTGAGAACTCACCAAGATTTCTTTGCCCAATTTAGCACTTATCTTGCAGCACAAACATACACTCAAATATGATATAGTTATCTATGTGTGGAGTTTAGCCAAAATGTATCACATAGGATTTAATCAGGAATAGGACTGAACAGAAGCTTTATAGGGTATGGGACAATGGGAACGCTGTTCCCTCTGTAAAAATAGTGGAGGAACTGCGTTCGAGTGCTCGGCTTGAGCCCTGGAAATCTACATGAAACACACATACAGGACAAACATTTGAATGATGATACACAAGGAGACCCGGTGAATAAGAACAATAAAAACCGTGTGTATGATACACACTATAAAGCAATCTCTTATTTTCCCTATGAAAGAATCAAGAGTTAAGTGACAGCCACTGCTCAACAATTCCATACAAATATGTTTATAAATACAATTTTGCAAGTTGAAGTAATTGCACAGACAGCTTGTAAAAATAAAAGTGAGCTACTGTTGGGCTGTTCCTGCACAACTCAGTTTAGCCTTTATATAAAGTATTTTTGCGTATTTAATTATTGTCGGTAACTGACGGTTATTCAGAGAGAGGTGAAAACCAGACGAATGACTGGAGAAGTGAAAATTCTAGGACAAAATAGCCAAACCAGAAATATTCTCCCATTTAACTCGCTTTCCAAATCGGCTATTTTGACCTCGAATTTTCACGTCTCCAGCCATTCTCCTGGTTTTAACCTCTCTCTGAATAACCCTGTGAGTCTTATGTTATGAAGCATTGAAACACCAAGAGGGTCTACGATACCTTACAGAGGGACATGGGAACATGGACTGAATTCTGCCTGGGTGGAGGCACAGAGAGTTTAACGCTTTCATTTTATTATTTTTCATGTAAAAAAATAAATATATGACAGATGTGTTATATATAAAAACACATCTCTACTGAATGAAATGATCCCTTTAATAGCATTTAAGGTAATTGACATTTTTCGTGTAATGGATAGAAGAAAAAAAAATTAAGATTCATGCCCATAGCAGCAAATTTGTTGTGTAAGCAAAACCTGGCATGGGAGAGTTAATTAATACAATGTTGCCAGAAAGGGTTAACAGCATCAGCACTGAGATTCAAAACAATTAAAAACGCTAAAATACTAAAAATTGTCTGCATAAAATACAAGAATACCTAAAGACTCTGTCATACACACATAAAATAATGGGATTTAGCAGATAAATCAATGGTATTCGATGGAGTAGACCCAGCAGCACAGACACCATAAGCATACTCTGGGTGACAGCTACTATGTGGATGAATACAATGTATCTTGTCACTGTGTGGAATCCATTGTTCTTCCCTCCTGTTACCAGTAATGCCAGGGCCTCCATTTAATTCCTTTGGATCAGCAGCATAGATAGAAATGATCCCAATCTCACAGGAAAAAACCTCCAAATGATTTATCTCCAGAAACACCGACAGACCTTAACGGTGACCCCTGCAGACAAACCATCTGCCAGGTCTCACTGATTGCATTCATCCAGAGGAACCAGCTCCAGGCCAGGGTTCTGACAGTGCTTTAGGACCAGCTGATCGGTTTTCATAGAATCAGATTTTCAGGATCACCCCCCAAACCCAACAATATATACATGGGTCAGAACATCTCACCTCTACAGTGTCTGTGCGTCCAGTCAGTCCTCGGTGTCTCCCCCTCTCCCCATCACAGCTGCTACTGGGTCAGGTAGGACCAAAACAGGTGTTGGACCCGGATCACCGATACCACCGTGCCCGACTGGTTCTGATCAGAGGCAGCGATCCTTGTTGGAGCTCGCTTTCCTCCACAAAACGCGCCTGATCAAAGCGTTTTCAGAGTGTGGTCCATTTAAAACAAGACCTGCAACTGCGGCAGTGAGATCCAATGAGCCGAACCGGTGTGTTTCCGCCCGATCCGGGCTGGCTTTGTTGAGGTGACACAGGGCACTGCTCTGCGTCTCCGCAGGACGATGATAGTGAATGTGCAGGCTGTGTGTGCGGATACAGATTGCCCCATTCACAGGCAGCTGTGTGTCAGCCCCGCCTGCCTCTGCACTGTCCTCAGTGGCCGCTGGGGGCAGACCTGTCCCTCCACCGATGCACTCACAGCATTCACTTACAAATGAATGGAGCTGCGGGTAATAATTATTTATTTATTCATAAAGGATTTTACCAGGAAGGATAATTATCAGTATATTTAGTCTAAAACCCCACCTACAGTGATTTACATCTGATCTTAAAATAATTTCTAAAGAAGTGATGGAAACCATTAATCTGATCTATATAATTAGATCTCCATCCTGCATAATAACCTGTCACGTTAATCTGCTATATATAATCCATTACAATATATGTATGCTGGAATAAATCATAAAATAGGAATAAGGGTATTCGATGCATTTTGTGCAGCAGCAGAGTTTTTGCATTTTTTGGCAGTGAGCTCTGCCCACACCAGGAAGTGACTCACCCTGGATATTCCCAATATCCCATGGCTTTAGGGACTTGTAGAAAAGATCCCACAGATACATTAAATTCCCCTGCAGAATGCTGAACTCACAGGAAGGACCAGGGTGCCAGAAGATGAGCTATATGGGTAGTGTTGCCAGATTGGCCATGTCTTCCTGGACACATATTACTATTTCATGCAGAGGGGAGTTCAGGGAAAAATGCTGCTCTGCAACATGTATAATTCATATGCTGCAGGAAGGAAATCAAGGCAGGTCACCTATGATTTCTTATCTGCAGCGTATGGATTGTACATGCTGCAGGGTGGCACTTTTTATGTACTGCCTAACAGGATGAATAAATTATATGTGTCCAGGAAAACATGGCTGACCTGATAACCCTAGATTAGGGTCAATCTACAAAAGCCCAGTCTTTGCACACCAACCACACACCTATGCTCTGATGCAGGGCACCACTATGCCCCAAACACAGATTCCAAGATGATGAGAGGCACTAAGGCTGAGGCCAGACGAGCGCACTATGTGCACTGTACTGACGTCACGTGCCTCCTGGCGTCCGTCGCAGCATTGTGACAGGGCCGGCCACATGAATTGCGCGTGCTACAGCGGACGTGCTGAAAGCCTCCCCGCCGAAACGCTATGACATGCGTCAACGGGGCTGCAAAGTGCGATCCTCCATAGGAATCTACGGGGCTGGCCACATGCTGTAGCACGCGCACGAATTGTACGAGTCCACAAGAGGCATGCTGAGGACGCTCCAAAAGCCTCCCCGTAAAAGCGCTACGACGCTTGTTCGACGGGGCTGCAAATCGCAATTCTCCATAGGGGGATTGAGCTTTGCAGCGCTGAGCGCACTAACTGCACTCAGTGAGGTGGCCAGACGGGCGTCAGGGTGGAAGTTCCTTCCTCTCATGGACGTTCCTCCCTCTCTGAAAAACGCTCGCCTGACCCCAACCTAAAGGTATAGCATGCACAGAGATAAAATCAAGGTGTTGTTTTGGCCCATAGGACCTTAATCAAGTCATATGGCACAACTAAGACCTGATAGTTACCTTGATTTTATTAATATCCTAAATAAATATCCGGCCATGCTACTCGTGGAATGTCTTTCATCATCCTGGATTATGTCAAACGAAAACCAACATTATTCTGTGATACATCTGAGTGATTTTATTTTAATGGCTGTTGTTAGAAAGATCTATATCAGTGTTTCCCAACCCTGTCCCCAGGGAGCACTAACAGGCCATATTTTAAGGATTACCTTGAGGAAATACAGACTGAATCTTGCAGTCACTAAGCAGCAAATCATATCACCTGTGCTGTGCTTCAGATATCTTGCAAACCTGGCCTTTTAGGGGAACTTGAGGACAGGGTTGGGAACCACTGATCTATATGACCTCACCCCCCATTCCTGTTTTCCAATACACAGTGTACATTAGCAAGGCTGCTGTCAGTAATCTTGGGGTCCCTTACTGAACCAGTCGCCGAGCCCCCTCCTCTCAGCTGCCCATTTTATTAAATTAGTTAAAAGGTAAAACATTTTCCTCCTCTCCTGTTTGTCTTTTTTGCAGGGAGGGCTAAATGCCTGATGATTCAGCAAAGGGGGTAAAACATATGCCCTGCTGATCTGTTTGGGGAATGATCAGTCTGCCCCTTTGGTTGGTGCAGTCCATATCAATCGTTCCCTCTCGGGCCGGTGCTCAGTGAGTCAAAGGACTCTGACCAGCCCCATATGCGGCAGCCCAATGGGAATTTTCTTGGTGTAGAGGTTTCCACTCCTGGGGGGGGGGGAGGAGGGGCCATTATTCCCGAGGACATGTAGATGTGCCTCCTGCTACCTCCATGTTTCACAAGAGCCTTGGTCCCTTGTTACGGGAACCAAGATTGCGGTTTGTCCCTTGACCGTCGTATCTGCTCTCCTCCGCTAGTCCCAGGATTCTTCCCTCAGCAAACAGCGCTGAATTAATGTCAGTTCTTAATTTCTCCCAGTAAAGCAGATGACACCGATCAGGTTGGGTTAAGCAGACTGCCTGTCCATTCCATCAGGCCTCCTTTTATTTGGTACAGAATCAGATAACAACAGTTAATTCTATTACCAAACTCAGCCCACCCAGACATCCCAGCACTGCAGCTAAACCAGCTTCCCATCAGGTCCATCCAGCACAGTCACAATAGTCATACAGGGAAAGGGTCTTGGTTTGGAGGGGGCTCAGGGGAGAAGTGGTGCTCATGACAACACGATTCATAAAATAACATTACTAAAACCGCAGGAGGACAGTTCTGAGCATGGCGTTCCGTGACTGTAACCATTAACAATAAAAATATTAACACATATCACAACCATCAGGGAATAGGGTACAGATGGCACACACACCCTGTACCTACAGGCAAAGGGTGAATTCAACATAAAAGATAGCAAGGAAACAACATAAACCACCAGACCCGCACTTCCCAAACACATCTCCCGGTCCATGCACCTCCAGTCCAAAGTGGCTACTGTCACATCCCTGAACAAATTGTGGCCTTTCAAACCCTTGATTGTGGTCATTTACCTTAAGAACATCAGAAAGAGCTTGTGAAAATATGGGATCTACTCAGAGGTGGCCCTAGAGTTTGTGAGGCCTAAGGCAAACTAAGCTCCTATGTAAGGCTCCACTTGCTCTCATTGGAGTTTGTGGATGTAGGAGAGTATTTGTGTGGACTATAACTGGCATGTTGCACTGACATTCCACATATATATGTCATCATGTGAGGCCACTGTTTGAGTTAGGCCATGGGTAACCACCTATTTTGCCAAATTATAGAGCCTCCTCTGGATCTCCTATACACATTGATGCTTCAATGAAAGCTGCTCCTGGCTCTATGCTGCATTCACATGCTGGGTGGGAAAAAGCACATCAATGCTGGGACCTTTCTCCTGTTACATTGTTTCATTATCGCAATTTATGAATGTTAAAGAGGAAAAAGCTCTTTTCATGAGTGGCCGAACGCCATCAACCCGGATGGTTCATCATAGTTTCATTATTACTTTATTAAACTAATAATAGAATAACATTAAACACATAGAGGCAAAAAGAATTGCAAGAAGGTGAAAGATAATTGTGCAATAAGTGGCTCATGTGGTGACCTGTGCTGTGACGACAACTGTAAATGGCAATGGAATTTAAAGGGATATTCTTGTATGGGTCAACTGTTCTATCCACAGTCAATGTATCCTTCCTGGTAAAATACTTTAGAAATAAATAAAATGCATCATGATTCTGTTAAAACTTTGAAATACATCTGCAAAATACCATTTATTAGCTTTCTAAGCTGACTATAATGAAACTGATGCATTTCTGTTTTCCAGCAGAGCCTTGTTTTAGTCATTCCCTATGTAAGGCAATCTCAGTGTTCCTTAGCACCACGCACACCATAGAAACACCATCTTCCTGCTGTGATTCAGGTTTTTAAGAAGCAAAAAAGAAATTTCTTCAGGAGCCTACAGACTATAAGACTAACTCCATGTAGGCAGTAAATATGTGAATTGCATTTGTATTGATACAATGCTCTTACCAGACTCAGGGCCTTATTCTGACCTTAACCAGAGCTGTCGTAAACGTCCCAGAGCCATTATAGTCTATGAAGTTGTTAAGTTTACAATAGCTCTGGTTATGTTTACATCAAGGTCACAATAGGTCCATAGGAGCCATACAGGGTTATTCAAAGAGATCCGAATTGTGGCCGAAAAGGTAAACGAACACTGAAATTTAGCGTACGGTTACCTTTCCTGGCCATTCGGCTATCCAGAGAGCAGGCACTTCGCCAAATCTTGGCGAATTGCCTGCACATATGGTGCCTGTTTGAGGGCAGGGAAATCCCCATAGAGAAGCAATGCTTCGGCTATTCAGAGAACAAAAACCAGCAGTGAAAGGTAGCCGAAATGCACTGCCATTCGGTGGCTTCATTCGACAGGTTTATTCAGGCGATTCTCATAGGCTTCAATGTTAAAAATATTCCCGTTTTAATTCAATATCTAATAAACTGTTGATCATAATATTCTGCAGTAAAAAGTCTCTTTATTTATAGACTTTTTTAGGATCTTTTAGGTATCTTTTGGGATTTTTTTGCTAAAAATTTTTCTGTTTTTTTTTAAATTGTTTTTTCTGTAACAGCCCTTTTTATTATCATTCATTGGATCTTATATGTAAATTTCAGACATTTTCGTTTTGTAGTTTTTTTGCAAACAGCGTTTCACTTTTCAAACATTCAAGCGTACTTTTTTTTTCCCACTCCATTCATCTGCGGTGTCGGCTTTTTCCGGCGGCTGCTCTGCGCTGTGATCGGCTCCTGCTCGGGTTTATCCGGCGTGTTCGGCGGGGTTAATCCAGATGTTTTTGCGGGTTTTGGTGTGCGTTCGCCCTGGTTTTTTACGTTGAGTTTTTGGCGGATACACAGCGACTTTTCCCTGCACTACGACGGCACTGTGGTGCTTGCTGAATACACCGCAGGGTCGCCGAAATGAGATCGCCAAATCGTACCGAATTGAAGAGAAGGAAAAGTCACCGAACGTGTGGTGGGTTTTCGATTCTCTTTGAATAACCCTGATAGTCTTTTAGGCGAGGTAATCTGTGAGCTCAAATTTGCTTAATTTCCACTCCCAGTCACTGTAACCAGATTATATGAGCAGGTTACCACCACTATTCCAGTAGGAGTGCAATGTATGGGATTTAAAGACAAACACTACTACGTGTGGCGACAGTCACCGCTTGCAGCAAATACTCAAATCCATAGGACTACACTGAGTGTATGCGGGAGCTGCAAGAGACCTCATGAGAGATCACGCAACACATAAGTTCCAGCGGAAGGACACAGTAAATATTTTTCCTTGGTCTCCTTTCGATTACATTTTGAGGAGATAACAGATCATCATCACGAGGACCTCAGGGGAGCTTGAAAACTCAAGATAAATGCTGGGGATGAAGGGGGTATCTTAAATTAGTTATACAGTGATTTTGTTCTTTGTTCTTATGAAATCACTTTATACCAGGTTTATGGAGGTGAAAACGTAGCACATTTTTGGGCGCTCACAGTATGACTGAGTGATATCGATTTAAACGTTATTCTAGCGATATGGCAGGTTTGGGTATCCTGTAAAAGCACAGGATGCGCAAACATGAGTGTGACGGAACGGCCGCCACAGGATTTATTTAGTTTAATTTCATTCTTATTTTGTTATATTTCGTTTACCCTTTATTTATAGAAACTAATTTCCTTTGGTAGATTTAGTGTAAAACTGTTGCTAGACTTCTAAATAATCATTTTTTTCCCCTGCACCATCCTGCTAGTTTATGCTCAGTTATATTGTGTGGTTTTAAATGTATTGTCAACCGCTCATTTTTAGTTTTAAAAAAACTTATATTTCTTTAGTTAAATGTGGTTTTTAAAAACACTACCTGCCACTATAGTCAAATGCTTTCCTTCCTATAGAATGTACAATAGGTTTGTGTAATTTGTGGATTATGCAAAGGTGCTTTCTCTTTGTTTATCTGTGATCTGTTTACTGGTTCTGAAAGGTTGGGAGTCACATTGTCTCAGCCACCCACTATCTGATTCCCTTTACAATGGGTTATGTAAATCACTGTATGTGGTCACTGTGAGGTCAAGACTTCATCTGCATACAACCAGTGGACCCAAGTGAAGACTTGAGAGGACCTGAGAGAAGCCTGCAATGGTCTTGGAACCAACCAATCAGAACCTGGGCATGGCTAGCCCCTGTGCAGAATTCACTCCAGGGGTCTGGGGGCGGGCATGGGAGAGAACAATGGGACTGTACCATATAAAAGGACCGTGTATGTTCTGCTTTTCATTAAACATTCTGATTTACCTTCAAACCTGTACTGAGTCACGACTAGTATTTGGGGAGGGCATAATCACTGAAGAAGCCAGCTTTACGGAATCCTTCGCTTCCAGATCATCCAAGGACCGCTACCAATCTCTCTCCCACCTTGCTAGCTCGCTACCCGGCTAAGCTCTCCAGCAAGACTCGGCGCCGCAGACGGAGCTACCCCTGCAGGGTAGCTGATCTGTTACAATGAGGTATAAATGTAACAACACGAGTGGAACGCAACTTCAAGTTCGACTTGGAATATCGAGCAATATGGTAACCATATATACGTATACATGACCAGCTGTAATTACAGAGACTCAAGTGATCACCACTGCTCCTAATGGAATAGGGCCCTGGACCTATGACAACTTAACTTTAACGACCACCAGGATGACCCCATAGGCTCAGATGAGAGTTGCCTTAAGTTTAGGTTAAGATAAAATCTGGGTCTCCGTGCATAAGCCATTTACAGACAGGGTATCAGACATTACCTCCCATACAATTATACAAGCCTCCGACTGTGATTTTAACCAGTACTGGGCAAACCTGCTTAAACATGACCCATATTTTTTGTAATGTATAATTTGCTTATTTCCTCGGTGGAAATTCCTAATTAGAACGAAAACAACAGTGTGGGGAAAGTCACAGTAAAGGCAACGTGTGTCGCCTGAAACTCGAGTTGTTACAAGCACAAAGCTATAGCCCCGGGGAATCCGACTGATGGGAAGCATGCGTGAGACAAGGAAGAAAACCACACACAAAAAAAAAAGTGTTTTTCCCGAACCCATGACTCAAACCATTTATAGAAACATAAACTAGTCCAGTCAGTTGAAATCGCCTAAAAACGAGTTTCTTCAAACAAACATTTGCACAGACCCTGCAGGCAGGTGCACAGATTGTGAGATAAAAATATACTTTCTGATTCATTCTTTGTTTTTGTATAGACCTGACCTGTGGCTGAAAGCTATGCCACTTCAACTAAAATAACACCACCTACAAGTAATAAAAACTGAATCATATTCACAGGCACTGGTCGTTTTGCATTACCAATTGCAGCTTTTTTCTACCCAGCAGCATGCATCAATATATATATCAGAAAATATACACCTATCCCACCCTTAGTGCAGCGCCACGGTGGGATAACACCAATAAACAAACTAGTTTTGCCACAACAGGTTTCTTATTCCAACATCTTTACATCCAAACCAGGGTTATTCTGACATCTTTACAAACTGTAAATAAATAGAATACAAAAATACACAGTGTGACTGTATAATGTATAGATTTCTAGAAAGACAAGGTTCCACTCACAGCGTTCGAGCCCATTTGGCTCTTTTAGTAGCAGAAAAAATAGCTAGGCTATTCAGGAAAGGAAAAAAACGAATATATAAAATGTATGCAATTGTATATACAATGCCGGTGTGCAAGAAGGAGTATCGAATTAAGGATTGATTGGGACATTATTTAAACACTGTATGAACACGGAGCACTATTCTTGAGAAAGTCTATAGGACGAAACCCATCGGATATATAGAATTCCTTGATTCTATGATTATTATTTTTTTGTTTTAATAAATATGTATTTTATATTCCCTCTTTGTGGCGGCTTTATATGTGGAAACATAGTCACCAGTGACATACAGTCAGGTCCAGAAATATTGGGACATCGACACAATTCTAACATCTTTGGCTCTACACACCACCACAATGGAGTTGGAATGAAACAAACACAATGTGCTGTAACTGCAGACTGTCAGCTTTAATTTGAGAGTATGTACATCCAACTCAGGTGAACAGTGTAGGACTTACAGCAGTTTGCAGATGTGCCTCCCACTTGTTAAGGGACCAAAGGTAATGGGACGGGTGCCGGACAAAATCCCTACAGCCGGGTTCCCTAATGCCAACATCCCGACAGCCAACTTCCAGACAGGACAAGTGCCGGACATCCCAACTGCCGTACACGGCCAACTTCCAGACATCCATAATCCCAGCGGCTAACCCTAATACTAACACCCTAACCATCGGTTTAGGGGGGTTAGGGCTAGGTTTAGGGGGGTTAGGGTTTGGGCTAGATTTAGGGGTGTTAGGGTTAGGACAAGATTTAGGGGCGTTAGGGTTATATTTAGGGGGTTAGGGTTAGGGCTAGATTTACAGGGGTTAGGGCTAGATTTAGGGGGTTAGGGCTAGATTTCGGGGGGGTTAGGGTTATATTTAGGGAGTTAGGGTTATATTTAGGGGGTTAGGGCTCGATTTAGGGGGGTTAGGGTTAGATTTAGGGGTTAGGGTTAGGGCTAGGTTTAGAGAGTTAGGGTTAGGGCTAGGTTTAGAGGGGTTAGGGCTAGGTTTAGGGGGTTAGGGCTAGATTTAGGGGGGTTAGGGCTAGATTTAGGGGGTTAGGGCATGATTTAGGGGGGTTAGGGTTAGGGCTAGATTTAGAGGGGTTAGGGTTAGGACTAGATTTAGGGGTTAGGGTTAGATCTAGGGGGTTAGGGTTAGATTTAGGGGGTTAGAGTTATATTTAGGGGGTTAGGGCTAAATTTAGGAGGGTTTGATTTAGGGGGTTAGGTTAGATTTAGGGGGTTAGGGTTAGGGCTAGGTTTAGGGGGTTAGGGTTAGGTTTAGGGATGTTAGGGTTAGGGCTAGGTTTAGGGGGCTTAGAAAGTAGGGTTTGGGTTAGCCGCTGGGATTTTGGATGTCTGGAAGTTGCCTGTCAGGAAGTTGTCTGTGTAGGGATGTTGGCCGTGTAGGGAAGTTGGCCGTCGGGATTTTGGCAATAGGGAACCTGGTTGTAGGGATTTCGACCCAAACCCTAATGGGACAATTGGCTTCTCAGCTGTTCCATGGCCAGGTGTGTGATATTCCCTCATTACCCCAATTACAATGTGCAGATAAAAGGCCCAGAGTTCATTTCAAGTGTGCTATTTGCATTTGGAATCTGTTGCTGTCAACTCTCAAGATGAGATCGAAAGAGCTGTCACTATCAGTGAAGCAAGCCATCATTAGGCTGAAGAAACAAAACAAACCCATCAGAGAGATAGCAAGAACATTAGGCGTGGCCAAAACGACTGTTCGGAACATTCTCAAAAAGAAGGAACGCACCGGTGAGCTCAGCAACACCAAAAGACCCGGGAGACCACGGAAAACAACTGTGGTGGATGATAGAAGAATTCTTTCCCTGGTGAAGAAAACACCCTTCACAACAGTTGGCCATATCGAGAACACTCTCCAGGAGGTAGGTGTATGTGTGTCAAAGTCAACAATCAAGAGAAGACTTCACCAGAGTGAATACAGAGGGTTCACCACAAGATGTAAACCATTGGTGAGCCTCAAAAACAGGAAGGCCAGATTAGAGTTTGCCAAACAACACCTAACAAAGCCTTCACAGTTCTGGAACAAGATTCTATGGACAGATGAGACCAAGATCAACTTGTACCAGAGTGATGGGAAGAGAAGAGTATGGAGAAGGAAAGGAACTGCTCATGATCCTAAGCATACCAAATCATCAGTGAAGCATGGTGGTGGTAGTGTCATGGCGTGGGCATGTATGGCTGCCAATGGAACTGGTTCTCTTGTATTTATTGATGATGTGACTGCTGACAAAAGCAGCAGGATGAATTCTGAAGTGTTTCGGGCAATATTATCTGCTCACATTCAGCCACATGCTGCAGAACTCATTGGACGGCGCTTCACAGTGCAGATGGACAATGACCCAAAGCATACTGCAAAAGCAACCAAAGAGTTTTTGAAGGGACATAAGTGGAATGTTATGCAATGGCCAAGTCAATCACCTGACCTGAATCCCATTGAGCATGCATTTCACTTGCTGAAGACAAAACTGAAGGGAAAATGCCCCAAGAACAAGCAGGAATTGAAGACAGTTGCAGTAGAAGCCTGGCAGAGCATCACCAAGATGAAACCCAGCGTCTGGTGATGTCTATGCGTTCCAGACTTCAGGCTGTGATTGACTGCAAAGAATTTGCAACCAAGTATTAGCCCCTTAATGCCGCAGGACGTACATTTATGCCCTGCATTAGGCGGGCTTTGGCGCCGCAGGACATAAATGTACGTCCTCGGCGTTTTCAGCCCCCCCGGGAGATACTCACCTCCTCCGGCGGCTCCCTCGCTGCTCTGACTCCCACGGAGTCAGATCGGCAGGGTTTCCTCCTCCGGTGCACTGACGTCATCGCGCCAGGGGCGCGATGACGTCAGTTTCAGGCGTCCCCCCCGCCAGAGCGGGGGAAGCGCCTGAAGGGGAGGGGGGGGATCCTTTGGATCACTCTATCTCCTCATCGCCGGGGACCAGGCGGCTGTGGCCAGCATCGCTGGAAGGGTCACAGCCTGACCTTTCCAGCGATGTATGGGGGATTAACCCCTTAGTTGCCAGGTCGCGACCGGGCACTAATTTGTGCCCGATCGCGGCCTATTTCCGGTGGGGGCCGCCATCTTGGATGGCAGCCCCCACCTCTGGGTCACCCCCCGCTCAACTGACTCATCGCGCCATGCGCGATGATGTCAGTTAACCGGGGAACCCCCTAGCTGCAAAGGGATTTCCTATGGAAATCCCTTAGAGGAGATAGGGGGGCTCTTTGAACCCCTTTATCTCCTGATCGGTGGCAGCTAGGGGGCCATGTATGATATTTCTGGAAAGGCCAGAGCATGGCCTTTCCAATGATATCAAACATGACCATGTTATATGTAAAATAAAAGTTTTAAAAAAGTAAAAATAAAAATAATAAAAATATAATAAATTAAATAATAAAAAAATAAATACATGTTTTTTTTTGTTTTTTTTAATGCACCACTATTGTTCACATTTCAATTATAATGTGAACAATGATGCTTCACTAACGATTTTTTTTTGGGGGGGTTTAGCTAAAATCACGCAATTTCTCCCCAAAAAAAAATGGGTTCCCCGTTCTAATTTTTTTAACAAATCTACCCCACAACATATGTCCGCAGAGCCTCGGATAATAAAATTTAAAAAAAAAACACTTTACACACTGTGGAAGATTGAAATTTTATTGAAAATTCACATTTATTTACTTTTTAGACATTTTTTGTTATAGCAATTTGGCAGGGCATGACATATACATATAATAATGATATATTATTAATCTGCCGAGTCTGCCGGAAAGAACGATATATAATTTGTCTGGGTGGTATAATAATACGTGACTTAAAAACGGTCAAAATGAGCTCAGCAAACTTCTACTTCCCGAAACAGCGCTGAAGTTGTAAAATTACTCCCGTCCTTAAGGGGTTAAGAAGGGAAAGTTTGATTTATGATTATTATTCTGTCCCATTACCTTTGGTCCCTTAACAAGTGGGAGGCACATCTGTAAACTGCTGTAAATCGTACACCGTTCACCTGAGTTGGATGTACATACCCTCAAATTAAAGCTGACAGTCTGCAGTTAACGCACATTGTGTATGTTTCATTCCAACTCCATTGTGCTGGTGTATAGAGCCAAAGATGTTAGAATTGTGTTGATGGCTTCATCCCTGCGTACCACCAGATAATGGGCAAACGAGATAAGAAAGCTGGAGCAGCGGAGGAGTGCCCCCATCTTCCTGACATTCGGGTCTCGCTGGCGGGCATGAGGGATGCGAACACTCTGCCTCGAACCCAGCAGTTGTGACACCTTGTGCTGTGGACCCTGCCGACAACCCGCGAATCTCCCAATTTACCCTGCAGGACTCAGAGGACCTTCCGGCGACGAGGCGGGACATCCAAGCCCTCTTGGCAGACGCCTGCGCCTCATGGGCCGGGGAGATTGAGGAGGTACACTCCAACCTCTCCTCCCTCCATGCGGAGGTGGTGGAGCTTGATACCAGGACCTGCTCTTTGGAGACATCACAAGCGGAGGCCTGTACCGGTGTTGAAGCTCTTCGTGTCCAGGTTGCTGGATTGCAATCCGCGGTGCTGGCCATGGAGGCCCGACACAGACGGCGGAACCTGAAGTTGAGGGGGATACCGGACGCTTTGCCTACCTCGAACCTCCGACTACTGGCCAACAGGATGGTAAGGGCCGTCATTTCTCTCCCCGAGGATGCCCCAGATCCGGTGCTCTCTGCGCTTAGAGTCCGTAAGGCGGTGGCTGCCCCTCAGAATGCCACGAAGGACATCATTATAGTGCTGGGAGATGTCCTTAATACGTGAACGATTTCTGGGGGCGACGATCCGAGCTCCCCCACTCCGATTTGGGGGAATGGATGTCACGGTCTTCCGGGATATCCCGTTTCTGGCCCTGGCAGCCCGGCGACGATTTGGAACCGTTATGGCCATACTACGGGCTCGCGGGGTCCGCTACCGTTGGGGAGTATCGGGCTCCCTGCTTATACATCAAGGAACTGAAGTTCTGGTGGCCTCGACGCTGAAGGAGGCCCAGACCCACTTGTCGGCCTTAGGCCTGCAGCGCCACTTGAGTAGTGCTAACGGGGACCCACCGCTGTCTCCGCCTGACGAGCTGCCTTCTGCACCGGACTATTCTCTGAAACTTGACTGTTCTCCTTTTTCATTCAGCCTTAAAATCTTAAAATAAAGAATATAAAAAAAAGGAATTGTGTCGATGTCCCAATATTTCTGGACCTGATTGTATACCCACAAGTTTGCAGAGGAGTCCCTGAGGCTGTCCAGTGATACTGAGAGTGGAGTCCTGTGCAACTAGACAAGTGCACAACGAAAAAGTTTGCTTAGTTTCAGATGAATTTGTTAAGTTAGTTAATTTTTTCAGTGCATTCGTTATGTTAACAAAATTTGTATTTCGGATCGATTCCTTATTTCTTATAGATTCGTTATTTTGTTTTGATTAGTTATTTTGGAATGGGGAAATGGATGAATCTGAAGAGATTTATTATTACTGATTTACTAGTTTCACCTCTCAAGCAAAGTCTCCCCTTGTGGTTATACTAGCGTGATTGTCCTCCCAATCGGATCAGCAATGCTCTAGCGATTTTACCATGATCAAAATTAGTTACTGGTTTTAAAACAAAGGGGTTATTCAGGGGCTACCAAATTGGCCATTGACTTGCGCCGAGCGGTGAATTCTAAGTCATGTACTCGGAGGCTCCTATTTGCATTTCTTCCTTTATTGCTCAAACAGCAGCAAAGGGTTAACTTTTGAAAAAAATTGTAACAAAAGAAACAAACAACCACTCCCCAGCATGGGGAAGCCTTCCCATAGTTCTTGTCCCGCCCCAATCCCACGTTCAAGTAACCACTGCGGGAGCTTCCACTTCCTCTTCCTTTGCTGCTCTCGCAGCGGCAACATCGTGACTGAGATAAGTATAGCGCGCTAGCGTTTTTACTTGTCTATCTGTCTCTATTCACTTTAATTCACTTCAATTCATTTACAATTCTTTACTGAATTTGTTTTCTAAACTCTCCTGTTACTCTCTGGGTCTCTGCTCCCGGCGTTAACCGCGGACAGTGACTCACTCTCTCCCCCTCCGGCGGCTGGCCATTACCTGCCGTCGGGGGTGGCCTTTTAACCTCCTGTTTTATCTAAAACTTCTTACTGCGGCTGTTTGTTTCCCCGCTGGGTGCCACCCGCTGGTCCGGAACACGCAGCTTGTTCCATTCACATTCCGGCTGACCAAAAAACCCCTGATCTCCACAGCACTCGGACGGGCGGTAGCCCCGCCCCCTCGCATGCGCAATTCTCGCGGGGTTTGCGACGGCCATTTTAACTGCATTAAGGTGCGCACGCTTCCCACATCGCTCCACACGCGGTTTTAAACAGCTTACACCAAGTAATAACCATGTCCCTGTCTAAGCCCACCGATTTAAGCCCTCAGCACTCTGCCAATGCATCGGACTCCAGCTCCATGCAGGCACAATCTGGAGACCGGAAATACCGCAAAAGGTACTCTAAATCCAAGGCACGTCTCCAGCGTTTGGAAGCTTCCCTCCAGGCCTCCATGTCCTCTGCTGTGCAGTCTGCTGTATCCTCCCTGGCTGATACATGGGAACAATCTCTGAATGCCATCCTAAACACTCAGGTACCATCTACCTCTGACAGACAGCATTCCCCTGCGCACTCGCAAGGTTCCAGACACAGTTCTGTGCAAGGCCCCTCTGTTGAGCCGGCGCCTGATCCCCCAGGGGACGATTCTGTGCCGTCCAAGGACGCGCACACTGCAACCAGCAGCCGCAAACATGGCAGTTCCTCCACACTGCAGGGTCCCAGCACCCAACTGGTCCCTCGTAAGAGAGCCCTCGACCACGGGGCCCCTCGAGCGGTCACCTCCAAACGACAGCGCCAGGCGACACCAGCGCTGACCGAGTATTCGGATACGGATGAGTATGAGGATCCAATGACTGAAGAGGAGGAGATCCTGGAGATCCACGCTCCAGAGGATCACAACCTCATGGCCGCAGTGGTTCCCGCCCGAGCTGTCCGCTCCAAAAGCTTGGTCATCGTTGACCCCCAGGGCAACCCACTGTTTGAGCCGGAGGACCTCAAACATCCTAGATCCACAGCCTGGTGTCCCGCTGCGCACGTCGAGCAATGAGTTGATGCCCATATGCGCCGGCCACTCGAGAAAGTGGACCGTGCGAGATTACGGGCAGAATGTCCTAGACCCACCACCACGGGTAGAACGTGTCTGACCCCCGTGGTAGACAAGAGCTTCCAAAAATACACCGGCAGGCGCGGTTGGTCAGCCAAAAAAGGCATTGACAGTGTCCTGAAAGGTTGTCAGGACAAGGTTCTAGATGTTGCAGGCCCTATGGTCTGCATATTTGAGTTGGTGGAGGAGGCCAAGACTCAGGATCTTTTCTTAGACCCCAAACAAGTGGGCGAGTGGCTGCAGTGTGTGTTTTGCCTCCTGGGGGAACGCCAACGCCGCTATTTCTGCTGAACGCAGAAAGAGTATCCTCTTGAAAGTTGACTCCGGTCTGGTTGACCTGGCCACCAATGATTTGGGCGCAAAGGCTCAGGGCATGCTCTTTGGCAAACCTTTCTTGAAAGATATGGGCGAATACAACCAGGCTTTCCAGTCCATCGACAAGTCTGAATCAACCATGAAACGCATCTTCTCCAACAAGAAGCTAGTTTTTGGTAGAGCCGGCAGCAACAGGGGTCGCGCTGCCGGCCGAGCGGGCTATAATATCTCCCGCAATGCTCAAGGCCCCGCTGCTGCAAACATCTCCTCTAACAACAACACCGGTTCCGCTGGTCCGGTCCCGTACACGAGAGCCGGTCCCTGGCGTGACAGAGGGCTACCGTGGCGGCAGAGGTCCCTCCTACTTCCGACGAGGAGCAGGTATGTCCTTATCAAATTATTCATTGTTCCCAAGTGCAAGTGGGGGGCCGCCTCCGTCTTTTTTCCAGCGCTTGGCGACACATATCATCGGACCTGGGTCCTTCAGGTAGTCTCGGGGCTCCTCCTAGAGTTTGTTTCCCCTCCTGCACAAGACTCCCTCCCATTACCTCTTCCTTTTGCGCAAGACCAGATGAATCTGGTTCAAGAGGAAGTACACGCGCTCCACAAGAAAGGCGCTATAGAGCTCGCATCACCCGCTCCACCTGGGTTCCTCAGCAACCTTTTTCTCGTAGCGAAAAAAGGGGGCGGCAGGCGTCCCGTCATAAACCTCCGGTCCTTGAACGAGTGGGTGGTCTACCATCACTTCAAGATGGAGGGCATCCACATCCTCAGGGATTCCCTATCCCAAAACGATTGGATGGTCAAGCTCGATCTAAAGGACGCCTACCTTTCGGTCCCGATCGACCAAGCGCATCGCAACTTCCTCAAGTTCGCATTGGGGCCCTCACACCTGGCGGTTTACATGCCTACCCTTTGGCCTGTCATCTGCCCCGTGGTGCTTCACCAAACTACTAAAACCGGTGGTGCACCACCTACGCGCTCGGGGTGTACAGTTAATTATCTATCTGGACGACATTCTTTTGATGTCCCCCTCTCGCGGGTCCCTACTACTGCATCTCTCTTGGACGATAACCCTCCTCCAAGATCTAGGGTTCCTAATAAACGAGGAAAAATCTATCCTAGTTCCCTCTCGTCACCTGGAGTTTCTGGGATTCCTGGTGGATTCGGCTCAAATGTCTTTACGCCTGCCAAACTCCAAGGTTGTTTCCATAAAAAAGTAGATTCGATCTCTCCTGCGAGTGGGCCATTGCTCCCTACGCTCTCTGGCCCGTATGGTCGGACTCCTGGCAGCGGCAAGACTAGCAATTCCACCGGGTCCGCTTCACTACAGGGCCCTCCAATTCTTGAAGGCCCGTTCTCTCCGGTCCGGTCTGGATTACGCAGACAACATCAATCTCACTCCGGACGCGGTGGTAGATCTCCGATGGTGGCTCCACAACATTCTTCGCTGGAACGGGAAACCGATTCGGTCACCAACTCCCTCCATGGTGGTGGACTCCGACCCCAGCAAAACCAGTTGGGCGGTCGTTGGTCACAAGAAGAAGCAGATTACCACATCAATGCTTTGGAACTCCTGGCCGGTCTGTTCGCCCTCCAGTGCTTCACGAAGCAACGTCGGCCGGACAGCGTTCTTCTAAGGATGGACAACGTGTCCGCAGTACGTTACGTCAACGGCCTCGGAGGCCCACGATCGCCGAGACTTACTTCCCTCGCCCAGAGGTTTTGGGAGTTCTGCTTCAGCATGGACATGACTGTACAGGCCCAGTTCCTCCCCGGCCTCCTGAATCAGATGGCAGATTGGAACTCGAGACACCTCTCGGACTCCGGAGACTGGCGGCTTCATCCATCTGTTTTCTCCGTGCTTTCCGACACCTGGGGTCCGTTCGACATAGACCTCTTCGCCTCCCGCCTCAACACCCCCCTCCCGGTGTTCTTCAGTTGGCGCCCGGATCCGGAAGCCCTGGCGACAGATGCCTTCCTGCAAACGTGGTCGACTACCCACCCGTACGGGTTTCCCACGTTTTCCATGATTGCCCGCTGTCTCCTTCATGTTCGACGCCATCAAGTTCAGATGGTCCTCATCACCCCGTATTGGACGTCGCAGTCGTGGTTCCCCACCCTGCTCAGCATGGCGATGGACGCCCCGTGCTTGCTCCCGCTATCCCGGACTCTCCTCCTGAACCCATCGGAACAGCCACACCCGTTAATCCTGGCGGACAGACTGCAGCTATTGGCATGGTTGATCTCTGGCAACCCCGCGGACCCACAGGCGTTTCAGGACTGCACTGCAGACCTCCTCCTCCAATCCTGGGCTCCTGGAACCCAATCTTCCTACCGCGCAGCCTGGGACAAATGGGCTGCTTGGTGTATGGGGAGGAGTTGGGATCCCTTTACGGCCCCTCTGAACGTGGTCCTGGATTTTCTCACCGTCCAGTTCGATGAGGGGAAGGCCTACCGGACGGTCAACGTAATTCGTTCGGCCTTGTCGGCTGGCCATGCGGGCCTTTCGGGGGTGCCTATTGGCAACCACCCGTTGGTTTGTCGGCTTTTACGCGGCATGCGTCTTAATAGACCACCCGCTCCCCGCTACACATCCACTTGGGATGTTACTTGAGTTCTGTCCCTCTTGTGCTCCTGGCAAGATAATGACCTCTTATCCCTCAGAGCTCTCTCCGCCAAGTTGATCATGTTGTTCTGTTTAGTTGCTTGTAAGCACGTCAGTGATGTTCGCGCTCTAGATTCTGGGGCTCGTTCTTTTGTACCCGAAGGTGTACGTTTTCATATCTCATGACGCACAAAGACTTCACTGACCTTTGTCCTTTTTCCCGCCGAACCCCTCGTGTCCAGTACGTTGCCTACGGACCTACGAGTCCCGTACTGCCCCCTTCCGTTCCCTACCAGACTCGCCCCTGTTTTTGTCCTTTTGTCCTCCCCACCGACCGGTGGTTTCTGCTACTCTGGCACGCTGGCTTATGGAGTTGGCAGGAGTCGACGTCACCTGTTTTGGGGCTCATTCCGTACGTAGTGCGGTGGCATCCAGGGCTGTGTCTGTGGGCTGTCGCATTGAGGATATTATGAGGGCTGCCGATTGGTCAAGAGAATCCACTTTCCACACATTCTATTTTAAACCTATAGCGGCAATGTCAGATGCTGTCTTAGGACGGCGTTGAACTTGCAAATAGGAGCCTCCGAGTACATGACTTAGAATTCATAAATTTTCCTATTAACATGACGGAAAGTTTAAATTCTAATAATGACTCGGAGGCGAGTATTTCCCACCCTTCCCTCCCTATTCCTGTCCTGTCCTACACACACCCGCTCCTGAGGTTTACATTCACGAATATTATTAAACTTCACACACTGTTCATGAGTAGTGTCTTTTATTCACACATTTAGCGCTGCTGTCAGTGTGCCTGTCTGAATGGGTGTCTGTTATGGACGTGCCGTGTTGGTGTATACACCCTGTTACGGCTCCGCCTCTAACTTCCGTTCCGTGTCCCTTACTGTTTTTCAGCGTCCTAGAAGGAGTTACGTCTTCTGGATATGCCTGATATCTTCGGATCTGGTTTTCCGTTAATTGTTGAAGCTGGTCCGTCCTAGTTGGCTTTTGTTGCCTTGTCGCAGGCACGGAAGTGGAAGCTCCCGCAGTGGTTACTTGAACGTGGGATTGGGGCGGGACAAGGACTATGGGAGGGCCTCCCCATGCTGGGGAGTGGTTGTTTGTTTCTGTTGTTACAATTTTTTTCAAAAGTTAACCCTTTGCTGCTGTTTCAGCAATAAAGGAAGAAATGCAAATACTCGCCTCCGAGTCATTATTAGAATTTAAACTTTCCGTCATGTTAATAGGAAAATTAATGAATTTCACCTTACAGTGCAATTTTGGAGCGAGGCGAGATCCAGCTGGTCATGTGACCGCCGACGTCTGCTTCAATGAAATCCTATGGACTCCATTGAGAGGATGCGTGCGGCTGCGGATAACGCTGCCACGCGCATCCTGAGGGTTAATGCGCGGTAACAATGCAGGCAGCATTTTTTGCGCCTGCATTGTAATCTAGCGGTAAAACGGGCGCGCTAGGGGGAAAACTGCGAGCGCAGTTTTTCCTCCGTAACACCCCCGTTTTACCGCCAGGAATGTAATTTGGTCCTTTGTGTTTTAGCATTCTGGCAGGACATGACGTATACTGTACATATTATAGTAGTATATTAGGAGTCTGCTGTAAAAAAAGGATGATGAATCGATTTGATTTAACAAATCTGTTCGTTTTAATGAATCGATTAGTTATACGTTATTTCATTCACATTGCGTTACAAAACAATTTGTTATTTGGAATTACTTCTGAATAACAAATTAACGGAATTTCGGACGAATTGTGATTCGTTACGAAACAAATTGCACCTGTCTAGCAGCAACAGAAAGGACCGGAGGGAAAAGGAAGCTGCATATTAATGTGATGAGCATATACTGTATGAGTATATAATTTCACCAAAAATATCCTGAAAAATGCTTAAAAAATTTAATTCAGAGACTTTTTGCTGCAAATGAAAAGAATAAATGGTCGAATAAATTTTTTTATCCTATGAGCATATTTTAAGCAGGGTTTTTGTCTATATTTTTCATACAGTGTGACGCTATGATTCCAAAATTTTTCTATTGCAGTGCAAACCACTTTTTTACTACTTATGGCTCTCTTAGTAGCATCTGTGGTCTGTTTTGTCATCCTCCTTAGTCCATCTGGATGGATACTCTGCCTTTAAAAATTCGGCTCCTATCTCTTTATATCTGATAAATCAGAGAGCATACATAGTGTAAATCCATATAAAACAATCTGACATAAAATCTTAAGGCAGACTCACATGTCCAAGAGCCTACTTGAGGGGCTCTGCCTTAAGAACTCCCATAAATTATTTTAACTGGCACAACCTTCAATGAAGCCAGCAATCCGGGATCTCCAGAAAACACAATCAAGCAGTTATCGTGATGAAAAAATTATTTATTTTATAAAACCAAAATAAACTGGCAGAGATGCATTACGCTGTTACCCGCCTCGATCGGCTTCCTCAGTCGACTTAAATTAACATCAGACAAGAACTCATTTATACATCCCGAAACCTGCTTCATCCATACATAATTTTTCCCGTTCCCCACAATCCCCCTCCCAGTCTCTAAATGATCATGGAGATGGTGTGGGGTCCAAGTAGTAACGCGAACACTCCCGGATCTTAATCGACTGTTTCTTACTATAGAGTGTGCATGGAAGTCTTCAAATCCGTCGCATCGGAGCAGTGAAATCGTCTTGCTTGTAAGCTTTCATTGACTTCCAATCATCTCCTGCACAACAAGGTTCATTTTGTGCACGCGGGATAAGATACTTCCCAGACCATCTCCATTCATATGATGTACATCAGTGTTTCCCAAACCTGTCCTCGAGACCCTCAACCAGGCCAGATTTTGCAGATCACCTTGGGGAAAGGCAGACTGAATCCTGCAATCACTGAGCAGCAAATCATATCGCCAGGTTTGGGAAACACGGATGTACAGAATAGCAATACAGTATATCATATGGACCTCTACCCCATCTCCTCTAGATCAGTGTTTCTCAAACCTGTCCTCGGGCCCTCAACCAGGTCGGATTTTGCAGATCACCTTGGGGAAATGCTGACTGAATCTTGCAATCACTGAGCAGCAAATCATAGGTATTGTAGCTTATCAATCATATCATAATTTGTATTTATCTGTGCTTCAGATATCTGGCAAACCTGAGCCGCGTTCAATACCTCAGCAGCTGCTGAATTGATGCAGCGCAGCAATTCCGTTTGCTGCAGCAGTGTCATTGAACGCTTTGGATGCGAATTTCGAAGCAAAAATGGCCGACGATACCCCCAGCTCATATTAAAGAATTGCCCGTAGCTCACACACATGGGTATATAGTGCTGCTGGCTTCAAATGATTTTTTAGCAGAGCTGAGCGCCTCTGCATAGGGGCAAAACATATCAGGGCGGCTATAAACTTGACTATTACAGTTCTATTTCTTTTTATATTACCACTTAAATGTAAAGAGTTACCATTTTCCAATAAATATTTGGTGCTTTGGTCAACAAACACCTCGAAATGGACATTGCCATACTGGATAACTTGCTCCATGGTGTCGGCCATCTTTACTACGTCACACTCACCTACTCGCAGCATCTCTCCGAGTCGCGGCAAGTGCTAAATTAGCAGGGCTGAACGCTGAGCGGCAGAACAGCGTTCAGTGGCAAGTTACTAACTTAGCACTTCCAGCGGCTGAGGTATTGAACGAGGCTCTGGCCTGTTAGGGGGTCCTGAGGACAGGTTTGAGAAACACTGCCCTACATTGTAAGCTCCAGTGAGCAGGGCTCTCTTCACCTCATTTCCTGTTCCTATGTTTGTTGTAATTTTGTCTCATTCCCCATTGGTTATTGTACACCACTGCAGAAACCGTTGGTGCTATATAAATGATATTGTTCTGAAGGCAGAGCCCCTCCATAGGCCTTTGAACATGTGAGTAGGGTTTCTTAAGATTTTATGTCAGACTGTTTTATATGGGGTTTAACACTATGTATGCTGTTTGGTGGATAGGAGATAGGAACCGAAGGGCTAAGGCCATGGTCAGACGAGTGCACTACTGACATGCTTCCTGGGGTCCATAGCAGCGTTGTGACGCTTCAACGGGGCCGGCCACACGCTGTACGCGCGCACGAATTGCAGCGCCACAGCAGGTGTGCTGAGGACGTTCTGAAAGCCTCCCGTCGAAGTGCTACGACGCGCATTCGACGGGGCTGCAAAGCACGATCCGCCACAGGAGGATTGAGCCTTGCAGCGCACTATTGCGCTCAGCGAGGTGGCCAGACAGGCGTCAGAGTGGAAGGAACGTCCACTCTCATGGACGTTCCTTCCACTCTGCAAAATTCTAGTCTGACCCCGGCCTAAGGTCAGCTGACAAACAGTCCACCAGTACTACGAAGAGAGCCAAATGGACCCTGATGCTGTGAGCAGTCCCTTGTCTTTCTCTACATCTCCTATACATTAAACAGTTACGCCGAGTATTTTTGCATTCTATTTATTTTCAGTTTGAATAACACCCCTGGTTTTGTTGTGAAAATCTTGGAATAAGAAAAATGTTGTAATAAAACTATTTTTTATATATTGGTATTATCTCATTATGGCGTTGCGCTACGGTTTCTTTTCTAAACCAGACTTCTGCTGTCGTTCGTAGATTGTCCAGTTCACAACTTTACAAACGTTTTCTTCTCCCATAACTGCAAGACTTTAGACAAGAAATGAGTCATTCAAGAGGTTAAAAATATTTTACAGCAACTTGTATTTTCCTAAAGGGACACTATAGGCATCATAACAATTCGAAAGGAGCTAAAATTGTAAACCAGAAGTCTGTCAATCAGAGAGCCTGGAATTACACATGCTACCTCCAAATAAGTCTGCAACCTGCAGGTACGTCCGGGAGAACAAGCCATCTTGCTTTGTGAATTCTCAAGGTTTACCAGGGGATCTGTTGCAGAAGGTCCGATTTGCCACCATGCATAGCAAATTATCTTTTGTGTCTGAGTTGCACTGTTTGGCGTTGGCTGATTCAGTGGAGTTCGTCACGTAAAGAATCTTTGGCTAACTAAGCAAAAGTGAAGACGGGTGTCATGGATTTTCATTCATAGGTTTATGTGTTATGAATGTGTGTAATTAAGAAGCATTGGATCATAAGACCTCAGCAAAGGTGACATTAGTGGATGGAACAATGCACTGGATCACGGCAGCTCAGTGTGAGACTAGACTCAAGTGTGTAGACGCGTTAAAAGGGGACTGGCGGAAGCAACAACTGAGAAGATCCAACGGATTCAAACCTGCATCTTTGGAGTTAGAATCTATGCAAAGCTTAAAGTGACACCGCCAGGTCCATAACAAGTTGGGCTCATTGAAGGAGAATCACTCCCATTGTATAGTCAACATTTTTTTGCTGACATACAACTGGGGGGGGGGAAAGGAGTCCTTTTGTCAGTTTCAGTGTCCCCGTGACTGTAGTATGGCTCAAGGAAGGAGTGACAAGTCTGAGCAAAGCATCGTCCTATAAACCAGATCTCCATGCAGTTTATGCCCGATTGACTGTGCGGACACGTCAGTGCGCGGACAGCACTGCTGAGGGTCAATTGTGCATCGCTGCTTGGCGGCCTTCAGTTAGCACTGCTGACAGTGGGCAAAGATGGCAGTGTCATCACTGGATCAGGATGACTACAAACACTGACACTTACCAAGGTATGAGATATCGCATTGATCGTTAAGACCAATGGGATATCCACCACCTGTTGGGATATCTCAGCCAATAACAGGTGCTTTAAAGATGTAAGATAAGGACTGCTGCAAATAAATGGAAATTAACACCTGGGTGTTAAGTATACAAATACATCTAAGTCTAGGAGATATAGATATATATATATATATATACATACACATACACACAGAGCACATGCTCTGCACTCCGTGTGTCAAGATCAGCAAATGCCATGGATGTGGCTCCACTCTATGCAGCAGAAAGATTAAAAAGTTCTAATATTGGATGGGAGCGAATAATAAAAAATAGTAATACTTATTCCTTACTTATGCTTGAGAGATTTTAAAGAATGAGCTTCCTTCTACCCTGTGTATATGTGACTGTACACAAGTACATACACCCCCCCCCACACACATTGTATGCACTTTTGACACCTTAATATTTCCAAATTCTGAAACAGCATTACAGACTTTTTTTTTCCCTCCATGGCAGAATTCCTAGTTACCGTTCCAAGTTGCCCGTACGTGTTGCAGAGGGGCTACCTTAGCCTTCTCTGCATTTCCTGAAGTATAAAACTTGTGCTGCATTTTAAAACGCTGCTGTGGATCTGTACTGCAGCCAGGCAGCTGCAATGCATAGATTTTTTAATACATGTAGCGGAAGCCTTTTCAGTCTGTAAAACAGGAGAGGAACATCGTCATCTTCTTTCGTAAACGTCAAAAAGAGAAAAGGGCAAAAAAAAAAAAAAATACCTTTATTGGAACACATCTGAACATCAGATATACTCTGGTTTCAGCTGGGTGGAAATTGTGCACCGTTCATGGGACATCAAGACCCCAACATCAACAGGGCATCGGCAGGAAAGGGGCATAATTTAGATAAGAGGGAGGGGGACGGGGGCAGAAATATATATTTATATATAGCTATATACAGACATATATCCCTGCAAGCAGCAAACCCAATTTTATTGACCAGATGTCAGGGTAACCATGCGGCAGAACAATCTCCAAACTCAGATGTCTGACAGCTTGTTACGTGGCATCGTTTAATCTCTGCAAGAAAGTAACAAGGATGTTGTATTTTTAACTGAATTTGGGAACACTGCTCTGTTCATAGGAACCCCAACAACCCCACGTCACTGCTTTAGTTTAGTACACAAAAAACCCCCTATAAAACAAGCAAGTGTTAATTACTATAACCCATCCCACAACGTGGATTTGCTCACTCAGTAGAAATATATATATAGCCCCCAGAGACAGATAAAGGGCCCAGTGCGTCAAGTCGCAGCCCATTGATAAGTTGGTGTGGGGTCTTTCGTTGTTTTCATTTCTCTTTTTTTTTTACAGTGAGAACAAAAAAAGGTTATCAGGAGGGTTGATAAAAAATAAAAAGATTCCCGTCAGTGCCCCCTTGTCCCCGTTCCACCATCGCACATAAGAAGAGGTGTCTGTTGCTCCTGCCGTTCAGAATCTTCAATGGCTGACGAGTCAAGGGCCTGCGAGAGGAAGAGGAGACGTGTTAATTGTGGGTTAAGCAGCAGCCGGACACGCATCTCTAAAAAGCACTGAGTAACAGCGTCCACATACAATAAAATTCATACAATGTGTTCGCTCAATAAAATGCAAAGCTCAGTTAAGGGATGTGTTTTATTTGTGCTTCCCTCTTAAATTGAATTTCCCCGGGATCAGGTTTGTCCGATCCTACTGTATCATCTTTGTCAAGTCATGCGTCGTACCAGTGCATTATTCCACTGGCCAGCTGTTCATACAGATAAATCACGGCTCTGTACCGTTTCTTCTTTCAATCCTGCAGTCATGTTTTCTTGTCTCGTGGACAGGTTTTGAAATGTATCCCTGTTTGAGGCCAAGTCATAACTGCGTACAAACAACAGTACCGTCACTAAAGTGATGGCGAAAGGACCAGCTTCCTGCAAGCTGCAGCAGGTCACATGTTCATGGGTAGGCAGGCAATCCAATGGCCCTTAGGTTGCGGTCACACGAGTGTTTGGGAGAGCAGAAGGAACGTCCGTGAGAGTGGATGTTCCTACCACTCTGACGCCCGTGTGGCCACCTCGCTGAACGCAGTTACTGCGTTCAGCGCTACAAAGCGCGATCCTCCTATGGAGGATCGCGCTTTGTAGCCTTGTCCTACATCCATCGTAGCTTTTGACGGGGAGGCTGAAAGCACGTCTGGTGGTAGCACGCACAACTAGTGCGCATGCTAAACAGTGTGGCCCTCCCCGTCGTGCCGTCACAAAGCTGCGACAGACGCAAGGAAGAGCGGTCACACGGACATATTCAGTGCGCTCGAGTGTCCGCAGCCTTACTGACAGCAGGTTTCCAAAAAGAGTCCTGATTGCGAGGCACTTAAATTCAGTTCTCAGGGTCTTTGTGTGCACGAAGCCCCTGCATTCTGAATTCGCCCTCCGAGACCCACCACACAGTGGGTGGAGAGGGGCAAAGGCAAGCACAGCACTGTGCCCACTGAAATGACACATTGTGTCTAGAGGAAGTGTCCCTTTTGCATGTCACCACCTAGCATCTTACTAAAGATTTAAGTTATGAGGAAAGGCTAACAAGCTTAAACCTGGTTAGTTTAGAGAAACGGCGCCTTAGAGGGGATCTGATAACCTTATATAAATATATATACAGAGCCATTACAAACCATTGTCTGGAAACCTAGTCATTAACAGGTTTATACACAGAACACGGGGTCACCCATTTAGACTGGAAAGGAAATTCAGCCTAAAGCATAGGAAGGGTTATTTTACGGTGAGAACAATAAAGCTGTGGAATTCTCTGCCTGTTGAGGTGGTTGGGTCAGAGAATGTACAGACTTTTAAACAACGATTGGATGACTTCCTGCAGACACAGAATTTTAAGGGTTATAATATTTAATATGTGGGTAAAAGCTGCTTGATCCACGGAGAAATCTGACGCCATTTTGGGGTCAAGAAGGAATTAACCCCCAGTATGTTGCATATCGGCGAGCGCTTCAGACTGTTTTTTTTTTGCCTTCTTTTGGATAAACAGCAGTAGGTGATGTGTGAAAGGCTGAACCCGATGGACGCATGTCTTTTTTCAGCCTATGTAACTATGTAGATTAAGAAAATGGGATTATTTAATTTTTGCCTTTTTGCTTCTGGCCCGGCTTTTGTGGTTTGACATATTAATGACATTTGAAGGTTTCTATAGTGATATGTCCAGCTGGAGATTGTTAAAGGTTTCGTTACGTAACAAACCTTCCAAAGCAAACAGAAAAAACCCTAAAACATCATATCTTTGTTCTTCCTTTGTGTTTTTGCAAGTTCTCAATGTACATACAGTGTGTGGCAAAATCACTTCCTGCATCTGCCATGCAGAATACAGAAGTGGCTGAGAAAGTCTGAGGTCTTGCAGACTATACTGGCTTGGTCTGTGTCCTCGGGTTAGCCGATGCTTCACACCTTATGAACTATACCATGGAACACGTAACAAAGATTTTTCATTTAGACAAGAATGAATATCTATGCAAATTAGTCTTCAGTGTCAGGCAGGTATTAAAAGAATTTATGAACAACAATCAAGATTTCTTGCAGCACTTTGAAAGAAAAACTACCAAAATGACAAGCATAACTTTAAAGAGAAAGAAAACAAGTGTAGCAGGTCCTGCCTTGATCAACTTACAAAACAGAGGTGGCCACGGAACCCCAAATCAGGGAATAAAGACTCGTCCTGGTCTAGAGTGTGAGTGTGTGTGTGTTATATATATATATATATATAAATCTCTGGAATCCCTAAGTGAAAGAATTTGTGCATTATATATGTATACAAAACACACACAAACTATAGGGGATATTCAGAAAGCACCAGCGTTCACCGAAAATCATCAAACACTTGTGTTCCACAATAATCAAATCCTAACAGCTGCAGGAGAAGCTTCACAGTGAAGTATCCAGCATAGGAACACAACAATTATGTATGGGGTTGGGTATCCACAATACCCAAAAGAAAGTTCTTTAAGAAAATTTATGAAAATATACTCAGCTGCAGCTGGAGAGGCAATTCACTCTTGTACATCCAACCAAGAGGGTAATGAATCTTAAGTATGGAAAAAAGATACCTCCAGCGTTGCAAGGAATGGTGCACTGGTGCTACCACATTTATTTTAAATAAACAAAAAGAAAACACAAAACAAACGTTTCGGGGACACAGCCCCTTCCTCAGTGTATAGTGCCTATGATTTGATGAAAATCATCAAACACTTGTGTTCCACAATAATCAAATCCTAACAGCTGCAGGAGAAGCTTCACAGTGAAGTATCCAGCAGCTGTTAGGATTTTTCTTTTGTAAAATGGCAGGGTTTGTCCTCGCTGCAACAAAAAAGTGATTATATCCAAAGTCTGCAACTTCAGCAAATACCAGAGTCTGCTGAATAGCTCTAATCTGAACATGTATTTGAGGCTGTGGTGTATACATGTAGCCGGATGGAGTAGAGATAACATCACTGCTCTAAAACCGTGGAGACACAGCTTAGAATCCCAGCCAGAGCACCTCTTCAGTAAGTGTCCTTGGGCAAGACACCCAACGGTACATACATACTTGCCACCTAGGACATACTTGAAAACAAAAGAAATCTCAATGTATCCTTCTTGGTAAAATACTTTCTAAAATAAAAAAAAATCTGAGGCCAGTGCTGTATACATGTATCTGAGGTCTGGTGTGTGGAGATATATATCTATATTTCCTGAGGACTGTGTGTGTGTGGTCAGGGTGTGTGGAGTGAGTAAATGGGGTGTCTGGCTATACAATTCAATATTAACATAAATTGGACAGGCTTTCAGCAAAATCCTAAATTATTTAGTGGAAAGCGGTCACATGACTTTAAATAAAAGTATCGGTACTCGGCATTGTTGACTACCCGAAAAAAATGGTATTTGTGCATCCCTACCAGGCACAATAACACCCCGTCAATGTCACGCTACCCATTCATGTAACACAGCAAACACTTCCTCCACATACAATCCCCCCCCCAAAAAAAAAATACCTCAAACCAGACACTTAACTAATGTATTCCCACCCCCCCTCCATTGACTTAAGTCACATTGCAGCCATATTTATTGACCTCCCCATACTGTCACAAAGTCAACTTCATTTCCAAATACCACTCATGCACGCCTACTCCCTCCTTCCCACTCTATTCCGTCCTTCCTATCTGCCCTAGCCCCCACTTCCAAAAGACACCTGCACATCCCCAGTCTATCAGGCATCATTTTATGCCTTTACACTCCCAATGAGTTTCACATATTTTGTGCCCCAGTCTTCGTTTACCTATGTGAGTTTTTTGGCCTTGTTGTACAGAGAATCCACCACTTTGCTCATGTTCTGGATGGTCTCTAAAGCAGCTTCATATGTTTTATCTACGGGTGGCTCATCAAAAATAATTAGGACACCTTCCCCTTGGTCGAGAATGCCTGTGAAGGAAGAGAAAAGGAGTGAGAATCCACGAGAGAGAAAACGCACAACAAACAAGTCTGCATTTAAATTCTTTCACATTTCACTCTGGGCGAATTTATAAAAACAAGAGCACAAGCATGCACCTCTTCAACTTCTTATTTTTGTCACATATGACCCGTTCGGCAATGATGTGGTACTTTTATCAGTGCATTGAGGTACAGATCTTGGAAATCCCAAATATATGTAAAGCTTTCCTTAAAAGAGCCATGAAGTACATTTCTAAAGTCGTATATGTCCAATATTGTGTATACAGATACTTTATGATCTCCTTCGTATTGGGGTGGACATCATCACTAGAATACCTCAGGTGAAGTGATTGGTTGGGCCTGATCTTGGAACCTCCTACCACACTAGGGTGCTGGAAGGCCCAAATTCTTGTAGTGTTCAGAGCACTAAATACCCTGGTTTTGTTTTTTATTGGTTTCCAACTGTCCATTTTACTTCCCTGTTTTAAGACCATTATTGGTGATTGGCATCTTGTACATTTCGGGGTATCACTTTTCTGTTGTAGTCAAAGGAAGCCGTGAGCATACCCCAAGCTACGCGCTAACAGACCTATGCAAGAAGTTCTTCTCGCATTGATCAAGAGACACAATAGGAGTGTATCATTTATATATTTTATACCTAAAGTTCTTTTTGTTTGACTTCTGTAAACCATGAAAATGACAGACACATCCTCTAACTCAGTAGTTCCCAACCGCAGTCCTCAAGTACTCAAGTACCCCCTCACGTCAGGTTTTCCAGATAGCTGAAGCACAGCACAGGTGATACGATTTGCTGCTCAGTGATTGCAGGATTCATTCTGCATTTCCCCAAGGTAATCCTCAAAACCTGGCCTGTTGGGGGTACTTGAGGACCGCGGTTGGGAACCACTGCTCTAACATTGTCTGTAGCTTCCTCTCAGGGCCAGATTACATTCTTAACACAAAAACGCACGCTAAATGCGTGTTTTTTTGCACGAAGCGTTAAACGTTAACGCATGAAAATCACCGCTGGAATTACATTCCTCGTGCATTTTTTCATCCTTTGGGAAATTGCGCTGTTGCCTCTCAGTGTTCCTCTACCCAAATGTCGATCAATTTTACGTGAAGTCCGAGCCCTTTTGGGGGCACAGGCTCCATCATTATGGGATCTGGCTCGCGTGATCGGCCTTTTGGCAGTGACACCAGGCCCCCTGCACTATCGGGCCAGACTGGATCTGGAATGGTGGATCGATCACCTCTACTCCTGCAACAGCAGGCCTATCCTGGTGTCGCCCCCGACGATTACAATCGACTCCGACGCCTGTGGGTCAGGTTGGGGTGCTTATTGCGAAGGTTTCTCCACGGGAGGTCACTGGTCCGCTCAGGAACGTCACCTGCACATGAACGGCTTAGAACTCTTGGCAGGACTCTTTGCGCTTCAGAGTTTTCTCAAGGATCACATACATCGCTCAGTCCTCCTCCGGATGGACAATTTCCCGGCGGTCCGATATATCAACTCGCTGGGCAGCCCTCACTCCCTGCTTCTGATGACAATGACTTCCCACCTTTGGAAGTGGTGTTTTCAGAAAGGGATCGTAGTCCAAGCACAGTTTATTCCGGGAATCTCGAACCAATTCGCAGATTGGCGCTGATCTGCAAATTCTACAGGCTGCTGCCTAACTTGGATAGAATGGCAGTGTTACACACCTGCCTGTATTGGCAGATTGGAACTCGAGACACACAGAAGACTCCGGGATTGGCGTCTGCGCTCGTCAGTGTTCTCCGACGTGGCGACCCTGTGGGGGCCGTTTCACGCGGACCTAGTCGCCTGCTGGCTCAACGTCCATCTCCCGATCTTCTACAGTTGGCGCCCAGACCCACTGGCCGAGGCAACGGACGCTTTCCTGCAGGACTGGTCCGGGGCTCGCCAGTACGCCTTCCTGCCAGTTCAGTTGATCGCTCGCACGCTGCGACATGTCAGGACCCATCAGGTCCAGGTTGTTCTAAACACCCCCTTTTGGCAGAACCAACCATGGTTCCCGATTCTGTTGGACCTCCTAGTGGATGTTCCCCGTTCTCTCCCGGATCTCCTGGTGGACACCTCCGGTCACCCTCACCCGCTACTGTCCCCAGGCCCCAGTCTGTTGTTGGCCTCTCTGGTATCGGGACGCCCGGGGGAGTCAGAGAGATTTCGGAACGAACTACGGCACTCCTACGCCATGCATGGGCCCGATTTACTAGATCCTGCTATAAATCGGCTTGGCTCACCTGGCATCATTGGTGTCTGTCAAGGGATCAAGATCCCTTCCAGGCCCCTTTCAGCTTCGTGTTGGACTTACGGAAGTCTTTGATCAAGGCAAAGCTTATCGCACGCTTAATGTATATAGATCCGCTTATAATGTGGGCTTTCATGGGACGCCTTTAGGCAAACAACCGTTGGTCTGTCGTCTGCTTAAAGGTATTAGGACTGACAGTCCCCGTTGCCGCGTTATACGACAACTTGGGATGTGACCCTGCTACTTAGTTTTCTAGAACAATGGCCCTCTAACCAGGTTTTAACCTTGCGTCAACTTTCTGCTAAGTTACTAGCCCTTCTATGCTTGATATCTTTCAAAAGGGTGGCCGATGTCAGTTTTCGGTTGGAGGACTTATTGCGATCAGCAGATTGGTCCAGAGAGTCCACCTTCCGATCTTTCTATTTTAAACCTGTTGTTCATTGGTCATCCGCAGTTGTGGGTTAGCTTTGAACAAGCAATAGGAGCCTCAGAGTCAATGTATTAAAATTATAGAATTTTAGCTAAGTAGGACGATAAGTTAGAATTTTAATAATAAAGACTCTGAGGCGAGTATTGCCCACCACTCCCGCCGCTGTTGTGGTTTATTGTTTACTGGGTCTGCGGATCCAATATCTTCCACTCTCACGTCTTCTTTTTCCTCAGCCTCGTGAAGTATTTCCTTGTCTTTGGTGGATTGTCCTTTGGGTTCTCTACTCTCCTACACTGATCACCTCGTACAGCAAAGAAAGAGGAAGTAGGAGGGACGTTGCTCGGTTTTGATGGGCACTGACAGGAAGGAGGACCGGTCCAGAGGAGTGAAAGGGGTGTCGGAAGAAACCATATATATCTGTTACTACTGTTATTATAGGTTTTCTCTTTTATTCAATATAAATGCTTCATATTTCCAAAGTTCTTGCTAGTTGCCACTTGCTGCTATGTTTAATAAAGAAAGAAAGAGAAGCAATACTCGCCTCAGAGTCTTTATTATTAAAATTCTAACTTATCGTCATACTTAGCTAAATTCTATAATTTTTAACGCGAGTCCGTCATTTTTGACGCGAGTCCGTCAATTTTGTGCGGACTGCGCACAACAGACGTACGTTTTGATGGAAGACAAGGTAGTGGCCGTCATTTTTGACGGAGCTAGTAAAAAAAAAAAAGTGCGCATCGACATTCTCCATTGTGAATCCGCAGTTTGGTATGGTCAGGTTGTTACAATTTGCAGTTACCACCAGCTTTTCAAAGACATTAAAATTATACGCGCAAACGTTGTCCGTAAAATTTTGCGCTAAGATTGTAATACCATACGCGCACCAGCGCTCACAATGTTAAGTATAGGATGCGAGCACTAAATTGTGGTCACAAAGGGTTCGCACAGTGTCACTCGCTTTAGACGTTAACAAGCATTTTGGGCAGGAACGTTGTAATACGACGTTCAGCGTAAAGGGTTTTGCCCCTTGCGGTAATACGTTTTTGCGCGAGCGCACAATTGAGCGCGAGGAATGTAATAGGGCCCTCAGTGTGTTGCTCGAGAGACCTGCTGCAGCTACTCAGCATGTACAGCTATCTCTCCGGACCAGGTGTGGGCAACTACGGTCCTCCAGAGGTTTTGAAACTACATTTCCCTTGATGCTCGGCTGCTCATTAGGTTTGCAGAGCCTCGAGGGAAATATAGTTCCAAAACATTTGGAGGGCCAGGGTCGCTGAGCCCTGATTTATAGGTATATTTAATATTAAAATATGTAATTTTGCTGCCTTGTCCTGGGATACCTGTAATAGAAATCCTGGTGTCATTTGTTTCTGATAAACATTTTATAAATATCTGTCAAACAAATGATACCAGGATTTTTATTAATTACAAGTATCCCACGGCAGGGCAGCAAAATTACATATAGTAATATTAAATATTCGTGTAAATTAGGGGGTCGGCAACCCTGGCCCTCCAAATGTTTTGGAACTATATTTCCCTCGAGGCTCTGCAAACCTAGGGCCCGATTGCATTCTTCACGCAAAAACGCACACGTAAACGCATTTGCGCTCACAATGATAAGTATAGGACACGCGCAGTACAGTACGCTCGCGCAGCGTTCACCTGCGGTAGACAATTACGTGCGTTTGTTGCGCTGACATTGTAATACAACGTTCAGCGCAAAGGGTTTTTCCCCTCGCGTTAATGCGTGCGTGCAAACGTTTGCGTGACGATTGTTATAGGACCCCTAATGAGTAGCCGAGCATCACGGGAAATGTAGTTTCAAAACATCTGGAGGGCCGGAGTTGCCCACACCTGGTCTGGAGGGATAGTAGTAGTACATGCTGAGTAGCTGCAGCAGGGTATAGTCATAGTGTGTGTATTTATACAGCTTAATGTTTTTGTATGGTTTACTGCAAATATGTATGTATTAGGTCTGAACAACATATCACAAGAATCCTCATGGGGTATTTGTTTAAATAGTTCTCTCCAACTTCTAAATCAGAATTAATGGCTGCCGAATTGGCACCGTCCCTTCATGGTCTGGGCACAGCTCCTTGCAGCTGGTGTTGGATAAAAAGTCTAAGTCAAAAACCCAGGAACTTTATTCAAAGTCCCGTTACGCTGTATCACAGCATGTTCTTAAAAACACTTGCTAATCCGCGAGTCTAAGCGCTTTATGTAACGAGCATTACCACGTCCTATTGGGAGCTTCCAGACCCTACAGATCCTTTATCTTTAGCGTGCAGGATCGAGGCCAAGTCTCTCCTAATCCCCTGCACGAATTTCCACATAAACTCTGTGCTTATGTCACTATCTCCTTCAAACAGAACAGATTTAGGAAAATTCTAGATTTGGAAAAGGATTTTTAGTCCTCTCTGCAGTTAAATCTTAGAAAGCAGAAAGAGAAAAAGACAAACCTACACTATACACGTGGATTATTCGACTGATTTCCATGGCGACTGCTCTACTGTTAGAACTTTGCTCAGAGATGTTCTTTGTACATGATCCCCACAGAATAAAATAACTACTTGTAAACCCTCTAAGCATTTTTTGGGAAATGTCTCATGCGGTACAACATCGAGAGGATGTCATTTGTGAGGCGTTTAGTTTTGTATAGATACATGTACACCAAAGAATATCGCACTCAACCTGTCAAAATACTGGAGGCACAGCGGGTGCTCTATGGATCCCTGGAGGGATGCTAGACTCCAGGATGCTCGGGGCAGCGCTAACATGCTCTCGCGGGCATCACCTCCATGGAGTCCATAGGACTTCTGCTGCCGAGTCATATGACCGGCAGGATCTAGCCTCTCACGAGATCCTGCAGGTCCGCAGAGTGATCACGGAGGGAGACTGGGGAGTTTTTTGCCCAGTTTCACTCTGCTCCCGGCAGCCAGAAGCAGCAGGTCGGACAACCATTCTCACCGCGGGATGAGAGATATTTGATTTTTTGAGGGGGTTCCAGTTGCTGCTGATTCCGCAGAAGCTTTAAGGTGTAGCAAACCTTTTCGGTTAGCAGCAGCAGTTCGTAATTAGCGTTAACGTCAATTACTGTTTGCGCTCTCCATGTAAAGCATAGGAAGCGCACAGCATATTAAGCTGGCGCTAAAAAGCGATACCGCGAATGCGCTAACGATTTTTTTTAACCCATTAGCGATCGGGACGTGATCTGTGCGACATGCTATCACTTCAATTAACCTAGCGCTCACTTATGTGACCGCTAGCGGTAAGGAGGTTATAGGGCCCTTGGGGTATACAATACTGCTCCAGTAGTAGGTGCTCACTAGATGCCAGAAGGCCAGCTCCAGTATCCAGACATAAAAGATCCAGGCACTCTATCATAGCATTAATCCAGTAGCTTTAATGGAACAGGAGGCAATGTTTCAGCCATTGATGTGGCTATTATCAAAGGCTTGACAAAGGCCTCACCAATGTCTGAAATGTTGTCACCCTGTTCATTCAATTAAAGATGCTGGATTAATATTGGGAGTGGAAAGCTGGGATCCTTTTTGCTTATCTCGATACTCCAGAGGGAAAAACATTTTTGTAAAAAACATCTTGACGGAGAAAGGGATTACATCCCTCTAACATAGGGGCTACTTGTCTGACAAGCACCATGCTTCTTAAAGGATTTGCAAAGGATGCGTTGTTAGTGATGTAGGACCCAGATGGTTTGTCACACCCTCTCAAAACACTTTAACTCTACAACAAAAGACTGTTTGCCTGGTTGTGAAAGCAAACCTGAAATGCTTTCGAACTTAAAACTTCACAAATCTACAACAAAATTAGGAGCTGGCAACAAAACAGGAGTCGGGCAACATTTTGTCAATATTGAAATCCTGAAGTTTAGAAACTGAAGCCAAAATTGTAGGACTTCATAACCATCTACCAGATCTGTAAAGCCTTGTTTTAAATGATCATTGAAAAAAAAAAAAAAAGAATCCCCAAATGTAGCAATCCTGATGAGTATTAGAGACTTTGGGATTGAAATGAGGGGTTGAACTACTCATTCACTTTGTGTACAAGCGACGGTGAAGCGCCAAACAACATGCATCCACCACCAAGGTACCCCAAGTGGCCAAAACCAGAGTTTAGTGGTTTCCCCTAAACCAAGAGCACACAGTATAAAAATATATATAACCTGGTCGGCGCAATATGCTGTATGAGGTCCTTGGATCACACGAACATGTGAAAGATATAATAATACAACATAATGGTGCAGTAGATCGTGGTTAATACAGATAAATTTAAACCAATTGTTTTCTCACTCACAAATAAAGAGCCCAAACACTGGCTCTGAGTGGGTCCACGGCTGTGGGATGATTGCCTTCAGATTTCTCAGGTGACCCCCAACTTTCCAGGATTTTCCATGACATATTGGTGGATGAGAAAATCCTAGAAAGGTGTGTGGGGGGGGGGGGGGGTCACCTGAGAAATCTGAAGGCTATCAACCCACAGCCGTGGACCCACTCAGAGCCAGTGTTTGGGCTCTTTATTTGTGAGTGAGAAAACAATTGGTTTAAATTTATCTGTATTAACCACGATCTACTGCACCATTATGTTGTATTATTATATCTTTCACATGTTCGTGTGATGCAAGGACCTCATACAGCATATTGCGCCAACTAGGTTAACTATATTTTTATACTGTGTACTCATTCACTTGTCACCTCAGATCCAAATAATCCCTTGAAGAAAGCAGCCGGGAGATATGCGGTGATCTCTACCATCAGTGTATTCTCAGGTGTTTCAAAGTCCGCTTTACATTTACCAGTGTTTTTATAAACAGAAGAACTGATCTAAATACATTTCCAACTTAATGTCTATTCCAAAAGGAACTTTGTCACAATGTGTTTACAAGGAACAGTCTTTCCAGTGGCAGAACTACCATGGTTGCAAAGTCGGACTTTCGACCGGGCCCTGGCAGTCCGCCACTGGAGGGGGGGCTCATGCAGTGGTGGCTCTTTAATTAGTGCTCCGGCAGCAGTCGTGTCAATTTTTTTTAGACCCAGCCACCGGCAGCCCTCTCTGATGACGTCAGAGAGCGCGCGCCAGAGATCTCCTGCTCATGCCTCATCCGACCGCACCCTGCCTCCTCCCACCACGCACGCAGCAAGCACCACGTGTCGTTGACCCCAGCCTCACATACAGACAGAGTGGCAGCACGCAGGCACAGCGTCATTCTGGCCTCAGCTTGTGACTGACAGAAACTGTAAGTACGCCGCCGGGTCTGTGCCTGGGTAAACGTGCATCTGGGGTCTGTGCCTGGGTATACATGCATCTGGGGTCTGTGCCTGGGTATACATGCATCTGGGGTCTGTGCCTGGGTATAAAGCAAGTTGAAGTAATATAAATGGTATACTATTTTTTTTATATTGCAGGGGAAAAAAAAAATTTAGTCTTTCTATAATGAAAACAAACTCGCAACATTCACCCCCGTGTGAATGCTGTGCTTACCATGAAATTTCTTATCTAGGATCATCTGAGAGAGTTTGCGTTCTACTTCAGGCTGAAAAGCAAGAACATGTTACATGAAGAGCTTCCGGCAAAAAGTTAAACTTGCAAATTAACAACCGAGAAAACTAAAGGAAATACAAAATGATAAAAAAGTTGAAGAAGACTAATAGCAGCATAATTTTCTGAGATGCCCAAATAACAGACGGTCTCTGCACCTTTATCCTCTGAGACGCAATTAACAATATCACCAAGAAGACTTAAAAAGGTACCCTCTGCGTATCCTGACCAGTTTATTAAAGTGGTCAGCCGCCCTGTTCGGCTTGTACAGCTGTGTGAAGTGGAGTTTTTATTTCAACCACACAGCTGTCACTCAGCAGGGGCGATTTTGAAGAGCCCACCTGCCCAGAACCAACAATGTCAGCACACAAAGAGGACAACTCCCCCAATACAGCCTGAATCAGTATATTTGACATTTTCACATGAAACATGCTTGCTCACCTTTGATAATTTGATAAGAATTGATATGTGATCAATCTGCAGAAAGGAAAAAAAACTATTAATAAAAGAAGGTACCACTCAAAATTTGTTTTGCCTACTCATTTCTTGCTACATTTACTGTTGTAAAAGAAAGCGCACAATTATTTTTCTATGAAGCAGATATCAAAAGCTTTGACAGCAGTTGTGGCCAGCTTTCATAGTGTAGAGGTTTTGGTACTAAATTCCCCATGAGGCTCCATCTAATGGTACCTGAGCATCACAGGAGATGTAGTTTCAAAACAACTGTAGGGTCCAGGTTGCTGACCCCAGCTGTAAATTATAATATACATACAAACAAGAGCTTATAACACAGGATCTGAATAAGGGGAAGAAAACCAGTGAGGCTCAAACAAATGTTCACACATGAATTCATGACAGTAAACCTTTCCGATATGGGGCTATATTACAATCTAGACGCTAAAATGAGGACACTAAGGAATAAAACCTATGCTTGCAGGTTTCTCCTTAGCGTCCCCATTTTAGCGTGATATTAAGGTGCAGGCAATAAAGGAGAAGCCTGCACCGTAACACTGCGCCAAGCCTCAGGATGCTCGCGGCAGCGCAAAGCTGCATGTATACCCATAGGACTCCATTGATGCTTCAGCTGCCGGTCACATGACCTGCAGGATTGCGCCTCGCAAGATCCAGCAGGTCGGCAGAGTGAGACTGGAGGGGACTTTTTTTCCCAGTCTCTCTATGCTCCCGGCGGCAGGAAGCCGATCGAGCCGCCGTTCTAGCCGCAGGACGAGAGGAGAGTATGTGATTGGGGGGGGGGGGGGTTCAGCTGGTGCTGACGGGTTCTGCAAAAGCGGAATCTGTTAACCACAGCTAGGGCCTGCTGACGACTTTTCAGTTAGCTGCAGCAGGACGGTAATTAGCGTCAGGACTTTGTAATCCTAACACTTTGCGCTCCCCATGTTAAGCAAATGGAGTGCAAAGTACACCAAGCTCGTGCTGAAAAGCGCAAGATCCAAATCGCTAATGTTTTTTTTCAACCCGTTAGCGTTCGGATTGTAATATGGTGCGCCCGCGCTAGGGCCACCAGAGCTAACGTTAATGCTCAAACAGGTGAACAGTAACATTAGCGTTAGGTATGTAATATGGCCCATGATCTTTTTCTACAAATGCTTGTGCAAACTGCTGCATTCCCCACTCTCGATCTTAATGTTGTGCATATGTTTCTGCTTGGTAAGGTTACATGGCTGAATTCGTTTTCATTCTGAAATAAAAAGTTACTGTCACTGTGTTTAGATCGAAATTTGGAAAAAGGTGATGGCAAATTTTAGCACTGTCTAAGTCATGGAACCCCACGCTCAGATCTACCCTCCTGTGGCTTTAGTAATGTTATTTTATGTACTGTGTGGCCATGAGCGCCACTGATCTCCTAAAATCCCCCCAAACAAGGACCCTTGTTCTGTATGGCTGCAGTGACTGTGCCAAGTGGACCTGATGGGGAGAAGGTTGGATTGCGGTGCCGGGATGTCTGGGTTGGCTGAGTTTAGTAACGGGATTAGCTGTTCTTATCGGATTCTGTACCAAATAAAAAGAGGCCTGCTGAAATGGACAGATCCTCTGCTTAACCAATCTTATCAGTGTTGTCTGCTTTATTGGGAGAAACTAAGAGCTGACATTGATTCAGCGCTGCTTGCTGAGGGAAGAATCCAGGGACTAGCAGAGGAAGGAAGATATGACAGTCAAGGGACAAACTGCAACCTTGGTTCCCGTAACAGTCTATACTTCTGGACTTTGCCTCAAAGCTGGCTGAGCATCTTGAGAAGCAATTTGAAAATCAAGATAAATATAGACCCACCTTTTTTTGCTGGTTTTGGTTTTCATTCCAATGAATTTTTTTTACTGTGATCAGGTAAGAGTTGCAAAAGGACAAAACTATCTGACAGTTGTCAATGTTTAGTAAACGTGTTTGTGCACTCGAAGAGAAATAAGGTACGGAGACATTACCTGTACTCTGGAGAAAGGTTCAATCACCCGAATAAGGTTCTGTTCCAACAGGTTATCGTAAAGTTTGGCCAGATGTGTAGTAATGATGGGGTCCTCCCGTAACTCTGCTTTATAATCTGTCAAAGCCTAAGAAACATGGACAAAGAGGTTTCGTAAGTACCTGCCAATTTATTAGAACTTCAAATATTGTAGTAGAAAATGAGGTTTATAAATAAAAACCAAGATTATATACCCTGTAAACATTAATAAAAAAGAAAGAACAGACGTGTGGTTGTCTACAATCAGTAGCAGAATTCCAAATAAACCATTATTTTTAGATCGCCCTAAGGTTGACGAGAGTTTCTACTCTGCAGCTATTCCTAGGTTTACCAGCCGAGGGCAGTATGGAACCAGTTTTTGTCTGATGGCATCTGGATGTAAACATGCAATGACAGAGCATTTTCCTCCATGCTGCACTATGTATTACAGTTTTATACTAATCTATATCTCAAATTGAGATCAAGCCGCAGTAAAAATGTTGTTCAGTCTCAATGTATTGTAACCCTGTCTATATTGTGCCCATTGTTCAGCGCCGCAGAATATGCTGGCGCTATATAAACAAAGAATAATAATAGATTGTTCGATTACCTTCTCGAAGTTGGCAAGTGAGCGGTTCTTGCTGGCTTGTGCCACACTCTTCAGTGCTTCTGTCTGGAAAACAAAGACCATTTATAGTGTAGAGATGACAATGGCATTGAGGTGGGGTAAGGCACTTAAATGGGATGTTCTAGACAACACAACTTCTTATAGGGCAAGGACCATATTCCACCAGTCACAGATTTAACAATTGTTTATTTTTCTGAAGAAAAAAAGGCTTCTAACCAGAGATTTTAACTCTGACCAAAAATGTGAATCCTGTCCATCACAATTTCTACTTAGCATACAATCTTGAGTCCTGAGGTCATGTTACAGGTACTTGCAGGAATTTCGAGCACAGAAATCCATCTCATATGCAAGTAATCTTTTCTCATTTCATTTAAACACGTGTAATTGTTTTTTGAGAGCATTTCCTACCTATGTACTCTATGTCCTCTTATTGTAAGCATTACCTTCGATAGTGATGAGGAATTCTGGGTAATGCCTGATAGATTTATTCTCCTGCAAAACTAAGATTTAAAGGGACGCCAGGCAGCATGAGGACATAACCTTATAGAAATGGTCATAGCGACAGGAGCCTCCCCCTATGCTGTCCCTGAGTGGACCAGCAACTCTTTAAAGCAGAGGACATGTGTCTGCCTTGGAGGTTTTAACTCATTTATCGCTGGACAGTATTCAAAAGTTTTAGTCTGGTCAGGCTCAAAAAACTACGTCAATAGTGATACAGATAGAAGAGTCGATGAGCAGCATTTAAAGTGCTGAATGAGTGATAGCAACACGGGAATATATAGGACATGTTTAGGTTCTGAAAAAACTACATACAGCAAACCGCTTTAATAAATAAAAGAATGCAGCACATATACATTCCAGACTTCAATGGCAACAGGATTCTATAGGTAGAAGAGATTTTTTTTTGACTGAACTTAAAACTCAACTGATTGACTCATGTCTGCAAAAAATCTCTTAGATTGTAAATTCTCCAGCAGGGTCCTCTCTCCTACTGTGCTCTGTGTTTAACCCCTTCACTACCAAGTGATTTTCCAAAAAACATTGGTCAGAAACCAGTGGTTTTTTGAAAATAAAAAAAATTGTACAGTAATACATATTACTGCAATAACCTATTTGGCAGGTAGATGGCGCCATCTACTGCCAAATTGAGTTACAGAGGTTTTAACAGATCTATTTTCTTATATTTCTCCTCCATCGGCTGCTGACAGCTTCTGAAAGCCCGATATTTCAGAGCATTCAGCACCCGATTTTACAGTTTTAGCTCTTTGGGGATTATGCCCACAGGGCTAAAACATTGGGGGCACCTTTTGCAGCCCAAAAGCAAACTAAATTAGTTTGCAGCAAACTAATTTTGCTGCAGATTAGCATATAGATGGTGCCTTTGAAGACCGAGATATCTCGATATCGGTAGGGAAGGGGATAACTTTTATGTATATTTGTTATTCTGTCTAACCCATTGTACAGCGCTATGGAACTTGTTAGCAATTTACAAATACTTGTAACTAAATGATCTGCCGTGGCAAGTGCACGTCGAGCCTACTGAGGACACCGACAGTTACTGCTATAAGTGGAACTTCCGCTCAGCTTTCTGTGGATTGTAGGCTCGCTTGGGAAGAGTCCCCACCTCTTTCCTTTGTTCTCCATCTGTCAAACCTGTTTATTAATTTCATGTTGGTTTGTCCAACCCGTTGTAAAGCACTGTGGGATATGCTGATGCTTTAGAAGCAATTTTGTTTTTAATATCTTGCATTAGGGCTGTGCAATTAATTGCAATCGCAATCGAATCGCGATTGCCGACCCTGCAATTTCTAAATCGCATAAGGCTGCAATTATCGGCTCCCTGTTAACTTCCGGCGGCATGGTGCTTTGGGTGCTCGCATGGGGAACCATGTGACGAGCCGCATTCTCGCGGCTCGTCACATGGTTCCCCCAGGCGAGCGCCCAAGCTCCATGCCGCCGGAAGTTAACAGGGAGCCGAACACGTGGCGCACAGAGGTGAGCTGGGGGCAGTATATCCATGAGCTGGGGGCAGTATATCCATGTGCTGGGGGCAGTATATCCATGTGCTGGGGGCAGTATATCCATGTGCTGGGGGCAGTATATCCATGTGCTGGGGGCAGTATATCCATGTGCTGGGGGCAGTAATCCATGTGCTGGGGGCAGTATATCCATGTGCTGGGGGCAGTATATCCATGTGCTGGGGGCAGTATATCCATGTGCTGGGGGCAGTATATCCATGTGCTGGGGGCAGTATATCCATGTGCTGGGGGCAGTATATCCATGTGCTGGGGGCAGTATATCCATGTGCTGGGGGCAGTATATCCATGTGCTGGGGGCAGTATATCCATGTGCTGGGGGCAGTATATCCATGTGCTGGGGGCAGTATATCCATGTGCTGGGGGCAGTATATCCATGTGCTGGGGGCAGTATATCCATGAGCTGGGGGCAGTATATCCATGTGCTGGGGGCAGTATATCCATGAGCTGGGGCCAGTATATCCATGAGCTGGGGCAGTAATTCCACGTGCTGGGGCAGTAATTCCACGTGCTGGGGCAGTATTTCCACGTGCTGGGGCAGTATTTCCACGTGCTGGGGCAGTATTTCCACGTGCTGGGGCAGTATTTCCACGTGCTGGGGCAGTATTTCCACGTGCTGGGGCAGTATTTCCACGTGCTGGGGCAGTATTTCCACGTGCTGGGGCAGTATTTCCACGTGCTGGGGCAGTATTTCCACGTGCTGGGGCAGTATTTCCACGTGCTGGGGCAGTATTTCCACGTGCTGGGGCAGTATTTCCACGTGCTGGGGCAGTATTTCCACGTGCTGGGGCAGTATTTCCACGTGCTGGGGCAGTATTTCCACGTGCTGGGGCAGTATTTCCACGTGCTGGGGCAGTATTTCCACGTGCTGGGGCAGTATTTCCACGTGCTGGGGCAGTATTTCCACGTGCTGGGGCAGTATTTCCACGTGCTGGGGCAGTATTTCCACGTGCTGGGGCAGTATTTCCACGTGCTGGGGCAGTATATCCACGTGCTGGGGCAGTATATCCACGTGCTGGGGCAGTATTTCCACGTGCTGGGGCAGTATATCCATGAGCTGGGGCAGTATATCCATGAGCTGGGGGCAGTATTTCCATGTGCTGGGGGCAGTATATCCACGAGCTGGGGGCAGTATTTCCACATGCTGGGGCAGTATTTCCACGTGCTGGGGCAGTATTTCCACGTGCTGGAGCAGTATTTCCATGTGCTGGGGCAGTATTTCCATGTGCTGGGGCAGTATATCCATGAGCTGGGGCAGTATCCATGTGCTGAATACTGAATACATTTAGAATGTATGTAGCATGTTTGAAAAAGCAAAAACAATTGGCTAAATCGCAAATAAAATCGCAATCGCAGTATTCATTCAAGAAATCGCAATATGATTATTTTGTCAATACTGCACAGCCCTATCTTGCATTTATTACTTTGCATTTCTGTAACGACTGTAAAATTTCAATGTTCTTGAACCCAGGACATACTTGAAAACAAGAGAAATATCAATGTATCCTTCCTGGTAAAATACTTTGCAAATAAATAAATTTGATAACTGAGGATGCTGCAGTTGTCCAGTTACGGTAGGAACATTCATGTAAATAAATGAATGGAAGTGTTTGTTCGACCAGGTGAAGTTCTTTTTTGGTTTTTTTACTGTTCTTATGAAACTTTAATTTGTAAATTGAAAAGGGCTGTGAGACCTAAGAAAAATAACATATACACACCTGTCGCCCGGCATATCGAAGTGCCAGCTTCCCGCTCACCAAGGCTTGTACATCTTCCGGCCTGGAAAAAACATGTAGGGCTGATTAATATGCTGCTGGGTGACCCACACTGAATGCAACCTGAGAAAATAAAATATCTGCCAAACAATAACTGGGTTTGGAAATTTGAAGTCATACATACGAGGCAATATTATTTGCACATGTTGGCACCTTAAATATAGCTTTCATACAACAATCAGAACATGAGAGACCAGGGGACAATGTGTGATTGCACATTAAGGGGGTACTGTTCACACCTTGCAGCGTATAAGTGTTGTGCTGTATGTGTCCAGTATAATCCCCCATCCCACTACATCCAGTGTCTGGTTGAAGGTGCTTTGAAAACTTCGTTCTACATCTGAGTCACTTTGCCATGTTACTAGAGCCACATGCCAAGGAGCCTGGAATGTGACCACAGCCTTTGGAAGACGGAAGGGACACACAGCGAAATGGGTCAGGTCCGCACACCAGCGCATGCCATCACAAACAGATTGTCGTTTTGTTAACATTAAGAGCCACCACCTGTGCGAACTTTGCCACAAGAGCAGGTCTTATCCCCAGTTTAAGGAAATGAGAAGAAATACTTTGTCTGATGCTGTAATCCAAAGAGTTTTGGGCATTTTGATCTCTTTCCTTTATTGACAGAGCTTTTTATTGCAAAATTTTTGTTAATTGGTACTTGTGAATAAAAAAAAAAAATTACATGGAGTTTATACTTACGTATTCAACATGATCTTACACAGCAGCATGTACTTCAGGGCTGTCATAGCTCGTGGGCTATCTATGGAATCATACCCTTCAAAGGCCTCATAGAAATAGGAGTAAGCAGTTTTCCAGTCCTTTTCCTCGGCTGCATGGATTATACCTTGAAAAATGCATTAAAATACAAGTTAAAAATGGACACTAATCCCCATGGAAAAAAATAATAATAATGTAGTAACAGTCTTTCAAAGTGGAGGGAATAGCTTTGTGGTTCCAATCGCCTGGGCAAAAGTGATCGATCAATGCCTCTCAATGCAACTGCAATGAGAGGCATCTGACTGGCGGGACAAAGACACCTCTTAAGTCTTGTAGTAGACTATCTGTCCAGAAAAGAGGGAGACCTTAGAGTTGAAGACTATAATAAAAGGACACTCTAGGTCAGGTGTCAGCAACCTAGAGGTTTTGGAACTACATCTTCCATGATGTTCAGTCACTCATTAGTATACTGTACATCATTTGATATGTAGTTCCAAAAATTTGGAGGGTCAATGTTGTCAACTCCTGCTGTATGCATTGGAACAACTCATAGTAAACTGACTGGTCACGGTGCTCCTCGTTCTCATTCCTCTTCCCCCCTATCAAAAAGGGGGGGGGGTGTATGGGGCTCAGAGAGCTAATTCAGCCCACCGAGTGCAGGGGTTTAGGTTCACGACAAACTCGATTGGGAGCTGACCTGCGCTTCAATCATTGGGACCAGTAAGGGAGAACCAATTTGTGCCCCTTCTCCCTCCCACTCGGCCATTGGATTGGCTGCACACTTTTAAGTGTTAAAATAGGAGCGGAGGGTGCAGAAGGGGGTCAGTGAACAAAACCTACATTTCCACACAGAGTGTCGCCCTTTAACCTCTGAGGTCCCTCCCATTTCAGCTTAGAGTATCTTTTAAAGCTGTAGAAGGGATATTTAACTTCATGCAATTCCTGCAACTAGTAACTGGTTGCAATATGCTAAAAATTTTAGAAAAAAATTCAGAATGAACATGCCCATTTAAAACAGGGATCTCAAACTATGCCCCCCCCCAGATTTTATTGCCTACAATTGGCAGAATGTTTTGAATGCATTAAATGGCAAGAGGACCATTTGAGTTGTAGTTCAGAAACATTTGGGGCCAGTGTTGGAGATCCCTGATTTAAAAGGATCAAATAGTCAACTCTCTTCAATTACATTGAAGCCATCACATTTCTTTAGCTTTATTTGTGGCCGCAAAGATACCAGTAATCTCAATAAATCAGGTTTTTATCATGTGGATTTTTTCCCCCCATCTGAAAGCACTGGTCTTGCTTTTTAACGAATATTTTTTTTTTGTCTATGTATGCATTTTTGAGATGCAGCTAAATTAAAGCACTAGTGATATAATGTTGTGGGCAGTGGCATAAGAACAAGGATAAGGTGAATCTTCCCAACCTGATTGCATATCCAGGGCAGCTTGCAATTTTGGCGGGCAATAAATGGCGTTGGCTGTGGTACGGGCAGATGTCAGAGCAGCCCGGGCTTTTGGTAAATTGCTCAGAGCGTGGTAGGTCTTGCTTTCCAGTAGCTGGACTTCCACCAAAAGAGCCTTATCATCCATCTTTTTAAGCTCGCGTAACAATTGTGAACCTGGTAAAAAGAGAGGAGATTTGCATAGGATCAAAACACAAGAATAGCATTGATCAATAAATAAGGGTTAATGAGTTAGAAATACATTTATTTACCTGGTTTACCTAAGTGGTTTGTGTTAGAGATACAATGTAGACCTATTGTTCTTGGTATCTGTTTGTTTTTAGATTAATCTGATGTTGTCTGTTAATCCATCTAGTGTGTACTAATTAGGTTTCTGCAGCTTCTGAAGGAATTCAACTCCCTCTCATGTAGACAATGTATTCTGTTGATTGTGTCATGTTAAACCCCCCCCCCCCTCTGATTTCCATATAACTGCTCTCTTTTCCAATAAAGCAGATTGTCATGGAACCTCTTGCTCAGAGACTGGACTGTACTAAAACCTCGCCCCTCTGCTATTCCCCCTCATGTAAGATTTTTGTCGGTTTATGTTTTAATGTTAAAGTGGTGGTTTGTGCCACTCCCCCCCCCCCCATCAGTACATAATCCAAATGCCTTTTAAGCCTGTCCCTTATGTTCACTGGGTTATCTGACACCAGGGGAAGCCTGGGGTTGAAAGCATGAGCTGGGTTTGAAACCCCGGCCAATCACAATCCAAGGGGCTAGACAGGCCAACCCATCCCATTCAAAGACTGCACAGCATTTACGTTCATGGAACCATCTGCAGAAACTTTAAACCTCGATACCCTGAAAACCCTTTGCTCCAGCAGGGTGCTCTTTTGTGGTTAGGGTCCCCCTCAGGGGAGCTACTGCTGTGGGGATTTTCAGGAGGGAGCTCCATCGGGAACCCACGTTGCCGAGCCTTTCTTGGCCCCAGGAGCTCACACAGCAGCAGCCGGCCATGCGGCATCAACTGGGGGGGTGGGGTAACTGCTACACGCTGCCATCCTTGCCCCTGCCTGCAGATCTGGGTGCTTTTTGGACTGTGACACCCTAGGGGCCCAAGCTATCAAACGGTAGCCCTGGATTGCCACTGCTCCCCTAGAATCCCCCTCAAACAAGGACCCGTGCTCTGTATGACTGCAGTTACAGTTATTTGTAAGGCGCCACCAAGTTCCGTAGTGCTGTACAATTGAGAGACAGAATAACCAATATACATACAAGTTTAACACATAGAACAGTATCAGAGAAGCCCCTGCTCAAGAGCTTACAATCTGAGAGGACCCGATGGAGAGCAGGCTGAATGGCGGTGCCGAGATGTCGGGGGGGGGGGATGTTAACTTTTGTTATCGGTTTCAGAACCAAATAAAAGCAGGCCAGAAAGAGTCTGCTTAACCCAATATGAAGTGTGTCGTCTGCTTTATTGGGAGAAATTAAGATCTGACTGTCACAGAACCCCTTGCCCAGAGACTGTGGACTGTACTAAAACCTCGCTCCTCTGCTATTCCCCGCATGTAAGCTACGTGTCTGTTTATGTTTTATGTTAAAAGTGGTGGTTTGTGCCTCCCCCCCACCATCAGCACATAATCCAAAATGCCTTTAAACCTCTCCCTTATGTTCACCGTGTTTCCTGCCACCAGGAAAAGCCTGGGTTTTAAACCATGTGTTGGGTTTGAAACTCCAGCAAATCACAATCCAAGGAGCTAGATTGGCCAACCCATCCCATTCAAAGACTGCACAGCATCTATTTTAATGGAGCCATCTGCAGAAACTTTAAACCTTTGTGCCCTGAAAACCATTTTCTCCAAAAGGGTGCTCTTTCAGAGTTAGGGTCCTCCTCATGGGAGCTACCGTTATGGCGATTTTCAGGAGGGAGCTCTATTGGGAACCCACGTCACTGAGCCTTTCTTTGCCCCAGGAGCTCAGGCAGCAGCGACCATGCGGCACCAGCTGGGGGTAACTGCTACATGCTGCCATCTTTGCCCCTGCCTAAAGATCTGGGTGCTTTTTGGACTGTGGCACCATAGGGGCCTGAGCTATAGTTACATAGTTATATAGGCTGAAAAAAGACATGCGTCCATCGGGTTCAGCCTCTCCCACATAACCTACTGCTGTTGATCCAAAAGAAGGCAAAAAACCCAGTCTGAAATGCGACTATCAAACGGTACCTCTTGATTGCCGCTGGTCCCCTGGAAGCCCCCCCCCCAAACAAGGACCCTTCCTCTGTATGACTGCAGTTATAAATAACTCTAAGGCGCCACCAGGTCCCGTGGCACTGTACAATGGGAGAGACAGGATAACCAATATAGATGCAAGTTAAAACACATAGAACAGTATCAAAGAACCCCCTGCTCAAGAGTTTACAATCTGAGAGGACCTGATGGAGAGCAAGCTGAATGGCAGTGCCGAGATGTCTGGGGGCAGGAATGTTAACGGTTATCTGATTATGAAATTAAGATCTGACATAGTTCCAGCGCAGCGAGCTGAGGGGAGAATCCGGGAACTGGCGAAGGCGATGAGTGGACCTCTGCTCTCGTTACACAGATATTCATTTTCCCCTGCATTAAGCTGCGTGTCTGATGTTTGGGGAGAGATACATAGAAATATACAGCACGCCCTCAAGTTATGGCAGAGGATTGTGAGAAGGAAAGCTACTGCGGATCAGCTTGGCGGGACTATGTAACAGCTATGGGTCTGGACAACAAGCCGGAAACCAGTAAACCCCAGTTGCCGTTACACTTGGCTTTAAAATTAAAGCATCTTTCATGATTTGGCAGCTGGGAGAGATTTAAATATATAGCCATTACTAGAGCACATGGAAATGGGAACTGTATAAAGTAATATACTCTGCATACACACAAAAAAAATGTGCAATCATCTCTCAAATCATCTCTACATCTCACAATTGTCATCTGTAATGAGATAATACTGTAAGAGTTATTCACTGTATGATAAATTTGTGGAAAACTAGAAATTCTTTGGAGAAGCACTGGCGCTGAAGGAATATTAGTGATGAGAAAAAACTCAAATCAGCTCTTTGGCCTAGAATTCACTTGCATTCCTCCATTATGTCACTGCTCATGAAAGGAGGATACATGATCCATGGTCTAAAAATAAAACAAAAATAGCATCCCATTTGTATCTAAATTCCATGTGGTGTAAGTGACCCCCATTTCACTCACTAGGTTAAGACTACAAGTGAACGCATGAATAAGAGCAGGTGAACTGTGAATTATTGGGATGTTAGGAAAAAAATTAAAAGAGTACATGGAGATTTAATTTATACTTCAGACGTAATGGAAACAACACTATTTAATTCATTGTTAAAACTGAGGGAGGCTCAAAAGAACGGTGATTCTTTGGAAAACAGTGCAGAGCAGTGATGCAGTTGTGGCAAACCTTGGCATCCTATAGGTTTATGAACTACATGTCCCATGGTGCTCTGCCAGAAATATGTGACTAATTTTCATGGGACATGTAGTTCCGAAACATATGGTGTGCCAAGGTTCGCCATCACTGGTATAGTGGGTTATTCAGTCAGCTCCAGTTTTGAAAACCACAGAAAATCACAAAACTATAATCCAAAGAGTAACAGGAGAAGCTTCACAGTGCATCTTCTCCTGTCATGCTTTTTATTTTACCTTTGCAAAACGCCGGCGTCTGTCAGCACTGCAACACCATTGCTAATTGAATAAACCCATATAGACTCAGATGTTGTAATAGACAAGTAAACATCTACATTAGGCTGCCACCTGCTGGTTCACTTACCTAACTGCAATGCCTCTTGATAACGTTTAGTGTCAAAGTAAAGCGATACAAGACGAGCCTGTAATAAACAACAACATGAGAGGTGTGAGTGCAGAGACAAGCCAATAGGTGACAGGATTTTTTTTTTTTAACGAGTACATAAATGCAACAAAGCCATGACACCATAAACCACACCACAAGCACATTACATTATACTGACATCATTGTTAGTTTGTCTATGTTTTGTATGTACTACCTTTTTATCCGTTTTCCATTTGGACATTGCTCTCCTCATTGTTTGTTATACTCTTTTGTCAACATTTGTGTGTATTAAAGTTCTGTGTTGTGTCTCTATTACATCAGAACCCCTAAAAACTGAGCCAAGCCTGGTCTGGGTGGAAATGAGCCTATTTAACAACACAGCTTAACAATGGTGAATTGTAAACTCTTGAGAAGGGTCCTCTCTCCTACTGCTCCGTGTGTGTGTAATATGTATGTACATTTGTTATGCGGTTTCTCCCTTTGCACAGCGCTAAAGAACTTGTTGTCGCTTTATAAATGCTTGTAACTGAATAGTGCTATTGGAAGACTAACACTAGCAAGGAAAGAATGTTGACCACTCATGGCAACTGGAGAAGGGCATGGCGGGACAGCTCAGGAAACCACATGCCGTTTCAAGCTTTCAGATTGCATCACAAATAGGAATGCCAGTCTCATAAAATTAATATTTTTGAAATTGATTGTTATCAGAATTGATTCAGTAAAGTTTAGCACTCAACCTGTCAGCTGTCACAGCAGCTTTTCTCAAGCTGTGACAGCTGGAACATTGCGTGATTGTGTCTGAATGAAAGTTCCCTTTTAGGCCGGGGGTCAGACGAACCTTTTTCAGAGAAGGAACGTCAGTGAGGGTGGACGTTCCTTCCACTGACGCCTGTATGGCCACTTCGCTGAGTGCAGTTAGTGCGCTCAGTGCTGCAAGGCTAAGGCTAGGGTCAGACGAACGCATTTTTATGTTGTCTGTGAAAAAGTGCGTTCGAACGAATGGACGCATTTTTTCACAGAATACGTGATAGCGGTCATACGATGCGCATTTTCGTCCGTGATTTTGTACGGATCATCAATAAAACACTTTTTGTGTCTGGACGTTATGTTGGCCGGACATTAGCAGCGTCTGACGTCTCCTAATCACGCACAGACGCTGCTAGCGGACACAGCGCACTCTGTACGTCAGTACCTGCGGTTTCACGTTCTCGAAAAAATGCGTTCATTTTCCACTTGCGTTGCGCAGCCGGACTTTTGTGCGACCGTACTTCGTATATTGGCCGTCATTGCCTGGCATCTGCTGCTAGTGCGGCCGTGATTATGTGCGGCTGCACGCGCGTTCGCACTGCCTCAGTCTGACCCTAGCCTTAATCCTCCTATGGAGGATCAAGCTTTGCAGCCCCGAATGCGCGTCGCAGCTTTTCAGCGGGGAGGCTTTCAGCACATCCGTTGTAGTGCGCGCGCTACAGCGTGTGGCCGGCCCAGTCAACGCGTCACAACACTGCAACGGGTGCCGGCAAGCACGTCAGTACAGGCGCACGTTGCTGCGACCATCTGACCCCGGCCTACACCTGTGATTCTTACCCATCTATTTGGAGATTTAGGCACATGGGTCTTTTAGGGACCTTGCAAGGTGTCTTATTCTGGAGGAGAGTGTGCATTTCAATCTGTACACCACAATCTATTTTTGGCTTAAATACCCTTTTAAGGATCAATGTTTGAGAAACTGCAGCAGCCACATTACCCAAAAACATAATTCCATATGCCTGAGTATTTTTCATAGAATATAAAAGACCTATAAAATATCAGGCAAGGGCTGTAGAGAGTAGAAATGAGATTAATACGCAAAATTTTCATACAAGAATTAAAACTCTGCAAGTTGTCAACCATACCTCTAGTGCCTGGCGTAAGAAGGTCCTTTTTTCAGCCTTAGCCCATTCAATGCATTCCAAGCAGAGTTCCACCTGGATAAGAGGGATGAAAACACACACATTAGAGAAATGTTTCGTTATGATCAAAACCTGCTCACGAAATCTAATATGACAAATGTTCATGGAACCAGTCAGTGTTTTATACCACCGTGGTCTTCTACAGAAACAGATTCAACAGCACTGTAATTTCCATTTACTTTTTACCTGCAGAATATGTTTGAAACATTTAACGTGCTACTAACAAAATATATCTCAATGCCCCGATGTCTTCTACACTGAATATGCCATTTCTACACAAATTGCATGGTTGACAAGCTCACATTCAGACAGCTATCAAAGGGGAAAAAAACAGTTTATTGTAATCAGTGCTCATCACTGTGGGATTGAGGTCTACATATATGCATATCTGGACCAGTTTAAACAGTGTCATCCTCTTTCTGCTCTACCTCATCCTCTACCTTTTAATTTTTAGTATTTGGTGTGCGCAGAAATATTGTGTTATGCAAATCTATTCCTGTTACAAAAGGAGGTGCGCGCTGAATACTTGTGCAAATGTAAGACGAAAGTGGTTTCAAGATACTTTTGGGATGTTGTCTCTCACATGGCTAATGAAGCCCTATATATCCCTCGACAAAGACTGTTGCAGTCGAAAAGTTGGGTGTTTGGTCCGCGCTCCTTTCACGTGTAATATAAGGATTTATATCCCTATGTTTTGACCTTTCTTGTTATTTATGTTTGAATATTTTTGAGAGCGTTTGCCTGTTTCATTAATACCACATGTGCTCTAGTAAGTTGTATACTCTTCTTGCATTTGCTGTAGAATTTTGGTCTATGTACTTACACATGACTTCTGCTCCCTGTAACATGCATACTTTTAATTATTGTGTTCAACAAATTTTGGATTTTTTTTTGCATTTGGCATGCATTTCTAATTTTTATATGATTAATTTTAACACAACATTATTACCATGTTTAATATAATCCAGATAGGACTGAAAGCTATGTAGCCAGTATTATTAGTATAATAGGTATACAGAGCAGATAGAGAAGTCCCATTTCATTTCAGTTTGGCCCCATTTTATTTATTCTGCCTATATTGCCCAGTTTCATTTGTTTGCCACATTTCATTTTCATCCCCACTACTACTTAGCCATGTTGTCCTGATATGAGTAATCCACATCTAGGGGGCTGGTGCATAGACTGATGCTAGCCCCAGACACTGCTGTGCGTCAGGACATTGCCTGGTGCTTCAGTAAAGCCCAATTGCTTAGGGAGGGTACTATAGAAGGAACTCCAAAGACCAAAGGTAGAATGGAGAGTGAAAAAAACACTCCCAGACCCTTATGTCAATGGGGAGATTAAAACCTAAAATTTATTATTAAACATTGTCAAACAGAACACACTAAATTCAATTTTTTCATTAATTAATGAAATAACACCGGTATGATAATTATTATCTATTGTGGACTCAGCATATTGGTACGGCTATAATATGGAGCAATTAGCTCTAAAAATATGGGACCTTGAGACTTCTATACGTGGATATAAATATTATTTGTTGAAACCACATAATGAACTAATAAATTCCATAATTTCGAAAAAAATGTTGTCATGATTGTCACATATGCAGCTCAAAATAGAAAAAGCATATAGTTGTATACAACTGTCTCAAATTGATAGGATTATAAGAACCAGAACAAAAAAAAAAAAGATACTATAGAAGGAACGTCTGACCGTAGATCTCATGTCAACATGAGTATTACAACAACAACAACAACTGGCGTTTCCAAGCTATCTCTAGGACTTGAAAGCACTGGGGTACTAAAAATATTGTATGTTCATCGTTGCTGCACTGCTTAACCAATAAACATTCGTTTATAAACGGGGAGATTCTTCATATAAGCCGTTGAATACCTAATTTGAGAGTAGATCAATTTGTTTTAGCGAATCAGATTGCATCTGACCTTCCACCCCTTCCTAGGAATCAGATTGGTCTTCCCTGTAGAGAGTAAATGTGACAGTCTTACCTCTTGGCCAGTTGCTGCTTCCATATCCAAGAAGAGGTCCAGGAGGGATCGCACGAGCCTGGCTGCTTTTGCCTTGCTGATGGAATTCAGAAAAGGGCGGACATATTTCAGAAGACCGCCAAGTTCTAAAAGGAGAAAAAAAAAAATAGAAAAAAAGTCAGAACGCCAAGTTGTCGATTGGGGTACAGTTGGAACGGTATATTGCCAAGGAGAAAAACATTGGCTGAGGATGCAGAATAACTTAACACAGACATGTTGCACTTCTTGACATCAACATGAAGGACTTTGTAGCTTACATGACTCATACACCTTAATAGAGCACTGTGAGGTTTGTTTACAGAGAAATGAGGACCACAAAGATATTAGAGGGGCACACAAAGAAAACAAGGCGCCAGCAGGGATTAAATAAGCATTGAAGGAAATAGTGAAAGAAAAGAAGAATGGTTAAAGGGTGGGATTGCAATTCTCGAATACAGAAATGTTTGAATTCGGTGCCACATAGGGCCAGGTTATCTTCACAATTAAATTGCGTTTAAGGTTGACTGCGATTTCACTTTTACAAAATATTGTATTATTTTTGTGATTGGTGGAGTGAGCATCCACTCATGCATTGGCAGAGCCGACAGGTGCCTGATGAACCTGACTCTGCCGATGCTTGGGCAAATGTTGCAGCAATTAAAAAAGCCCCGATAGCTCAAGTTATGCAAAAGCGAGCTTGACCTTAAACTCAATTTAATTGGAAAAATAGCCCAATCCTATGTGGCATATCAGATGCCTACCAACAGCTCCCTACAAGTAACATAAATTTAAAATATAAATACCATAAATGTGCTTAAATAACTGAATCAGATACCAACACATCTGGATGCAGGGTGGCTGTTTTGCAGAAAAATTAAGCTGCTTCCATATCCCAAACAGAGGTCGAAAATACATTTTTCCATGATGCTCGGCTGCCGTTAAGGCAGATAGGAAACACATTTGACATTATGCTCAAAAACGGTTGTAGACAGGTTGCTTATCACAGCTATAGCCACCGGAATCCCAAACCAAAGTGTCTACAGAAATATCAACATGTGTGCTGTCTGATAGAGACAAGGTATCCAGCAGATAGAACAAGAGGATATTTCCAAGGACAGGACCGCTTACCACACGAGATTATGTTGGAGGTTCAGTGAATGAATTTTCATTCCTTGATTTGCATTATTTGTTGATAAATCTTCTTTAAGTTTCATTCTAATATCTTTTACTAGACCAAACTAAGACTTAAAGAGACAGTCTTTGATGGAAACCTATACACAGCAGCTAGAGATGTTTATGAAATCGTGATGGCTCTTTGCACACATATTTACGCCATTATTGTTTGTGTTGTTTAATATGGTTTTGTATTTGTTTACAGATTATAAATTATGAATTTATACAATGCGCTAATCCAAATACCATCGTGCAATCAAAAAAGGGACATGCAGGAGTGGATCACAGTGACAGTATAGTTCTATCCCCAATGAACAAAAACGAATCCAGGCACTCCATTAGCCACCTGCGTATCACCAAATAAAGATGCTGTTTCTTAGTCGCTAACAGAGCACCTGGATTCCTTTTGTTCATTGTGGATATGAAATGATTACGGGTATTGGCCCACCAGGATCCATAGAAGCAGCCATCTCTTTGAGGTACACATGTGGGTACTGTTGTGCTGTGCCTCCTGTTCGTGTTGAAAAACCACACTGTAGTTTTGTCACATACCTGCAGCCTGGCCGGTCTTGGCAAGAAGCCCTCCCAACTCCAGGATGCTTTGCTCCTTGACGCGCAGAGACTCCTCATCGCTTTCCTGGACGTCTCGCTTCACTGGAAAGAAACACAAGCGTCAGGGAGCAAGCTTTTAACCAAAAACCTGAAACTGATCTGCGTTCGGTCAGCTAGCTCCACCGACACCTAAACAGAAGATTTTTCCTGCTTACGAAATCAGATTCTGTTTGTTCATAATACATTGCGGAAACATTGTGAATGTCAGTTTCCCCCCACATCTTTCAAGGGAAAACATGGCTCTAAAGCAGGGGTCCGCAACATCGGCCTTCCAGATGTTTTGGAACTACACTACCCAGGAGTCTCAGCCAAACCAGAGAGTAGCATTATGGGAAGTGTAGTTCCAAAACATCCAGAGGGCCAAGGTTGCAGACTCCTGCTCTAAAGTGACCCTTTAAAGCAGGGATCTCAAACTATGGTCCCCCACATGTTTCTGAACTACAAATCCCATGATTCTCTGGGCATTCATTGCATTAAAAAATTATGGGAATTGTAGACAATCAACATCTGGGTGCCATAGTTTAACAGCCTTATTTTAGAGGTTATAGGGTAATACACAGAAAGAAACCTTTTAAGAAAGGCCCGTTATAACAAAATATTTAAAGAAACAAACCACCAATTCATACATATATGACACTCTAGTCATCATGATCACTTTATCTTATTAAAGTGGTCAGGATGAGGGTAGTATCCTCCACCCCACTCAGCATCAGCCAGGATTTTGAATTTCCTGGCTGACAGTCACCAGATCAGTCACTAGTGACATCATCATGCAGAGAGAGTGCGGACGTCACCCGAGACCACCCGTGATAGCAAGCGGTTTCAGAGCGGCAGCCGATGGATCGAAAATATGCATGTATACACACCTTTGATACATTGTTCTGAGCAAGCGTTACAGAACGTAAATCAACGTATGGATGTAAAGTGCATATGTCCCCAAGCGTCGCGCAATTTCTAGATCCTAAGCCATGCAAATTACATGGAACAGCATTCCGCATCCCCTGAACCGAAGGAGGAGGTGCTGCTAGAGTCGAAAAGTGAGTAAAATCAGCTAAATAAAATATACGGAAAAAATATTTTTAGGGGCAAAAAAATGTGGGCTCTATTAGGGTATCCCTTGTGGCCTCATATACAGACCCCTGATTCAATCCCTATAGTAACAATACAATTAATTGGCTAGATATTTAATAAAGGCTTTATTAAATATCTAGCCAATTAATTGTATTGATACTATAGGGATTGAATCAGGGGTCTGTATATCAGGACACCCAAAGTATAGATTGCCTACAATTCCCACAAATATTTGAATGAAAAAGATGGCCAGAGAATAATGGGAGTTGTAGAGGGGGGGGGGGCAGAGTTCTGGATTAAATACTCCCAGGACTCTTTGTCTCCTACATGTTGAGCAATTACTCAGCAAATTGCAGGAGGTGGCAAATATTTTTTATTTAAACTGCCCCTCATTAAATATAAACACACAAGGCTATTATTTACAGATTGCAGGCCGATTCCCCCCAATAAATCGGTTTGTATCAATCCCCAGCCTGCCCCCTACAGACAGCACAGTTTCATTGTTTCCCCCGGTATACAGGCTGCTGGTCCCATCCAGACGGTCCCCCTCTCTCCAAAAACCCTCGGCGGGACCCAGCTCCATTCACCTATAGACTGCAGGATGTCTATGCTGGCCGATCGGTCCGTCATCACCATTTCTTGCGCTCTCTGGAACTCGATCACAGCAGCGGTCGCCATCTTCCCCTATCCCTGCACCCTGACACAGCTCTTCCGGACCGGAAGAAGCCGCGCCGGAAGTGTGCTGTGCTCGATGAGAAAGCACTTCCGGGCCGGGCCGCAGGGCGGCTATGGAGTTGTAGGCTGGAGAAGTAACCATTTTGGCAGCAGGCTTTGCTTCCAAATAGAACCTCTTTGCACGTAAAGTGCATTTAGGGGGCGAGTTAGAACAGGAGGAAACAGGAGTGGATTAGAAATTGTGTGTTGGTCTTAAAGCATTGCACATTTTCATGGGATGTCCTCACATTCCATGAAAATGTGAGGACATGAATAAACTAATGGTGTAGTGAAGATATAAATTCAACCATTAATAAAAAGAAGAAAATTGCTAAAACAAAATGAGCTCTATTACATTCTGCACACACGTTAATGTGTGTGCAAAAACGCATTAACGCGAGGGGCAAAACCCTTTGCGCAGAACGTCGTATTACAACGTCCGTCCAAAAAATGGGCGTTAACGTCTACCGCGGGCGAACCTGCGCAAACCCTTTGCGAGCGTACTGTACTTTGCGTGTCCTATACTTCACATTGTGAGCGCAAATGCCAGCCCGAAAAAAAAAATACAGCAAAGTATAGTTACACATTCTACGCATACCCAAACAATAAAATTGAGAAGTTGTTCGTGTTTTTATTATTGCTGCAGCATATATACTCAGATTGATTTTGACAGGCGCAAAAACTGAACGGGAGAACAATTGTGGTTCTTAATTCTTTTTTTTTTTGTAATCAAAATTTTTATTGACAATAATAGACATATATAAACATAAACCACATCAGCATGTATAACATGGTATCACAGTCACTTCAACATTAACTAGGGATGTGCGTTTCGGGTTTCGGAATTTTCACGAAATTTCCCGATTCGTGCATTCGGATTCGGCCGATTTTCTGAATTTTCAGATCCGAAAACGAAAATTTGTTCGGATTTTTCGAATGGACTAGAAATGTGTAAAATCGAAAATCATTTTCGTTCCATTCGTAATTTCGGCTCCATTCCTGATTTCGGTTCCATTTCAGTAATTTCGGACAACGTAATTTTTTGGTTATATCGCTGATTCTGTAATTTTGTATCATTCCCATCTCAATGTATCCTTCTTGTAAAACCAGAGAAATCTCAATGTATCCTTCTTGTAAAACCAGAGAAATCTCAATGTATCCTTCTTGTAAAACCAGAGAAATCTCAATGTATCCTTCTTGTAAAACCAGAGAAATCTCAATGTATCCTTCCTGGAAAACCAGAGAAATCTCAATGTATCCTTCTTGTAAAGCCAGAGAAATCTCAATGTATCCTTCTTGTAAAACCAGAGAAATCTCAATGTATCCTTCCTGGAAAACCAGAGAAATCTCAATGTATCCTTCCCGGGAAACCAGAGAAATCTCAATATATCCTTCCCGGGAAACCAGAGAAATCTCAATGTATCCTTCTTGTAAAACATGAGAAATCTCAATGGCAGAATTATCGTATCGACAGAATTATCGTATTGACAGAAATATCGGATCTGAAAAAACATTAGCTTACGTCAAAACGAATAGACACTTTGAAACGAGGAGAACAGACGTTCCGAAAAACACGAAAATTTCCGAAATTACGCAAAAAAAGTCGATATGAAAAACGAAACGAAAATCGGTCGAAACGAGCCGAAACGAAAATTTACAAAATACGAACGAACCGAACCGAAAAAAATAATCGGTTCACAAGTCTAACATTAACTAGTAACATCAGGAAGCATTATTTTACTGAGAGGGTGGTGGATACATGGAACAGTCTTCCACTAGAAGTGGTAGAGGCCAAAACAGTAATTGAATTTAAGCAGGCATGGGATAGGCATAAGGCTATCCTAAACAAAAGATAAATCCAGGGAAAGTATCCATGTAATTGGGCAGACTAGATGGGCCGAAAGGTTCTTATCTGCCGACATTTTTCTATGTTTCTAACATATACGATAGGTATCACAACAGGGAAAGTCTAGCTCTTTACAGATGTTCAGATGGTATAAAGCAAAAACCATTCCCGACCAATATCGGAGTGCTACGTGAAACAACATGACGTATGCTGTACCAAAGCTGACCAGCCTCTGGGGAAAAATTCCAAGGCCTTTAATGACGTCTTCCGTGCTGTGGGATTACAAGCAAACTAGCACAAACATAACCAAACTACAAACAGACATACAAACATGATAGACAAGACAACGATAAAGACAAGAAAAAAGAAGACAGTACAAAAAGAGACAAAAATCAACGACTGGGAAAAATCCAGAGGGAGAAAAAGTTTAAAGAAAGGAGGAGGGGAAGATAAGGAGAGAAAGAGAGAAAAAGAAAAGAACAGAAGAAAGAGAAGAAAAAGAAAAGGTGAGGTGAGACATTCCTGAGGGGGAGGATACAATGGTTCTTAATTCGGATTGGCTGAATCGCGTGAAAAAACAATCCGCACACTGATTTCTGTGCGCAGCGTTAATACGCTTGCGTTTTTGCAAGTCTTTTTTAGTGCGTTTTTTTTGACGGATGAAAAAATGCGCTCGGATTGTAATACCAGTGTTAATTTACGTGCGTTAATGTTTAATGCTTCACGCAGAAATTAACGCTCTGCGCAATCGTTTTTACGCAAAAAATGTAATAGAGCCCGATGTGTCCCGGACTGTCACAGTATTTAAAGTAGGGATGAGCTGTTCAGTTCAATCTGTTCGGAGTTCGCATCGAACATCGGCCGTTCGACAGTTCGCGAACTTCGAACATTTTGGGACGTTCGCCAAAAGTAAATTTATTTTTTATTTTTTAAAAAGTATAAAAAATGCTTAAAAAATACTAAAAAATCTAGAAATAAAAAGACTCTTTACTGCAGAATATTATAAGCAACGGTTTATTAGATATTGAATTAAAACGGGAATATTTTTAACATTGAAGACTATGGGATAAAACATTCTTGTTACTAAAACATCAGGCAGACACGGCCCTCTAATCAGGCACTGTAGAGGGCAGCCTACAGGGGCCTCCCAAGGATCCCCTTTAGGAGCATTGAGGAGCATGCGGCCGCCGGATGACAGAGGTGCGACTGTGCGGGCTAGCCGCCCGGGTGCATGTGGCAGAGACAGGCAGTGCAGGGAGGGAGCCACTGCACCTGCGGCCACAGCAGACCCCCCCCCACAACCAGGATCCAGGGAGCCTCCACTGACCACCAGGCAAAGGTAAGGCGACACATTTCTAAAAAAAATAAAATCCGATGACATTTTTAAATGTCCCCGGGAACATAAAATTAAACTTTTTGTTTTCTTTCTCTACCTGGCAGAATGTATTTAATTATATATATTAGATACTTTCAGCCAGGTAGAGGGGGGTGGCATGTGGGCTGTGCGGGGTCTCAGGCAGTGTTTTTTTTTTTTGTGTGTATATTTTTAGCAAATTTATAGGGGAAGGTAAGGGCAGGTATGACATATATATAGATAAGATATATATCTATATTCTTATAAATATATATATCCAGACTTGTATTACACACACATTTTGGCAACTAATTCCCCCCCCCCAATTTGGCTGATCCCTCCAGAAGAAATGTTGAACCCGATAGAGCAGAGAATAAAATTTATATTCTCTGCTCTGTCGGGTTCAACATTTCTTCTGGAGGGATCAGCCAAATGGGGTGGGGGCGCATTTAGTTGAGATTGTCCACATGCCACCTGTCACGACCACTACGCACGCTGCTGCGAAAGACGCTGGGTTAAGCCGCTCACTATCTGTCTATCCTAGATCCAGATAATGACTGCGTGGACCACAATCCACACGCGCGTGCTTCTCTATCCGTCCTGGCCACACTTTCTCTCACAACAGGCACGTAGAGCACGATACAATGATCCCAAGATTGTAACGCAGTACAAATCTTCTCTTGAAGCGGGTAATGACTACGTCTCCTACAATCCCTGAGCTCACTTTCCTATTCTATTAGTTACGCTGCCACCAGTCCTCATGGACACTACGCGCGTCGCAGCGGGAGACGCAGGGCTAAGCAACCGCACTATCTGCCTACCCTAGACTCGGACAGTGACTGCAGACCCCACAATCCCTGCCGTCCCCGATGACCGCAACTCGCAATTTCTTATCTAACCGAGCTTAAAGCAAATAGCAATACTCCCAATCTCTTAGTTAGCGTGGATCTCATCAGCCAGAATCAGAACTTAAATAGGTTAGGTTTATTTATGATATAGAACAAAGATATATATAATCACAGTGCATTTGTTACAGGAAAATTATAGCTAGAATAAATCAATTAATTACACACTACACAGCAAATAAAAGAAAAGGGTTAACCACAGAGCCTTACTTACGACAAACTACTCAGTAAGATAGCATCGGTGGCTCCTGGAGATAGAAGCATGGACACATCAGTCATCTTTCGAATGTACCCCAAGTGATCAGCCCAGCACATGGCCAGTTTTCAGAATTTATACACCTCCTGTTCCTTCCAAAACCCACCCACAAATGGCCCAGCCTCCTGCACTACATATCCCAGAGTTCCCCTCTCTAGAGCATGCTCAGTACGCTTGTCATTAATCTTTAATTGCCCAAAGGTGTCCATCTTCCCCCCAGGGATCAAGGATGTGCTTCCTGTCTTTGAAGATAGGACCTAAATCTTGGTGCCGGGTTGGCTCCCAAGGTGCGACTAACAGGCTACACGATATGTCAGTTCACAAAATACATTCCCTTTTACAGCTACGTGTTATATCCTCCCCCCAGGGGAGAAAGCTAACCATTTTAATTACATTTTAGCACTCACCCTCAACAGCTGTGGACACAGGGATACGCTTCCCAAATGGTCAGACACACATATGAATATGACTCTATATGGAGGAGATAGGTATAAACAGGCACATAGACACATATACACAGGCAGACCCTTGTATAGATAGAAATACAGATCTAATCTGCCACATCTCCCATACAAAAGGAGACGCAGAAAGGGAGGCTACCATGCCTCCCACGTGCGTCTTAACACATGTCTTCCCCTTGCCGGGAGAGCCCAACCTCATTACCATGCATGCTGCCCTTCTTATGCTGTATGGAGAATTCATATTGCTGGAGAGAAAGGCTCCACCGAAGGAGCTTCCCATTCGTTCCAGCCACCGTATGTAGCCAGTGTAGGGGATTATGGTCAGTTATCACGGTGAACTGGCGCCCATATAGGTAGGGCTGTAGTTTCTGTAGGGCCCAGACAATCGCCAGACACTCTTTCTCTACAGTGGCATAGGCCACTTCCCGGGCCAACAGCTTTCGACTGAGGTATACCACGGGGTGTTCCTCGTCCTTCCCATCCACCTGGCTTAATACGGCTCCCAGGCCATAGTTGGAAGCATCCGTTTGGACTACGAACCGTCGTTTTAAGTCTGGGGCCTGCAGGACTGGGGAGGCCATGAGGGCTTGCTTTAAACTATCAAAGGCTGTTCCACATGCAGGGGTCCATTCCACCACACGGGGAAGAGCCTTTTTGGTTAGGTCTGTCAGGGGCTTTGCTAGCGTGCTATAATGGGGCACACAAACCTTCGATAATAGCCTGCTGTACCCAGAAAAGACATCACCTTCTTTTTTTGTAGTGGGGACTGGCCAGGCCGCTATGGCTTCTACTTTAGTGGGCTTGGGGCGTAGGGTCCCCCTCTCACCCTATGTCCCAGGTGGTGTACCTCTGCCATGCCCAGCTGGCACTTGTCAGGTCTAATGGTTAGCCCAGCTGCTGATATGCGGTCCAGGACCCTGGTCAGGTGACCCAGGTGCTGCTCCCAGCTGTCACTGAACACAGCAATATCGTCCAGATAGGCCACCGCATGCCCCTCCTGCCCCTCTAGGAGGTGACTAACTAGCCGCTGGAAGGTGGCAGGAGCATTTTTCATCCCAAAGGGCATGACTTGGAACTCATACAACCCAAAGGGGGTGATAAAGGCAGACCGCTCTTGAGCTTCCGGAGTCATTGGTATCTGCCAGTAGCCCCGGCTCAGCTCTGTCACGTTCCCACGTTCCAACCCTGTCTCCCTGCCCTCTGTATTCCTTATGTCTGTGTTTCCATGTGTTTCCCTGTGCTGCTTTCCCTGACATGCAGCTCAGGGGTTAAGTTCATGGCTCGTTGAGCTTCTGTTGGTGATTATGTGCTGATTACTCCCCTATATAAAGCCATGGGCCCATATCACCATGCTCTTGCATCCTGGTTCACTTCAGCCACAGATTTGTTCCTGAGAGCTCCCTGTTTTCCATCCTAGTTCTATCTCAGTGTTGCCCCCTTGTCTGAGTTCTAGGTTTCTGATTGACTTCCTGGTATTGACCCTCTGGCCTGGTTGACGGATTTTCTCTGGTGCTATATCCCCGCTTTGGCTCAAGGTATCCGTTTTGGTTTTGACCCCTGGCTTATTTATTGACCACTCTTCTGGATATCCCTAGCTGTCCTGTGCATATTGAATTATATGTTGTGTATCCCTGTTGACCACGGCTTTAGTATATTGAAGTCCTGCCCTGCAAGTTGTTGAGTATATTCTCCTTCAGGTGTCTGTGTTTTCCCAGGACTCTGCATGGCTACAAGGTAACCTTTTTCTATTAGTGCAGATTCGGCCACTCTAAGGACCGATCTATCAGTATAGGGCTCCTTTGGTATTTAGCCGTGCAGAGGTCCCCAGTGTCTACTGTGGTTTATTTACTTTTCCTGATCGTTGTGTCACGCATCTCTGCATATAGCGGCTTTTCCTCTTACCTGGGCCCTACTTGGCACATGCCAGGTACCGCCATTGTGGCTGATCGTGACATAATGCAAGAGCCAACCATAAAGCCCGCAGAGTTGCGTAATTTGTTTGAATCCATGCTCCGGCTGTTTGAGGATTTCATTTCTAAGTGGAAGGGGTTAATGGACACTACTTTTCTCCCTTCTAAAGATCAAGCTGTTCTAGAAAGCAGGGTACATGGTCCACTTTCCCCTGAGGAAATGAATAGAAGGCGAACTGACAAGCTCTGCTTTTATTGTGCCAGTTCATTGCATTTTATATCATGGTGCCCACTCAAGCCAGTGCGCGCCGAGGCTGGCAAGATGCCAGTGCGTGCCGAGGCTGGCAAGATGCCAGTGCGCGCCGAGGCTGGCAAGATGCCAGTGCGCGCCGAGGCTGGCAAAGTGCCCGCTGTGCCCACGTCCCACAGTCGGGTCACCAAAGCCAGGGTCCATTATAAATCCAAAGCAATCAGACCCCTTGTACCGTCCAGGTTTAGGAGAGCCCTTCCTAGGGCAACCAGATCTGTGGAGGGGGCAACTGATGTTAATAACCTTGCTGAATGTTCCGACGATGGGTCAGATGGTATCAGTCACAGCCAGGTATCCGAGGTCGGACCCCCTTTACTGTCCAGGCCTAGGAGAGCCCTTCCAGGGGTAACCAGGTCTGTGGAGGGGGCAACTGACATCTCAGACCCAGTCGAGTATTCCCCTTCTGATCCCGTGGCACAAATGGATTTTGACTCCTTCTCAGCCAGGGAGCCAGAGGTTGAAGCCATGGAGGTTAATCCCATTATTACCTCTCTTACGCGGTCTCGCCAAACGGCCAGACACCCTAATGGTGGTCCAGGGCATAAGATTGTTACAGGCTGTATTACCTGCGGTGCTGTACGTTTCTCTGCATTACCCACCGCACTCATAGTGCCAGGTGGCAAGGCCGCAAATATGGGGTCTGGCGATGGAGTCACAACCAAGGAATTTGATGGGGAAACCGCAATCATGTTGTCCAGCGGGAGACCTGCAATCTTGGAGTGTATCAGCGCTGTTATGTTGCCTTTTTCTGGCAGTGAGGTTGTCACGCCTGTGGCTGGCAAGCTTCCAGTTAAATCAGTCTCAAGCTGTGTGTCAGCGGTGCCAGTCTCAAGCTGTGTGTCAGCAGTGCCAGTCTCAAGCTGTGTGCCAGTACCAAGCTGTGTGTCAGCGGTGCCAGAAACCCAGCCAAGCTGTGTGTCAGCAGTGCCAGAAACCCAGCCAAGCTGTGTGTCAGCAGTGCCAGAAACCCAGCCTAGCTGTGTGTCAGCGTTGCCAGAGACCCAGTCAAGCTGTGTCAGCAGTGCCAGAGCTACATTGCAACACCACTGTACCCATGCCCCACAGAGAGTCCGAGGTTTCCAAACCTCATGGTAAGGCACAGGTAGGCGAGCCTACTCCCACTGTTGCCGTGTCGTGTGGGGTGGTCGCCGGTTCTGGATCTCGTTCAAGGAGAAGACGGGAAAACGTGTCTAACCCTATTCCCACTGATTCTATGTCCAGTCTAACTGATGCCAAGATCCCCCTACCCCGTCATGTCGCTGAGGGCTATGTGCAGTCACCCTTTGGACTGGTGTTCAGGAAGGACCACTGGGTGGCCATTCAAAGGAACCCTCATAGACAGGGGCGTCGTGGAGGAGGATGACGACTCTGAGTGGGACCTCAAAGGACTTTGGTGAATGGTGTTCGTGATCTGGTTTCCTGATTCTGTCTGTCATGTTTGTTGTTTTAGGTGCCCTAAGGTCACCTTTTTTGGAGGGGGCTACTGTCACGTTCCCACGTTCCAACCCTGTCTCCCTGCCCTCTGTATTCCTTATGTCTGTGTTTCCATGTGTTTCCCTGTGCTGCTTTCCCTGACATGCAGCTCAGGGGTTAAGTTCATGGCTCGTTGAGCTTCTGTTGGTGATTATGGGCTGATTACTCCCCTATATAAAGCCATGGGCCCATATCACCATGCTCTTGCATCCTGGTTCACTTCAGCCACAGATTTGTTCCTGAGAGCTCCCTGTTTTCCATCCTAGTTCTATCTCAGTGTTTCCCCCTTGTCTGAGTTCTAGGTTTCTGATTGACTTCCTGGTATTGACCCTCTGGCCTGGCTGACGGATTTTCTCTGGTGCTATATCCCCGCTTTGGCTCAAGGTATACGTTTTGGTTTTGACCCCTGGCTTATTTATTGACCACTCTTCTGGATATCCCTAGCTGTCCTGTGCATATTGAATTATATGTTGTGTATCCCTGTTGACCACGGCTTTAGTATATTGAAGTCCTGCCCTGCAAGTTGTTGAGTATATTCTCCTTCAGGTGTCTGTGTTTTCCCAGGACTCTGCACGGCTACAAGGTAACCTTTTTCTATTAGTGCAGATTCGGCCACTCTAAGGACCGATCTATCAGTATAGGGCTCCTTTGGTATTTAGCCGTGCAGAGGTCCCCAGTGTCTACTGTGGTTTATTTACTTTTCCTGATCGTTGTGTCACGCATCTCTGCATATAGCGGCTTTTCCTCTTACCTGGGCCCTACTTGGCACATGCCAGGTACCGCCATTGTGGCTGATCGTGATAAGCTCCATAATGCTGAGGAACTTGGCCCCAGCTAGTTGGTCAAGTAATGCATCAATGCGGGGCATAGGATACGCGTCAAATGCAGTTACTAGATTCAACCACCGGTAGTCCACACAGAATCGGGTGGTCTTATCCTTCTTGGGGACCAGTACCATGGGGAAGGCCCAGGGGCTGTGCGACTTGCAGATCACGCCCAGTGTTAGCATTTCCTCTATCTCCCTTCTAATGTCCGCCTTCACCTCCAGAGACACCCTGTATGCAGTCTGTTGGAGGGGATGCTGGTCTCCTGTATCCACGTGGTGGGCCACCAGGGAGGTTCAGCCCGGTTTTCCCATGAAGATGCTGCGGTAGGGGGCCAGTGCGCGAGATAGCTGCCCCCTCTGACTCTCGCTTAAGTCCGCATTGATCTGGGCTGCGTCTAAGTTGTCTGGAGCCCTGGCTGTAGCCAACAGATCAATGAGGGGGTCAGCTTCTGGATCATCCCCAGGCAGACTGCACACGGTTAGGACCACGGGGTCCCTTTCGTAGTAGGCCTTGATCATGTTAATGTGATAAACCTTGTTACGCTTTCCCCTCTCATCCAGAGCCACCACATAGTTCACGTCATTCATCCTCTGGAGTATAGTAAACGGGCCCTCCCAGGCCACCTGCAGTTTGTTCTGCCTCGTGGGAATCAGCACAAGCACCTTCTGGCCCATCTCAAACACTCTCTCCGGGGTACCTCTGTCATACCACTGCTTCTATTTGGACTGGGCAGCTTTCAGATTGTCATACACCTCTCCCATTATGGCTTGCATTCTCTCTCTGAACTTCAACACATACTCTACCACCGATGTCTTGGGGGACCCCAGTTTTCCCTCCCAACCCTCCCGCATCAGGACGAGGGGGCCGCGCACTCTCCGCCCATAGAGTAACTCAAATGGGAAAAACCCGTGGATTCCTGTGGTACCTCCCGGTAGGCAAAGAGGAGATGGGGTAGGTATCGCTCCCAGTCTCTACCCTGCGACTCCACAAACGTCCGCAGCATTTGTTTCAGGGTCCCGTTGAACCGTTCGCACAAGCCATTGGTCTGCGGGTGGTAGGCACTGGTCACCAAGTGCTCGACTTGTACTTTCTGACATAGGTTCTGCATCAGATCAGAGGTGAACTGGGGGCCCTGGTCGGTCAGCATCTCTCTGGGAAACCCCACGTGTGAGAATATGCCCAACAACGCATCGGCCACCTTGTCAGCCCTGATGGATGAGAGTGCCATGGTCTCTGGGTACCGGATGGCATAGTCCACCACGGTCAGGATAAAACGCTTCCCTGAGCTACTGGGTATAGCTAAGGGCCCCACAATATCTATGGCCACCCTCCCAAAGGGTTCGCTCACTATGGGGAGGGGAATTAAAGGGGCCTTACCCACCTCCCCTGGCTTCCCAACCTTCTGACACTCGGGGCAAGAGCGACAGTAGTTGGCTACCTCGGTGCCCATCCCAGGCCAGTAGAAGTGATGCGCCAGGCGAGACTTCGTCCGATGCACCCCTAAATGCCCAGCCATGGGAATCGCGTGGGCCACCTTCAGCAACTGGTCCCTATACCTCTGGGGCACCACAAATTGCCTCTCCATCACCCAGGGACCTTGCCCGTCCCCGGTAGAGTCTCTCGATATAATCTCTCTTTATCCCAGTAGACTCGTTCCTTATTCAGGCCAGTGAGGGGTCGCCTAGCCCTCTCCCTCAGTTTCTCGAGTGTGGGGTCTGTCTGCTGGGCCTCCTTAAACTCGGGACTCTGCAACTCAGCCTCAGAGTCAGCACCAATCTCAGCATCAGCCTCAGGCTCAGAGACAGCCCCCTGCGCCACCACTGGGGACTGGGTTAGGCCGGAAGGGGCTTCGCCCCCCCTCAGTATGCCCATCGGCCAGCAGCCCCACCGGATCGGCCAGTGGCTCCAGGCCCTGCATCCGAGCAGACTGCTGGTGGGTAACTACGGCAATGGTGGCCCCCTTGCCCACGGGACCCAGGGGGGTGGATGGTAAGGGTACAGGCTGGCATTCACTCACCCCCCGCCCTTCCTCCCAGTCACACCGTCTCCCCTCACTGTCACACAACTCCGCAGACACACCTGACTCTGGCACAGACCGATTCACCACCATCTCACGTCCATCCAACTAGGGGTCCTGTTGTGTACTCTCACACAGAGCCATCTCCACTGTAGGGCTACGAGGGGGCATGGGTACCCCCCAGCATCATTTTCAGGCACATATTGCGACAACAATTTACCCAAATCAGTACCGAGTAATACATTTGTAAGAATGTTTTCAGACACCCCCGCCTCCCTCAGACCTCTCCCCGCTCCCCAGTCCAGGTAAACCCGTGCCATTGGCACCGCAAGACGTACCCCACCAAAACCTTTTACAGCTATAGTCCTGCCAGGAATAAAGTCTGCCGGGCTGACCAATTCAGGGCGCACCAAAGTCATCTCAGCCCCTGTATCTCTTAACCCGAAAGTTACCTTGGATCCAACCATCACAATCTGCATATTTATGTTGGCACTGCCCTCCGAGCTGGTCACGAACAAGACGGAGGGTCATCCGGAGGGGTGCCCCCCTCCAGATGTGGGTGCCGGTCTTTTCCTCTCGGGACACGCTGACCTGAGGTGGCTCCCGCTGTTGCAAATAAAGCACCGGCGGCTTTCACTTCTCCCATCCCCAGCAGAAACTGGCACAGAGGGGGGCACCGCCGGCTTGGGGTCAGGGGGTCGGTTGGAGTTGGGCTTCCATCCAGACGATCCTTTGGGGAAACCTCTGCTCCGGTCCACAGACGCTCTGTTGGCTGCATGGAAATCGGCCAGCTCACCAGCTTCCAGGGCCGTCTCGGGTTTGCGATCCAGAAGCCATTCCTGGATCTCAGGTGGGCACAGCTGCACAAACTGCTCTTTGATTAACAGGTCTTCCAGGGCATCCAAGGTGTCAATCTTCAGCCCCCTGACCCATTGTCGAAATAGGGTGGTCAATTGGCTCACGACTGCAGAGTAGCTCTCCGCGGCCCGCTTCTGCAAGGACCTAAACTTTTTGCGATATACCTCTGGCGTGAGGTTATAACGTCTCTGCAACGCGGCTTTAATCGCCTCATAGTTCTGGTCGCTCTCCGCTGGTAACTCTGCAAAGGCTTCGAGCGCTGGACCTTTTAGTCCAGGAGTGAGGTACCTGGCCCATTGCTTCTTGGGCAGCTGGTACTGTCGACAAGCCTTTTCAAAACTTCGCAGGAACACATCCAGGTCCCCATCTTTGTCGAGAGTGGGAAAGTTCTCGGCACGAGGTCTGGGCGTAGAGAGCTCTGCAGTGCTTGCAGGGGCAGGAGATAATTGCGTTCTGCCTGCCTGTGCCAGAGCGAGCTGATGTGCCCGTTCGGCTTGCCGCTTCTCGCTCACACGCAGCCCTGCGCTCCACAGCTTCCCGCTCAGCTTGGCGCGCTGCCGCTGCTTGCTCAGCTTGGTGCGCTGCCGCTTCTCGTTCAGCTTGGTGCGCTGCCGCTTCTCGTTCAGCTTGGCGCTCTGCCGCTTCTCTCTTTCTCGGCTCTGCGCTCCTCTCGCTCTTGGTACTGCAGGATGAGCTGGAGCCGCATCTGAAAGTCTGCAGAGTCCACATGTTTTAAAACAGTCTGCAAGTAAACATCCAGGGCAGTATCACCCTTGGGCGAAGCACTTCACACTGTCCTTTCAACTGGACTTGCGCTTCCTTCGGCTGGGTCAAGCGTGGTACCCTGCTCTGCTGCGTCCTGGACTGCTTGCCTCGCCTCATAATCCTCGAGGGCTTGCAAAAGTTCATCCTTCTTATCCTTCGTCGCAATATTTTTGTCTTTACATAATTGTTCCAAGGTCTTTTTCGATGGTTGTTGCGACATTCTCACTCCAGCCAAATAAAAGATAGAAATGAAAACAAAGAAGGGGAAGGGAACTGCTGTGTATTGTGTAAATTCTAATAAATGCACTGAGTTCTGCTCTGGAAATTGGAAAACCAATTTCTTTAGTATCTGGATCTATGTTGCTTCACAGATCCAAATACTAATGTAGCGCTGTTTTAAGATTGTGTTTGCTGCATTTACTTGGTTTGGCCACCAGAGGGAGACATGAGCAATATGAACTGTAACAGATCTCTGTGCCCGGACAGGGTCACATCTGCCAAATGCTGCTTCCTCGCTGGACAACCAGTTTCTCCTCGTGACTCTCACACCTTTCTCTTGTACCTTAGCCACAGCTCAAGGCCCGGTGTATGTAGAGAGCCTGGCTAGCACCCCCAGGAATAAGCCGAAGCTGTAAACCTGGAGCCTTTCCTTGGAACAGCAGGCAGAAGATTCCTGGTACTCCAAAACATGAGTCGTGACTTCAAGCTTGGTCAGAATAGAACTGACTGTTTATTCACAGAGAGGACAGATAGAGTCAAGGACCATACATTTGCATACAATCAAACAGACAACATCACAGATCAGATAACTACCAGGGCCTTCAAACAATGGAGAATGCTGGAAGGAGAAAGCACGTAAACAAAAGGAATTTCTTAGTGAGAGAATTTACACAATAGCAGGTACTAATACAGAGATCTACACTATACAGGGAATAACACACAGACATCAGAAATCTTTAGTTAACTGGCATATCTATAAAACAGTGAAAACCAAAATATATTTAAAAGGTCCACCAGTTCCCTATTAGTCTCTTTCACGGGCCATAGTCTCTGGGCAGGAGGCTAGCGCACATCCCCCTCCAAGTCGCACAGTGACAGCGTGTTCTGTCACATACCTCCCTCATTTGCAGGAGACTAACCAGGCACCAGATCCCAAACGGATCTGTGAGTGTGGTAGTCTCAACCCAAGTCCCAAAAAGTTTGTTTCTTTTCATTGACCGTGCGGTCCAGTCCACAACCATGGATGCATTCACCCCCTCCCCATATTCCCTCAGGGGCCATACAGGAGTCAACATTCCTGCAGCACTGCTTGGGGACATCTCTCCAGTGCCAGGGCCACACACATATACTAGAGAGTTACTCACCAAGCCATCCCCAGCAGCTCCCTTAGATTGTGCCCGCCACTCGGGAGAAATGCCAGCTGCCCCATCTCCGGGTATTGCAATCAGCTGCTGGAGAGCATGGGGGGTGGTTGTCTCTGAAGAAAAGGGTCAGGGATCTGAGCCAGCTGCCCAGTATCCAGGGGGCACACAAAAGGAAACCACAGCCCCCTCCACAGCTGTATTGTAATTATCCCCCTGTGGTTGATTCCAGAGAACACTGGCACTCGACTCCATTGCTGGCTGCTCACCTGGGGCTGTGTAGAGCAATGCTGGCGGTGTGGGGCTGTTTTCTTCCCAGAGATCCAGGCTATCCAAATGCAGGCAGGGCCCGGCTGCACCAGGCTCTGAAGCCAGCACTACACCTGGGGGAACCGTTTTGCCCTCATGAATCACGAACTCCAGCAAGCTGTCCTCCCCGCTCACCGGCTCTGGCGACATCATAACTTGGGGATCTGGGGCAACTGTCTCACATCCTGACAATGCAGTGGGAAATATTCCAATCTCCTCGACAACTCCAGAGTCTATAGCTGGCCCAGACACATCAAGGCCTACAAGCTTCCCCAGCTCTCCTTGGCTGGGCGCACACTGGGGCCCATCTGCCATGCATCCCAGTAAACTGCTAGTGGGGTCTTTAGTCTCGCCCACTGTTGCAAGGCATTCCTCCCTCGACATTGCACAAATGTCCCTCTGGGTCACATCGGTGGAGACCGCAGTCCCATCCACCGCTATAGGGCAAAAATCCTCTGCTGCCCAAAGAGAGGAGGCATTCTGTACAATCGTCAGCTCCTCTGTCTGCTTCTCTGTGCAGAGTTCCTAATGGTGAGTCTGGCTTACCTGCTGACTGAGGACTAGCAGTCTCTTGTACGATTTCTCCATCTTCCACTCCTTGCTGGCTAACGACTCCAAGTCGTCTTGTATCTACCACACGTCGGAGAGGTTTAGCAGGTTTTCTCTGTACTCTGCAATCGCTTCCCTTCTCCACTCTGTGTCATCTCCGAAATCTGGGTCTCTGACCATTCTCTCAAATAACAGTCCAGGGCCACCGTAGCCAAAGCCTTCTGTCGGTCTGTTATTGTCCATGCTCTCAGTTCCCATCTGGACTACATACCATCGCAGGGCTTCGTAGCTCTCGTCCAGCCGTGTCTCTTCATAAACCAGACAAGCCAGATCAATCAGACAATTCTGGTTGCGTTGTTTATCCACCAACACCTCACGCAATTCTATCCTCTTCAGGTACCCTGCTTGGGATGAGGGAAGGATCTTGTTCTGGCTGCGCTGCTCTCTGTCCAGCCTCTCGTGCCAGAGTAGCCAACGTACTGTATCAGCCCAGTTCAGCTGAGTCTCCTCTGTTATAGGTCCACAATGGTTTGCCTGTACCTCTTGTAGCCTCTCCCAGTAAGCTGCTCCTGTGACTGCTGCCATCTTTCGCTTCTGCCGCACCGTCTGGATATCGAATCCTGGTGATGCTTTGGATGTCCTTAGACTGTAAGAAGCATCCCACCGCTGCCACCAATGTAACAGATCTCTGTCTGTAACACATCTGCCAAATGCTGCTTCCTCGCTGGACACCCAGTTTCTCCTCGTGACTCTCACACCTTTCTCTTGTACCTTAGCCACAGCTCAAGGCCCGGTGTATGTAGAGAGCCTGGCTAGCACCCCCAGGAATAAGCCGAAGCTGTAGACCTGGAGCATTTCCTTGGCACAGCGGGCAGAAGATTCCTGGTACTCCAAAACATGAGTCGTGACTTCAAGCTTGGTCAGAATAGAACTGACTGTTTATTCACAGAGAGGACAGATAGAGTCAAGGACCATAACATTTGCATACAATCAAACAGACAACATCACAGATCAGATAACTACCCAGGGCCTTCAAACAATGGAGAATGGGGGAAGGAGAAAGCACGTAAACAAATGGAGTTTCTTAGTGAGAGAATTTACACAATAGCAGGTACTAATACAGAGATCTACACTATATAGGGAATGACACACAGACATCAGAAATCTTTAGTTAGCTGACATATCTATAAAACAGTGAAAACCAAAATATATTTAAAAGGTCCACCAGTTCCCCATTAGTCTTTTTCACGGGCCATAGTCTCTGGGCAGGAGGCTAGCGCACATCCCCCTCCAAGTCACACAGTGACAGCGTGTTCTGTCACATGAACTATACTGGACACAAACGGAACTACAAATTCCATCGTGCTTTGCGGTGGAGACAGGAAGTGGGTGGGAGAGAGCAAGGACATCCGAAGCCTCGTTCGAAGGAGAGCCAGTGTGAGCCGAGCGATGAAAGGTGTAAGACGCACGTGAGACTGCCAGGGATCGTGACCAGGCTGGAGAGCAGGCACTGCCTCACGGATGCTGGGGATCAGGGACAGTGACTTGGCGGGCACCTGCCTACACATCGCTGAGAGGTTGCACAGAGACATAGTTCCGGTTGGACCCCGAGTAAGGAGAGCACAATGATCCATTGGGAGTGCAGGCGGTAGGCCGTAGTTCTCGTTGCGGAGATCGGACAAGCAAGAGAAGTGGATCGGGTGGAACAGAGTCCCACTGCAATCCAAGCGGAGAGACATCCTTGATCGGGCAGTGGAACAGATTGTCTAATGGATGGGTGAGAGGCCTTCCAGGCCACAGTTCCACGTATAACGAAGCACGCTGCATTATTGTTTAAATCTACAGGGCCCCAACGTGACTAGTCCAAGATTTGCTCATTCCATTCACTGGCCAGTTGAATATAGTACCCGGGTACCTGAGATCATACACACACACCTTTTTGAGACATTACTTTCGCGGGACTTACACTCCAGAATCGAAGGGGTTAAACTTTTCTTTTGCCGCCGCGTGTTTTTCCCGCATTACAAAGTCCTGTCGTTCATATACTGTGTCTACATTATATATGCCACTTTATTGGGATCAGTAAAGTATAAAATCTATAAAATCCACAACAGTGCTGGTGTATATTTATTCCCTAGTGCGGTGAGACTAACCCGAGGTTAAATTCAGCGGCTCCTCCAGGAGTGAGCGCTACACGTGGGGGCTCGTTCCGGGATTCTAGTCTCTAAAATAGAACCGCATTTAAAGGGTTAAATATGGATCTAGACACTGCTGCCAAATGGTGTGAGGAGCAAGATAGCAAGATAGAGTTATGCATAGTCATGGATATTCCTGCAGACACTTGGGACGAAGATCAGATTCGCCGGGCCGTGGCCGCGCTGACACCAGATCATCGGGGGTTAATCCTGGACATTAAAACGAACCCGGATACTTCTCACACATATGTTCTTTTTGAGTGGAGAAAGGGTGTTCCAGTATGTTTTCAGGGCGCAAGCGTGAAGCTGACCGATGAGGTGGAAGTGCAACTGATTCAGCCAAGTGCGCCACGTGGCGATCCCAGGAGTGTTCCCGTGCCCAGTCCACTGGCCATGATCGGGCCTGAATTCATAGTGGCTATCGGAGATTTGCTGGCTAAATGTCAAAGAACAAGCCCTCCACACACTAATTTTGGTTATCGACGGTTGAGGAATTTTACAGGAAACGTACCAACTCCGGCGGGAGAAGAAATCTTTGAAGAATGGGTAGAACAGGCGATGCAGGCTCTGGATGAGTGGGACGTCCCTGAGGCACAGAAGAAGCAAAGAATTACTGAGAGCTTAAAGGGACCTGCGTCAGAGGCTGTCAGAAACCTGAAGTTGAGTAAGCAAGACTGCACCGCTTTAGATTACCTAAACGTATTACAGGAAGTCTTTGGGCGAACAGAAAAGGCTGCTGAGCTCATGTACCAGTATGAACATACTTACCAGCGAAAAGGTGAGAAAATGACTGAATATATGAGGCGTCTAGATAAGACTCTGCACCAGATACTTCTTAAGAAAGGGGCCGAACAGGCCACAATAGACAAAATCTGAATGCAGCAGATATTGAGGGGCGCTCAACCTCTAGATCCTGTGATGCTACAGCTGAGAACCAGAGAAGGTAACCGAGAATTGAAATACCTGGAACTGATTCGAGCTGTTAGAGAGGAAGAGGCTCTACTGGAAGAAAAATCCTTAAGGAGAGGAGAAAGAGCTTACGCACAACCCATGAGGCATAACGATTATCTGCAAACTGAAGATGATTCGTTGGACACCTATGGATCCGAAGTTGACGGGCAAGAGCATCTGTTTGAAATAAGGTGTGACGGATCGGCCGCCACAGGATTTATTTAGCTTAATTTCATTCCTATTTTGTTATATTTTGTTTACCCTTTTATTTATAGGAACTAATTTCCTGTGTTAGATTTAGTGTAAAACTGTTGCTAGACTTCTAATTAATCATGTTTTTCCCTTGCACCGATCCTGCTAGTAACCATGGAGTACATGCTTGCTACAATGTATCAGTCACTGACGTAGCGCTCCACGCTTCAAACTCCAAAATACTTTATGTTCAGTTATATTGTGTGGTTTTAAATGTATTGTAAATTGCTCATTTTTAGGTTGAAATAGACTTCTATTTCTTTAGTTAAATGTGTTTTTTTTTTAAAGATACTACCTGCTGCTAGTGGCAAATGCTTTCCTTCGTATAGAATGTACAATAGGTTTGAGTGACTTGTGGATTATGCAAAAGTGCTTTCTCTTTGGGTATCTGTTATCTGTTTACATATCTGAAAGGTTGAGAGTCACATTGTCTCAGCCACCCACTATCTGATTTCCTTTACAATGGGTTATGTAAATCACTGTATGTGGTCACTGTGGGGTCAAGACTTCATCTGCATACAACCAGTGGACCAAAGTGAAGACCGAAGAGGACCTGAAAGAAGCTTGCAGTGGTCTTGGAACCAACCAATCAGAACTGTTGGGGTGGGCGGGAAGTCTGAATGTGCATGGCTGTATTTTGTATATAAGCACTGTCTGTTCCCATTCTAAATACACTCTGATTTACCTACAACCTATACTGCGTCTCGATGAGTATTTGGGAAGAGGGACTGTCTGCTAGGTGTTTCCTCCTGGCTGACTCGAACCTGACGCCGGCTCGCTACCTCTGCTCATTGCAGCGCTACCCCGGCACCTAAGGCGGATCTACTCCCTCCGAGTAGCGGCGTCCGTCACAGATGCCCTTTTAATAGCGGCATTACAGACTCCATCCAGTAGATTGGCTGATTCTGAGCAGCTGCATCCAGGGCAGACACCTCGGCTGGCATGCTACCTCCCAGTCCTCCAAGGCAAGGATGGAGTTAATGGCGAATCTACTCCTGCTGAGTAGTGGATTTCGTCACATAAGGGTTAAAAATAAAAACGAAAAATTTCTTCAAACATCGTGCCTCGGAGATCCCCATAACCTGCCCATGAAGTGGCTGATTTCTAGGATGTATAGAATCACTTAAAAACAAAAAAATTACGTTTCAAAAGACGGTAAATGCTTTTTCTCCTTTTAATCTATCCATAAACAACTGCTTGGGACGGCAGTCTTTATGAAAAGAGGAGACATTTTCGGACACGCAGAAAAAGTTTAGTGATTTTTTTTGGCTAAATTATTGTGAAACTTATGCAGGCTTTGGATGAAAGTAACAATAGGTGCTTTAAAATTGGGCCTTTAGCGTCGGCAACAGTGCCGTCACACCGTAACTAGGGATGAGCTGTTCGGGTTCGGACGGTTTGGAGTTCGACCCGAGCTTTGGCAGCTCGAAAGTTCATGAACTTCGAACTTTTTGAGTGTTCGGTTCGAGTTCGAAAAAAAAAAAAAAAATTTGAAAAAAGTATAGAAAATGCTTAAAAAAAATACTAAAAAAATCTAGAAATATAGAGACTCTTTACTGCAGAATATTATAAGCAACGGTTTATTAGATATTGAATTAAAAACTAATGTGTACGTGGAAAGATTATCAACTCTAAATGACCTCTGTTCACAAACGGGCAGAACAACAGGTGTTTTTAGTCTGGTAATCAATTTGATACATTGTACACTATACTGAGGGGGTGGGGTGGTGTCTGCTTCTGATTGAGATTTGAGAATTAATTTCCCTCCTAAAACATCCTAATATGCTGCATTTAACCCTTTCGCTGCTGAGGCTTTTCACACCTCTGTGCGGAGGTCATTTTTACCGCTTTCGCTCATCATGTTTAACCGCGTTTTGTAGCCATATTTTGATATATGATATGACGGAATGGGATGTTGTCCGCCTGCGGGTGTGCTCTATCTGCGTGCCCCCGGCGCTTACCGCGGGCCCGACTACCGAGTGACGCGGCACTCGGCGTCTCGTGCGACCTGGAGTGACCCTGGGGAAGGGTTAGCGGGCGGTGGAGGGGACCCCTGCGTAGAACCAGCCCGACCACTGAGCAACACGGTACTCAGCGTCTCGAGCAGATGGTTCACTGACCTTGTGGGTGTGGGAGACGTCTGTGGAGCGGCCGGCCGAATACGGAGATCGGATCTGCCGTGGAGGAATATTCGGATCTTAAGTGGGAAACGTTTCGGATCTGGGTACGGATGAATCTTCGGATCGGATTGCGGAGATCGCTACGGATCTTACGGAAGCGGCTGACTGTTCGGATCTTATCCCGATCCCTGGATATACCGAAGCGCGGTACGCGGCCGCGCCTTTCGGATCGGATCCCGGGCGAATGTACTCAGACTCGATGCCCTCACGCTGCGCCTCTGTCCTGATGCTCGATGCAGGCACAGGGCGCTCGATTCGGTTCGGATCGTTGCTGGACACCGCACCCTGAGACCGCGGGGGATACTCAGAGAATGTATGCGGCGGAGAAATAAAGACATCAGACGAGGCTGGATGCACTGGTAAATCTGAGTTTATTATTCACAGCACCTCCATTTATCAACTTCACACAAATTATGAATACAATGGGAATCTGTCACGTATCCCCCTGAATACCAGAATAGTGGTCCCTATACGTAGACCGATCTCTAACCTTCCGATCCTTGAATGGTCGGCACAACTAGACAGATATTTTACCAGACAGAGTACCCAAAAGGGTAAACACCAGACAGATATACAAGATAGAGTTTTCGTTCTCCCTAGGACTCCAGAAATAGAAAAGGTAGTCTGCTGTATACTTTGGGTTACACACAGACTACCACAGAAACCAAGGCTGTTTAGGAGCAGAGGCGTAGCGGAGTCGTTGCCAATGCCAAAGGTCATACACAGGGAGGTTCGTTTGCCAATACCAAGGGTCATACACAGTGGTGGTTCGTTTGCCAATGCCAAGGGTCATATACAAGGAGGTTCGTTTGCCAATACCAAGAGTCGTACACAGGGGTGGTTCGTTTGCCAATGCCAAGGGTCATACACAGGGAGGTTCGTTTGCCAATACCAAGAGTCGTACACAGGGGTGGTTCGTTTGCCAATGCCAAGGGTCATACACAGGGAGGTTCGTTTGCCAATACCAAGAGTCGTACACAGGGGTGGTTCGTTTGCCAAAGCCAAGGCTCATACACAGAGGATAAATAAATTAGTCAGAAGCAGAGAGTCAGTCACTGCCAACACCAGACACACGAGAGCTCTGCGGGGAATGATACCACGTCAGGGCACCGGTGAAATTGTGAAGCCGGGCTTTAAACCCGGCGGGTCCGCGTCATCACGCCAGGCCCCGCCCCCGGCGTCCCACGTGAGCGCATCCGGCAGTGTATAACATTCGGCGCCTGGCCAGCGAGCAGCGAGGAAGTTGCTGCCAGGCGCCCCAGAACAGCGCGATACGTGACAGAACCCCCCCCTCAACGGGCGGCCACTGGACGACCCCCAGGGGCACGGGGATGAGCCAAATAGAAGGCCTTCACCAACCGAGGGGCATGGACCTCCGCAGCCGGGACCCAAGAACGATCCTCTGGACCGTAACCCACCCAGTCGACCAAGTACTGTAACTTCCCCCTAGACATCCTGGCGTCCAGAATGGCCTTAACCTCAAACTCCTCCTCGCCCTCCACAGAGACAGGAGGAGGTGGAGCACGGAACTTGGTGTATCGGTTACATAATAATGGCTTCAAAAGGCTCACGTGGAACACATTGTGTATCCTGATATGGGGGGGCAATACCAAAGCATAGGAGACTGGGTTGAGCCGCCGCAGAATCCTATAGGGACCTATATATCTAGGCGCCAACTTCATGGAGGGCACTAAGAGCTTGATGTTCTGCGAAGAAAGCCAAACCCTGTCCCCAACCTGATACACAGGTGCTTGCCTTCTGTGTCTGTCAGCCTTTATTTTCTGGATGACACTGCTTTTCTCTAGTGCCTTTTTAACTCTCCCCCAAGTCTCCTTCAAGGACGCCAAATGCTCATCCAAAGCAGGTATCGTGGTATCTGGAAACGTAGCGGGGAGCACGGGAGGATCGAAACCATAAACAGTGAAGAAAGGGGAATGTCCCGTGGATTCACTCACTGCACTGTTCAAAGCATACTCAGCCCATGGTAGCAGATCTGACCAGTTATCTTGTTGTTCTGATATAAAACATCTGAGATACTTCTCTATATTTTGATTGGCGCGTTCTGCTGCTCCGTTAGTCTGGGGGTGATAGGCCGAAGAGAAGGATAAGTCTATCCCCACATTCTTACAAAACCCTTTCCAGAATCTGGAGACAAATTGGGTACCCCTATCGGAGACAATCCCAAGAGGAATACCATGTATGCGGACCACGTTGTTTATGAAAATGGGCACCAATTCGGCTGCTGAAGGTAGTTTACGAAGAGGAACATAGTGGCCCATCTTGGAGAACCGATCTATGATAGTAAGTATTACTGTATTCCCTCTTGAATCAGGTAACTCCACTATGAAATCTATTGCCAAATGCGACCATGGTCGTTCTGGGATCGGCAGAGGCTGGAGTAGACCAATGGGTGCTGTTTTGGGATTTTTATGTCTTGTGCACACCTCGCACACGGTTATGTAATCCTTTACATCTCGGCGCAACGTGGGCCACCAGAAGACTTTACTGATGCTGGACACCGTTTTGGTAATCCCCATATGCCCAGAAGTTTTATTATCATGATAAATGTTTAGTAATTCCTCCCTTTCACTTTCAGGTACAAAGAGTTTCGCGGGAGGTTTCCCCTCAGGGGCTGTGCCCTGAACTGTTTGCAACCTTTTCATCAAAGGAGACGAGACATTAATCGTGGTAGAGGCTATAATCCTTTCTTGGGGTACAATGGGATGCTGATCTTGGATGTTATATTCGTAGGACTCATGCTGTCTTGATAAAGCGTCTGCTTTAACATTTCTGGATCCAGGTCTATAGGTTAATACGTAATTAAAGCTTGAAAGAAACAACGACCATCTCGCTTGTCTGGAATTTAACCGTTTAGCATCTCCAATGTATGTGAGATTTTTGTGATCGGTTATGATAAGGATGGGGTCACTAGACCCTTCCAGTAGGTATCTCCATTCTGCCAAGGCCGATATGACCGCTAATAACTCTCTGTTTCCTATGTCATAGTTCCTCTCTGCCGGGGAGAGTTTCCGGGAATAGAAACCGCATGGATGCAAGGGTTTGTCGGGTGCCTCCCTTTGGGACAATACTGCACCAAGACCTATTTCGGAGGCATCAACTTCCACTTGGAACGGCAGAGCCGGATCTGGATGTCTGAGAACCGGGGCAGTAGTAAACGCTTGTTTGAGTGCCTCAAAGGCTTGACTGGCTTGGGGTGTCCATTTCTGAGTACCCACCCCTTTCCTAGTCATAGCCGTGAGGGGAGATACCAAAGCTGAAAAGTCTTTAATGAATCTCCTATAATAGTTAGTAAATCCTAGAAACCTCTGGATGGCTTTCAGCCCTTGGGGTAGAGGCCAGTCAAGGATTGCTGTGAGTTTCTTAGGATCCATCTGGAAACCTTCAGGAGTTATTATGTAGCCAAGGAAATGTACTGTTCTTATGTCAAATAAACATTTCTCTAGTTTACAATACAATCCAGCCTCCAACAGTTTTTTCAGTACTTGTTTCACGTGGACATGATGGGTTACAATATCAGGAGAGTATATCAGGATATCATCCAGATATACTATGACAAACACTTGCAGAAATTCCCGTAAGGTATCGTTTATGAGGTCTTGAAAAACGGCTGGTGCATTGCATAAACCAAAGGGCATCACTAGATACTCATAATGTCCACTTCGTGTATTAAAAGCCGTTTTCCATTCATGGCCCTCCTTAATCCTTACTAGGTTGTAGGCTCCGCGTAAATCGAGTTTTGTATAAATACTGGCCCCTTTTAGTAGATCGAATAGTTCTGTGATGAGAGGTATGGGATATGCGTTCCTTATAGTTATCCTGTTCAAACCTCTGTAATCTATGCAAGGCCGCAGATCTCCCTCTTTTTTGGAGACAAAAAAGAAACCCGCTCCTGCTGGAGAGGAGGACCGTCTGATGAATCCTCGGTCTAGATTCTCCCTTATGTACTCCTCCATAATGTTGTTTTCTTTTTGGGACAAGGGGTATACATGTCCCCTAGGAGGCATAGTACCGGGGAGTAAATTTATAGCACAGTCGTACGTGCGGTGTGGCGGTAGGACCTCAGTCCTGGACTTAGAGAAGACCTCCTTTAAGTCCAGATAATGTTCAGGAACCTCTGTGGATAAAGGAGGGGCTGTGGCAATATTGAGGCTACCGATTACGTTGACCTTGCCCAGACATTTCGACTGACAACGAGGACTCCAGTATTTTATGTCTCTTTGGACCCAATCAATAACCGGGTTGTGTTCTACCAACCACGGAAACCCAAGCACGACAGGACATGAAGGAGATTCAATGATTTGGAAACATATTTTTTCACGGTGCAATACTCCTGTTTCCATACATACAAAAACAGTGTCGTGGGTAATATGAGGACAGGATAGAGGGTTTCCATCTATGGCTTCCACCATTAGAGGCCTCTCCTTGAGAACCAGAGGTATGAGACATTTTGCAGCAAAATGTTTGTCCATAAAATTACCTGAGGCCCCAGAATCCAAGAAGGCCTCGGTCTTAAGGTGAACCCTGTCCCAAGTCAATGAGATTGGTACCAGGATCCTGGATTTTTTTTTTTCGTTATTCACAAAGGAGGCATAAAGAGACCCTATAACCTGGGTATTGGCTGGTCTTTGGCTTGATTTGCCACTCTCACCCCTGCCACCCCTAGGTCTCTGAGGACATTGAAGGCGGAAATGGTCTGCCCCTGCACAATAGAAGCAGAGCCCCTTTTCCCTTCTGTGAGCTCTCTCTGCCTCCGATATACCAGTTTTTCCTATCTGCATAGGCTCTGCAACTGGTATATCTGGTTTTACGTTTTCCTGGGCACCTGGTGTACCGGTATTTCTGGATGATAAGGGTAAAGGAGGCAAGAGCCTTCTAGGTCTATCTCTGGGATGTCTCCTTTCCCTAATTTGATCGTCCATGGCGATACAAAAATCGATCAGGTGATCAAGAGTCTCTGGCAATTTCAAAGGAGCCAATTCGAACATAAAAGCCTCGTTCAGACCTTCAGTAAAGGCTAAAGTTAGGACGTCGTTCGGCCAGAGAACCTCTGAAGTCAAGGTTTTAAAGTCTATCGCGTAGTCAGAGACCCTCCTATTACCTTGTTTTATGTGGAACAAAGATCTACCCGCATTAGTAGCCCTTCTAGAGGGGTCAAAGGTACGTTTTAGCTCCGAGGTAAAACCCTCATAGTCGTAAATGATGGGTTTCTTGTTTTCCCACAAGGGTGTAGCCCACAATAAAGCTTTCTCTGTCAAATGATTGATCAGATAGCCCACTTTAGCTTTATCCGACATACAGGACCCTGGGTTATTCTCGAACAAGATCTCAAGTTGGGTCAGAAAACCTCGGCATAAACTTGGTGTACCATCATAACGTAATGGTGCCTTCATACTAAGCCTATTTCTTTCGGGAGAGACCGGGCTGACAATAGGCAATACCGGGTCCGGAGGGTTTGTGGTTCCCCCACTGGACCGATTTAACAGGGTTTGAAGAGCAAGAGCAAACTGGTCCATCCTATGGTCCTGCTCTTCTTGTCTGGCTGCGATACGTGCCAACTGATTAGAGAGGTCTGCGGGATCCATTGGCCCTGACGTAATGTCACGTATCCCCCTGAATACCAGAATAGTGGTCCCTATACGTAGACCGATCTCTAACCTTCCGATCCTTGAATGGTCGGCACAACTAGACAGATATTTTACCAGACAGAGTACCCAAAAGGGTAAACACCAGACAGATATACAAGATAGAGTTTTCGTTCTCCCTAGGACTCCAGAAATAGAAAAGGTAGTCTGCTGTATACTTTGGGTTACACACAGACTACCACAGAAACCAAGGCTGTTTAGGAGCAGAGGCGTAGCGGAGTCGTTGCCAATGCCAAAGGTCATACACAGGGAGGTTCGTTTGCCAATACCAAGGGTCATACACAGTGGTGGTTCGTTTGCCAATGCCAAGGGTCATACACAAGGAGGTTCGTTTGCCAATACCAAGAGTCGTACACAGGGGTGGTTCGTTTGCCAATGCCAAGGGTCATACACAGGTAGGTTCGTTTGCCAATACCAAGAGTCGTACACAGGGGTGGTTCGTTTGCCAATGCCAAGGGTCATACACAGGGAGGTTTGTTTGCCAATACCAAGAGTCGTACACAGGGGTGGTTCGTTTGCCAAAGCCAAGGCTCATACACAGAGGATAAATAAATTAGTCAGAAGCAGAGAGTCAGTCACTGCCAACACCAGACACACGAGAGCTCTGCGGGGAATGATACCACGTCAGGGCACCGGTGAAATTGTGAAGCCGGGCTTTAAACCCGGCGGGTCCGCGTCATCACGCCAGGCCCCGCCCCCGGCGTCCCACGTGAGCGCATCCGGCAGTGTATAACATTCGGCGCCTGGCCAGCGAGCAGCGAGGAAGTTGCTGCCAGGCGCCCCAGAACAGCGCGATACGTGACAGAATCCTTGCCCGCCCTTACAAGACCCATTGGCCGTTACAGTTCGGGGAGTCGCCGATTCGGACCGGATGGTCCGAATCGACCATTTTGCGATTCGACCGGATGGTCCGAATCGGCCATTTTCCGATTCGAATAATCTGATTGCAACCACGAGGCGATCGGAAAATGGCGGCGGGCAAGGCAGACAAAGGGAACACATTTCACAATAACCAACGGGGACACTTTATTACACCACACATAACCACATCTAAATAAAAGTACTTCAAAACTCTGTGCGTGCCACCGCACCTAAGTGTTCATGGCCGTAACAATGTCCTTGTGCACCTCCCCTGGCTGAGGGTGCTGGGCCATTCTGTGACACTCCTCCCCCTCCCCAAGGTCCGACGCACCCGGTTGGACCCCAACGGGTCGTACTGGGGTAGTCGGGGCTCCCCAATCCCCTGGTTCCCGGGCCGACTGCCGCGATAACCCGTCTGCGTTACCGTTTTGCGACCCGGGCCGATATTGGATGGTAAAATTGAAAGGTTGGAGAGCCAGGCTCCACCGCAACAGGCGGCCATTTTCCCCGGCCACCCGGTTGAGCCACACCAAGGGGTTATGGTCGGTCATCACGGTGAAAGACCGACCGTAGACATAGGGTTGGAGCTTCCGTAGGGCCCAGACCAAGGCCAGTCACTCCTTCTCCACCGCGGCATACCCCACCTCTCGTGGCAACAGCTTCCGGCTGATGAACGCCACCGGATGATCCCCCCCGTCGTCCCCCACTTGGCTTAGGACAGCTCCCAGTCCGAACATGGACGCGTCTGTGTGAACAACAAAACGTTTGTTATAGTTGGGAGCTGCTAGCAGGGGAGCTTGGGTCAGGGCGGCCTTCAGTTGCCGAAAGGCCTGTTCGCACTCCGGGGACCACAGTACTTGGCGGGGCAGGGATTTCTTCGTCAAGTCAGTCAGGGGTTTGGCCAGGTCACTGTAATGGGGCACAAATTTCCTGTAGTACCCCGCGGTGCCCAGGAAGGCGAGGACCTGGGTCTTGGTCACAGGGGTGGGCCAATCTAAGATAGCTTCAATTTTGGCGGGCTCGGGCCGTTGTATCCCGCACCCCACCCGGTGGCCCAGATACTGCACTTCGGCCATCCCCACTTTGCATTTCTCCGGCTTAAGAGTCAGGTTGGCATCCCTAATCCGGCCCAGGACAGTCCCTACATGGTCCAGGTGTTCCTCCCAGGTCTGGCTATAGATGGCTATGTCATCCAGGTACGCGCAAGCGAATCCCTGGAGGCCATCGAGGAGGCGATCGATTAACCGCTGGAAGGTAGCAGGGGCGTTCTTCATCCCGAACGGCATGACTCGAAACTGGTAGAAGCCGAACGGGGTGATGAAGGCCGACTTCGGGGTCGCCTCCTCGGCAAGGGGGATCTGCCAATACCCCTTGCACAGATCGACCGTGGTCAGAAAATGACCCCGGGAGATCTGGTCTAGCAACTCGTCGACTCGGGGCATGGGATAAGCGTCTGTAATGGTACAGTCGTTTATCCGCCGATAGTCGACGCAGAACCTGGTGGTACCGTCTTTCTTGGGTACCAGGACCACGGGCGACGCCCATGGGCTGGCCGACGGTTCAATGACCCCCAGCTCCAGCATCTCCCGGATCTCGGCCCGCATGGACTCGCGGACCGCTTCCGGAAGCCGGTATGCGGGTTGCCGAAGGGGCCTCTGACCGGGCGTGTCCACTTGATGGATGGCCTGGTCAGTGTATCCCGGCAGGGCCGAGAAAACCCCCGGGTAGTCATGAAGCAGCTGCCACGCCTGCGCCTGCTTTTCTGGCCCTAACTCCTCCCCCAGCTGCACTTGATCCACCCCGGAAGGCTGCTTGGCTACCCCCGGGAGTTCTACCAACGGAAATGGTTCCGTCTCCTCGGCAGCCGGCGCGCATATGGCGTCCACCGTCTCCGGTCGCTCATGGTAGGCCTTCAGCATATTGACGTGGAACGTCCGCTGGATTCTGGTGTCTGCGCAGCTAACAACCACATAGGTGGTATCCCCCAGCTGGGTTACCACCTTGTAGGGACCTTGCCAGGCCGCCTGCAGCTTGTTCTGCCGCTGTGGCTTCAGCACCAGAACCTTCTGCCCCACAAGGAACGAGCGACTGCAAGCAGCGTGGTCGTACCACGCCTTCTGCTGAGCTTGGGCCGTCTCCATGTTCTCCTGCACGAACCCCGCGAGTTCTGCCAAGCGCTCCTGGAGCTTCAACACGTAATCCAACACAGGGACCCCATCTTCCTCCTGCACCCCCTCCCACTGAGCCCTAACCAGATCCAGGGGTCCTCTCACCTGGCGCCCATACAGCAGCTCAAAGGGGGAGTATCCGGTGGATTCCTGAGGAACCTCCCGGTAGGCAAACAGCAGGTGGGGAAGATACTTCTCCCAATCCCTGCTTTCGTGCACAAAGGCCCGAATGAGCTGCTTCAAGTCTCTTCGGGGGCGTGGGTTCGAATCCCACCGCTGCCACCAGTATGACGGAATGGGATGTTGTCCGCCTGCGGGTGTGCTCTATCTGCGTGCCCCCGGCGCTTACCGCGGGCCCGACTACCGAGTGACGCGGCACTCGGCGTCTCGTGCGACCTGGAGTGACCCTGGGGAAGGGTTAGCGGGCGGTGGAGGGGATCCCTGCGTAGAACCAGCCCGACCACTGAGCAACACGGTACTCAGCATCTCGAGCAGCTGGTTCGCTGACCTTGTGGGTGTGGGAGACGTCTGTGGAGCGGCCGGCCGAATACGGAGATCGGATCTGCCGTGGAGGAATATTCGGATCTTAAGTGGGAAACGTTTCGGATCTGGGTACGGATGAATCTTTGGATCGGATTGCGGAGATCGCTACGGATCTTACGGAAGCGGCTGACTGTTCGGATCTTATCCCGATCCCTGGATATACCGAAGCGCGGTACGCGGGCGCGCCTTTCGGATCGGATCCCGGGCGAATGTACTCAGACTCGATGCCCTCACGCTGCGCCTCTGTCCTGATGCTCGATGCAGGCACAGGGCGCTTGATTCGGTTCGGATCGTTGCTGGACACCGCACCCTGAGACCGCGGGGGATACTCAGAGAATGTATGCGGCGGAGAAATAAAGACATCAGACGAGGCTGGATGCACTGGTAAATCTGAGTTTATTATTCACAGCACCTCCATTTATCAACTTCACACAAATTATGAATACAATGGGAATCCTTGCCCGCCCTTACAAGACCCATTGGCCGTTACAGTTCGGGGAGTCGCCGATTCGGACCGGATGGTCCGAATCGACCATTTTGCGATTCGACCGGATGGTCCGAATCGGCCATTTTCCGATTCGAATAATCTGATTGCAACCACGAGGCGATCGGAAAATGGCGGCGGGCAAGGCAGACAAAGGGAACACATTTCACAATAACCAACGGGGACACTTTATTACACCACACATAACCACATCTAAATAAAAGTACTTCAAAACTCTGTGCGTGCCACCGCACCTAAGTGTTCATGGCCGTAACAATGTCCTTGTGCACCGCCCCTGGCTGAGGGTGCTGGGCCATTCCGTGACATATGACCCAGACATATTATATATCGTTCTTTCCGGCAGACTTGGCAGATTCATAATATGTCATTATTATATGTATACGTTATGTCATGTCTGTATATTATAACAAAAAATGCAATAAAATTTGAATTTTCAATTATTTCTTAAGTGTAAAGTGTTTTTTTTCACATTTTAACATGCGATCATTTGCGGTTATATTTTGTATGGGGTGCGCTTTTTAAAAAAATTAGAAATGGGGTCTCGTTACATTTTTTTTGGGGAAAATTTTGCTTTTTTTAACAAACGCACCACATACAAAAATCGTTAGTGCAGCATTATTGTTCACATTATAATTGAAATGGGAACAATATTCCTGCATTAACAAAACAAAAACAACAAAAAAAACTTGTTTCTTTTTTTTAGATTTTTTTTTTAAAATATTATTATTATTTTTTTTAAAACATTTTTCATGCTCATGTTTGGTATCCTTGGAAAGGCCATGCTCTGGCCGATCCAACAATATCAAACATTAACCCCTAGCTGCCACGGATCGGGAGATAGGGGGTTCATTGGAACCCCCTATCTCCACCATTGGTGGCAGCTAGGGGTTAACTCCAGGACTGCATAGCACGATGACGCCAGTCCTCAGGGGAAGTTCCTGGAGGCTTGGCCGACATCCAAGATGTCGGCCAGCTCCAGGACAGGATCACGATCCGGCGCTTTACAGCACCGATTTGTGATCCGGCTCCCCAGGGGTTAATCACAGCCACCATTTGGAAGGGCAGGCTGTGCCCTTCCAAACGGTGCCTGGATTAACCCTCTGCCCCCCGGCGATCGGGAGGGAGAGAGGTCTGAAGGACCTCCCCCCTCCCTTTGTTGTGGAAAATTTATTATGTGGACATTATACACTAGGATGTGTGTGTTTTTATAAGTTGTCATCTGTCTCCCTGTGTTGGATTTGAATGTGGTTTTAAATCCAAACCAGCGGCGAACAAACATGGCTGACGGGGACCATGCAGATGACTCAGGGATGAGGTGTGTACATGGGGCCGGTCAGTCATTCTAGTCCACTCCTCTGTCCTTTTGATATGTAAATGTAATTACTGGACAAACTCGTTTTCTGTTGTACAGCCAGTGGCCACTGGGCATTGTCCTATTGTGTAATAAATGAAGCTGACCAGAAGCCAGGGGGACCCTTGGCAGTTGAGGCACTTGGGAAGAGGAACTCCAGCTAGAAACAACGTGTGTGTGTGGCTTATTCTGGGTGAGGATGCAATAGACCACAGCAGAGTCTCTGGGTCTCCTTGCTGCGGGCGTTCAGATAAGTATGCCAGGGTTAGCAGAGAGCTGCTTGTAAGTACAGCGGATCAAACTACACTAGGGAATTGATAGTAGATTCATTTCTACGACATTATGGCGAGTCAGCTAAACATGGAACCAACAGATTTTTCCTCTGCACAGAAGAAAAAAGGAGAGAGAGTAAGTAAATTGTAATTTTGTCTCCTGCGTCGAGGAAATTTCTGCTTGATAAAAGAACGATTTTGCTCGTTTTGTGTAAGAACGAGGTAATTTTCTGTTTTGTAGTTTTTGGTGGATCTGAGCTGATTGTACAGAGACTGTATGGCGAGATTGTGACGTGTGTGCTGACCAGCACAGAGTATCGTTTTAGTTGTAACTTCTGTTTGTGTAACTTTTATGTTTGTAAGAGGTGATTTTGGTTTGTAGAGGCAGAATTTTGTTTTAATGTTTGTACAGGAGAAACAGCATTTAGAGGATTTTTTATACTGTTAGCCTGTAAATCAGAGGAGGTTTTTGCTCTGGTTTCGGGGGTGGGGCACAGGGAATAGAGAAACTGTTTTGTTTAATTTGGTTTCTCTATTGCTGGATTTTGGAGACACGATCTTGGTCTTCCTTTGTGTGAAAGACATGTGCTTTGGCAGCCATCTTACCTGTGTGTGAAAAACATGTGCCTTGGCAGCCATCTTACCTTTGTGTGAAAAACATGTGGTTTGGCAGCCATCTTGGTTAGTTTGGTGCTGCAGGTTTTTTAACAAGGAATTCAGTTTTAGATGGAGCTGATTCACTTTTAGTTTTGGTGTCTATGGAAAGCGATTCGTTAGTTTTTGTCCTGAAATTATTTTTGTCTCTTTTGTAACTTTTCTATGTACGGCTTGATTTTGTTTTGAGTGTTCGGTTATATTATAGCCCAGTGACCAGCCTGATAGGGGAATCATTGTGTGATGGTTAATGATTCTGTTTAACGTTTGTATATCTGTGGCTGTTACACTGAATTGTAGAATTGTTTGGTATACTTAATACGGGTACTACAGTGTAGGAGGGTGGCACTTTGTAGTTCTGTGCCAAAAGTATTGGGACAACTCATAGAGATTGATAGCAGTGTCTTTTTCGTAGTAACCATTGTAGTGTTTGTATTCCTGTACAATGGAAAGCATTTTTAAGGAAGTAGCTAAGGTAGAACACACGGCGGCCATTGTTCAAGCTATGCAGGGATCTATTGTTCTTTGGCGGGAGGCCAAGAATTGTGTAGCAAACCTGATAGGTAACGGAAAGTTCTGCAAACGGAAAGGAAAGTATGCTCTGATTTTTGCTGCTGGTTGGATAGCTGATAAATTTCAGGAGTCTTGTAGGCTGAAGCTGAGTTTGGAAGGAGAGATGGAAGATTTAAAAGTAGAAATGGATAAATTGAGAGCTCTTGTTGTCCAGCAGGCAGCTGAAGCCAGCACAGAGTATGAATGTACTGTGAGGTCTAATACTGAGCTGCGCAAGGAGAATGAATGATTGTCTGAAAGCTCGACGCATGCACAGGAGGCTGTAAGGGAATTGTCTGGTCCCTGCAGCAGGACAGAAGCTGAACATTGTGCTGTAAGTATGGAGAAGTCTGAGGACTTTGGGTCAGATACTGAAACCGACTCAGGGATGGAGATGGACAATTTGTCTGATCCTGGAGTTGGAAAGGTTAATGCAATGGCGGAGGATACTTCAGGTGAGTCTGTGGTAAAAGTACTCCTTTCAGATAGTGGTGTGGGATCTAGTCATGCTAGGATGGTTAGTGTTGTGCAGCAAGGCCGATCACCATGTGCCCAGAGAAGGTTCTGTGCAGGGAGACAAGCTATTCGTTGCTTTTCATGCAGGGGATTTTCACATATTGCCAGGTACTGTGTGGTAACTAATGGCAACAGACACAGAGATTCTAAGTCTCCCCGAACCACACCTAGAAGTAAAGCGGTTTATTCAGCAAGGTGGGGTAATGGTCCCAGACATGGATCTTTGCAAAGGCATAGAAGCCAGGGACAGCCAAGGTCATGGATCCAGGAAACAGATTTAAAATCCCAATATGAACGTCTGAAATGTGAAAATGTGAAGCTTAGAGAGGAAAGAGATTGTTTCTGGGAATTCAGCAGAGTTCCTAATTTTGGGTTCCAGAGAAGGGGAAATGAAGAAATGTTATTGAGGTCTTTCTAAACTATTTTACTGTTTGTATTTTGCAGGAAAAAAAAGAAAAAAATTGAACTTTTAAACTTAATTCAAATTGACTTTTTCCTTTCGCTGGAAACCTGTTTGGGGACCTTATTGTAATGTTAAATCCTGTTTCTATGGTAATATAAAGGTGGCTGGGGACTGGACTGTTTCAGGCATTGATGTGTTAATTCAGTCCTATACAATTGTGTGTTCCAAGGGTTTCTTTGTTTTGTTCTTGGTGTTTGCATTGAGGTTTGGTTTTAAGTTAAAAGTTACTTTTTACTGAATCTCAATGTATATAGCAAGACTTCCTGTGACTGAAGTTTTGGTAGAGAATGTACTTCAGTTGTGTTTTTTTATGTTATTATTTTGAGTTTTAGAATCTTGCTGCGTTTTGCATAGTATCGCATTACGGTTGGTTTTGCGGTAGAAAAAGAAAGGATTTGGTTTTATAACTTTCTTTTTATATTTACTACGTCAAAGCGGATTGTGCAAGCGAGAATAACACGCTTTTATTGGTTTAGAGTTGCTTTGCGCAGCGAGAAGGTCATTTTACGTTCAGACTGTTAGTTTCTGTTTTGAGAAGTTTTTTCATTTGGTGACAGTGATTCATGTGTTGTAATGAGACATCGTACAACTAGGAAATAGACAGCAGAAGGCTATCCCCATTTAACAAATGTATACTGAGAGAAGCCACATTGTTCTGTAGAGAAAGAGGATAGTCATTGTGCTGTGCGGTTTAGTCTGGCGACGCAGTGTACGGGCGTACAGCGTATACGTTTGTGTATGCATACACTGTGAGGGGTAGAGACATAATTCAGGGGGGGTAATCTGTGGTTGTTGACTAATCGTTTGGGGCATAGTTCTGTACCAAACCTGTTGGGACAACAAGCCATAGAGTTACACGTTGCCTCGGTTAGGGTCTCTAGTTGGGGGACTATAGTGGTTATAGTCTGACAATCCACCGTAAAAGAACGACACCAGACGGTGCTCTCCTAAATTGGTGCAAGGGTTTCCCTGGACGCAGGGGTAAGACGATAAGCCGAATCGAATCACCATGGGCAATGTGCCGTCCATGCAAGGGAAGGAAAGCGAGGCTTTCCAATCAGGTGGCTGCACAGCACACGAAAATCCTAGGTTTGGGGTGAAGGCCATGAAACCCCTTTAAAGTATGTCATAGATGGTCCAAGGGTACCGCTTGGGGTATCCCTCTGGAGGGGACATTTGACGCCTGGAGATGGGAGAAATTCATAACTGAGTTTAAACTCAGACTCTGGACGGCAAAGACCTTAGATGTAGCTCAGATGTAGCTTCAGAAGTCTTTTAAGGTAAACTGACAGGGTATACAGAAGGCGGTTTCAGTCCGGAAGAACCGCATTATGTACACCTGGCCAGAGGGGATAGCCGCGATTGGTAATCCAATGATGGAAGCGGAAGAGGCTCTTTCTGGGCTAACTCTGCTAAGGCAGGCTGGATCCACTAACACTGGATCTGTTGTAGTTTCCTCTGTTTCTGTTATCACCAATGTAACTAACTTTGCTCTCTCCAGTTTTTTTTGTGTTTTTACATTCCAAGGTTAACACCTAACATGGACACGTCTTCATCAGGGGTCGGTGACTAGTCCCTCGGAAGACAGTTGCAAGCTGAAGATCGTGTTAGATTAGTGGGCCCCAATCGATCCAAGGGTGGTATGTGGATGACTTGGTACTTTGATGTCCCACACGGGAGGTTTGTTATCGGCATACTGTATCATTTCTTAACCATCTGGTGCCCACAGGTAATAAGGCTAACAAGGAGAAAGTACAGTTTTGCAAGGAAAAGGTTATCTTATTAGGACATTGTATCTCTCAGGGTACCTGACATTTAACCACTCAGAGAGTAAAGACATTAAGTGGCTCTAACACCCACTAAACTGACTCTAAGACGATGCACCATTTTTGAACACAGCATCTCTTCTTCCTGTTATGAAGGAGGAAGAGAAGGGGGGAGATAATGGTGTGAAAAAACGTAAATTTTCCAACTTTTACTAAATATTCTAACCTCTCAACCTCTAATCAATTTTTCAACCTAGTAGGGAAACAATTTCAGGACCATCATGATTGCTTTTCCTTGATGAGCTCCAAAAAAGTCCACCAGGTCCGGGAGTCTCTCCCAGATCCAAACTCAATAACCAGTGTTCATTCTAGTCAACCAGGTGATTGGATCATGCTAAAGAAACATCCGAGGACAGGACTAGAGGCGAGATATCATGGGCCATTCCAGGTACTGCAGACGACGCCAACCTCCCTGAAGTTCGAGGGACAAGACAACTGGATCCACGCCGGTCACTGCAAGAAGTTTCTCAACTACGTCAAAGAGTGAAGAGTATCATTTTCTTTATTTGTTTAGTTTAGGTTTTAGCGAGGGAAATGTACCTAAGACTAGCAAGGGCCACAAGGAGACATTTGTAATAGTAACTCTGGCTCCTGTCGTTCGCTTGTTTAAATTCTTGTGCGGTGTTGTAGTGAGGGAGATCACCAAGAAACAATGACAGAAGAGCGTCCAAAGGGGGGGATTTACAAAGGTCAGGTGCACACTGATGGGAGCAGGGCAGAAGCGGAGCTATAGCTAGTGAGGGTTGGAATCTTTTTTAAAGCTTTGGGAAGCTTCAGGGGATTTCTTGTTTTCCATTGGATCCTGGCTAAAGGTAATGGGAGTATAAATACTTATGGTGTTTCTGTCTCTATTCCTTCTATATGCCGGAGTGAGATGTTCCTGATGTCTAATCGACCGAGTTACCGATGCCCGAACAGATGAGACGCCCAGAGGACCAACCCATGGACCGGATACAGAGGATTTCAGACCGACCGAGTTACCGGAGCCTGAACAGATGAGACGCTCAGAAGATCAACCCAAGGACTGGATACAGAGGATTTCAGACCGACCAACGATCGGCGCAACCCACCACCTCATGTCCTCCCTCTGAGTCCCCTCCCCTAAAGCAGATTCTACGTGTCAAGTTCTACGTGTCAAGATTTGTTTTAAGATTTGCCAAAAAAATCAGCGTGTCAAGATTTGGTTTTAGACTTGCTTTATGATCCACGTGTCAAGATTTGTTTTAACACTTGCTTTAAGATTTCGGCGTGTCAAGATGGACTGTCTGTTGTTTTCTATCATCTGTTTGGCTTTTTGCATTCAGAACTTTACAAGAGGAACTGTTTCTTTCCAAGGAAGATCGAGGGACACTGGGGAGCAAATGACAAAGAGGAGGGACTGTTGTGGAAAATTTATTATGTGGACATTATACTCTAGGATGTGTGTGTTTTTATATGTTGTCATCTGTCTCCCTGTGTTGGATTTGAATGTGGTTTTAAATCCAAACCAGCGGCGGACAAACATGGCTGACGGGGACCATGGAGATGACTCAGGGATGAGGTGTGTACAGGGGGCCGGTCAGTCATTCTAGTCCACTCCTCTGTCCTTTTGATATGTAAATGTAATTACTGGACAAACTCGTTTCCTGTTGTACAGCCAGTGGCCACTGGGCGTTGTCCTATTGTGTAATAAATGAAGCTGACCAGAAGTCAGGGGGACACTTGGCACTTGAGGCACTTGGGAAGAGGAACTCCAGCTAGAAACAACGTGTGTGTGTGGCTTATTCTGGGTGAGGATGCAATAGACCACAGCAGAGTCTCTGGGTCTCCTTGCTGCGGGTGTTCAGATAAGTATGCCAGGGTTAGCAGAGAGCTGCTTGTAAGTACAGCGGATCAAACTACATTAGGGAATTGATAGTAGATTAATTTCTACGACACCTTTCAGGCGCTTCCTCCGCACATGTGGGGGGGGGGCGCCTGAATTAGATGTCATCGCGCCGCCGCGATGACATCTAATTGCTCCGCCGGGGTCCCGGAGTGCTGGGCTGACATCCAAGATGTCAGCCCGCACCGAGGGGGCGCAGCAATCCACCGGAATCCGGCGGATTGCTGCCTCCTGTGCATGGACGCGCTCAGCGCGTCCATAGCACAGGAGAACCACTTGGCTGGACGTGCTGAGCGTGTCCATAGCAGCCAAGTGGTTAAAAATTCAAAATAACATCTAAAGCAATGTTATTTTTCACCTCGGGATTAAACATTCACAGGGTTATTCAGAGAGCGGTGAAAAGCAGGAGAATAACTGGAGAAGTGAAAATTCTAGGTCAAAACAGATGTAGATTGTTCTCTTCTCCTGCCAGTTCTCCTGGCTTTCACCTCTCTCTCAGGGTTGTTCAGAGAAAGGTGAAAACCAGGAGAATGGCAGGAAAAGAGAACAATCTGGACCAAATAGCCGATTTGGAAAGTGAGATAAGGCTAGGGTCAGACTAACACATTTTTCACAGCGAACCGTCAAAAAGGGCGTCCGAACGCATTGCCGTATTTTTTCACGGAATGCGCGAAAATGGTCATACGATGCACATTTTTGTGCGTGATTTTTTACGGATACAATCTAGGAAACTTTGGGTGTCTGGACGTTATGTTGGCCGAACATGAGCAGGGTCTGACGTCTCCAAATCACGCACACACGCCGCTAGTGGACGCAGCGCACTCTGTACGTCTGTACTAGCGGTTCTGCGTTCTCGAAAAAATGCGTTCATTTTCCACTTGCGTTGCGCAGCCGGACTTTCGTGCGACCGTACTTTGTATATTGGCCGTCATTGCCCGTCATTTGCTGCTAGTGCGGCCGTGATTAAGTGCGCCTAAACGCACGTTAAAAATTCGCTAGTCTGACCCTAGCCTAAATGGGAGAATTTTTCTGGTTTGGCTATTTTGACCTAGAATTTTCCATTCTCCAGTCATTCTCCTGCTCTTCACCGCTCTCTGAATAACCCTGACAGGGTTATTCAGAGAAAGGTGAAACTCAGGAGAATGACTGAAGAGAAAATTCTAGGTCAAAATAGCCAAACCAGAAAAATTCTCCCATTTATCTCACTTTCCAAATCGGCTATTTGGTCTAGAATTTTCCATTCTCCAGTCATTCTCCTGCTTTTTCACCGCCAAAAAATCAGTAAACTTTTTCTGCGTGTCCGAAAATGTCTCCTCTTTTCATACAGACTGCCGCCCCAAGCAGTTGTTTATGGATAGATTAAAGGAAAAGCATTTACCATCATTTGAAATGTCATTTTTTGGTTTTTACATATTTCTATACATCCTAGAAATCCGCCACTTCACGGGCAGGTTATGGGGACCTCCTAGGCACGATATTTGAAGGAATTTTTCGTTTTTATTTTTAACCCTTATTTCATGGAAAACTCACTGTCCCTTTAAAAACGTTTTTTTTTTAAACTTTTTGTCCTTGTTTCCTGTCCCCTAGGGCACTACCCGGACCCCCATACACCTTTTATGGCAAATATCTAGCATATATGCCCTCTTGGAGGGCACTCTAAAAACTGAATTTTCAGCCCCATTGACTTGTATTGAGTTCGAGTTCGGGTTCGGGTTCGGATCCGAACATTTGGAAAGTTCAGGTTCGGCTCCGAACCGAACTCGGGGAGTGTTCGGCTCATCCCTAGTAGTGACTGATCATTTCACACGTTATGCCCAAGCTTTCTCTACTAAAGACCAACGTGCTCCTACAGTGGGAAAAGTTTTGATGGAGAAGTTTTTTGTTCATTATGGCATACCAAGGAGAATCCACTTGGATCAGGGCAGAGACTTTGAGAGCCGGCTTGTTGGGCAACGGCTAGAACTGTTAGGAGTTCAGAAGACCCGAACCACTCCATATCACCCTCAAGGTGACGCCCAACCCGAAAGATTTAAATTGCACGCTGCTAAATATGTTGGGGACACTGTCAAACTGAGAGAAGCAGAATTGGAGTCGTCACATAGCTACGCCGGTGCATGCATATAACAGTACGGAGAGTGACGCTACTGGATACTCACCCTACCGTCTCATGTTCGGAAGAGAAGCTCGACTGCCTGTTGACTTGGCATTTGGGTTATCTCTTGGTCAGACGTCTGTGGCCTCTCATAAAAATTATGTGGATAGACTTCGAAAAAATTTGGCTTCTGCGTTTGAACAGGCCCGTTTGACTTCAGGAAGCCGAGAACAGAGGAATAAGCGAAACTATGATCTGAGAGTTCGTATACAGGATCTACAACCCGGTGATAGAGTTTTGCTGAAGAACTTGGATGTTTCTGCAAGGCATAAGCTGGAGGATAGATGGAGTTCTCAAGTCTACATTGTCTGCAAGCAACTGTCGGGTCTGCCAGTTTACCAAATCCGACCGGATGGAAAGGTGGGGCCTCTAAAAAACTGGCACCGAAATCATCTGTTGCCTTTAAGAGAAGCTGTGAGAATACCAGTTGGAGACGAACTTTCTTTGCCGAACCCGCCTGTTTCACGCTAGATTCCTGTTACTCGGTCTCAACAGACACGGGTTGTTGAAGATAGTGAAGGAGACAGTGAGGAAGGAAGTTTTTGTCTGGACTGAGCCTGAGCCTGAAGAGGTCATTCCAGCTTCTGAACGGTGGGAAAGTAACCTGAGGCCCGAGGCTCCTGAATTCCGATTGGAAGTTCCTGAGACTTTGGAAATTCCTGTAGTTCCAGAAGATGTGTCCATAGATTATAGTTCTATGCCTTCACTGGAAGGCTCATATTCGGAAGAGGTGTCTGCTCCAGTTGTGGACGAAAGAATTGAGCCTGTAAATGTGGCACTCCCACCCGAAGAGGAGATGATTGAACCAGAGTCTAAACGCTCTATCTGACCCCCTCAGAGACTCACCTACGATTCACCGGGACATAGCACTGAAGAGGCTGTTACCACAGTGTGAAGGTTGCCTGAAGTGTCTGCTATGCTAGCTGAGGTAGTCAGGAGCATGAGTCAACTTGAGGATGTATACCTGACCCATTGTATGTTTTCTATTGAACCTGTGTATATTGCCTAATGTAAATGCTGGAATGTCATGTAATTGTTACACTTCCTTGGAGATACCCAAGCGTTCAAGGGGGGAGAGTGTAGTGCTGCTTTAAAATTGTGGTTGCTGCATTTACTTGTGACCACCGGAGGGAGACAGGGGCAATATGGACTATGCTGGACACAAACGGAACTACAATTTCCATCGTGCTTTGCGGTGGAGACAGGAAGTGGGTGGGAGAGAAAGGAAGGACATCCGCAGCCCCGTTCGGAGGATGGCCAGAGTGAGCCGAGTGGCGAAAGGTGGAAGATGCACGTGAGACTGCCAGAGATTGTGACCAGGCCAGAGAGCAGGTGCTGCCTCGCGGGTGCTGGGGATCTGGACAGTGACTTGCCAGAGACCTACCTACGTTAGCTGAGAGGTTTTGTACAGACACAAAGTTCCGGTTGGACCCCGAGTAAGGAGACCGCGATGATCCACTGGGAGTGCAGGCGGTAGGCCGTAGTTTCTCATTGCGGAGATCGGACAAGCAAGGGAAGCGGATCCGGTGGCACAGAGTTCCAGAGAGTAAAAGCGGAGAGACATCCTTGATCGGGCAGCAGAACAGATTGTCTAACGGATGGGTGAGAGGCCTTCCAGGTCACGGTTCCAAGTTTAACCAAGCACGCTGCATTATTGTCTAAATCTACAGGGCCCCAACGAGACTAGTCGAAGATTTGCTCATTCCAATCACTGGCCAGTTGAATACAGTACCCGGGTACCTGAGATCATACACACACACACCTTTCTGAGACATTACTTTCACGGGACTTACACTCCAGAACTGAAGGGGTTAAACTTTTCTTTTGCCGCCGCGTGTTTTTCCAACATTACGAAATCCTGTCATTCTTATACCGTATCTATATTATATATGCCGCTTTATTTGAATCAGTAAAGTATATAATCTATAAAATCCACAACAGTGCTGGTGTATATTTATTCCCTAGAGTGGCGAGACAAACCCGAGGTTAATTCAGCGGCTCCTTCGGGGGTGAGCACTACACAATCAAACAGACAACATCACAGATCAGATAACTACCCAGGGCCTTCAAACAATGGAGAATGGGGAAGGAGAAAGAACGTAAACAAAAGGAAATTCTTACTGACATAATTTACACAATAGCAGGTACTAATACAAAGCTCTACACTATACAGGGAATAACACACAGACATCAGAAATCTTTAGTTAACTGGCATATCTATAAAACTGTGAAAACCACAATATATTTAAAAGGTCCACCAGTTCCCCAATAGTCTCTTTCACGGGCCATAGTCTCTGGGCAGGAGGCTAGCGCACATCCCCCTCCAAGTTGCACAGTGACAGCGTGTTCTGTCACTTATCTATATTCTTATAAATATATATATCCAGACTTGTATTACATACACATTTTGGCAACTAATTGCCCCCCCCCCCCAATTTGGCTGATCCCTCCAGAAGAAATGTTGAACCCGATAGAGCAGAGAATAATATATATATTCTCTGCTCTGTCGGGTTCAACGTTTCTTCTGGAGGGATCAGCCAAATTGGGGGGGGGCAATTAGTTGCCAAAATGAGTGTGTAATACAGGTCTGGATATATATATTTATAAGAATATAGATATATATATCTATATCTATATATATGTCTACAAGGGTTGTGGTGAAGGACTAAAGGGGAGATAAAAAGCCTCCACACTATAATAAGTGTGTTTATTATTGCAGAAGCCACTTGCACATCACAGCAATTAGATGAATTGCATCCCAGAGCTCCTGTGCCACATTCCCCATATGCAGCAAGGAACTGTGGGTAGGATATTTGCATATCCTACCCAGAGTTCCTTGCTGCATATGGGGAATGTGGCACAGGAGCTCTGGGATGCAATTCATCGAATTGCTGTGATGTGCAAGTGGCTTCTGCAATAATAAACACACCTATATATATCATACCTGCCCTTACCTTCCCCTATAAATTTGCTAAAAATATACACACAAAAAAACCCACTGCCTGAGACCCCGCAAAGCCCACATGCCACCCCCTCTACCTGGCTTAATGTATCTAATACATATAATTAAATACATTCAGCCAGGTAGAGAAAGAAAAAAAAAGTTTTATTTTATGTTCCCGGGGACATTTAATGTCGGATTTAATTTTTTTTAGAAATGCATCGCCTTACCTTAGCCTGGTGATCAGTGGGGGCTCCCTGGATCCTGGTTGTGGGGGGTCTTCCGTGGCCGCAGGTGCAGTGACTCCCTCCCTGCGCTGCCTGTCTCTGCCACATGCACCGGGCAGCTAGCCCACACAGTCGCAGCTCTGTCATCCGGCGGCCACATACTCCTCAAGGGGATCCTTGGGAGGCCCCTACAGGCTGCCCGCTACAGTGTCTAACTAGAGGGCCGTGTCTGCCTGATGTTTTAGAAACAAGAATGTTTTATCCCATAGGCTTCAATGTTAAAAATATTCCCGTTTTAATTCAATATCTAATAAACCGTTGCTTATAATATTCTGCAGTAAAGAGTCTCTTTATTTCTAGATTTTTTAAGCATTTTTTATACTTTTTTTCAATTTTTTTTTTTTCGAACTTTTGGCTAACGTCCCAAAAAGAAAAAGTTCAAAGTTCGCGAACTGTCGAATGGCCGATGTTCGATGCGAACTCCGAACAGATCGAACTGAACAGCTCATCCCTAATTGTGAGCGCAAATGCAAATGTGCGCTGGTACGAGGATGGTATTACAATCTATTTTGCGGTAATTAACGCATAGCCTTTGCGCAAATAATTTTTGCAACTCCTAAAAGCTGGTGCTAACGGCATATCTGAACAACCTGGCTAACCCAAAAAAAAAGAAAACAGCACATAAAAAGGAATGCAGCAACAATATAATGGATGATGGCAGGTGTGTGTGTATTATTGTAGCCGGCATAGGCCAGAAATTAGCCGCCATTTTGTATGCTGGCAGCCATCTTGGGTAGATCTATGGCTCACGTAATTGTATATAGCGAATATTAACTGACTTAGAAAGAGTTTGCATAGATACTAACATTCCAAAAGAATCCAAAGATAGTAATTAAATGAAGAATCTGGTCTGAATAAACAGAGGTGCCAAAAGAGATGATTTAGGTCTGCCAAGGCCACAGAAGTCTCAGGCAGGAGTAGAGAGAGAACAAAGAAGTCCCTTAGGCCATCTGGACTCTTATCTGGTTTGGGAGGAACAGGCTCTCTTGGGAGTGAAAGTGCCAGGATCTAACTAGCTTCTATATCATATAACTGTCCTAATTGTATAAGAAAATGTCAAATTGTGGAACGTCTTTGTGTCCGAACGAGGGAAGGCACTATTGCCCAGGGGAGGGGAAGAGTGCCCAGGGGAGGGCACCTGGGATGTACCTGTGACGGATTGGCCGCCACAGGATTTATTTAGTTTAATTTCATTCTTATTGTTATATTTCGTTTACCCTTTATTTATAGGAACTAATTTCCTTTGTTAGATTTAGTGTAAAACTGTTGCAAGACTTCTAATTAATCATGTTTTTCCCCTGCACCGATCCTGCTAGTAACCATGGAGTACATGCTTGCTACAATGTATCAGTCATTGACGTAGCACTCCACGCTTCAAACTCCAAAATACTTTATGTTCAGTTATAGTGTGTGGTTTTAAATGTATTGTAAATTGCTCATTTTTAGTTTTAAATAGACTTATATTTCTTTAGGTAAATGTGTTTTTTTTTAAAGATGCTACCTGCTGCTAGTGGCAAATGCTTTCCTTCGCATAGAATGTACAATAGGTTTGAGTAACTTGTGGATTATGCAAGAGTGCTTTCTCTTTGGGTATCTGTTATCTGTTTACATGTCTGAAAGGTTGAAAGTCACATTGTCTCAGCCACCCACTATCTGATTTCCTTTACAATGGGTTATGTAAATCACTGTATGTGGTCACTGTGGGGTCAAGACTTCATCTGCATACAACCAGTGGACCAAAGTGAAGCCTGAAGAGGACCTGAAGGAAGCCTGCAGTGGTCTTGTAACCAACCAATCAGAACTGTTGGGGTGGGCGGGAAGTCTGAATGTGCATAGCTGTGTAATGTATATAAGCACTGTCTGTTCCCATTCTAAATACACTCTGATTTACCTTCAACCTACACTTTTGTCTCGACTAAGTGATTGGGGAGGGATACAGGGCTATTCTCACAGAGCCTCGGTATTCTCGGATCCAGGCAGAGACAAGCAGCGGATTAATGCCATCTTAATAGCGGCATTACAGGCTACATTCAGCAGATTGGCTGCCTGACAGAACACGCTGTCACTGTGCGACTTGGAGGGGGATGTGCGCTATCCTCCTGCCCAGAGACTATGGCCCGTGAAAGAGACTATTGGGGAACTGGTGGACCTTTTAAATATATTTTAGTTTTCACTGTTTTATAGATATGCCAGTTAACTAAAAATTTCTGATGTCTGTGTGTTATTCCCTGTATAGTGCAGATCTCTGTATTAGTTAGAAATTCCTTTTGTTTACTTGCTTTCTCCTTCCCCCATTCGCCATTGTTTGAAGGCCCTGGGTAGTTATCTGATCTGTGATGTTGTCCGTTTAATTGTATGCAAATGTAATTGGTCCTTGACTCTATCTGTCCTCTCTGTGAATAAACAGTCAGTTCTATTCTGACCAAGCTTGAAGTCACGACTCATGTTTTGTAGTACCAGGAATCTTCTGCCCGCTGTTCCAAGGAAAGGCTCCGGGTCTACAGCTTCGGCTTATTCCTGGGGGTGCTAGCCAGGCTCTCTACATACACCGGGCCTTGAGCTGTGGCTAAGGTACAAGAAAAAGGTGTGAGAGTCACGAGGAGAAACTGGGTGTCCAGCGAGGAAGCAGCATTTGGCAGATGTGACCCTGTCCGGGCACAGAGATCTGTTACAGGCTGATTCTGAGCAGCCACCTTCACTGCATACACCTCGGTTAGCATGCTACCTCCCAGTGCTCCAAGGCAAGGATGGAGTTAATGGCGAATCTACTCCTGCTGAGTAGCGGATTTCGTTACAGTACCTTTTTACTAATCGATGTATTAGAATTGTAACCCTAAATTGGAAGTCACTCGAGCTTTGCGATACATTCCAGCTTGAGTCTGATGTCATAATAAAGACTTTAAAAAACACTTTTTCCTGCCATTGACTCGTGTCCGGCCTGTCATTGACCGCACCGTGCCGACCTTTCTCCCGACAGAACGGAGTGGATTCCGGTAACATTATTACTGTAGCATATGTGCTCATTTTGCATTATAGACGCAGAACCCGTCTCCGATGCCTCTGACAGACGCAATTCAGTTGCGTTTGATAGGTGTGTTCCTTCATTTTGATTGGCTGAACGGGTGCAAAGTTTTTTGCGCGAGATGGCATTGTGCCTGCATTTGTGCGTGTACTGTTTGCTCCATCGATCGGTGGCAGAAAAAAGCTGTGAGGCTTGTAATTCCAGCGGTGATGTGCGTGCGCAAAAGTTTAACGTTTGGTGCAAAGATTTTTGCTTTGCGCACGGCTTTTTGCGTGAAGAATGTAATATAGCCCTGTAATATGCCTAATTTTGCATTAGGCATTCCTTTGTCTCCATAGCTGTCCCGTGTAGATAAGCCTGCATACATATGTGACCTGGTTATGTATGAAATAGGGATAGACAGATATATCGGTTTAGCCGATTATTGGTGCCGATATTCAGAAAATTACTGATATTGGTATCGGCATTTTATTTGCCGATATTTGGACAAGTTTGCTCACTGCAGCTGCGACACGCAAGATCCCACAAAACTGCGAAACTGGGGCTTCTCCCACATCAGGCTGTAAGCCCTCACTGCAGAATGCTCACTGACCGTATTGTGCATGAGCGTGATGGCAACAGAAATGGGGCTTCCATCCCATCTGGCAGGGAATTCCCTATACAGGACTTGCAGGGTCTATTTCCTACTGCAGGGTCCAGCAACCTGGGCCCTCCAGATGTTTTGGAACTGGATTTCCCATGAGGCTCCAAGAACCTAATGAGAAGATGAGCATCATAGCAGATGTAATTCCAAAACGTGGGGCAATATTACAAAGTGACTGCTTAACCAGAGCTGTAATATAACTTTGTAATATAACCTTTGGAGGGCCAAGGTTGCTGAACCCCTTACATACAGGGTCATATGAGGGATCTTTAAGAAAGACAAAGACACGGTCTGATTGTTTGTAAAAAATAAAAGATTAAATAAAATAAAAATTCTTATTAAATTGAATAAATGAAGTGGACGTGGTGCAATGTTTACATGTTAAACACATTGGGCTATATACAATCTTTGCGCAAAAACGCTCACGCAAAGCGTTTAGTTTTGCGCCAAGCGTTAAATGTTTGCGTGCGCAAATCACCGCTGGAATTACAATCCTCGCGCATTTTGGATCCGATCAATAACGTGCGTAAACCGGATGCGCCCAAATGCTCGCGCAGTGCCGTTGCGCGCAGAAAGCAGTGTGCTTACTGTCATTTTTTTTTCACGCAATTCAGCCAATCAGAATTAAGAACCACAACCACAAGTCAATCTGAGCATATATGCTGCATCAATAATACATGCATGCACAACTTCTCCATTTTATTGGTTTGGGTATGTGTAGAATGTGTAACTATACTTTGCTGCATTTTTTTTGGGCTGGTGTAGGCTAAGGTCAGACGAAAGCAGTTTTAACGTGCGTTTAACCGCACTAAATCACGGCCGTGCTAGCAGCAAATGACGTCCAATGCGGGGCTGCATATGAAGAACGGCCGCACAAAAGTGCGGCCGCGCAACACAAGTGGCAAACAAACACATTTTTTCGGGAAACGTCACACCGCTAGTACTGACGTGCAGAGTGCGCTGCGTCCGCATAGCGGCGTGTTTGCGTGATTGGGAGACGTCAGACGCTGCACACGTCCGGCCAACATAACGTCCAGACGCAAAAAGGGTTTTATTGATGATCCGTACAAAATCACGGACGAAAATGCGCATCGTATGATCGCTATCACGTATTCCGTGAAAAAATACGTCCATTCGTTCGAACGCACTTTTTCACGGACAACGCGAAAAATGCGTTAGTCTGACCCTAGCCTTATTTGGTTTCGGCCAGGATGTTCAGATTTGCCGTTACCACCAGCTTTTAGGAGTTGCTAAAATTATACGCGCAAACGCTGTGCGTTACAAACTGCGCATAGATTGTAATACCATCCGCGTACCAGCGCACAAACGCATTTGCGCTCACAATGTTAAGTATAGATCGCGTGACATACAGTAAGCTGACGCAGGGTTCGCAGGTTCACCCGCGGTAGACGATTACGTGCGTTTGTTGCACTGACTATGTAATATGGCATTCGGCGTAAAGGGTTTTGCCCCTCGCGTTAAATGTTTTTTGCACCAGTGGAAACGTTTGCACGAAGATTGTTGTTTAGGCCATTGAGTTCATGGCATAGTCAGATTTGTGCTGGTTTTTTTCAGAACTTTAACTTTACAGAATATCGGCACCAAATATCGTCTATCGGCCAGAAAAACTGCCGATAATCTGTATCGGCCCTGAAAAAATGATATCGGTCTATCCCTAGTATGAAATACCCTATAAATGCTGTATGCTGTGTAATATTGGACACTCGGGGCTGTGGACAAGATCACACCTGGGTAATAAACACTGTTTTCCTGCAACTGGCTTGTGTCCATCTGTCATTGAGCGTCTCCATCGATCACACCTCGTCCCTCTGTCAATCTCTACACTGGCTCCCTGTTTCCTTTAGAATCCAATTCAAAATACTGGTGCTCACTAGGGATGGGCTGGCGGTTCAATCCGAACATGAGTTCGATTCGAACATTGTCCGTTCGGCGAATGTGACGGATCGGCCGCCACAGGATTTATTTAGTTTAATTTCATTCTTATTGTTATGTTTTGTTTACCCTTTATTTATAGGAACTAATTTCCTTTGTTCGATTTAGTGTAAAACTGTTGCTAGACTTCTAATTAATCATGTTTTTCCCCTGCACCGATCCTGCTAGTAACCATGGAGTACATGCTTGCTACAATGTATCAGTCACAGATGTAGCGCTCCACGCTTAAAACTCAAAAATACTTTATGTTCAGTTATATTGTGTGGTTTTAAATGTATTGTCAATTGCTCATTTTTAGTTTTAAATAGACTTATATTTCTTTAGCTAAATGTGGTTTTTTAAAGACACTACCTGCCACTAGTGTCAAATGCTTTCCTTTGTATAGAATGTTTGGTTTGAGTAATTTGTGGATTATGCAAAAGTGCTTTCTCTTTGGATATCTGTTATCTGTTTACCTGTTCTGAAAGGTTGGGAGTCACATTGTCTCAGCCACCCACTATCTGATTCCCTTTACAATGGGTTATGTAAATCACTGTATGTGGTCACTGTGGGGTCAAGACTTCATCTGCATACAACCAGTGGACCAAAGTGAAGACTGAAGAGGACCTGAAAGAAGCCTGCAGTGGTCTTGGAACCAACCAATCAGAACTGTTGGGGTGGGCGGGAAGTCTGAATGTGCATGGCTGTATTTTATATATAAGCACTGTCTGTTCCCATTCTAAATACACTCTGATTTACCTACAACCTATACTGCGTCTCGACGAGTATTTGGGAGGGCATAATCACTGAATCCTTCGCTTCCAGACCATCCAGGGACCGCTGCCAATCTCTCTCCCACCTTGCTAGCTCGCTACCCGGCTAAGCTCTCCAGCAAGACTTGGCGCCGCAGACGGAGCTACCCCTGCAGCGTAGCTGATCTGTTACAGTGAACATCAAACATTTCCGCGTGTTCGGTTCGTCTTCGCCCACAATGCACCCCAATGGACCACAATGCACTTTTCCACTGGCCTTAAGCTTGTAATTGGCAGGTGCAAGACAGGTGCAAGACTATGCCAATCAGGGCTCAGAGTCCTGATTGGGCAAATTTTGCCCAATCATGGGCTCTCAGAGCTAAGTCCCACAACACACTATATAAGGCTTCTCCGAATCTCCGCAGCCCCTGCATGTGTTTTTTTTGCAGGAGTGAGAGTAGATTGTTCTTTCAGTGTGTCTCACAGACGTCTATCAGATTTCTATGAATTGTAATCTGTCTTCTCACTGCCAGCTATTGAGGTCTCACAGACTTCTAGCAGATATCTGGGAATTGTAATCTGTGTCTTCTCACTGCCAGCTATCAGGGGGTCTGTGACAGATCGGCCGCCACAGGAGTTATTTACTTCAGTTTCATTCTTATTTTGTTATGTTTCGTTTACTCTTTATTTGTACGAACAAATTTCCCTGTTAGATTCAGTGTAAAACTTTTGCTAGACTTCTATTTAATCATGGTTTTCCCCTGCACCGATCCTGCTAGTAACGGAGTACAGGCGTGCTACAATGTATCAGTCACTGAAACAGCCCGGCTGCAATTTGTCCATATATCTCCTGTGCTGATAAATAACTCGTTCTCCTTTGTGTCCAACTTGTACCAGTGCCAATTGTACAAGCAAAATATGTTATTAGGGTTCCTGCAACATGTACCCCGGCTTGCCCATATTGTGTAAGGTAGGAGGCTCCCCAGGAGATCGCAAATTACCTCTGGCAAGATGCCAAAACCCTACTCCTGTTCAACAGCTTGCCCTGAAACCCCCTTTGCCTCCACCATGGCGCTTTTTAGACATTAGGTCCCCAGGGAGCGTTGCCTGGTGTGGGGTGAGTTTGAAGAGGAAGCGCCTTCGGGAACCTCTCCATCTGACGGTCCCAAAATAGAGCGGCTATGGCTATGGAGCTTGTGACAGAACAGCCATCACTTTCAATTTATTAGCACCTAAATAGTTAAAGGTTTGTGGGTTCAAGGTTAAAATTCGTTTATACAATTTATGCTTGTGTGATCCTGATGTTTAGTAAGTTATTTGCCACCCCTGCCTTGCCCCGCCATCATGGTTTACCTACCCAGCGCTCGCACTCCAGGGGGTGGAATTTCCCGGCAAGGAACAGACCAGGGCGGGCCAGACTGTCAGGGATTATTATTCAATAAGAAATTTATACGAGACACAAATATCAATCGTTTATATTTCCTAGAAATTCTCCTAAATTCTTTTAATTGTCTGTGTTTTGCTTTGAAGAATACACTAATCAATAATCGGATAAAAATATATATATTTATTACGTATACAAAAAAGTTTCAAATCTCCTATCATAAACAAAAATTTATAAACCACAAAATCCATCAGCACATAGAAACTAGCTTCACAATATAAGTATCTCCTGTTAGTAACTGCATATATGATTAATATTGTAACGGCTCATCTACCCTGCAGGGGTAGCTCCGTCTGCGGCGCCGAGTCTTGCTGGAGAGCTTAGCCGGGTAGCGAGCTAGCAAGGTGGGAGAGAGATTGGCAGCGGTCCCTGGATGGTCTGGAAGCGAAGGATTCAGTGATTATGCCCTCCCAAATACTCGTCGAGACGCAGTATAGGTTGTAGGTAAATCAGAGTGTATTTAGAATGGGAACAGACAGTGCTTATATACAAAATACAGCCATGCACATTCAGACTTCCCGCCCACCCCAACAGTTCTGATTGGTTGGTTCCAAGACCATTGCAGGCTTCTTTCAGGTCCTCTTCAGTCTTCACTTTGGTCCACTGGTTGTATGCAGATGAAGTCTTGACCCCACAGTGACCACATACAGTGATTTACATAACCCATTGTAAAGGGAATCAGATAGTGGATGGCTGAGACAATGTGACTCCCAACCTTTTCAGACAGGTAAACAGATAACAGATTCCCCAAAGAGAAAGCACTTTTGCATAATCCACAAGTTACTCAAACCTATTGTACATCCTATACAAAGGAAAGCATTTGTCACTACCGGCAGGTAGTATGTTTAAAAAAACCACATTTAACTAAAGTAATATAAGTCTATTTAAAACTAAAAATGAGCAATTGACAATACATTTAAAACCATACAATATAACTGAGCATAAAGTATATTGGAGTTTGAAGCGTGGTGCGCTACGTCAGTGACGGATACATTGTAGCACGCATGTACTCTGTGGTTACTAGCAGGATGGTGCTGGGGAAAAACATGATTAATTAGAAGTCTAGTAACAGTTTTACACTAAATCTAACAAAGGAAATTAGTTCCTATAAATAAAGGGTAAACAAAATATAACAAAATAAGAATGAAATTAAACTAAATAAATCCTGTGGCGGCCAATCCGTCACATAGCTCCCCCAGTCCCATGATAGCAGACCCGGTGAGACCCTCTACGGGTCCGCCTGGGGATGTCCAGGTGCAAGTGTCTTTAAAAAGGCTCACGTTTGGGTTGATGGGGCAATGCTTTGCCAACCCCCGATAGTCTTTCGGTCCATAGTCCGTAGGGGGGAAGGCTGGCCCCCGGCTTCTCCAACTGCCCTATTGGTCTGGACCGGTATCCGACAGACCATACAGACACCTGGGGCTGGTACCCTGCCATGGGGAAACAACTGGCCCGGGTGGGACATTGAGGGCTTTTTCTCCTCCTGGTCTCCTAGCCCCTCGCTGGTGGGCAGCCTTGCTGGCACCATTTCCTGGGGCAATGACCCGCTGGGGAGGGGTACCGCCTGTACCTTCTCCTGGTGCCACAGTCAGCCGTGGGAAAAACGGGCCGATAGCACCCTTTCCTGGTGCCTCGGTCAGAAGCTGGGCGGGAGATGGGGTGACCGGTGTCTCCAGAAAAAGTGGTTGTGGATCTGGGCCGTCTGCCCAGCGTCTCGGGGTCACCCAGTTGCAAATCCCAGCACCATCAACAATTCCACAATGGGAGTCTCCCACATCCTGGGGAACGGGAGCAGCAGCACGCCGTTGCTTGGCACAGGGGACACCTCCACCCTCACATTGGGGCTCAAAACGTTGGAAAGCAAGACCTGCCATCTCCCCTTCCGGGATTATTACCTGTCGCTGGGGAGAGGTACCGCCAGTACTCTCTACCTGGGGTAGCCGCTGCTGTTGTGGAAGGAGACCGACTGACTCCCCACCCTGGAACTCGTAATGCGGCGCACCATCACCGGCACTGCGTTCTGCAGATAGCTCCTGACGAACTGTACTTGCTCAGTCTGATGCTTTCTCCGGCCCAGATGGCATGCTGTGCTGGAGTTGTAGGCTCTCTGCCTCCTGCGTAGCAGTGGAGGCCAGGAGCTTGGTCTGTAGATCAGGAGAGGAGTGGATTGTCAGTCCCTGGGGCTCCTCGGCGAGAAGGTAGTTTTCCTCAAGTTCTGCTGTGGCAGGGCAGGGGGAAGAGGTTAGCATTCCTCTGCCGCAGTGACAGTTTTTCCGCTGAAGTGGGGGGCTGCTCCCCCATGTATGAATGGCTATTCTTGATCCCTGACGCCACCAGCCAGGGCCCCGGGCTAGCTGACCTGCACTTCTCGGGCACCGTGGAACGAGCCGTAGCCTCTTTCACAGCGGGCCGTAGCATGTCCGCTGTCCCCCGCTCCTCTATCCATAGGTGGGTAGGAGCGCTTGGTTGGGGTTCGGGGTTCCCTGCCGGGTACGCCAGCAATTTGCACGGGGGAGCCTTAGTCTCCCCCTCCCTCGTCTGGCACCCGATATTCTCCCCGGTTTCTTTTTTTCGGTTCGATTCGGTTCGATTTTTTGGATTTTTAAACTTTTCGATTCGGCTCGTTTCGACCGATTTCTGTTTCGATTCGGTTCGGCTCGATTCGTTTTTCGTGTACATTTTTTCCCGGAATATCGACCATTTTTCGTATTTTCGTGTCACTTTGCTCGTTTTTTGTATCGACTTTTCGTAATTTCGGAAATTTTCGTTTTTTCGGAACGTCTGTTCTCCTCGTTTCAAAGCAATAAATTTCGATTTGACACATTTCAAGTCCATTTGAAAATTCCGAAAATATTTCGTTTCAGCTCGGAAAACTTTTCGGATCTGCCATTTTCGGATCTAAAAATTTTCAGAAATTCGGCCGCATCCGAAAACACGAATCGGGAAATTTCGTGAAAATTCCGAAATTCCGAAACCCGAAACGCACATCCCTAAAATATATATAATATATTTAATCTTAATAAAAATAGCTTTTATACATTACCTCCAATCTGGATTTTATGAGTTACAGCCTTGGAATATTCTTTATGTAATATTGTTTTTGGAATATGTGAAAATTATCAATATCAGATAATCAATGCATGTGAGTTAGAGATTTGGTGTGAAATCTTGAGTGCATTGTGTCCTGGGATAGTCTGCTAGCGATGGTCTGCCTGCGTGAATGCCTTGTCGTGTAAGTCTCTGAATGCATTATGTCCTGGAATGATCTGACTGCATCGTTATGTCCTGGAAGTCTGAATGCATTGTTGAGTAAGTCTGAATGAATGCAACGAACAGTGCGGCTTCAATTATAGTCAATTTGACGTCACTGGCAATCTATTCTCTATATTAAATATAACATTTACTATCCTCAAGAGGGCAGTGTTGCACTACTAATTATTTCCACATTTAATTTTAATATCTAAAGTCAAAAGGTCAATCTGACTTACAAAGACCCTCTATTTTCAGAGTAGACTCTGAGTCTCTCCTGCCTAAATTAGATTTATGTCTACTCCTCTCAAACTGAGTAAATTCCTTTCTAGTTAAATCACAGAATCTATTCTTCAATACTATTTACCAGTTATACTTAACAAATACTTATTGGAACATCTATTTCCTACTGTAAATACAATAAAATATACCTCGATTATAAGAATATTTTTCATGAATATAATCATACATTATACTTTTATTCCTATACTCAAAAAGAAAATATCTTTGTTATAAAAACTTAAAACAAACCAGCACTTAGCTTCAGCATTATATCACACAAAGACATGTTAAGGTTCCCTCATGTCTGGTCACCTAGCCGTGAACTATTTAAAAAAAAAATCTCTGTTCATTTCTAAAACTAGGGAAAATTGAAAAAGAAAAGACTTTCTATTTAAAACAAAATGGCTACAGGCATCCATTTTAATTTTTCCCTTCCAATATACCCGACAAGACACTGTGGCGCCAGGAGCTGGAGGCCGGGGCAGCCCATGTTAAGGATACGAAAAGGGCTCGGGCTAGACACAGTGGCAAAATTGGCACCGACATGTCTGAGGGTGGGCATGGGAGAGAACAATGGGACTGTACCGTATAAATGAACCGTGTCTGTGCTGTTCTAATAAAAAAACAATCTGCGTAACCTATACTAAGTCTCGACGAGTATTTGGGAAGAGGGACTGTCTGCTAGGTATTTCCTCCGGCTGACTCGCTAGCTTCCAGCAAGGGACCTGACGCCGGCTCACTACCACTATTCACTGTAAAGCAACCTCCGCACCTAAGGCAGATCTACTCCCTCCAAGTATCGGGGTCCGTCACAGGGTCCCACATACTTCTAGCAGATATCTGGGAATTGTAATCTGTGTTGTGACAGGACGGCCGCCACTACGCTGTAGCGCAGTACAACAGTCAAGTGTTTATTTATTTGTGTGTTATTAAAAGTTCATTAGCCCTTATTTTTATAAGTACCCCAATGTGATTTTCCCTGTTGTTCCCCGCTCGTTCAGAGCCCCGTAAAGTTCATCAGACGAGCTGGCGCAGAGCCCCAAGATAAGGGCTGCGCACAGTAGGGGGGGCCCCAGGTTAACAAAGAGAAATTGGGCAATGGCTCGGGGCAGAAATCACCCCGGGAGGGCCAGGGGAGAACGATGCCTTTTTCCCTCATAAATACACCTGTGTTCCCCATGCAAAATAAATCACTTATTTGAACCTTTACTCCTGCCTCGGCTAGTAATTGGGGATAACAGGGCTTTGGGAACCAGAACGCTTCAAGGACCTCTACAGCGCTGCAACCTCGGGGGATACTATGAGGACCAGCGGCACCTCGCTACCACACTACCGACCTCCAGGTGTACTCGGCGCTGACGGCGGATCTACTCACCCCGAGTAGCGGGATCCGTCACATTGTGTCACGGTTTGCCACGGGGAAACTGCGATATCGGAACGGTGGGAACCCAAGAGGCAGAGTATACCAGATCGTGAGAGCCACTACACGAAGGGTGAGATGGAACTGTACAACCCTATTCGTGACAGTGGCTGAGACGTCAGGTGTTGATGGGTATAGAGGTATGGGCACGGGGGTACTGGAGGCTTGACACGACGAGCAGTACTTAGTATATGAAAACACAGTAGCATAGTAACAGGCCCATATGGGATTGTAGTACTCACAGTAGACGATAGGTATATCAAGGCATAGAGGGAACGTAGGATACTGCTGTACACTGTTTGCGGAGGTAACCTCGGAGCTGTGAAGTACTGTGGCAGGTCGTTGGCCTGAGGTTGATAAGGAGGCTGGAAAGGCTTGAGTGCCGAAGCGGATTGAGGTGCTGGATATGCTGTAGCAGGCTGGAGGTCTGAGGCTTGGAGAGTCGACTGTAAAGGCTGAAGTGCCAAAGCGGATTGAGGTGCTGGATATGCTGTAGCAGGCTGGAGGTCTGAGGCTTGGAGAGACGGCTGTGAAGGCTAAAGTGCCAAAGCGGATTGAGGTGCTGGATATGCTGTAGCAGGCTGGAGGTCTGAGGTTCGGCAAGACAGCTGTGAAGGCTGAAGTGCCAAAGTGGATTGAGGTGCTGGATATGCTGCAGCAGGTTGGAGGTCTGAGGTTCGGCGAGACGGCTGTGAAGGCTGAAGTGCCAAAGCGGATTGAGGTGCTGGATATGCTGCAGCAGGCTGGAGGTCTGAGGTTCGGCGAGACGGCTGTGAAGGCTGAAGTGCCAAAGCGGATTGAGGTGCTGGATATGCTGCAGCAGGCTGGAGGTCTGAGGTTCGGCGAGACGGCTGTGAAGGCTGAAGTGCGGCTGCTGTATGACTTGGAGACAATAATACACAGTCCATGTGCTAGGAATCATACTCAATAATTGGGCATTTACTCACAGTTCTGTAGCCTCTTTTAAACAGATTCCTGCCGTTACCCGGTGTCTGACGTCATCTCCCGGCGCCGAGGACACCTAATCCCTCGCCGGGGTCCTCACTGATATAGTGCGCATGCGCGCGCCGGCTACTGTCTAGGGGATAAGGCGCCGGAGGATAGCGTTGCGGTAACCACAGCGGCCGGTTGCGGTTCGCCGAAGATGGGACGGACAGCATCAGTGTCGGGTCCGGCGGGTACTGGGCGGCACCAGGGGGCGATCCTGACATTGGCTGACAGCCTGGTGGGATCGGCTGAGACCAGACAAGCAGGGGGAAATACAGCCGCTGGCTTGACCCCGGTCTCAGACACCCCTGGGTCCGAGAGGCGGACACCCCAAGTAATGGCCGTAACCCCGTATGGCCCAGCACTACAAGGGTCTGAAACGCACCGTCCTTAAAGAATTGCTGAAAGCCAGAGGCAAGACCCCGGGGGCAAACTGAAGGTGGTCATCATCAGCGAATTGATGGAGGACGACCGCACTAGTATGGCTCCCTCCGAGGGCTCCGAGACCTCAGAATGGCGGCGAGAGGTACAGTGGCGGCTGGCCTTGTACGGAACAGACCCCTCCGCCGACATCATCGGGAGGGTCTTGGCAGATACGGACAGACTCCGTCAAGCAGAGATGCAGCAATGGTCCGGTGGGTCTCTGACTTTCCAGGGCAGCACCGGACCCCCCAAGCAAAAGATTCCCTTTGCCGCCTTCAAACTCTTCCCGGAGGGAAGCGAAGATATTGACGGCTTCCTGCAAGATTTTGAAAGACAATGTGCCCTGCAAGAGGTGGCGGCCCGAGATTGGGTACCTCTACTGGCGAGTAAGTTGACGGGCAGAGCGGCTGAAGCCTACCGGGCTGTGGCAGATGAGGACTGCATGGTGTACGAGCGGGTCAAGGAACACCTGCTGGCCCGCTACGCGCTCACCCCTGAGGCATATCGAGTCCGGTTCCAAGCTCTAAAGAAAGGGACCCATGGCTCCTATCCGGAATGGGGGCACCGCATGCAGCAGGCCGTCCGCAGCTGGATCCAGGGATGCCAAGCCACCCACCAGGACCAGATCATCCTTACTGCTAGAGCAGTTCTATAACTATTCACCTCCAGAGGTCCGGGATTGGGTGCGAGACCGATGTCCCCTCACCCTGCCCGAAGCTACCCGCCTCGCCGAAGAATACCAGGATGCCAGGTGAGTACCACCTCCTGCCGTTCGCCCCCCACCTCCCCGGTTACATCCAGCACCCCAGCCTTGTCCCGCACCCACTTAGAGAGCACCCCAGCCACCGACAAACAACACCCCAGTTCCTCGGACCGGTCCCCGGTGCTATGGGTGCAACCAAATCGGACATATCAGGGACCACTGTCCACTGAATGCCAACCGTCCTGCCCTGCATCGCCCAGCACACCCTCCAGGCAGAGCTACGGCATATTGTTGCCAACATGAGCAGGAGCCAGAACCCACAGCGATTCTGGACGAAGACTGGGGCATCCTACATGAAGCAGACCCGATTCAAGCAGCAGCCCAAGATAACTGGCAACACCATCGCCAAAAGGTCCGGGTGAATGGACGGAGTGCCAACGGCCTGCGAGAAACCGGCGCAACCCTTACCCTGGCACAGCCCCACCTTATTACCCCGGCTGCCTCCACAGGCTACTCGGTGGCCGTCTGAGTCAACGGCGGCCATGTTTACCGGATCTCTACGGCCCGCGTCCATCGATTGGGGCACGGATGCCCGGGACGTGGAAGTAGGGATCATGAAAGACCTACCAACCGAAGTACTACTCGGCAACGACCTTGGTCTGCTGACCTCTACTTTTGAGGACACCCACCCTGGCGGGGTATGCCCCGTCACCACCCGCCATCAAGCGAGGAAGGCTCTGCACACAGACTCCGAGGGGACCGCGGTAAGTGAGACCAGCCCAACCCTTGGCCCCGGCAATACCCCCTCCCTGACCTGGGATTCCCCTTCGAACTTTGCCCAAGCCACTAGGGAAGACGTCACCCTTGCCCCTAACCGAAAACAGGCGGGACAGGAGCCGGGAGGGTTAGGGGAGGTGAGATTTGCCTGGGACCAGGGGAAGTTGTATAGGACCTCCGGGGGAGCGAAGAGTGGAGTGGACCAGGTACCCCTTGCAGGCCATCTGGGTCACAGGTGGATGCTGCACCGCCTGACCCAGAGCTTCTTCTGGTCCGGGTTTTTCCGGGGAGGTTAGGAACTACTGCCAGACCTGTGAGGTATGCCAGCGGGTAGGGCAGCAGGGGGACACCCGGAAAGCAACCCATAGTCTGAGAACCCTTTAGACGGGTGGCGGTGGATCTGATAGGACCCCTGGCGGTGCTTAGTACTACGGGCAAGAAGGCCTCCGAGATATCCACGCAGAGACCATTGCCGGAGCTCTGCTACAGATATTCTCCAGGGTCGGATTTCCCTAGGAAATCTTGTCTGACCAGGGCACGCAGTTTACGGCCGAGGTGACCCAGCAGCTCTGGCGACTGTGTGGGATTAAACCCCTGTACAGTTCCCCTTACCACCCGCAAACCAACGGGCTCTGCGAGAGGTTTAACGGGACCCTCAAGCAACTCCTGTGCACCTTTACCATGTCCCATAAGGACTGGGAACGCCACTTGCCCCATCTGTTGTTCGCGTACAGGGAGGTACCCCAGGAAGCCACGGGCTTCTCTCCCTTTGAGCTGTTGTACGGCCGGAGAGTCCGAGGCCCCTTGGACTTGCTCTGGGAGCACTGGGAAGGTGCTCTGGCTGAGGAGGGGACCTCGGCCATAGATTACGTGCTTGATGTAGCGGATCCCCGCTACCCTGCCCGAGTAGATCCGCCGTCAGCGCCGAGCTGGTCTGGGGGTGTAGAGTCAGGGGTAGCAGGCAGTAGGGATTCGGCGGTGGTCCAGCGTTTCTTTCCACGGTCCTTGCAGCGTCGCGGTTCCCCAAGCCCTATTATCCCCAATTACTAGCCGAGGCAAGAGTAAAGGTTCAAACAGGAATGAGTTTAATCAAAAACAGAACATACACGGTCCTTTTATATGGTACAGTCCCACTGTTCTCTCCCATGCCCGCCCCCAGACCCCTGGAGTGAATTCTGCACAGGGGCTAGTCATAGCCCAGGTTCTGATTGGTTGGTTCCAAGACCATTGCAGGCTTCTCTCAGGTCCTCTCAGTCTTCACTTGGGTCCACTGGTTGTATGCAGATGAAGTCTTGACCTCACAGTGATCACATACAGTGATTTACATAACCCATTGTAAAGGGAATCAGATAGTGGGTGGCTGAGACAATGTACCTTTCAGAACAGGTAAACAGATAACAGATATCCAAACAGAAAGCACTTTTGCATAATCCACAAATTACTCAAACCTATTGTATATTCTATACAAAGGAAAGCATTTGACACTAGTGGCAGGTAGGGTTTTTAAAAACCACATTTAACTAAAGAAATATAAGTCTATTTAAAACTAAAAATGAGCGATTGACAATACATTTAAAACCACACAATATAACTGAGCAAAAACTAGCAGGATGGTGCAGGGAAAAAACATGATTAATTAGAAGTCTAGCAACAGTTTTACATTAAATCTACCAAAGGAAATTAGTTTCTATAAATAAAGGGTAAACGAAATATAACAAAATAAGAATGAAATTAAACTAAATAAATCCTGTGGCGGCCGTTCCGTCACACTTGAGTTTAGGGACCGGCTGCAGGAATTGACTGCCCTGGTACGGGACAATCTCCAAGCGGCCCAAACCAAGCAGAAGAGGTGGTATGACCGGTCGGCTAGGGACCGCACCTTCCAGTTAGGGCAGAAAGTGTTAGCACTCCGGCCTGTCAAACAAAATAAGTTGCAGCCAGCCTGGGAGGGACCCTACAAAATTATAGAGAAGAGCTGCGATACCACCTTCATCGCAGCCAGGTGTTCGGATGAAAGTATCCAAAGAACATTTCATGTGAACATGCTGAAACCATTTCATGAACGAGAAGAGACAGTAGCTGCCATCTGCACACCGGACGCGGGGGATCTGGAGGATCTCCCCCTGCCGGTACTGTCTGGGGACCCGAGCGCCCAGGGGATAGCTGATGTCCGGCTGGGCGAGGGACTCAGTCCACGCCACAGGGAACAGGCTCAGCAGGTGCTACGGGAGCACCGAGACCTGTTCTCGTCCCGTCCCAGCTACACCTCTGTAGCTCTGCATAGGGTTGATACCCAGAGTCAAACCCAATTGCGGCAGACGGTGTACCGTATCCCCGATGCAGTGAGAGACGGGATGCAGAAGGTAGGCTTGTGCACCGATTTTTTTTTCGGTTCGATTCGGTTCGATTTTTCGGATGTTTAAAATTTTCGATTCGGCTCGTTTCGACCGATTTCTGTTTCGATTCGGATCGGTTCGACTCGTTTTTCGGGTACATTTTATTTTCGGAATATCGACCATTTTTCGTATTTTCGTGTCACTTTACTAATTTTTTGTATCGACTTTTCGTGATTTCGGAAATTTTCGTTTTTCGGAACGTCTGTTCTCCTCGTTTCAAAGCTGTCTAACTCTATTCGTTTTGATGTAAACTACTATGGTTTACTTTTTTATACTTTATATTTTTTTTTATAATAAATTTTTGCTTTGTTTTTCGGATCCGATAATTCATTCTGTCGATACGATAATTCTGGCGATTCTATCGTGGTTTTTTTTAATTAACCCTTTAGCTGCTGAGGCTTTTCCCGCCTCTGTGCTGAGGTCATTTTTACCGGTTTTGCTCATCATGTTTAAACGCGTTTTGAAGGCTTATTTTAGTATATGACCCAGACATATTATATATCGTTCTTTCCGTCAGACTCGGCAGATTCATAATATGTCATTATTATATGTATACGTTATGTCCTGTCTGTATATTATAACAAAAAATGCAATAAAATATGATTTTTCAATAATTTACAATGTGTAAAGTGTTTTTTTTTCACATTTTAACATGCGAGCAATTGCGGTTGTATTTTGTATGGGGTGCGCTTGTTAAAAAAATTAGAGATTGGGTCTCGTTATATTTTTTTTGGGGAAAATTACACGATTTTTAACAAACGCACCGCATACAAAAATCGTTAGTGCAGCATCATTGTTCACATTATAATTGAAATGGGAACAATATTGCTGCATTAACAAACCAAAAAAAATAAAAAATAAATTGTTTATTTTGTTTTATAAATTTTTTTAAATATTTTTTTTTTTTACAAACTTTTTCCACATTCGTGTTTGGTACTGCCCCAGCTCATGGATACTGCCCCAGCTCATGGATATACTGCCCCAGCACATGGATATACTGCCCCAGCACATGGATATACTGCCCCAGCTCATGGATATACTGCCCCAGCACATGGATATACTGCCCCAGCTCATGGATATACTGCCCCAGCTCATGGATATACTGCCCCAGCTCATGGATATTTTGCCCCAGCACATGGAATGCCCCAGCAGCTCAAGGATATGCCCCAGCACCTCATGGATATGCCCCAGCACCTCGTGCATATGCCCCAGCTCCTTGTGGATATTGCCCCAGCTCCTCGTGGACATGCCCCAGCTCCTCGTGGACATGCCCCAGCTCCTCGTGGACATGCCCCAGCTCCTCGTGGATATGCCCCAGCTCACACATGGATACCCAGCTCACACATGGATATGCCCCAGCTCCTCATGGATTTGCCCCAGCTCCTCATGGATTTGCCCCAGCACATGGAATGCCCCAGCACCTCATGATAATGGCCCCAGCTCACCTCCGCCGCCTTTTTCGCTCCCTCAGAGCGTCCGGCGGCGCGCAGCTTGGACGCTCGCCAGGGGGAGCCACGTGACCAGCCGCGATTGGCTGGTGACGTGTTTCCTCCAGGCGATCGCCGAAGCTGCATGCTTCGGACGCTCGCAGGGAGCGAAAAACGCGGCGGAGGTTGAGACACCCGCCCTTAGGGTGACGGTGTCACCCTAAAGGCGGGGGTCACCTGGTGCGGGCCGCAACCCCCGCCCCCACGTAGCGACGCCACTGGTATATACATTTAACGGCCGCACACCCACGGACTTACTCTATCCAAACAAAGTTCAGAATGATGTGAAACATTGGGACTTTTTGGATAGATTTCGATTTTCGACTATCCAAAAGTTAAAAAAATAAAAATGGTCGAAATCTAATGCAAAAGTCCCGATGTTTCACATCGGGATGTCAGATATTAATAGGCTTGTGCACCGATTTGTTCTGATGTTTAAAATTTTCGATTCGGCTAGTTTCGACCGATTTCTGTTTCGATTCGGTTTGGTTCGGCTCGTTTTTCGTGTACATTTTTTTTTTGGAATATCGACCATTTTTCGTATTTTCGGGTCACTTTGCTCGGTTTTTGTATCGACTTTTCGTGATTTCGGAAATTTTCATTTTTTTCGGAACGTCTGTTCTCCTCGTTTCAAAGTGTCTAACTCTATTCGTTTTGACGTAAACTACTATGGTTTACTTTTTTATACTTTATATATTTTTTTATAATAAATTTTTGGTTTGTTTTTCGGATCCGATAATTCCTTCTGTTGATACGATAATTCTGGCAATTCTATCGTGTTTTTTTTTTATTAAATAAAGATCCTTTTTTTCTTATGAATATACATTTCACAACTTTATTTATTTAATCACATTAAAAAAATGGTATGAAAGCCAAGTAACAAAAAAAAAAGAACAAAACGATTTTAAAAAAAGCTAAACTGACCATAATGGTTTGACTTTAAAAATAAAAACCAGAACAAAAAGGTTTTAAAACGGAAAAATAATTGATCAAAATGATCTGAAACGAAAAAAAAAAAAAAAAAAAGGATTTAAAACAGACCAAAAAAAAATTAACCCTTTCGCTGCTGAGGCATTTCACGGCTTCCCTTCACGCCTGCGTGCGGCACTGCGGTCTGATACTGAGCTAATTTTTAACAGTTTCGCTCCTCTTGTTTAAACGCGTTTTGAAGCCTTCTTTTATTTCTTTTATAACATGACCCAGACATGTTATATATCGTTCTTTCCGGCAGACTCGGCAGATGATTCATAATATATCATTATCATATGTATGCGTCATGTCCTGTCTGTATATTATAACAAAAAATGCAATAAAATTCGAATTTTCAATGTTTGTTTTACAAGGTGTAAAGTGTTTTTTTCACATTTTAACCCCTTAAGGACGGGAGTAATTTTACAACTTCGGCTCAGTTTCGGAAGTAGAAGTTTGCTGAGCTCATTTTGACCATTTTTAAGTCACGTATTCTTATACCACCCAGACAAATTATATATCGTTCTTTCCGTCAGACTCGGCAGATTAATAATATATCATTATTATATGTATATGTCATGCCCTGCCAAAATGCTATAACAAAAAATGTAAAAAAATGTGAATTTTCAATAAAATTTCAATCTTCCACAGTGTGTAAAGTGTTTTTTTTTTAAATTTTATTATCCGAGGCTCTGCGGTCATATTCTATTGGGTAGATTTGTTAAAAAAATTTGAACGGGGAACCCATTTTTTTTTTGGGGAGAAATTGCGTGATTTTAGCTAAACCCCCCCCAAAAAAAAATCATTAGTGAAGCATCATTGTTCACATTATAATTGAAATGTGAACAATAGTGCTGCATTAAAAAAAAAAAAAAAATTTTATTATTATTTTATTTATTATTTTTTTATTATTTAATTTATTATTTTTTTGTTATTTTAATTTTTACTTTTTTTACACTTTTATTTTACTTTTGCTCTGGCCTTTCCAGCAATATCAGCCATGACCCCCTAGCTGCCACCGATCAGGAGATAAAGGGGTTCAAAATCTCCTGCAAGGGATTTCCATAGGAAATCCCTTTGCAGCTAGGGGGTTCCCGGTTAACTAACATCATCGCGCATGGCGCGATGAGTCAGTTGACCGGGGGGTGACCCAGAGGTGGGGGCTGCCATCCAAGATGGCGGCCCCCACCGGAAATAGGCCGCGATCGGGCACAAATTAGTGCCCGGTCGCGACCTGGCAACTAAGGGGTTAACCCCCCATACATCGCTGGAAAGGTCAGGCTGTGACCCTTCCAGCGATGCTGGCCACAGTCGCCAGGGACCAGGCGATCGGGAAATAGAGGGATCCGAAGGATCCCTCCACTCCCCTCCAGGCGCTTCCCCTGCTCCGGCGGGGGGGACGCCTGAAACTGACGTCATCGCGCCACCGGCGCGATGACGTCACAGCGCCGGAGGAGTTTGTTATGAGTTGCGTTTGTTAAAAAAAATTGAAAAGGGGACTTTTTATATTTTTTTGGGTGAAAATTACACTATTTTTAACAAACGCACCCCATACAAAAATCCTTAGTGCAGCATCATTGTTCACATTATAATTGAAATGGCAACAATATTGCTGCATTAACAAAACAAAACAAAAACCTGTTTATTTTTTTTTATATTTTAATTTTTTATCATTTTTAACATTGTCATGTTTGGTATTGTTGGAAAGGCAATGCTCTGGTCGATCCAAAGATACCAAACATTAACCAACTGATAGCTGCCGTGGATCGGGAGATAGGGGGTTCCAATGAACCCCCTATCTCCACCATTGGTCGCAGTTAGGGGTTAACTCCAGAACTGACGTCATTGTGACGAGGTCTTGGGACTGTCGGCAGCTGCCGTTCCCCCACGCTGTTGTCTTCCTGCAAAGACGTGACCATGTTGGCGGGCAGCGTCTTAGTGGGCAGCGGTGGGAGAGAGAGAGCTCATAGCTGGGAGGAGGTGTTGCGTGAAGCTGCAAACAGGGACAAATAAACTAGACCTGAGCCGCACTAAGGATCTTTGGGTTGTGTTGGAGAAGACTTCACGCAGTGCTGCCATCAATATTTTTTGATAAATTCTTGGTTATACAATGAATGTGACTGTGGACAAAAATCCGTGTTGTTGTGACATCGCCTAAGCTTAACAAAACCAGGCCACGTCAGTAATCAAATCTCAAGGCAGTACAACACAACAAGGTTGTGTTAGTGTGTGACATTTTTTGGCCAGGCAGGAAGTGTAGAATGTGCACAGTCACATTCATGGACACAAATATGTTGACAAATTTATGACAAAGGGTCCATAGAAATGTCAATAAATTTATGTACATATAATTTTAACAGTGTGGAAACCAAGCAATACATATTAACTTATTAAGTAAGGAAAAGCAACGCACACAAACAGGAAAATATAGAAAAAATAGAAAATTTATTTACAACATGGGGAAGGGAACATTCCAAGGATTGCAAACTGCCCAACAGGGGCACAAACAACACAAACAAACATAGACTGGAAGATGGCCGCCATTGTAAGCCAGGCGAACATCTTGTTCAGAATATTGGTTCACTTGAGAATTACTGGCATTTGAGGGGATGTTGGAGCTGGTCCGCATCTTTGATTACAAAGATTATGACTGCCGTAAGGGCCCTTACGGCAGGAAGAATAATTCTAGAAAGGATCGTATCGTTGACAAGCTACGCACCACCATCCTGGAGCTGTTTGGGAAAGACCGGACGAAGGACCAGATCCGAAAACGCTGGTCCGACCTCAAAGCACGCAAGCAGGAGCAGCTGAGGCACATCCGTGATATCACAATAAAGTTTGCCTTTCCTGAAGAGACTCGTATTCAGACAATCCTTGCTCGTGTCTGGTCCGGCCTCGTCTTGAGTGAACCTGCAGATTTCGGGAGGAGGCTGCCACTGGTCTGTCTCACTGCCGCTCCAGGATGTCCGCGGCATTGACTATGTGCTCCCGCAATTCTTGGAGAAGTTCCTGGATGGCATCAATTGTTGAAACAGCCAGCCTTAGCTCGCCGATCGCCTCCCGATTGATTATCCGGACACTGGACGTGTCCGGTCTGGCTTCTCCTTCTATATATCCATTAAATGAAAGAAGGAAAATACAGTAAGTAAAGCAGGTTTCTATTTTTGACTGAAAGTCTTGAAAAAATATAACAGTAGTATATACCAGTGCTGGTGGCCTACTGAGGCTCCGACTCCTCCTCCACCACCACCGTCAGCATATCCGGTGCTATATCTAAGAAATTAAAGAAATAAAAAATACAGTAAACAACAAAACTGATTTATTTTTGAACAAAAGTCGATGCAAAATACAACAGTAAAAAAAAAAAAAACCTGGACTTGCGGCCTCCTGCTGCTCCGGCTCCCTCTCTCCATCATGGCCCTCCTCCTGCTCCTCCTCTTCCTCCTCCTGCTCCTCTTGTGCTATACATAAAAAAATTAAATTAAAATACAGTAAACAAAAAATGTTTCTGTTTTTGACCAAAAGTCGTTGCAAAATAAAACAGTATATACCAGTGCTGGTGGTTGCCCGTGGCTCCTCCTCCTCCTCCTCCACTGGGGCACTGGTGCCCGCCGGGGCAGATGCTGCTGCCTTCTTCCTGTCTTCTGCCAAATCCAAAAAATAACACTTAAATAATGCAGACTGGAAAAAATGGTATATCTATACAATATATTGCCAAAAGTATTGCGACACCCCTCCACTACCCCACTACCAGCTTGACCCACCACTACTCCCATCTCATTGTTCTAAAGTCACAAAATATTTATTTATTTCCTCTGCACATAGACATATATTACCGTTCAATTATATATTTTTTTCAGAAGTAAACATTACGTTTATTCAATAAAAACTATTATTTGTGTTGTGTGCGTACAAAGCGCATTGTGGGACTGCTTTTAATTATTTTATAGAAGGCCTCAGCCTCAGTTTCACTTTCAGTTTCTGCGAATAAAACTGGATATAGCAGAAACAACAGAAATCCGCCATTTTGTTTTGAATTTTGCATCTAAAGCGTTCAATAATGACATTGCTGCAGCAAACTGAATCGCTGCGCTGCAACAATTCAGCAGCTGCTGAGGATGTATTGAAGGCGGCTCTGTTTGGATGCACTTTCAGAAGAACTACATGTCCCATCCTACCACTTAGCAGAGACGCAGAGATTTTTGTTGATGCGCAGGTGGGAGCCAATATTGGGAAAACCTGCGGGTCATCTCGTATGCATCACTCAATCACAACAACCTCCCCCCCCAGCACACTACAGACTATACACACAGTGCCAAAAGAAATCCAGCATTGTAACTTCATCTACATACATCAAATATCACAATTTTCACGAATACGTAAAATCACAAAAAGGAAGAGCTATGGCAAAAATGCATGTATGACGAGTCGTGAAAACGCAAAGCTATCCACAATCACATTGCATGATAAAAGGACTAGATAAATCAACGTATTTCTGTGCACATTAGCACATGCAAGCACATTATTATTATTATACAGGATTTATATAGCGCCAACAGTTTGCGCAGCGCTTTACAATATAACATGACACTTACGTTTCGCTATGACGCGACGGATGCGCCTCAGCTGCTCCTCCTCGCGTACCTTCAGATCGGACCAGCGTTTCCGGAGCTGGTCCTTCGTCCGGTCCTTCCCGAACAACTCCAGGATGGTGGTGCGTAGCTTATCGAGGATACGATCCTTTCGAGCATTATTCTTCCTGCCGTAAGGTCCCTTACGGCAGTCGTAATCCTTAAGATCAAAGATCCGGACCAGCTCGAGCATCTCCTCAAATGCCATGTTGCTGGCCCGCTTCTTTCTGGGTGGTGGTTCATTGCAAGATGATGAGGAGGTGTCAGAGTGGCACTCATCTCTTGCAGCCATGATGAAGAATAATAAAAACAATATTTTGTCCAAAAAGTTGTCAAAAAACTGGCTCAATAAAGTTATGACATCCGCGCGCATGCGCGACCCGCGGACGAATCGGATCCGACCCGATTACGAAGGAATTATCGTATCAACCGAATTATCGGATCATTGGAAACAAAAAAAACAAGTGATACGCATTTACAAATACAAAATTTACAGAATCAGCGATATAACCGATAATAATTTAATATACGATGTCCAGAATTACCGAAAAGGAATCGAAATCACGAATGGAACCCGAAATCACGAATAGAGCGAAAATAAATTTCGATTTGACACATTTCAAGTCCATTCGAAAATTCCGAAAATATTTCGTTTCGGCTCGGAAAACTTTTCGGATCTGCCGTTTTCGGATCTAAAATTTTTCGGAAATTCGGCCGCATCCGAAAACACGAATCGGGAAATTTCGTGAAAATTCCGAAATTCCAAAACTCGAAACGCACATCCCTAGCAGAAGGAGATCCGCGAGATGCTGGATCTAGGGGTAATAGAACAATCCGAGAGCCCATGGGCCTCCCCGGTGGTTCTAGTACCCAAGAAGGATGGCACTACCAGGTTCTGTGTAGATTACAGAAGGCTCAATGAGCACACCGTTACCGACGCCTACCCCATGGCCCGGGTAGACGAGCTCCTGGACCGTAGGCTTGTGCACCAATTTTTTTTTCGGTTCGATTCGGTTCGATTTGTTCGGATGTTTAAATTTTCGATTCGGATCGTTTCGACCCATTTCTGTTTCGATTCGGTTCGGCTCGTTTTTCGTGTACATTTTTTTTTCGGAATATCGATCATTTTTCGTGTTTTCGGGTCACTTTGCTCGTTTTTTGTATCGACTTTTCGGAAATTTCGGAAATTTTCGTTTTTTCGGAACGTCTGTTCTCCTCGTTTCAAAGTGTCTACGATAATTCTGGCGATTCTATGGTGTTTTTTTTTATTAAATAAAGATCCTTTTTTTCTTATGAATAATTGAATATACATGATTTCACAACTTTATTTAATCATATTAAAATGGTATGAAAGCCAAGGAACAAAAAAAATGAACAAAACGATTTAAAAAACGCTAAACTGACCCGAATGCCACAAGAAACAAGTGATACGCATTTACAAATACAAAATTTACAGAATCAGCGATATAACCGATAGTTAAATATACGATTTCCAGGATTACTGAAATGGAACCGAAATCATGAATAGAGCAAAAATAAATTTCGATTTGACACATTTCAAGTCCATTTGAAAAATCCGAAAAATTTTCGTTTCGGCTCGGAAAACTTTTCGGATCTATCGGTTTTCGGGTCCGACCCGATTCGGAAATTCGGCCAAATCCGAAAACACGAATCGGGAAATTTCATGAAAATTCCGAAATTCCGAAACCCGAAACGCACATCCCTACTGGACCGCATTGCCCAGAGTCACTTCCTCACCACCATTGACTTGTGTAAGGGGTACTGGCAGATTCCCCTTGCTGAGGAAGGTGTGTCGAAATTGGCATTCATCACTCCGTTTGGCTTGTACCAATTTCGGGTCATGCCATTCGGGATGAAGGATGCCCCGGCCACGTTCCAACGCATGGTGCATCGGCTGCTAGAGGGGATGCAGGACTTTACCAGCGCCTACCTAGATGACATAGCCATCTTTAGTAACACCTGGGAGGACCACTTACAGCACTTACGGGCAGTACTGGACCGCCGTGGCACCGCAGGTCTGACAGTCAAACCAGACAAGTGCCACATTGGCATGTCCGAGGTCCAGTACTTAGGCCACCGGGTGGGCTGCGGAAGGCAGCGCCCAGAACCTGCCAAGGTTGAAGCTGTCGCCCAGTGGCCCACACCCCGCACCAAGACCCAGGTGTTAGCATTTCTAGGTACGGCGGAGTACTACCGCCGCTTCGTCCCCAACTACAGCGCCATTGCCAAACCCCTGACTGACTTGACCCGCAAGAACCTTCCCCGACAGGTTCTGTGGTCCCCTGAGTGTGAGGAAGCCTTCCAGCAGCTCAAGCGAGCCCTGGTGGAGGCCTCAGTGTTGACCGCTCTTGATTCAACTAAACGTTTCGTCGTCCACACAGACGCTTCTATGTTCGGACTGAGAGCGGTGCTGAGCCAGGTCGGTGAAGATGGGCATGACCACCCGGTTGCCTACATCAGCAGGAAACTTCTACCCAGGGAGATTGCCTATGCGGCAATCGAGAAGGAGTGCCTAGCCCTGGTATGGGCACTGAAGTAACTCCAACCCTATTTGTATGGGCGCTCCTTCACGGTCCTCACAGACCACAACTCCCTGGTATGGCTGAACCAGGTGGCCGGAGACAACGGCAGGCTCCTGCGGTGGAGCCTGGCCCTACAGCCCTTCAACTTTACTATCCAATACCGTCCTGGTAAGCAAAATGCCAATGCAGATGGGCTATCCGCCAGACTGAACTTGAGACCTAGGGTGGGGTCCATGGACATCCCCAAGTGGACCCCCAGAGGGTCTCACCAGGTCTGCCAACTGGTAAATTGGGGGAAATATGTGACGGGACGGCCGCCACTACGCTGTAGCGCAGTACAACAGTTCAAGTGTTTATTTATTTGTGTATTATTAAAAGTTCGTTAGCCCTTATTTTTATAAGTACCCCAATATGACGGAATGGAGATGTTGTTCCGCCTGCGGGTGTGCTCAATCTGCGTGACCCCGTCGCTTACCGCTGGCCCGACTACCGAGTGACGCGCACTCGGCGTCTCGTGCGGCCTGGCGTGACCCCGGGAAGGGGTTAGCGGGCGGTGGAGGGGACCCCTGCCTAGAACCAGTCCGACCACTGAGCCATACAGCACTCAGCGTCCCGAGCAACTGGTTCACTGACCTTGCGGGTGTGGGACGTCCGTGGAGATCGGTTCTGCCGCGGAGGAATATTCGTATCGGATGCGGGAAACGTTTCGGATCTTGCGGGAAACGTTTCCGATCGCGGTGCGGGTAAATAGTCGGATCTTCAGCGGATGACTTTTCGGATCGGATCGGGAATGAAGGAATCTTCGGGTCTGCCGGGATGGGCGAGGGATTCGGATCTTACCGCAATCCCTCGCAATACCGGAGTGCGGTACACGGCCGCGCCCTTCGGTTCGGATCTCTGCCAGGCAATCTGGGAACCGAATCTTCATGCGCAGCGCCTCTGCCCTGATACACGATGCAGGGGCAGAGCGCTCGATTCGGATCGTATCGTGGTAGTCACCGTACCCTGAGATCGCGGGGGACGCTCAGATACGAAAATACGGCGGAGACAAAGACACATCAGTCAAAGCTGGATGCACTGCAAAATCTGCCTTTATTATGCACGGTTCAAGCATTTATCAACTTCACATACATTAGAATACAATGGGACTCCTTGCCCGCCCTCCCGGGACCCATTGGCCATTACGCTTCAGGGAGTCGCCAATTCGGACCGGATGGTCCGAATCGGCCATTTTACGATTCGAACCGGATGGTTCGAATCGGCCATTTTCCGAATCGAAGATTCTGAACTGCGCCACAAGGTGATCGGAAAATGGCGGCGAGCAAGGCAACAAAGGGAAAATACATTACGCAATAAACCAACGGGGAACACTTTATTACACCACACAATAATCACATCTAAATAAGTACTTAGAAAACTAGGTGCGTGCCACCACACCCTAGTGTCCATAGTCACCATTGTCACTGTGCACCGCCCCTGGCTGAGGGTGCTGGGCCATTCCGTGACACTCCTCCCCCTCCCCCAGTTCGACGCACCTGGTCTGACCCCACCGGGTCATACCGGGGAAGTCGGTGCTCCCAGGCCCATAGTCAGTCTGTGGAGGCTGAGTCACCAGGCCTCTCCATTTGGCCTTGCGGCCGTGCCAGCTGGGTCGGGACCCCATGTCCTTCGAGTTTCCCCGGCTGGGCGAGAGGACATACATCTGGCCCGGCGTGCCTCCTGTGTCCCCTCCAGGGTTACCGCTCACCCGGGGAACCCGGGTGCTAAATGCACACGCCCCGGGTGCCCAGGTCAGCCGTGGGAAAGCACCGTGGCTGCGTGAGGCCCCCGAGCCCAAGGGTTGCCAAAAGGGGCAGAGGCCAGCGGCGCTCTGCCCCGTTGCCAGCTCTTCCACTGGATGGCCACGTACGGACACGGCAACTGAAGGAGCAAATAGAGCCAAACCTGGCTGCTCTTCCTGGTAGCCGACAAGGGAGACAAATGGATGCAACCGCAGTTGCACGGGGTCATCCTCGCTCTGCCCCTCGGGGCAAGTTGGGAGAACCGGGCAGAGGCCAGCGGCGCTCTGCCCTGGTGTCAGCTCTTCCGCGGGGTGGGGATCTCCTTGCAGGAGGATGGTTTCTTTCCCCCCCAGGCCCATCAGCAGTTGCGCACAACCCAGCCCGGGGGGACCATCAGTCTGCTCCACCTGGCAGACCGTGAGTAGTGGGCAGAGGCCAGCGGCACTCTGCCCCGTAGCCAGCTCTTCTGCTGGTTGGAGATCTCCTTGGGGAAGGATGGTCACTTCACCCCCCGGGGCAAACAATGGTTGCGCACAACCCATCCCGGGGGAACCATCCGTCTGCTTCTCCTGACGGACTGTAAGCAATGGGCAGAGGCCAGCGGCACTCTGCCCCGTAGCCAGCTCTTCTGCTGGTTGGAGATCTCCTTGGGGAAGGATGGTCACTTCACCCCCCGGGGCAAACAATGGTTGCGCACAACCCATCCCGGGGGAACCATCCGTCTGCTTCTCCTGACGGACTGTAAGCAATGGGCAGAGGCCAGCGGCACTCTGCCCCGTAGCCAGCTCTTCTGCTGGTTGGAGATCTCCTTGGGGAAGGATGGTCACTTCACCCCCCGGGGCAAACAATGGTTGCGCACAACCCATCCGGGGGAACCATCCGTCTGCTTTTCCTGACGGACTGTAAGCAGTGGGCAGAGGCCAGCGGCACTCTGCCCCGTAGCCAGCTCTTCTGCTGGTTGGAGATCTCCTTGGGGAAGGATGGTCACTTCACCCCCCGGGGCAAACAATGGTTGCGCACAACCCATCCCGGGGGAACCATCCGTCTCCTCCCCCGCTTGACCCGTGGCCTCGGCCACCCTGTCCTCTTGCGGGGTGAAGGGGGTATCTTCCTCAGTTGAAACCCCCACGGGCCCCCATGGGTCCGCCTCGGCCTCCCATAGGTCCCAAACCTGGGGACTGTCGACTTCCTCCGCCGACCCGTCCCACCACGGGGAGCTCAGGCTCGACTGCGGAACGCCGTCCAACAGTCTTCGGTAAGCCACCTCGAGCTCCCACTCTCGCTCGGCTAGGGACTCCAGCTCCTCAAACACTGAGTCCCTGCTGTCTGACGGGATCTCCAGTTACCGTCGCTCCAGGATGTCTTCCATCCGTTCCTCTGTCTCCTCTCCAAACTCGGGGTCGGCGGCCATGCCCTCGTAGAGCAGCCCCGTGCCTCCGTAGCGAGGCCCTGCAATGGAACTGCCACCCATCGGGCGCGCTGTCGGAGAGGCGGTTAGCCACCGGAGCGCGCGGTACGCGGCGTCCAGTGCGATCTCCTCCTGCACCAGACTCCGGAGCTCGGCCTCCCACTCCCCTGGGGCCCGACCTTGCAGGAACGCTGCTCGCACATCGTACTGCACCCGATGGACGACAGCGTCGGAAGGAATGTACGCACCATGGCAGTCCCGCTCATGGTCCAGGGCCTCGTACCACAGTTCCTCTGTGGACCTCTGGTCCTGCTCCAGGCCCTCCTGCAGCTCTCTTGCCAACACGACCTTCATGTCGGCGAAGGTGCCAGCACAGGAGCACTGCTCCTCAACGGGGAATGTGGCGTCCTCAGATGCAGCTCCAGGCGGGCTGTGAGTCTTCATCCGAGGGTCGCGGGGATAAGTGACGTCCTCAGTACAGGCTCCAGGCGAGCTAAGAGTCCCGCAGGCGTAGTCACTGGGGGTTGCAGATTCCCCAGGTGAAGCTCCAGTCGAGCTGTGAGCCTCGTCCCAGGGTTCCACGGGGTAGGGTTCGGGGTCCAAATCTTCTGGCTCTGCTCCGCGGAGCTCTGCCAACCGCAGCTCGTGCTGCCGGTCCTTTTCCTGCTCAACTTCCCGGTAGAACTCCCGGATCACTCGGCATCTGTCCGCCGTCGCTGGGGCATCCCCGAGCAGGGCGATCCGACGCCGCACCTCTCTGAGGCCAGCATCTTCTTCCACCTCCGCGTGGACAGGGCTGGGGACGGGCGTCGTCGCCCCGTCCTGATCCATCCTAGTCAGCTCCTTGATCAGGGTCTTTCTTTTCTTGTTACCCGGCGTTCCTCCCCGGTTCTCCAACATCCCACGCAGGGTGTCCCGGTCATAGTAAGTGTACACCACCATGGCGTAGGTCTCCTAGGGGCCTGCAGAGAGCGATCCCACCGCTGCCACCAGTATGACGGAATGGAGATGTTGTTCCGCCTGCGGGTGTGCTCAATCTGCGTGACCCCGTCGCTTACCGCTGGCCCGACTACCGAGTGACGCGCACTCGGCGTCTCGTGCGGCCTGGCGTGACCCCGGGAAGGGGTTAGCGGGCGGTGGAGGGGACCCCTGCCTAGAACCAGTCCGACCACTGAGCCATACAGCACTCAGCGTCCCGAGCAACTGGTTCACTGACCTTGCGGGTGTGGGACGTCCGTGGAGATCGGTTCTGCCGCGGAGGAATATTCGTATCGGATGCGGGAAACGTTTCGGATCTTGCGGGAAACGTTTCCGATCGCGGTGCGGGTAAATAGTCGGATCTTCAGCGGATGACTTTTCGGATCGGATCGGGAATGAAGTAATCTTCGGGTCTGCCGGGATGGGCGAGGGATTCGGATCTTACCGCAATCCCTCGCAATACCGGAGCGCGGTACACGGCCGCGCCCTTCGGTTCGGATCTCTGCCAGGCAATCTGGGAACCGAATCTTCATGCGCAGCGCCTCTGCCCTGATACACGATGCAGGGGCAGAGCGCTCGATTCGGATCGTATCATGGTAGTCACCGTACCCTGAGATCGCGGGGGACGCTCAGATACGAAAATACGGCGGAGACAAAGACACATCAGTCAAAGCTGGATGCACTGCAAAATCTGCCTTTATTATGCACGGTTCAAGCATTTATCAACTTCACATACATTAGAATACAATGGGACTCCTTGCCCGCCCTCCCGGGACCCATTGGCCATTACGCTTCAGGGAGTCGCCAATTCGGACCGGATGGTCCGAATCGGCCATTTTACGATTCGAACCGGATGGTTCGAATCGGCCATTTTCCGAATCGAAGATTCTGAACTGCGCCACAAGGTGATCGGAAAATGGCGGCGAGCAAGGCAACAAAGGGAAAATACATTACGCAATAAACCAACGGGGAACACTTTATTACACCACACAATAATCACATCTAAATAAGTACTTAGAAAACTAGGTGCGTGCCACCACACCCAAGTGTCCATAGTCACCATTGTCACTGTGCACCGCCCCTGGCTGAGGGTGCTGGGCCATTCCGTGACACCCAATATGATTTTTCCTGTTGTTCCCCTGTTCCCCGCTCGATCAGAGCCCCGGAAAGTTCACCAGACGAGCTGGCGCTGAGCCCCAAGATAAGGGCTGCGCACAGAAGGGGGGCCCCAGGTTAACAAGAAGAAATTTGGCAATGGCTCGGGGCAGTGGCAGAAATCACCCCGGGAGGGCTGAAGGCGGGCCAGGGGAGAACAATGCCTTTTTCCCTCATAAATACACCTGTGTTCCCCATGAAATATAAATCACTCGTTTGAACCTTTACTCCTGCCTGGGCTAGTAATTAGGAATAACAGGGCTTTGGGAACCGGGACGCTTCAAGGACCTCTCTTCAGCGCTGCAACCTCGGGGTATCCTACGAGGACCAGCGGCACCTAGCTACCACACTACCGACCTCCAGGTGTACTCAGCGCTGATGGTGGATCTACTCACCCCGAGTAGCGGGATCCGTCACACTTGGGTTTCTGGGCACACAAAACCCTCCCTTGGAGGAATCCCCATGTTCAATGCTCCCACTACTTAAATATTCCTCCTCCTCCTCATCCCCCTCCTTTCTGATCTGAGTAGGACCTGAAGGAATGCTGTCTGTGGCTCTGCCTCTAGTGCCACATCTATAATACCCCGCAAAGCGCGCTCCAGCAGGAACACTAAAGGAATTGTGTCACTGATGTATGCACTGTCCCTGCTCACCATCCTCGTTGCCTCCTCAAATGGTGACAGTACAGTGCATGCATCCTTGATCATCAGCCACTGCGGGGGGGGGGGAACAAGTTGACCTGAACCTGTCCTTGTGCCATACTCACACAGGTACTCATTGATGGCCCTCTGCTGCTTGTGCAGACCCTGCAGCATTGCTAATGTCGAGTTCCACCTGGTGGACATGTCACAGATCAGACGGTTTGTGGGAAGGTGGAATTCTCTTTGAATTTCTGCCAGGCGAACACTTGCTGGGAATGACAGTCTGAAGTGGCTGCAGACTTTTCTGGTCTGGCTGAGCTCTGCCAGCCCTGGGTACCTGGTTAGGAAACGCTCTACCACCAGATTTAGGACGTGTGCTAGGCATGGTACATGTGTCAACTTACCCTGGCGTAGGGCAGAGAGAGAAGGTTGCTGCTATTATCACAGACGACCATTCCCAGCTGAAGCTGGCGTGGTGTTAACCATCTCTGCACCTGCCCCTGCAGAGCTAACAGAATTTCTGGTCCGGTGTGGCTCCTGTCCTATAAGCAAACCAGCTCAAGCACAGTATGCCATCTTTTTGGTTGAGCCATTGCGTAGCCCCTGTCACGCGTCGGTTTAACTGCCACTTTGCCAGAGACAGAGAAGGAGGAGAAAGAGGTGGTGGTGGAGCAGACAGGCCTCATGCAAGCAGCTTTCTGGAGGCGTGGTGTATGAACAAGCTCCAGCACAGAGCCCCGTCTTGGATCCCTCCCAGTTGCAATCAGAGTTACCCAGTGTGCCTTGAAGGAAATGTAACAGCCCTGTCCATGCTTGCTGGACCATGTCTCTAAAATCATGTGCACCTTGCTGCTGACTGCCTTTCCCAATGACTCCATAACATTGTGTTCCACATGCTGGTATAGTGCTGGAATGGCCTTCCATGAAAAGAAATGGCATTTTGGAACCTGCCACTGTGGTACAGCACATTCAGCAAATTCACGGAAGGAAGCAGAGTCCACTAGCTGGAAAGGCAGCAGCTGTAATGCGAGTAATTTTGCTAAACTGGCATTTAGACGCTGTGCTTGGGGATGGCCGGGACTATATTTTTTCTTACGCTGCAGCAGCTGGGGCAACGTAATCTGACTGCGTAAATCTTCAGCTGATGGGATGCTGTCACACTGTGAGGAAGGACCTGGTACATCCATTACTGTAGCATCATCCCTGTCAGTGGAGGTTGTAGCAGGCAATGACATGGCAGGAAAAGAAACAGTGAAGCGCCTTCAGAAAAAAGGATTAAACGTACTCGCTACACATTGAACATGGAGGTTCTCCTAAAAACCTGAAAACAAGTATTATAGATAGTCAATGGAGCGCCAGCGAACTGGATGTACGGTTAGTCATTATACATGTCCAATCAACGTCTTCTAGTCCATTCAGAAGAAACCCCTACTCCAGATGAGAGAAATTTCTGCAGAAGTACCCTCCCAATGCTCCCGGAGCAGGTCCAATGGGCCTCGGACCCTCCGGCCGTACAGCAGCTCAAAGGGAGAGAAGCCGGTGCCTTCCTGGGGGACCTCCCGGTACGCAAAGAGGAGGAGGGGTAGGTGTAATTCCCAGTCCTTATGGGACAGGGTGAAAGTGCGGAGGAGCTGTTTAAGGTCCCCTTAAAATGCTTGCAGAGCCCATTGGTCTGTGGATGATACAGGGATCTGTACAGGAGTTTAATCCCGCACAGTTTCCAGAGCTGTTGGGTAACCTCGGCCGTGAACTGCGTGCCCTGGTCAGACAGGATTTCCTGTGGAAATCCAACCCATGAGAATATCTGGAGCAGAGCACCAGCTACGGTCTTTGCCTGGATATTCCATAGGGCTATGGCCTCAGGGTACCGGGTCGCGTAGTCAACTACGGTTAGGATGTAGTTCTTCCCAGTAGTGCTAGGCACCGCTAAGGGCCCTATCAGATCTACCGCCACCCTCCTAAATGGCTCTCCCACTATGAGTAGGGGGTCTCAGGGTGGCCTTAGCTCTGTCCCCTTGCTTCCCTACTCTCTGGCATATCTCACAGGTCCGGCAGTAATCCCTCACATCGCCAGATAGACCAGGCCAGAAGAAGCTCTGGGTCAGGCGATGCAAGGTCCGCCGGTGTCCCAGATGGCCTGCTAGAGGAATATCGTGCCCGATCTTTAAGAGATCACACCGATATTTCATCAGCACTACCTGCCCCCCTCCCTGCTCCCTCGGAGATCCTATACAATTTCCCCTGGTCCCACTCAAATCTTACCTCCCCTAGCCCTCCCGGATCCTGGCCCACCTGTGTTCTATAGGGGGCCAGAGTGATGTCCTCTAGGGTTTCTTTGGCAAAGTCGCCCGGGGAATCCCAGGTCATGGAGGGGCCCCTATCTGGGGTAGGGTCGGGTCTGGTGAGTCTTACCGTGGTCCCTCCGGAGCTTGGGTGAGGAGCCTGCAGAGTCTGCAGCCGGGTAGTAACGGGTATGCCTCTCCATGGTCGGTGGGTTCGATGGCGGAGGTTAACAATCCCATATCATTCCCCAGCAGTATGTCTGTGCGTAGTGTAATGAAATCCGCTACTCAGCAGGAGTAGATTCGCCATTAACTCCGTCCTTGCCTTGGAGCACTGGGAGGTAGCATGCCAACCGAGGTGTCTGCCCTGGATGCAGTGAAGGCGGCTGCTCAGAATCAGCCAATCTACTGGATGGAGCCTGTAATGCTGCTATTTAAAGGGCATCAATCCGCTGCTTGTCTCTGCCTGGATCCGAGAATACCGAGGCTCTGTGAGAATAGCCCTGTATCCCTCCCCAATCACTTAGTCGAGACAAAAGTGTAGGTTGAAGGTAAATCAGAGTGTATTTAGAATGGGAAAAGACAGTGTTTATATACAAAATACAGCCATGCACATTCAGACTTCCCGCCCACCCCAACAGTTCTGATTGGTTGGTTACAAGACCACTGCAGGCTTCTTTCAGGTCCTCTTCAGTCTTCACTTTGGTCCACTGGTTGTATGCAGATGAAGTCTTGACCCCACAGTGACCACATACAGTGATTTACAGAACCCATTGTAAAGGGAATCAGATAGTGGGTGGGTGAGACAACGTGACTCTCAACCTTTCAAACATGTAAACAGATAACAGATACTCAAAGAGAAAGCACTTTTGCATAATCCACAAATTACTCAAACCTATTGTACATTCTATAGGAAGGAAAGCATTTGCCACTAGCGGCAGGTAGTATCTTTAAAAAAACACATTTAACTAAAGAAATATAAGTCTATTTAAAACTAAAAATGAGCAATTTACAATACATTTAAAACCACACACTATAACTGAACATAAAGTCTTTTGGAGTTTGAAGCGCGGAGCGCTACGTCAGTGACTGATACATTGTAGCAAGCATGTACTCCATGGTTACTAGCAGGATCGGTGCAGGGGAAAAACATGATTAATTAGAAGTCTAGCAACAGTTTTACACTAAATCTAACAAAGGAAATTAGTTCCTATAAATAAAGGGTAAACGAAATATAACAAAATAAGAATGAAATTAAACTAAATAAATCCTGTGGCGGCCAATCCGTCACAATAACAATAAGAATGAAATTAAACTAAATAAATCATGTGGCGGCCGATCCGTCACAGGTAGGTTCTGCATCTGCCCCACCTCGACATCCCGAGCTCCGGTGCCCCAGTCCAGGTGGACATGAGCTGTGGGAATTCAGTACACGTTGCCGCCTGCCACTCGGATAGCCACTGAGTAGCCTGTGGTGGCTGCAGGGGGAACAAGGTGTGGCTTGGCCAAGGTGAGTGGCCCCGGTGTCCCGAAGTCCTTGCACTGGCTGGCCATTGATCCGGACAACCTGTTAATGGTGCCGACGGTTGTCTGCGGCAGCAGCTTGTATCGGGTTGGCCTCATGCAGGATTCCGCAGTCTTCCTCAGGGGAGGTTGTCAGCATCAGGTCCGGATCATGTTGACTGCAGTATGCCGCGGCCCTGGCTGGGGGGTACCCTGGACGAGCTGCCGGTGGTCGGGCCAGGTTCAGGGGGCAGCGTTCTCGGATATGTCCAATTTGGTTGCACCCATAGCACCTGGGCCCAGTTCGCTGTGGTTGAGAGGGAGGTTGGTGCCTGGGGTGTTCTGCAAGGGCAGTCTGGGATTGCGTGAGAATCGGCCCAGGCCGGGATGTGGGTCGCGACTGGGTCGAAGCATTCCTCCGAGTATCGTGGTATTCATCTGTGAGGTGGGTAGCTTCAGGTAGCGTGAGGGGTCTTCAGTCCTTGACCCAGTCCCGCACCTCCGGAGGGGTACAGTTGTAAAACTGCTCGAGTAGGATGAGGTGAGTGAATTGGTCCAGAGTGGTCGCCTGACACCCCTGGACCCAGTTCTTAACGGCCTGCTGCATCCTGTGGCCCCACTCTGTGTAACTGTCTATGAGGCCTTTCTGGAGGTTTCGGAACTTAAGCCGATAGGCTTCTGGAATGAGGGCATAGCGGGCAAGGAGGTGTTCTCTTACCCGCTCATAGACAGTGCAGTCCTCATCTGCCACGGCCCGAAATGCCTCAGCTGCTCTCCCGGTGAGTTTGCTTGCCAGGATGGGAATCCAATCTGTGGTATCGACCGCCTGTAGCACACACTGCCCTTCAAAATCCTGCAGGAAACCATCGATATCTTCGCATCCTGCCGGGAACATTTTGAATGCTACATAGGGAATTTTGTGCCTGTGAGCCATTGTGGCGTGCTGGGATGTGGTGGACCCTCCAGACCGGTGTTGAAGCTCAGCTTTTCGGAGCTGGTCCGTATCTGCCAATACGCTGGCAATCACTTCGGCCGCAGGGTTGGCTCCATACAGGGCCAGCCGCCACTGTACCTCTCGCCGCCATTCAGAAGCCTCTGAATTCTCAGAAAGTACCATGCTCACCAGGTCATCCTCCATCAGTTCAGTAATGAGCGTTGCCTTGGGTTTCCCACTGGCTATCTTTCCACGAGCCTCTAGCAACTCTTTTAGAGTGGTCCGCTTGAGCCTTTCGTAGCACTGGGCCATACGGTTAGGGCTGCTCCGTTGAGGTGGGAGTCTTGCAAACCTCCTTGAGCTTCAGGGCTGCTGAGACCGGGGTCAAGCCAGTGGCTTTATCTCCCCCTTCTGGGCTGGTCTCAGAGATCCCACTGCTGCCACCAATGTGACGGACGCCGCTACTCGGAGGGAGTAGATCCGCCTTAGGTGCCGGGGTTGCTCTGCAGTGAGCAGCGGTAGCGAGCCGGCATCAGGTTCCTTGATGGAATATACGGGTCAGCCAGGGGGAAATACCTAGCAGATAGTCCCTCTTCCCAAATACTCGTCGAGACACAGTATAGGTTAAGCAAGTTGGTTTAATGTAAAACAGCACATACACGGTCTATTTATATGGTACAGTCCCATTGTTCTCTCCCATGCCGCCCCCAGACACCCTGGCGCCAGTTCTGCCACTGCCTCTAGCCCAAGCCCTTATTGTATGTTTAACAGGGTCCCAGCTCTTGGTGCCACACTGTCTGGCCCACCCTGGGCTGCTCCCCGCCCGGGCAATTCCACCCCCTGGAGTCCGAGCTCTGACTCCGGCGCCGGATCTCCTCTGCGGCTGGGAAACCCGACCTGAGTTTAGCAGCTGATTTGGGGGTGATCTCGATGGCGCTGGTCTCTAGAACTCACCCCACAGTGGTACCAGGTTCCCCGGGCCCCTCTGCCCAAAAAGCACTCCGGTGGCAGGAACAGGGGCTGAGTGGTGCAGTGTGCAAGGCATGTCGGCTGTGCTTTGTTTTGGCCGGCGGCAGCTGCAGCAGGGTTGCGCTGGGCAGATGAACTACGATGGCTGGGCAAGGCAGATTTGGCAATGAACCCAATAAACAACCATACACATATAGGTACAAATTGTACTAACGAATTCTACACTTGGGGGAACGAAAACTGGGCAATTTGGGTGTTAATAAATTGTGAAGGATTGCAGTTGCGTTTGGTGCGGGGAATTTGCGAGGGGAAACACAATACACCCAGGGATCACACAGACATAAATTGTATAAACAAAATTTGACCTTAACCCTTTCGCTGCTGAGGCTTTTCCCGCCCCTGTGCTGAGGTCATTTTTACCGGTTTTGCTCATCATGTTTAAACGTGTTTTGAAGGCTTATTTTAGTATATGACCCAGACATATTATATATCGTTCTTTCCGTCAGACTCGGTAGATTCATAATATGTCATTATTATATGTATACGTTATGTCATGTCTGTATATTATAACAAAAAATGCAATAAAATATGTATTTTCAATAATTTACAATGTGTAAAGTGTTTTTTTTCACATTTTAACATGCGAGCAATTGCGGTTATATTTTGTATGGGGTGCGCTTGTTAAAAAAATTAGAAATGGGGTCTCGTTACATCTTTTTTTGGGGAAAATTACACGATTTTTAACAAACGCACCGCATACAAAAATCGTTAGTGCAGCATCATTGTTCACATTATAATTGAAATGGGAACAATATTGCTGCATTAACAAACAAAAAAAAAGAAGAAAAAAGTGTTTATTTTTTTCTTATAATTTTTTTTTTAATTTTTTTTTATTTATTTTTTTATTTATTTTTTTGACAAACTTTTTCACAGTAGTGTTTGGTATCGTTGGAACGGCCATGCTCTGGCCGATCCAACCATACCAAACTTTAACAACTAGCTGCAACGGATCGGGAGATAGGGAGTTCATTGGAACTCCCTATCTCCACCGTTGGTGGCAGTTAGGGGTTAAGTCCAGGACTGGCGTCATCGTGCTACGCACGATGACGCCAGTCCTCAGGGGGAGTTCCCGGAGGCTTGGCCGACATCCAAGATGTCGGCCAGCTCCGGGAAAGGATCGCGAACCGGCGCTTTTCAGCGCCGATTCGCGATCCAGCTCCCCAGGGGTTAATGCCAGGCACCATTTGGAAGGGCAGGCTGTGCCCTTCCAAATGATGCCTGGGTTAACCCCCGCAGAGCCGCCGATCGGGAGGGAGAGAGGTCCGAAGGACCTCCCCCCCTCCCTTTCAGGCGCGTCCACCGCACATGCGGGGGGGGCGCCTGAATTAGGCGTCATCGCGCTGCCGCGATGACACCTAATACCAGCGGCTGCGGTTCCGGATGCGCGGCTGACATCGAGGATGTCAGCCCGCACCGGAGGGGCCAGCGATCGGCCGGAACCCGGCCGAACGCTGACCCCAATGGGAGGACGCGCTCAGCGCGTCCTCCGCATACCAGCGGTAATGCGGAGGACGCGCTGAGCACGTCCTCCGCATTGAAGTGGTTAAACAAACTATTAACTTTTTATGGGCTAATAAATTAAACGTGACGGCTCTTCTGTCACAGCTTGCTCAGAGACTGTGGACTGTATTAAAACCTCGCTCCTCTGCTATTCCCCTCATTTAAGCTATTTCTCTGTTTAGGTATTAATATTTAAAGTGGTATTTTGTGCCTTTCCCCCAGCAGAAAACATTCTAAATGCCTTTATGATAAAAGAAACATGCGGCGGAATCAGCGCTTCCTTCAACCGTAATCGCTCTCTCGCTGCCTTCTTCCTTACAGTATCAGTGTAAACCTCAAATAAAACAGAAACATGCCATAGCACAGCAAGTATGGTTCCACATGAAATGTATAGACGCAAGAGGGATTTCACTCACATTTGTTGGTGTCTTAATCAGACACTAGATGTAAACACGGCCAGTGATATTATAGGGAGCACCAGATCTCCCATACAACCAGCGAAATCTGTTCTGTTCCGGACAGACCCCAGGATACAAGGAAAATTAAAATAAAGCTGATTTATTAATAAAATATATAAAAAACGGGCAACACTCCCAAACGCGTTTCGCGAGCGTATCGCTTCTTCAGTAGGTGTATAGTCCGTAAGGAAAGCATTGCATTTATAGTCTTTACCGTAGTATCCATTTCGTTTAGAAAATGAAAGTGTTCGAGGTTCCATCTGATGGAAACCCGTGTTGCGCTGGTGTGCGACACTGCAATCAGGGTTTATGCGTTTCAACCTCAAGGGTGTGCGTTCCAATCGCACATATAGAACGTACACATATATTGTACATAGTTTATATAAACATAACGAAGCATTTTTAAAAACATAATGAAACATTTATGTGGCGGACGCCGCTACTCGGAGGGAGTAGATCCGCCTTAGGTGCCGGGGTTGCTCTGCAGTGAGCAGTGGTAGCGAGTCGGCGTCAGGTTCCTTGATGGAATATACGAGTCAATCAGGAGGAAATACCTAGCAGATAGTCCCTCTTCCCAAATATCCATTGAGACGCAGTACAGGTTAAGCAAGTTGGTTTATTGAAAAACGTAGCGGGCGAGGAGATGTTCTTTGACTCGCTCATAAATCATGCAGTCCTCATCCATTACCGCCCGGTACGCTTCTGCCGCTCTTCCGGTTAACTTGCTGGCCAGAATGGATACCCAGTCCTTGCCAGCCACGTTCTGCAGCACACATTGTCTCTCAAAATCCTGCAAGAACCCGTCAATGTCTTCGCTCCCCTCGGGGAACATCTTGAAGGCTGCATAGGGAATCTTCTGCTTGAGGGGCTCTGTGCTGCCTCGGGATGCGGTCAACCCACCGGACCGGTGTTGTATCTCGGCGTGACGGAGTTGATCCGTGCTAGCCAGGACGCCGGCAATTATGTCTGCTGGAGGGTCGGTTCCATACAGGGCCAGCCGCCACTGTACCTCCCGCCGCCACTCGGAGGTTTCTGAAGTTTCAGAGGGGGCCATGCTTACCCGATCGTCTTCCATCAGTTCCTCGATGAAGATCGCCTTTGATTTGCCACTGCCCGCTTTTCCTCTTGCCTCCAGCAAACTCCTTCAGCGTGGTCCTTTTTAGGCTGCTGTAGCGCTGTGCCATACAGTTCTCACCACCTCTGGCCGGGGAAACCTGTAGCCCCTGGGTATCTGAGACTGGGGTCAAGCCAGCGACTATATCTCCCCCTGCTGGACTGGTCTCAGAATCTCCTCTTGGGTCACGCTCCACACAGTAATTTACATAACCCATTGTCTCAGCCAAACACTATCTGATTTCCTTTACAATGGGTTCTGTAAATCACAGTGTGTGGTCACTGTGGGGTCAAGACTTCATCTGCCTAAAGCCAGTGGACCTAGTACAGGCGGAGGAGTGAGCTGCCCGTCACACAGACTCCTCCCAGATAACCAACATACATTGTGCAATGTTTTAACATACTGTCTCTCTGGAAAATAAACACATTCATTCCTGCTTTTACCAAAGATTAAGTATCTCTGCTCGTGTGTGTTGAATCTGCGCTTCACTGGGGAATCTCTCTGTACTGTGGAGGGTGACTGTGGGTCTCCTGGTGTGGTTCTGGGACAGAGAAGGGACGGACAAATAACGGGCTGGTTCTGGAATTTGGGACAGAACCCTGAGCGTTTCTGTTAAACAACCTGCTTAACCTGTACTACGCCTCGACGAGTATTTGGGAAGAGGAACGATCTGCTAGGTATTTCCTAGGGCTGACTTACTAGCTTCCAGCAAGCGACCGGACGTTGGCTCGCTACCGCTGCTCACTGCAGAGCAACCCCGACACCTATGGCGGATCTACTCCCTCCGAGTAACGGCGTCCGTCACACCCCTCATGTAAGCTATTTGTCTGTTTATGTTTTACTGTTTAAAGTGGTGTTTTTGTGACCCCCCATCCGCACGTAGTCAAAATGCCTTTTAAGCCTGACCCATATGTTCACTGTGTTATCTGCCACCATGGGAAGCCTGGGTTTCCAAGCTTGAGCTGGGTTTGAGCTCCATTGGGAACACACATTGCTGAGCCTTTCTTGACCCCAGGAGCTCAGGCAGCAGTGACCATATGGCATTAGCTGGGAATATATACTATAGGCTGCTATCTGTGCCCCTGCCCCAGATCTGGGCGCTTTTTGGACTGTGACACCCTAGGGGCCCGAGCTATGAAAAAGTACCCCTGGATTGCTGCTGCTACCCTGGAATCCCAAGGACCTGTGCTCTGTATGACTGCAGTTACGGTTATTTATAAAGGCGCCTCCAAGTACCGTAACGCTGTACAATGGGAAAGACAGGATAACCAATATACATAAAAGTTAAACACAGAACAGTATCTGAGCCTCTGTTCACGGATCCAGGCAGAGGCGAGCAGCGTATCGATGCGCTCTGAGTAGTGACTTTACTGGCTTCAGACAGATTAGCACAGAGCAGCAGACTTCGCTGCATCCAGAGCTGACTCCTCGGCCTGCCTCTACCCCACGGCTGTACTCCTAGGCAATAAAGTTACAGGTGGATCCACTCGTCCTGTGTTGCAGAATCCGTCAAATATATACACCATGTCTATAAATACACACCAGTTTAAAAGGGTCGTTTTGTTTAAGCCTGTGATTTTCCCTGTTGTTCCCCACTGGTTCAGAGCCCTGGGAAAGTTCATCAGACGAGCTGGCGCCGAGCCCCAAGATAAGGGCTGCGCACAGCAGGGGGGGGCCCAGGTTAACAAAGAGAAATTGGGCAATGGCTTGGGGCAGTGGCAGAAATCACCCCGGGAGGGCTGAGGGCGGACCAGGGGAGAACAATGCCTTTTTCCCTCATAAATACACCTGTGTTGCCCATGCAAAATAAATCACTCTTGTTTGAACCTCGGCTAGTAATTGGGGATAACAGGGCTTTGGGAACCGGGACGCTTCAAGGACCTCTCTACAGCGCTGCAACCTCGGGGTATACTATGAGGACCAGCGGCACCTCGCTACCGACCTCCAGGTGTACTCGGCGCTGACGGCGGATCTACTCACCCCGAGTAGCGGGATCCGTCACAAAGCCTATTTAATGTTATGCCATAGTCATTAAGAAAATACTTTCAGTGTTATTCAAAGAGATTTGAAAAGTCACCGCACGTTCGGTGACTTTTCGTTCTCTTCAATTCGGTGCAAATTGGCTTTGCCATTTCGGCGACGCTGCGGTGTATTCAGCAACCACCACAGGGCTGTCGAAAGGCAGGGAAAAGTTGCCGAAAACCCGCAAAAACATCTGGATTAACCCGAAGACGCCGGAATAACCCAAGCAGGAGCCGATCACAAGCAGCGAAGCCGCCGGAAAAAGCCGACACCGTTGAAGAAGGCCGTGAATAAATTAGGAAAACAGTTTGCTTTAATGATTGAAAAGTGAAACGCTGTTTGCAAAAGAAATTACTGAACGAAAATGTCTGAAATTTACATATGAGGTCCAGGGAATGATAATAAAAAGGGCTGTCACAGCAAAAACTAAGGAAAGTTAAAAAAAAGGAAAACAAAATCGGACTTTAAAAAATAAAATATATATATCCTATAAAAAAAATCTATAAATAAAGAGACTCTTTACTGCGGAATTTTATAATGAACGGTTTATTAGATATTGAATTAAAATGGGAATATTTTTAACATTGAAGTCTATGGGATTCTCCTGAATGTCAAATTAAACCACCAAAATAGCAGGGCAATTTGGGAACCTTTCACTGATGGTTTGTGTTCTCTGAATAGCCGAAGCAGTGCTTTTCTATGGGGACTTCCCTGCCCTCGAACAGGCACCGAATGTGCAGGCAATTCGCCAAGGTTCCTGCGAATTGCCTGCTCTCTGGATAGCCGAATGGCCAAGAAAGGCAACCGAACGCTGAAAATCAGCATTCGGTTACCTTTCTCCAGCCATTCGGATCTCTTTGAATAACCGTGTTAGTTTTTGCAGTGTAAAACTAGATAATTTGTATAAAACCCTCGTACAGAGGCGGCTTGGAACAGCTCTCGACGAAGAACCAGATCCGATACAACACTGGCTGCTTCCAGTCTGGAGTAGGTGACATGTATACACAATAAATCACACAGCTTTCTATGGAGAAGGATCTCCTGCTTTCAGTACGGATTGTACAGACGTGAAGACGCTGGGTACAGGAAGGGTGGGTGTGACGGAACGGCCGCCACTATACCGTAGCGCGGTACAAGTTTTTAAAATGTTGATTTGGTGTGGTGTATTAAAGAATTCGTTAGGTTGTATTTTTATAAGTTCCCCCTGTAATTCTCCCCATTGGTGACCTGTTCCCCGCCTGTCCACAGCCCCGGAAAGACGCCCGGTCTGCGAATGCCTCGAGCCGCCACTAACGGTCTCTGCCAAGCCGCCCAAACTTGCCCGCCTTGCCCCGCAGCGTGGAAACCACGCAGAAGAGCGCTTCTTGGCCAGTATGTTCCTAAAAATAGGTTCTTACGGGGGTGCGAATTTCAGAACGAAGCGCACCGGGGAAACCCGAACGCCGACCAGGGATCCCTCGCCGGGAGCGCGGCCGGCAAACAGTGACTCTTGCTCGGGTACAGCCGCCGGACTCTCCCCCTCCACAGCTCGGGCTCCGTTGATCCGATCAGGGCGCTTTTTGGACTGAACCAGCCCCCGGACCCGAGCTACCAGGCTGTACCCCCAGTGTGCCGCCGCTCCCAGGGGATCACCCCGAAATCCCTGGTAAAACCCCAAACTTGTGCTGAAAGCCACAGGGAGCCGCCAGCACAAAAGGAGCGCTCACACCACAGGGGGGGCCGGCAGCTGCCCGGACAGGGAGAGGTTCTGGGAGGGGGGGGACAGACGAGCTGGCACTGAGACCAGAGATAAGGGCTGCGCACAGCAGGGGTCCCCCAGGTTAACCAAGGCAGATTGGGCAAGGGCTCGAGGCAAAGATCACCGCAGGAGGACTGAGGGCGGGCCAGGGGAGAACAATGGTTTCATTCCCCATAAATACCCCTGTGTCCCCCATGTTAAATAAACTGGTACCTGTTTGAACCTTTACTCCTGCCTCGGCTAGTAATTGGGGATAACAGGGCTTGGGGAACCGCGACGCTTCAAGGATCGTGCAAAAGCGCTTAATCACCGCCAAATTCATACAGCCCGCTACCCCTGACTCTACACCTCCAGACAAGCTCGGCGCTGACGGCGGATCTACCCGTGCAGGGCAGCGGTGATCCGTTACAGTGGGTAATTTAACCAGCGTGCTGCCAGTTTTTGCAAGGGAAAGCCAGGCTCCAGCAGCCCGAGGGAAGTTAGTGCCTGCTCTGGGCGCCTCTCCTATCTGCAGTGACCAGGAATATTTCTTCCAGTTGACCCCCAGCCTAAAACAGTCTCGCTTCTCACCCACAGAGTTTTTGAGGATCATTCCACATGTGGGATCCATTGGCGTAACACATTAACGCTTTAACCCATTGTAGAATAAGAAGTGAGGCGTCAGAGAACCCTGTTCAGGTGCCTTTACCGATCACCACAAACAGCGTTAGAAGAGCAGATGCTCGTGTTCAGATCGAGCATAGGTTCTCTCTGCAAATCAACGAATAGACCTTGAACCTGCGGGTTAACCGTGATATTAGCGCTTTACACGGAGTATGTGGGTGGCTCTTAGAAGAGCCTTTGTGTTATGGGGTGACGGTTTGGGAGCTTTACTTGGCGCTGGTGTACTTAGTCACGGCCTTGGTGCCCTCAGACACGGCGTGCTTAGCCAACTCTCCGGGCAGGAGGAGCCTCACGGCGGTCTGGATCTCCCGGGAGGTGATGGTGGAGCGCTTGTTGTAATGAGCCAGGCGGGAGGCTTCCCCTGCGATGCGCTCAAAGATGTCGTTAACGAACGAGTTCATGATGCCCATGGCCTTGGAAGAGACGCCGGTATCGGGGTGAACCTGCTTCAGCACTTTGTACACGTAGATAGAGTAGCTCTCCTTACGGGACTTCCTGCCCTTCTTCCCATATTTCTTCTGAGTCTTTGTCACCGCCTTCTTAGAGCCTTTCTTAGCAGCCGGCGCGGACTTCGCTGGATCAGGCATGGTAACTACTAAAGCTTCACTATAAGCGTTGGGGAAGTTATTAAGACTTCACGCTCCCGCAGCTCTATATATACAAGGAGACAAAACAAAAAAAAAAAGCCTGAACAATACGCGCCTCCTATTGGCTCACATTTCCAGACCGGACACGCAGCCTCAAGTACTGCGTCCGATTGGCTCTTGGTAAAACCTGTAACTGATTGGGTGCTTTCATTCCTGGCCAATTGGGTTGGTGCTAGCGATTACAGGAAGCGTATAAGTGACGGATTTGGAGGCTGCTGTAATTTTAACGTTTTGTTGTACACATTTTTGGTGATGTCTGGAAGAGGCAAACAGAGCGGTAAGAGTCGGGCCAAGGCAAAGACACGCTCGTCCAGAGCTGGGCTGCAGTTTCCCGTGGGCCGTGTCCACAGGCTGCTCAGAAAGGGAAACTACGCACAGCGTGTAGGAGCCAGAGCCCCGGTGTACCTGGCCGCCGTGCTGGAGTACCTGACTGCTGAGATCCTGGAGCTGGCTGGCAACGCCACCCGGGACAACAAGAAAACCCGCATCATCCCCCGCCACCTGCAGCTGGCCGTGCGCAACGACGAGGAGCTCAATAAGCTGCTGGGAAGAGTCACCATCGCCCAGGGCGGCGTCCTGCCCAACATCCAGGCCGTCTTAGTGCCCAAGAAATCCGAGAGCCACAAGTCTGCTAAGAGCAAGTAAAGGCTCCCGCTGACCTCCCTTTTCCCGAAACAAAGGCTCTTTTAAGAGCCACCCACAACGTCTAAAGAGAGCCGGCACTGACGGGGTTAACTTCGTGCATGCAGAGTATAGAAGCGGTAATGTGGGCAGCACAGCAGCTAATGGCATTGGATGCAGAATCCTCCCACTGTTTCCAGGCACTGCTTGCACCAAAACACCTCGAGTCGCCCCTTTTTGCATCTCCCGTGATAGATAATCTGGTGGCTTCCAAGATTTAACAGCAGGTGATACCTTAAACTGCAGAGTAAAAGGTTTTGCAGGCTGTGGGTTTGGGTGACACTCCGTTACAGTATCTTTATATGATCTTGCAACAACTTTGACATCTTAAGCCGTATCCTATCTCCATCTCTAGTGAAGTTATAGGCGCTGCTCCTGTCAGTGTCTGATTTACATTGATTAAATGTAACTCACACATGATCGAAGCTTCTATGGCCCCACCATTACCAAACCACTGGCACCCAGTAAAATTCCCCTGAACGAACTCCCTCTAGATTGTAAACTGATCAGGGCCCTCTACACCTCTTGCTTCCATCCTATGTCTATTCCCTTTGGTTTTTGTAAAGCGCTGCGGAAACTGTTGGCTGTTTTAAGTGCACTGTGTATTAGTTCCCTTCATCTCTTGACACAGACAGGGAGCCTGAGATCGTAACAAGCTCTTCCACACGGAAATTGTTACATGTTCTGTTAAACACACGCCTGTCCGCTCGGGAAACCTAAAGCTGGTATCAAGTGATTGGGATCTAATCCACACCTCTTGGCGTCTCCATAGATGCCCTCCGCATGATTTAGAACTACATTGACGCAAGAGATTAGTGGTTTTGCATCATAAGAAATGCAGTTCCAAATTATTTGGAGAACCAATGTTGCTGACCCTTGGAGCAGAAGACTCCGTTGCTCGCCGCTTCCCATGCGGTTAAGGCATAGAACCGACTGAATAAAATTCAGTGTAAACTGGTGATTTAATTGGTCTCTACATTAAACCGCGGGAAGCTGAAGTTCAAACATCCGATAAGGCACAAAAAAAAAAAAGTGTGATTGTGAGGGCTTCACATACCAGCAGGCAGGGGGCGCACAGGATGGGTTAGAATCATGAAAAAGCAACGCGCATGCGCAGAGCTGCAGGGATCACGGATTAAATTACTCCAATTGCACTAAAACACAAAGTGCTAAAGCGGCAAACACCACACATTCCCCTGCTCCAACCTGCATTCACCCAGCGCTCACATTTTTCAGCCAACCTGGCTCCAGGACCTCAAACGAGGTCTAGGGATCTTATGGCAGCTTGTTGTACAACATCCCACAGCCAGTCAGCGGCTCACCTTACCGTGAATGAGTGCGGAGACCCAGACACCGGTCTCAGCCGTGTTATAGCCTTATGAAGAGGGAGTGGGTGGCTCTGAAAAGAGCCTTTGTGGCAGTCGTTGAGAAGCAGCGGTAAGGACGATTTAACCTCCGAAACCATACAGAGTGCGGCCCTGTCATTTCAGAGCGTACACCACATCCATGGCGGTAACGGTCTTCCTCTTGGCGTGCTCGGTGTAGGTGACGGCGTCACGAATGACGTTCTCCAGGAAGACTTTCAGGAAGCCGCGGGTCTCCTCGTAGATGAGACCGGATATGCGCTTCACGCCGCCTCTGCGAGCCAAGCGGCGGATAGCGGGTTTAGTGATGCCCTGGATGTTATCACGGAGCACCTTCCTGTGACGCTTGGCCCCACCTTTCCCGAGTCCCTTACCTCCTTTACCGCGTCCAGACATTATCAACTATACGACGAGCACCAAAACAAAATAACTGTCAACGCACAGCTCGTTATATATGGAGTGGGGGAGTTTCTTAATACTAGCCTCTGATTGGATGATAATAATGTTGCGCGCATATTTTCGGCGCCCAAGGTCTGCAGTGGATTTTGAATTTAAACGTCAGATAGCTCGCGCGCGGGAACAGAGCGCTCATTAACCGCCGTCTCACTGATCGCTCTCTGACCACAACTTTCATTCAAATGAAAACCGAAACCAATGCATTTTATTACTAATTACATCTCATTAAATTTTGTAGCTGTGTGATCTGTTGAGTGATCCCGAGGCTCTGCAGATATATTTCCATGATGTGAGCTGTGGTCAGTTGTTTCATATTATCCCATATATTATCCAGGTCTGTCAACCTCTGACCCACCTAGGTGCCCTATCACATTCCTCGCGCAAACGTTTGCGCCGGCGCAAAAATGCATTAACGCGAGGGGTAAAACCCTTTGCGCTGAACTTTGTATTACAATGTCAGCACAACAAACACGCGTATACGTCTACCGCGGATGAACCTGCGCGAGCTTACTGTGCGTTGCGCATCCTATACTTAACAGTGTGGGCGCAAATGCGTTTGTGCGCTTGTACGCAGATGGTGTTACAGAACAGCTTTCACTTTTAAGTTATTGGCACATAAAACATTAAACGTTTGTTGGTTCAATGTTAAATGTAATATGTACAATTTGGGATCTATTACAATCCCCGTGCTAAAACGGGGGCAGGAGGGAGAAAAAACTGTGCCCGCAGTTTTCCACCTACCGTCCCGGTTTAACGGGGGATTAGAATGCAGGTGCAAAAAATGCTGCCTGCATTGTTTGCGCCAGTTATGCGCAGTCGCGCGCATCCTCTCAATGGAGTCCATAGGACTCCATTGAAGCAGACGCCGGCTGTCACATGACCAGCCGGATCTCGCCTCGCGAGATCTGGCCGGTCGGCGTAGGGTTACGCTTGGGGGGACTTTTTTCCCCAGTCTTTCCCTGCTCCTGCCGGCCGGAGGAGGTGAACAGAGCCGCGGTCCTCGTCGCAGGACAGGAGGTGAGTATGTGATTTATTTCATGTCTTTTTAGGCTGGTGTTAACTGATTCTGCAGACTTTTCGCTAACCAGAGCCAGGCGTTAATCAGCGCTGGGACTTTGTAATTCCAGCACTGATTAACACTTTGCGCTCCCTATACTTAACATGGGGAGCGCAAAGTGCAGTAACCTCGGCAGAGGAGCGCAAGGTACCAAACGCAAACGTTTTTTTTAACCCGCTTGCGTTTGGATTGTAATATGCGGTAGATACCGCAGCTAACGGGAGTGCTCACGCAGGTGAGCACTAATGTTAACAGTGTGACAGAACAGCTGTCATAAAAAGTTCCTCCTGCCCAGAGACTATGGCCCGTGAAAGAGACTATTGGGGAACTGGTGGACCTTTTAAATACATTTTGGTTTTCACTGTTTTATAGATATGCCATGTGACGGAACGGCCGCCACAGGATTTATTTAGTTTAATTTCATTCTTATTTTGTTATATTTCGTTTACCCTTTATTTATAGGAACTAATTTCCTTTGTTAGATTTAGTGTAAAACTGTTGCTAGACTTCTAATTAATCATGTTTTTCCCCTGCACCATCCTGCTAGTTTATGCTCAGTTATATTGTGTGGTTTTAAATGTATTGTCAATCGCTCATTTTTAGTTTTAAATAGACTTATATTTCTTTAGTTAAATGTGGTTTTTAAAAACACTACCTGCCACTATAGTCAAATGCTTTCCTTCGTATAGAATGTACAATAGGTTTGTGTAACTTGTGGATTATGCAAAGGTGCTTTCTCTTTGTTTATCTGTGATCTGTTTACTGGTTCTGAAAGGCTGGGAGTCACATTGTCTCAGCCACCCACTATCTGATTCCCTTTACAATGGGTTATGTAAATCACTGTATGTGGTCACTGTGAGGTGAAGACTTCATCTGCATACAACCAGTGGACCCAAGTGAAGACTTGAGAGGACCTGAGAGAAGCCTGCAATGGTCTTGGAACCAACCAATCAGAACCTGGGCATGGCTAGCCCCTGTGCAGAATTCACTCCAGGGGTCTGGGGGCGGGCATGGGAGAGAACAATGGGACTGTACCATATAAAAGGACCGTGTATGTTCTGCTTTTCATTAAACATTCTGATTTACCTTCAAACCTGTACTGAGTCACGACTAGTATTTGGGGAGGGCATAATCACTGAAGAAGCCAGCTTTACGGAATCCTTCGCTTCCAGACCATCCAGGAACCGCTGCCAATCTCTCTCCCACCTTACTAGCTCGCTACCCGCCTAAGCTCTCCAGCAAGACTTGGCACCGCAGACAGAGCTACCCCTGCAGGGTAGCAGATCTGTTACATGCCAGTTAACTAAAGATTTCTGATGTCTGTGTGTTATTCCCTGTATAGTGTAGATCTCTGTATTAGTACCTGCTATTGTGTAAATTCTCTCAGTAAGAAATTCCTTTTGTTTACGTGCCTTCTCCTTCCCCCATTCTCCATTGTTTGAAGGCCCTGGGTAGTTATCTGATCTGTAATGTTGTCTGTTTGATTGTATGCAAATGTACTGTTCCTTGACTCTATCTGTCCTCTCTGTGAATAAACAGTCAGTTCTATTCTGACCAAGCTTGAAGTCACGACTCATGTTTTGGAGTACCAGGAATCTTCTGTCCGCTGTTCCAAGGAAAGGCTCCAGGTCTACAGCTTCGGCTTATTCCTGGGGGTGCTAGCCAGGCTCTCTAGCCACAGCTCAAGGCCCGGTGTATGTAAGGTACCAGAGAAAGGTGTGAGAGTCACTAGGAGAAACTGGGTGTCCAGTGAGGAAGCAGCATTTGGCAGATGTGACCCTGTCCGGGCACAGAGATCTGTTACAGTCCCTCTTCCCAAATAGTCGTTGAGACGCAGTATAGGTTAAGCAAGTTGGTTTATTGTAAAACCGCACATACACGGTCCATTTATACGGTACAGTCCCATTGTTCTCTTCCATGCCCGCCCCCAGACATCCTGGCGCCAGTTCTGCCACTGCCTCTAGCCCGAGCCCTTATTGTATGTTTAACAGGGTACCAGCTCTTGGTGCTACACTGTCTGGCCCGCCCTGGGCTGCTCCCCGTCCGGGTAATTCCACCCCCTGGAGTGCGAGCTCTGACTCCAGCGTCAGATCTCTTCTGCGGCTGGGAAACCCAAACTGAGTTCAGCGGCTGATTTGGGGGTGATCTCGGTGGCGCTGGTCTCTAGAACTCACCCCACAGTGGTACCAGGTTCCCCGGGCCCCTCTGCCCAAAAAGCACTCCGGTGGCAGGAACAGGGGCTGAGCGGTGCAGTGTGCATGGCATGTCGGCTGTGCTTGGTTTTGACCGGCGGCAGCTGCAGCAGGGTTGCGCTGAGCAGATGAACTACGATGGCTGGGCAAGGCATGGCCCAGGCACCGAAGTGCGGCCTAGCTCCGGTGGGGGCCGCCATCTTAGATCACGGCTACACCCCCGGGTCTCCCCTCACTGCTTGACGTCCTCACGCATAGCGTGATGACGTCAGATAGCCGGGGAACCCCTAGCTGCCCGGAATCCCCTGGTGGAGATAGGGGGTTCATTTGAGGGTTCACAGAGATGCTGATGGGGTTGTGTATAGAGATGCTGATGGGGTTGTGTATAGAGATGCTGTGAGGCTGTGTATAGAGATGCTGTGAGACTGTGTGTAACGAAAACCGCTACTCAGCAGGAGTGTATTCTCCAATAACTCCGTCCTTGCCTTGGAGTACTGGGAGGTAGCATGCCAACCGAGGTGTCTGCCCTGGATGCAGTGAAGGCGGCTAATCAGAATCAGCCAATCTGCTGAATGGAGCCTGTAATGCCGCTATTAAGAGGGCATCTGTGACAGATCCCGCTACTCGGGGTGAGTAGATCCGCCGTCAGCGCCGAGTACACCTGGAGGTCGGTAGTGTGGTAGCGAGGTGCTGCTGGTCCTCGTAGGATACCCCGAGGTTGCAGCGCTGTAGAGAGGTCCTTGAAGCGTACCGGTTCAAGGTCTAGCAACAGTTTTACATTAAATCTAACTGTGACGGAAGGGCCGCCACGGGGTATAAAAAGATTATTATATGTGTGTAGTTATTCATTCATTTAAAAGGTTAAATTTGTTTCTATAATTTAGTATCTGTTTTGATGTATTTCGTTTACCCTGTATTTATCTGTGACGGGACGGCCGCCACTACGCTGTAGCGCATTACAGCAGTTCAAGTGTTTATTTATTTATTTGTGTGTTATAAAAATAAGGGCTAACGAACTTTTACTAAGTACCCCAATGTGATTTTCCCTGTTGTTACCCGCTCATTCAGAGCCACAGAAAGTTCACCAGACGAGCTGGCGCCGAGCCCCAAGATAAGGGCTGCACACAGCAGAGGGGGGCCCAGGTTAAGAAGAAATTGGGCAATGGCTCGGGGCAGTGGCAGAAATCACCCCGGGAGGGCTGAGGGCGGGCCAGGGGAGAACAATGCCTTTTTCCCTCATAAATACACCTGTGTTCCCCATGAAATATAAATCACTCGTTTGAACCTTTACTCCTGCCTGGGCTAGTAATTAGGAATAACAGGGCTTTGGGAACCGGGACGCTTCAAGGACCTCTCTACAGCGCTGCAACCTCGGGGTATACTATGAGGACCAGCGGCACCTCGCTACCACACTACTGACCTCCAGGTGTACCTAGCGCTGACTTAAATACTTAAATATTCCTCCCCCTCCTTTCTGATCTGAGGACCCGCAGGAATGCTGTCTTGAGAGCTAGGGAAGGCCTCCTCTTCCTCCTGCTGCTCTGCCTCTAGTGAACCGTGAAGCGCGCTCCAGCAGGAACACTAAAGAAATTGTGTCACTGATGTATGCACTGTCCCTGCTCACCATCCTCGTTGCCTCCTCAAATGGTGACAGTACAGTGCATGCATCCTTGATCATCAGCCACTACGGGAGGGGGAAACAAAGTTGACCTGAACCTGTCCTTGTGCCATACTCACACAGGTACTCGTTGATGGCCCTCTGCTGCTTGTGCAGACGCTGCAGCATTGCTAATGTCGAGTTCCACCTGGTGGGCATGTCACAGATCAGACGGTTTGTGGGAAGGTGGAATTCTCTTAGAATTTCTGCCAGGTGAACACTTGCTGGGAATGACAGTCTGAAGTAGCTGCAGACTTTTCTGGTCTGGCTGAGCTCTGCCAGCCCTGGGTATCTGGTTAGGAAACGCTGTACCACCAGATTTAGGACGTGTGCTAGGCATGGTACATGCGTTGTAACGGATCACCGCTACCCTGCCCGGGTAGATCCGCCGTCAGCGCCGAGCTTGTCTGGAGGTATAGAGTCAGGGGTAGCGGGCTGTATGAATTTGGCGGTGATTAAGCGCTTTTGCATGATCCTTGAAGCGTCACGGTTCCCCAAGCCCTGTTATCCCAAATTACTAGCCGAGGCAGAAGTAAAGGTTCAAACAGTTACCAGTTTATTTAACATGGGGGATACAGGGGTATTTATGGAGAATGAAACCATTGTTCTCCCCTGGCCCGCCCTCAGTCCTCCTGTGGTGATCTTTACCTTTGCCTCGAGCCCTTGCCCAATCTGCCTTGGTTAACCTGGGGGACCCCTGCTGTGCGCAGCCCTTATCTCGGATCTCGGCGCCAGCTCGTCTGTCCCCCCCTCCCAGAACCTCTCCCTGTCCAGGCAGTGCTGGGCCCCCCCTGTGATGTGAGCGCTCCTTTGTCCTGGCGGCTCCCTGTGGCTTTCAGCCCGAGTTTGGGGTTTTACCAGGGATTTTGGGGTAATCCCCTGGGAGCGGCGGCATGCTGGTGGTACAGCCTGGTAGCTCGGGTCCGGGGGCTGGTTCCGTCCAAAAAGCGCCCGGATCGGATCCACGGAGCACGAGCTGCGAAGGGGGAAAGTTCGGCGGCTGTACCCGAGCAAGAGTCACTGGTTGCCGGCCGCGCTCCCAGCGAGGGATCCCTAGTCGGAGTTCGGGTTTCTCGGGGTGTTTCATTCTATAATTCGCACCCCCGTAAGCACCTATTTTTAGGAGCCCACTGGCCAAGAAGCGCTCTTCTGCGTGGTTTCCATGCTGCGGGGCAAGGCGGGCAAGTTTGGGCGGCTTGGCAGAGACAGCAGCGGCTCGAGGCATTCACAGACTGGGCGTCTTCCCGGGGCTGTGGACAGGCGGGGAACAGGTCAACCATGGGGAGAATTACAGGGGGAACTTATAAAAATACAACCTAACGAATTCTTTAATACACCATACTAAAACAACATTTTTAAAATTTTGTACCGCGCTACGGTATAGTGGCGGCCGTTCTGTCACACTGGTATAGTGCAGGAATGGCCTTCCATGAAAAGAAATGGCATTTTGGAACCTGCCACTGTGGTACAGCACATTCAGCAAATTCATGGAAGGAAGCAGAGTCCACCAACTGGAAAGGTCCTCTTTAGGGATGAACTGTTCGGGTTTGGACGGTTCGGAGTTCGACCCGAACTTTGGCAGTTCGAAAGTTCGTAAATTTCGAACTTTTTGGGCGTGTTCGGTTCGGGTTCGAAAAAAAAAAGAAATTTTGAATAAGTATAGAAAATGCTTAAAAAAACCCCACTAAAAAATCTAGAAATATAGAGACTCTTTACTGCAGAATATTATAAGCAACGGTTTATTAGATATTGAATTAAAAACTAATGTGTACGTTGAAAGATTATCAACTCTAAATGACCTCTGTTCACAAACGGGCATAACACCAGGTGTTTTCAGCCTGGTAATCAATTTGATACATTGTACAATATAGTGAGGGGGTGGGGTGGTGTCTGTTTCTGATTGAGATTTGAGAATTAATTTCCCTCCTAAAACCTCCTAATATGCTGCATTTAACCCTTTTGCTGCTGAGGCTTTTCACACCTCTGTGCTGAGGTCATTTTTACCGCTTTTGCTCATCATGTTTAACCGCGTTTTGTAGCCATATTTTGATATATGACCCAGACATATTATATATCGTTCTTTCCGGCAGATTCATAATATGTCATTATTATATGTATACGTTATGTCATGTCTGTATATTATAACAAAAAATGCAATAAAATTAGAATTTTCAATAATTTATTATGTGTAAAGTGTTTTTTTCACATTTTAACATGCGATCGTTTGCAGTTATATTTTGTATGGGGTGCGCTTGTTAAAAAAATTAGAAATGGGGTCTCGTTACATTTTTTTTTTTTTGGGGAAAATTTCGCTTTTTTTTAACTAACGCACCGCATACAAAAATCGTTAGTGCAGCATTATTGTTCACATTATAATTGAAATGGCAACAATATTGCTGCATTAACAAAACAAGAACAAAAAAAAAACCTTTTTTTTTAATTTTTTTTTTTTTTTTAATTTTTTTTTTTAAATATTTTTATTTATTTATTTTTGTTTTTTATTTTTTTTAAAAACATTTTTCATGCTCATGTTTATTATCCTTGGAAAGGCCATGCTCTGGCCGATCCATCGATATCAAACATTAACCCCTAGCTGTCACGGATCGGGAGATAGGGGGTTCATTGAAACCCCCTACCTCCACCATTGGTGGCAGCTAGGGGTTAACTCCAGGACTGCATAGCACGATGACGCCAGTCCTCAGGGGGAGTTCCTGCAGGCTTGGCCGACATCCAAGATGTCGACCAGCTCCAGGAGAGAATCACGATCCGGCGCTTTTCAGCGCCGTTTCGTGATCCGGCTCCCCAGGGGTTAATCACTGCCACCGTTTGGAAGGGCAGGCTGTGCCCTTCCAAACGGTGCCTGGATTAACCCTCTGCCCCCCGGCGATCGGGAGGGAGAGAGGTCCGAAGGACTTCCCCCCTCCCTTTCAGGCGCTTCCTCCGCACATGCGGGTGGGGGACGCTTGAATTAGATGCCATCGCGCCACCGCGATGACATCTAATTGCTCCACCGGGGTCCTGGAGTGCTGGTCTGACATCCGGCGGATTGCTGCCTCCTGTGCATGGACACGGTCAGCGCGTCCATAGCACAGGAGAACCACTTGGCTGGACACGCTGAGCGCGTCCATAGCAGCCAAGTGGTTAACTGGTGTTTGAAAAAAATCTAAAGCAATGTTATTTTTCACCTCGGGATCAAACATTCACAGGGTTATTCAGAGAGCGGTGAAAAGCAGGAGAATAACTGGAGAAGTGAAAATTCTAGGTCAAAATAGCCAAACCAGAAATATTCTCCCATTTATCTCACTTTCCAAATCGGCTATTTCGTCTAGATTGTTCTTGTGACGGGACGGCCGCCACTATACCGTAGCGCGGTACAAAATTTAAAAAAAGGTTGTTTTAGTATGGTATATTAAAGAATTCGTTAGGTTGTATTTTTATAAGTTCCCCCTGTAATTCTCCCCATGGTTGACCTGTTCCCCGCCTGTCCACAGCCCCGGGAAGACGCCCGGTCTGTGAATGCCTCGAGCCGCCGCTGACTGTCTCTGCCAAGCCGCCCAAACCTGCCCGCCTTGCCCCGCAACGTGGAAACCACACAGAAGAGCGCTTCTTGGCCAGTGGGCTCCTAAAAATAGGTGCTTACGGGGGTGCGAATTATAGAACGAAACACCCAGAGAAACCCGAACCCCGACCAGGGATCCCTTGCTGGGAGCGCGGCCGGCAACCAGTGACTCTTGCCCGGGTACAGCCACAGGACTTTCCCCCTTCGCAGCTCGGGCTCCGTGGATCCGATCCAGGCGCTTTTTGGACTGAACCAGCCCTCGGACCCGAGCTACCAGGCTGTACCCCCAGCATGCCGCCGCTCCCAGGGGATCACCCCGAAATCCCTGGTAAAACCCCAAACTCGGCAGAAAGCCACAAGGAGCGCTCACACCACAGGGGGGGCCGGGTGCTGGCCAGACAGGGAGAGGCTCTGGGAGGGGGGACAGACGAGCTGGTGCCGAGACCCGAGATAAGGGCTGCGCACCGCAGGGGTTCACCCAGGTTAACCAAGGCAGATTGGGCTATGGCTTGAGGTACAAACAAAGATCACCGCAGGAGGACTGAGTGCGGGCCAGGGGAGAACAATGGTTTCATTCCTCATAAATACCCCTGTATTCTCCATGTTAAAATAAACTCATTCCTGTTTGAACCTTTACTCTTGCCTCGGCTAGTAATTGGGGATAACAGGGCTTGGGGAACCGCGACGCTGCAAGGACCATGGAAAGAAACGCTGGACCACCGCCGAATCCCTACTGCCCGCTACCCCTGACTCTACACCCTCAGACCAGCTCGGCGCTGACGGCGGATCTACCAGGGCAGGGTAGCGGGTATCCGCTACAGTACATAGTTTATATAATCATAATGAAGCATTTTTAAAAACATAATGAAACATTTATGTGACGGACGCCGCTACTCGGAGGGAGTAGATCCGCCTTAGGTGCCGGGGTTGCTCTGCAGTGAGCAGCGGTAGCGAGTCAGCATCAGGTCCCTTGCTGGAATATATTGAGTCAACCAGGAGGAAATACCTAGCAGATAGTCCCTCTTCCCAAATATCCATTGAGATGCAGTACAGGTTAAGCAAGTTGGTTTATTGAAAAACGTAGCGGGCAAGGAGATGTTCTTTGACTCGCTCATAAATCATGCAGTCCTTATCCGTTACCGCACGGTACGCTTCTTCCGGTTAACTTGCTGGCCAGAATGGGTACCCAGTCCTTGCCAGCCACGTTCTGCAGCACACATTGTCTCTCAAAATCCTGCAAGAAGCAGTCAATGTCTTCGCTCCCCTCGGGGAACATCTTGAAGGCTGCATAGGGAATCTTCTGCTTGAGGGGCTCTGTGCTGCCTCGGGATGCGGTCAACCCACCGGATCGGTGTTGTATCTCGGCGTGACGGAGTTGATCCGTGCTAGCCAAGACGCCGGCAATTATGTCTGCTGGAGGGTCGGTTCCATACAGGGCCAGCCGCCACTGTACCTCCCGCCGCCACTCGGAGGTTTCTGAAGTTTCAGAGGGGGCCATGCTTACCCGATCGTCTTCCATCAGTTCCTCGATGAAGATCGCCTTTGATTTGCCACTGGCCGCTTTTCCTCTTGCCTCCAGCAACTCCTTCATCGTGGTCCTTTTTAGGCTGCTGTAGCGCTGTGCCATACAGTTCTCACCACCTCTGGCCGGGGAAACCTTGTAGCCCCTGGGTATCTGAGACTGGGGTCAAGCCAGCGGCTATATCTCCCCCTGCTGGACTGGTCTCAGAATCCCCTCTTGGGTCTCCTGGTGTGGTTCTGGGACAGAGAAGGGACGGACAAATAACGGGCTGGTTCTGGAATTTGGGACAGAACCCTGAGCGTTTCCGTTAAACAACCTGCTTAACCTGTACTACGCCTCGACGAGTATTTGGGAAGAGGAACTATCTGCTAGGTATTTCCTAGGGCTGAGTCACTAGCTTCCAGCAAGTGACCGGACGTTGGCTCGCTACCGCTGCTCACTGTAGAGCAACCCCGGCACCTATGGCGGATCTACTCCCTCCGAGTAGCGGCGTCCCTCACACCCCTCATGTAAGCTATTTGTCTGTTTATGTTTTAATGTTTAAAGTGGTGTTTTTGTGACCCCCCCCATCCGCACGTAGTCAAAATGCCTTTTAAGCCTGACCCATATGTTCACTGTGTTATCTGCCACCATGGGAAGCCTGGTGTGACGGAACAGCCGCCACAGGATTTATTTAGTTTAATTTCATTCTTATTTTGTTATATTTCGTTTACCCTTTATTTATAGAAACTAATTTCCTTTGGTAGATTTAATGTAAAACTGTTGCTAGACTTCTAATTAATCATGTTTTTCCCCTGCACCATCCTGCTAGTTTATGCTCAGTTATATTGTGGGGTTTTAAATGTATTGTCAATTGCTCATTTTTAGTTTAAATAGACTTATATTTCTTTAGGTAAATGTGGTTTTTAAAAACACTACCTGCCACTATAGTATCAAATGCTTTCCTTTGTATAGAATATACAATAGGTTTGAGTAACTTGTGGATTATGCAAAAGTGATTTCTGTTTGGATATCTGTTATCTGTTTACCTGTTCTGAAAGGTTGGGAGTCTTATTGTCTCAGCCACCCACTATCTGATTCCCTTTACAATGGGTTATGTAAATCACTGTATGTGGTCACTGTGAGGTCAAGACTTCATCTGCATACAACCAGTGGACCCATGTGAAGACTGAGAGAAGCCTGCAATGGTCTTGGAACCAACCAATCAGAACCTGGGCTATGGCTAGCCCCTGTGCAGAATTCATTCCAGGGGTCTGGGGGCGGGCATGGGAGAGAACAATGGGACTGTACCATATAAAAGGACCGTGTATGTTCTGCTTTT